>OY754345.1:1270457-1870457 GCA_963572235.1 Caenorhabditis japonica
AGCTAAAACAAGAAAAACTGGTAAAAGAGCGGCTGTTCTCGCAGAAAAATGAGAATAATCGAACGGTGACGATCGTCTTCTACTTTATCAACTATCGTGCCGTGCTCAACGTGGTACGCTACAAAATTGATCACATGAGGTACTGGAAATCTGAAATTTCAACGAAAAAGCTAATTTTCAGACAAAAACTCGAGTCTCGCGAGCAAATGGACACAAATCGAGCGCATTACAAGTGCACAACGTGTAGTTGCTCTTATGATGTGAGTTTTGGCGGAAATATGGCTATTAGCCGTTGAAATAGGCTAATAGCCGATTAAAAGGGCTATTAGCCATCGGATTCGGCGCCTATGCAATGTAGATTCGGCTTACGTCCCAAAATCGACGGCTATTAGCCAAAATTTTGGCACAAATTGGCTCACAAGTGGGAATTTGTCGTAAAAAACGGCTAATAGCCATGTTCATCCGGCCTACGCCCCAAAATCGACGGCTAATAGCCAAATTTCATTCGCTAATTTTTTAATTACAGATGCTCGAAATCAACATGATTCTGAGCGTGGAAACTGGCAAATTGGTGTGTTGGCGGTGTCATGGTGAAGTGCAAGCCGACGAGAGTGTCGTGCCATCGCAGTCGACTAGGTGAGTTATTTTTGGTCTTGCCACGAATGTAGGTCAATAAAAATTACAAAGAATGCATCTACTCCTCGTAAATCTACACAAAATCGCGGCGGGACCCGCCACCTACCGCAATTCCAAAAAAGGAGACCCTAGTAAAACTGGGTAATAAGCCCCGCCCCTTTTTGCAAGACTACGACGGAAAAGCAATGCCGCTGACTTATTTGCAAAAGGGGCGGAGCTTATTCCCCGGTTTTTTCAGAGCCTCCCAAAAAAGCGAAAAACCACAATTAGGATTTTGGATTACAATTGACTACTCGATTCTGCAATCACCAAGGGCCAATCTAAGGATGAGCAATTACCACACCCCCTCCCCCTAGGGCAAAAACAAGTAAAAGGGGCGTGGCCTAAATCACTCTGTAAATCGCGTTTTTTGTCGGGTTACTGTAGTCCTAGTTTTTAAACGTCTCAGTTTCGAATAGTCCCAGTTTCGAAACGTCTATATTTTCAAATCGTCCTAGTTTCGAAACGTCCCCAGTTCCGAATCGTCCTAGTTTCGAAATGTCCCAGTTTCTAATCGTCCTAGTTTCGAAACGTCCCAGTTCCGAAACGTTCTAGTTTCGAAACGTCCCAGTTTCGAATTGTCCTAGTTTCGAAACGTCCCAGTTTCTATTCTTCATAGTTTCGAAACGTCTTCAGTTCCGAATCGTCCTAGTTTTGAAACGTCCCAGATTTGAATCGTCCTAGTTTCGAAACATCCAATTTTCGAAAGGTCCCAGTTTCGAATCGTCTTACAAGGGAACTACAAATCCATGAGGGTTGAGAATTTTACCAAACTTTCAGAATCGGTACATTTGAGTACGGTGATTACGAATCTTAATTCATTTTTTCCCCAATCGATCTGGCTTTTCAGAAAATTTGTCTTAAAGTTGGCTCAAAAATTTAGTTGTCAATGGAAATTTATAGCGTGCAGCGCCTCACTGAGAAATAGAGGAGTCCGCGTTATAGTGACTGGCCTTCCGAACCCTTGTTTTCAACAGTGGATGGTTCAGTGGTAGAGTGGCCGCATGGTAAGCGGAAGATCTGGAGTTCGAGTACGCGCTATTTAAAAACTTTTTGCAATTTTTAAACTTTCTTTTTTTTCCTCATTTTTTTGTCGATTTTTCACAAGTTTTTTTTTCACAAAAATTTTTTTCAGAAATTTTTTTTTCTCAAAAAATTTCCTTGTTTGTTTATTCTCGGTGTACCAGTTCTAAACTTCAAGTTTTTGGCTGAGGCCGTATATTAAACGGGTACAACAGAAATGGGTCGTGAGATTGACCTTTGGGTAGATGTATAGAATTTGACCCCAGACTAGTATACTTTCTACCCCCAACTGCAGATTACACTTGGCAAATCCAGAACCTTTATTATCACCCAACTGCACAGTATACTAGAAGACCCCTTCGGACTCCACTCACTGAAATCTATCATAAATTCCTGCGGCCAAATTCTAAACTCTTTGGAAATACGTTTTCAGATGATAATAAAGGATCTGGGGTTGCCAAGTGTAATCTGCAGTTGGGGTTGGAAAGTATACTAGTCTGGGGTCAAATTCTATACATCTACCCAAAGGTCAATCGCACGACCCATTTCTGTTGTACCCGTTTAATATACGGCCCCAGCCAAAAACTTGAAGGTTTAGAACTGGTACACCGAGAATAAACAAACAAGGAAATTTTTTGAGAAAAAAAATTTCTGAAAAAAAATTTTGGGAAAAAAAACTTGTGAAAAATCGACAAAAAAATGAGGAAAAAAAGAAAGTTTAAAAATTGCAAAAAAGTTTTTAAATAGCGCGTACTCGAACTCCAGACCTTCTGCTTACCATGCGACCACTCTACCACTGAACCATCCACTGTTGAAAATAAGGGTTCGGAAGGCTAGTCACTATAACGCGGACTCCTCTATTTCTCAGCGAGGCGCTGCACGCTATAAATTTCCATTGACAATTAAATTTTTGAGCCAACTTTAAGACAAATTTTCTGAAAAGCCAGATCGATTGGGGAAAAAGTGAATTCAGATTCGTAATCACCGTACTCAAATGTACCGATTCTGAAAGTTTGGTAAAATTCTCAACCCTCATGGATTTGTAGTTCCCTTGTTAGTTTCAAAACGCCCCCATTTTCGAAGTGACAGGTTTCGAAACGTCCCAGTTCCGAATCGTTCTAGTTTCAAATCGTCCTAATTTCGAAACGTCCTATTTTCGAAACGTTGCAGTTTCGAAACGTCCCAGTTTCGAATCTGTCAAGTTTCGAACCTGGCAAGTTTCGAAACATCCCAGTTCAAAATGGAGGCGGGGTCATGGCTCATCCTTGTTTGGGTTACTGTAATCGAGTTGCATCATGAAAACAAGAGTCTGCAAACACCGTTCCGCCTGCGTCTCTTCAAATAGCACTGTGATTGCGTGGGCGGGGTTTCATTTTTTGTTTTTCGCCAATAAAATAATTGCGCTCCAGAACCGCGGTCGCCCGTTTCAACGAACAAATGACGCCGCTCTTCTCGCACATTACCGCCCTAAACGGCATCCAGTTGGCTCCACACTTGCTCGAGCCCGACATTACGAAGTATATGGAGGACGACAAGGCGCTCCAACTCCAACAAGAGGTCGACTTTACGTCTGGCGGCGGCGCCAACCGTATACAATTGGGCGGTGTGGCTCACTCGTATCACACGGCCGCCACCATCAATTATCAGCATGGCGATCAGGTTACGGTGGATCTCAATGCGGATATTAATAAGTGAGAAGATTGAGAGACCCAGACACAAGCTCTGCCCCTTTTCCTTTTGCGAGACAGGTTTCTGCGTCGTGCCGCACACTTGAAAATGGGCGGAGCTTGTTCGCCGTTTGCGATTTTTTTTTTCAACCAAAAATTTTCAGCCGACCTGTCGAAGAGGCGAAACAGGTGCCATTGTGGCTGCAGGACAATGCGATTGGCGGCGAGGAGGCGTCACACAATGAGCAATTGCTCAACAAAGTGTGAGTGAACTTTTTTGGGGGTTTTTCGGAATAACCCCCCACACAGTAGGGTATAGCCCCCCCACACCTCATTTTGCGTTTTTCTACATGTTAGGAGGGTTTTTGGTATACCAGAAACTTGACGCAACAATAAAAATATTTTTGGGCTTGTTCGAAAGAACACCCCACTCGGTAGGGTAGAGTCCCCCACCTGATCGTTGATTTTGGTTAAGGAATTGTCTTTATGGAGTGTGGGAGTCTAAACTAGTTGAAACTTGAAAACGAATAAAACAAATTTTCTTGGGTTTGTTCGGAATCACACCCCACTCGGTAGGGTAGAGCCCCCCCCCCCCCCACTCATTTTTTTAAAAATGATATTTTCTTTTAAGACGAGAATGTTGTACCCTACCACATAAATGCTTGAAATGTAAAAAAAAATGTTTTAGCGCAACTTCAGAATCACTCCCCACTTACTATGGTATAGCCCCCCCTCCCTTACTAATTTTTCCAAAAGGATTTTTCCATTTAAAATAAGAAAGTTGTAGACTACAACAGGCTTGACATGTGCAAAAATATTTTGGCGATGTTTCAGTATCACACCCCACCTAGTAGGGTATAGCCCCCACTCATTTTTTCAAAACGATCTTTTCTTTTAAGACGAGAAAGTTGTATTATTGTTTTAAAAAATTTGTCACCTGGCGAGAGGCGCGAACTTGAAAAATAGGCTCCGCCCCCTCGCCAAGATTTTTCTGCAATGGCTGCACCTCCGTTTGCAATTGCGCCGCGCGCGATTTTCCGCGTGGAATTTTCTCTCATTGTTTTTCATTTTTTCCGCCAAACTTTTACAAAAATACATATTAAAACTAATTTTGTCATTTTTAAAAATTTGTTAATTTATGAAATAAACAATTTTTTTGCTGGAAAACGATTTTCTGGCATTCTTTTTCAGATTTTCCAGGTATTGTTTATTATTTGCCTGGCTATCGATTTAAAAATGTGTGAGTTTTAATTGTTAATATTTTTAAACTTTTTTATGACAATAATAATATTTTGCAGATGACCCAGATCATCGCCAAATAATGCGCAAAAACTGCCGACGAGAAATGAATAAATGCGGCAGAATTTTCTGGTCCTTTGGGAAAGACGGTGGCATCGAGAGAGGCGGCAGCTCTCCCTATTTCCAGAAAATCGCGATCCTCCTGTGAGTTTTTATTTTATGAGAAAATGGTATAATGGATTCGTGGCGGAGTGACAATTTTTTCACGTTTTTATTCGAAAAAATTGAAGAAATCAAGAGAATTTTCGTCTCACAGTTTCACGTGAAATGTCACTCCGTCACGAATCAATTATAAGTTGTTTTGTAACCTTTTTTAAAAGCGACAGTATATTTGCATATGCTGGCTTTCGCTCATCTGCGCATCGCGTGGATTTTTCTTTCGTTTCAACCTCATATGTTTGGATATTTTTCAGAGACGTCAATCCTTCAATTTGCCCCGGCCTGACCTGAACACGCTTGGATGACGACGATTGCTTCATTTGGAAATGAATTCTACGTGTTTTAATTTTTTTATTTATTTAAATTTAATTTTTAATATTTAATCAAATTTTTCCATTACCTTTCTGAAATGAAGGTTTTGGGGGACAGGTAGGCGATGATCGCTCGGCAGGATCCATAATCTGCTGATATTGTCTGTAAACTTTTTTTCCAGGATAAAAAATAAATCTTCGATGAATTCTATGTGTTTTGTTTGATCAGAGGTCTGAAATTGTTGAAAAAATGACAGAATTTGGCTTGATTTATTATTTTTATGAACCTATGAAATACAATGGCAGCAAAATTCGTCTGCATAGGTACAGAAAAAATTCAAAAAAAATCATTGAAAAGCAATAATTTTATAAAAATTTGAAACAAATAAATAAAGCAAAAATTCGCGCAAAAATTCCTCGCAAAAATATGGAAAATACGTTTAACTATGTATTTTTTGTGAAGGTTTGGCGGAAAAAATAAACAAAAATTCCAAGCAGAAAATCGCGCGCGGCGCGCTTGCAAACGGAGGTGCAGCCATTGCAGAAAAATCTTGGCGAGGGGGTGGAGCCTATTTTTCAAGTTCGCGCCTCTCGCCAGGTGACAAATTTTTTAAAACAATAATAGACTACAATTTAATTTGTTTAAAAAATTTGTATAGCTCGAAGGTGAGATACTAGCTCACCAGGTCCGTCGCATATAAAAACAAGAATTTTTTTAGAGGCACTCCAGTATCACCCCCACCGGGTAGGGAATAGCCCCCACACATTTTCTAAACGAATTTTTTATTGCTCGAAGGTGAGATGCTACCTCACCAGGCTCTTCGCATCCAAAAACCACAAAACAATTTTTAGAGGCATTCTAGTAAGTTTGAGTGAACTTTTTGATTTTGTGGTGAAGATACCAGAATCGCACCCCTCCCAGTATTGAATAGCCCCCCAACCCCTGTGTTTTTAAACGAATTTTTTGGTGAGTTTGTTGCTTATGAGGTACTTGACATGTAAAAGAGCAATAAAACAATATTTTTAGAGGTGTTCCAGTACCACCCCCACCCAGTAGGGAATAGCTCCCCCCCCACTCACCTCTTTCAAACTTTTGGCAGGGAAAGTGAAGATAGCCCTTAAAAACATGTTTGAAAAAAACAGCAAAACAAAATTTTTAGATGCATACCAGTACCACCCCCACTCAGTAGGGAATAGCCCCCCCCCACTAACTTTTCGTTGTTGAAAACTACATTTCAGAAACGAAGACGAAGATGTCTCATCGAAAAGTCAACGTCACACGGGTATATCCATCGAATATCTCAAAGAAATCGAGTACGGTGACGAGGAGAGAAAAGCGGTCAAGTCGGAGCCGGACGCGAAAAAAATTAAATTGGAAGAAGGCGAGCAAAATGGCTCGGCGGCGGTCAAAATGGAGGTGGACGAGGACGAAGGCGTAGCAGTCAAACCAGAAGATGACGCCGATGATGATGACGTGGTGTACGTGGGCGGGAGATTGTTGCCATTGCGCCAAGTGACCGCCAAAATGGTGGAGGAGGAGATGGACGAAAAGGAGCAGGAGCAGTATGTGAATGTGGTTCAAGAGCTGTTTGCGTTGTGCTGCTGTTAGGTTGGTACACATTTTTTATGGAAAAGGCCCCCCACTCTTTCACCCTTTTTGTTGATTTATACCAAAATTTGTCATCATTCCTTGGAATAATTTTCATTTTCATTTTCACCGTTTAGTGTTCAATTTTGTTCTTTCTTTGGCGCTGTATTTTTTGTGATAATTTATTTATCGATTTTTAAAAAATTATTTTATTCACAAATTTTCCTTTCCATCGTGATGAACTGGGCGGGAACGAAGGCGCCAGCTGAGCTGAAACGGGGGAAAATATTTGTTTTTATTACAAATTTTTTCCTACAGTACCTCAAAAGTAACCTCCTGCCCTGGTTTCACCTTGTACCGCTGCGGATGTTTGCTCACAATGTCGACAATTTGATTGCCAGTTTCCTGAATTTTTTTAATTTAATTTTTTTTTGTTTTATATATCTATTTTTCATGTTTAATTTCGTGCTAATACCTCTTGAATAGTGCCCTTAACATCAATATACTTGGTGTGATCATAATTGGCGTAATGGCAAGAAATTGCCTTTCGGAAACCGTCGGATCTGTTGGCGCCCGAGCCGTGAAACAGATTCGGGTGGAAGAACACCGTATCGCCCGCCTCCATTTCCACGTATTCACGTGGCAGAGACATGTCATAGTCTTTGATGGCGTAGTAGGCCTTGTTCACGCCACCCTCCCAGTCTGGGTAGCCGTGCTCTTTGAGGCCTTGTGTCTGCGAGCCGGGCACCACTTGGAGGCAGCCGTTCTTTTTGTTGATCTGAAAGAATGGGGGTGTATTGGAAGTATGGCCATGAAGCTGCCGAGTAGCTGCCCACTGAGTGCCATCTCATGTGGCTTCTACCGCTGCCGGCTAGCTGCCAACTAGCTGCCCACCAGGCTTGTTCGGAAAATCGGAAAAAAAACGAAATTTATTTCCGAAATAATTTTTCGGAAAATCGGATACCCGAAATATTTTCCGACTTCAATTTTTTTTTTTTCGAAAAATCGGATATCCGACATTTTTTCTGATTTTCGAAACTAAAACTGCATTTTTTTTAATTTCGTATTTTCCGAAAAAGATTCTTAAAAATTGGATCATCTTATTTTATTGAAATTACACGAAAATTAACTAATTAACTAAAAATTCAACAAAAAATTCAGTTTTGAGAAGTTCTTGGTACTTAGAAGCGGCATTTAAAAGAACTGCAATTTCCCGATCATTTTCGGCAAATTTTCCGACGGGAACATTTTCCGGATAATTAATTCGGAAAATTTTCAGACGGGTAACTTTTCCGAAAAATAAATTCGGAAAATTTTCCGAAAAAAGTCGGAAAATCGGAATTTCCGTTTTCCGACTCCGACCAAGCCTGCTGCCCATAGAGTGCCATCTCATGTGGCTTCTATCCCTGCCGGCTAGCTGCCAACTAGCTGCCGAGTAGCTGCCCACCGAGTGCCATCTCATGTGGCTTCTAACCCTGCCGGCTAGCTGCCAACTAGCTGCCGAACCCCGTGACAATTTGTCATTGTGCTCGGAAAATTCGCAGCCTAAAATAGCTCCAAAAGTGGCCTAAAATACGCCTATTACGTATTTCCGAGTACGTGAGATGTCGTAAAATGGGTCTCGCCACGATCGGTGTATGCATACTTGTAAACAATCTACAGTACTTGGGATACTGTTTTTATATTTTTCGACATGCGTGAATTGAAAAAATCATGTTATTTTTTACATGATTGACCCCCTAAGAATAAAATATTAGTTTTAAAAAACAAAAAAAAACATGAAAAATTGAGGAGAAATTTTAATTGAAATAATTCGAAAACAAATATTCAAATCCACAAGTGTGCAAACACCGATCGTGTGAAGACCCATTTTACGACATCTCACGTACTCGGGAATACGTAATATATTTAATGCGGCGAATGGCCTAAAATAGGCCTACTTCCAGCCGAAACCCATATTCCTCCCGAAATACCTTCTCCATTGCGGTCCACGCACAAATCGTCAAATCCTCTGAGCGCCACGGAAAGTAGATTAAATCCTGGTGCATTGGGTGGCGAGAAGTGAGCTTTCCAGTGTCGGGTGGCTTGTTGATGAGCATGGTGTGCATTGCCTGGATGCGAGTGGCCGGGGAACTGCCGATCAGATCGCGAACCACGTCGGTGACGCCATGATGCTCACAATAGGAGAAGAGCACGGGCTCTTCCGTGAAATCTTGCACTTTGGTGATGGTGTCGATGCCTGGAATGAATTTTCTGTCTGTCTGCGTCTCGCTTGTGTGCAGTTATGAAAATAGCGGCATTCTTACGGCTATTAGCCGTTGAAAAAGTGCTGCTCGAAATTCAAACTGCTGGAAAACTACAAAAAATGGCTGTTAGCCGGGTTGGTTTCACTGCACATAGGCTATAACATTACTGGCAATAACAAAAAAAAAACCTACTATCCGGAGTGACCTTCTTAGCAATCGACACATCCTTCATCACGAGCATGCTCGCCGGCGGTTTCACCTTTCTCTCGCAAATTGCCTAAAACGAATTTTCAAAACTCCCGCCAAAACACACATTTGACCTACATTGAAGCGATCCTCATAGTTTTTCAAGTCCTCTCGGCTGACACAGTTGCGAACGAGCAGAAAACCGTTTTTCTGATAAAATTGTTTTTGTTCGACGGTTAGCACTTTCCCCGGCGCCGACCAGTTTACCACGGGTTCTGGAAGAAGTTTTTGGAATTTGGAAGGATGCCAAAAAACTTACTGCTAGAAAAGTTCCTGGTTGCGGTGACCAACACAAATCTTAACGACTTCATTTCTTTTTCGAAGAATAATACAAACCATTTTTCTTCATTTTTTGGTGCTAGAGGGGTGGCCTCTGGTCGCTAGGTTGTCACGTTGATGGTTTTTTATTTGGAAAATTCCAAGAAAAAATAGATGGGTTTTCGAGGAAATTTTCCAAGTACGACAGACATTTCACGGGTTATGGCCGCTTCAAATCAAGAATTCTGAAAATATGTGCGTGACCGCAAGAAAATTCTGCATCGATCTGTCTAAAAAGTATCAAAATCGGTCCAGAAATAAGGCCGCTAGCAACGAAAATAAGATGCGGCCGACACCTCACGGGTTTCGCCGCTCTCTCTGTCTGCGTCTCTCCGCTCCTTTAAATGGCTCCAGAGGGCTTTAAAATTGGAATTTCTTAAAGTTAGAATTATGGGCGTGAACGCAAGAAAATTCTGCATCGATCTGTCTAAAAAGTATCAAAATCGGTCCAGAAATAAGGCCGCTAGCAACGAAAATAGGATGCGACCGACACCTCACGGGTTGCGCCGCTTGTTCTGTCTGCGTCTACATTTCCCTGGGGATTCAGAAAAATGGAGGTGGCGTCAAAATAAAAATTTCTAGAAGTTAGAATTATGGGCGTGACCGCCAGGAAATTCTGCATCGATCTGTCTAAAAATCATCAAAATCTGTCCAGAAATACGGACGCTACCATCGAAAACCGGATGCGGCCGACACCTCACGGGTTGCGCCGCGCGTGCTGTCTGCGTCTCTCTTTACTTGTGATACTTGTGAGGTGTCTGCGTCTCTCCACTTATTTTAATGACTCCAGCTGGCTGTAAAATTTAATTTTTGAGAAATTGAAAATATGGACGTGATCGCAAGAAAATTCCGCGTCGATCTGTCTAAAAATCGTCAAAATATGTCCACGAATAAGGTCGCTAGCATCAAAAACAGGATACGGCCGACATTTCCCGGGTTCCGTCACTCGTTCTGTCTGCGTCTACCCACTCCTTTAAATGACGCCAACTGGCTTAAAAATTGGAATTTTGAAAAAGGAAAAATATGGGCGTGACCGCAAGAAAATGCTTTATTGATTGATTTTATTTACAATGTTTATAAAACACAAATTCAAAAAATTGCTGTTTTTCTATTTAATTTACAAATTCGCTCTGACGCCGTTGACTTCACGTGCTCGTACTCTCCAAATGTCCGAGTAGTCGAGCTGAACGTCTTCCGGGTTTGCGCCGTATCTGGCCATTCGCTTCTTCGCCATATCGATTATTTCCTGCGCCAAGTGCTCTTGGGTGGTGCCCTCAATGTTGACGTAACGGCAAATGTCGTCGTTGGCGTAGTGGCAAGAGATGGCTTTGCGGAATCCTGAGAAAACTATTTTTGTCTGCCCGTCTGAGTCTCTCATAGGGAATGAGTCGCTTTCTGCGTCTCTGACCCGTGAGAGACGCAGAGAAACAGAAACTTACCCTCTGTCCGATTCGCCCCACTTCCATGAATCAAAATGGGATGGAAGAATACCGTATCCCCGGCTTCCATCTCGACGTGAACACGTGGACTGTTCGTGTCATAATTCTGAATTCCATGGTACACTTTGTTGACTCCGCCCTCCCATTTCGGGTACTCGTGCGGCAATAGAGCACCTTTATGGGATTCAGGAACAACTACAAGACACCCGTTGGCCCGGTTGACCTTCTCCATGGCCGTCCACGCGCAGCAGATAAAGTCGGCCGGACGGAATGGGAAATATTGGAGGTCCTGGTGCATTGGATGACGGGATGTTAGTTTACCATTATCAGGCGGCTTATTAATGAGCATGGTGTGCATTGCCATTAAATTGGACTTTGGACTTCCGATGAGGTCCTTCACCACGTCCACCACACCCGGATATTTACAGTACTCGAAGAGCACTTTATCATCCGCGAAATCTTGAATCTTTGTGATTGCTTTTTCGCCATCTTTGAATTCGGATTTGGCGATTGAAATGTCCTTCATGACGGTCATGTTGTCGGGCGCTTTCACGCGTTTTTCGCAGATGTCCTGGAAATGTTTGTTAGGTTGCATTGTTGATGGGACAGGTCATTCACCCCTTCTTGTTGGTGCGCCTGTCCTACTCTACTGGCTGGCTCCTCATTGATTGCTACGACACGGATAGCGGTCGGCCACCTTATTTTCAATGCTTTTGATATTTTTCTTCAAATAAAATAATGACAGTTCAATTAATATCGGAAATAAAAATCGATAATTTTCGAGAAAAGTCACAAAAAAGTGGAAAAATTAATTTTTCTCGAAAATCCTCTCTTACAATTTTCTGAAACTTTGGCACAATGTTCTCCAGAAAATTCTCTATCTTGGGATATCAAAATTTTACACGGTTTATGACTTCGTTTTTGAGAAAAATCACGAAATATTAAAAAATGGAGACAAAAATCAATTTTTCTCGAAATTCCTCTCTTAGAATTTTCTGATACTTTGCCACAACATTCTCCGAAAAGTTTTCTATCAAAATTGTACACGTGTATGTTTTTATTTTCGAGAAAACTTATGAAAAGTGGAACATTTCAGACAAAAAATACTTTTTCTCGAAAACGGATTCTTATAATTTTCTGAAACTTTTCCACAACGTTTTCTAGAGAGTTAACTAGTTTTTGAAAGCAAAATTATACACGTGTATGTTTTCATTTTCGTGAAAAAATAGAAAATATTGAAAATTTTAGAGAAAAATTAATTTTTCTCGAAAATCTTTTCTTAGAATTTTCTGAAACTTTGCCAAAACATTCTCCAAAAAATTCTCTATCTTTTGATGTTATAATTACATACTGTTCATGACTTCGTTTTTGAGAAAAATTACTAAATATTGAAAAATTCAGTCAAAAAACCATGTTTCTCGAAAACTGTCTCTTAGAATTTTTTGAAACATTGGCACAATGTTCTCCAAAAAATTCTCTATCTTGTGATATCAAAGTTATACACGGTTTATGACTTTGTTTTCGTGAAAAATTACAAAATATTGAAAAATTCAGACAAAAACTATTTTTTCTCAAAAATCCTTTCTTACAAGGGAGTTCCAAATGGTCAGTGGTTGGGAATTTTCTATAAATTGGCTCCTTTGTACTTTAAGACATGGGAAAACGATCTAGCTAGGTCCCAGCCTGCGAATTTGCCTGGTTTTCGAGAACGGGCGGCTCAAAGTATTTGGGTCGATTTTTGAAATCCCAAAATGTGAGAAATGCCATTTCGCGCGGTTTTATCACGTCTCGTTTGAGCCGCTGATTTCGACGGCAGCAGCGGTGGACTGGATAGAGGGCGGCAGCAGAGAGCGATAGGTCGGGTGTTCGACCCCGTGATGCTGCAGGTTTTGGCAAACCATTTTTGCAAATTTTTTTTTCACAAAGTTGTGATTTTTACTGTCAAAAAAAAAATTTTTTTCCGTTTAAATTTTATTTTAATGTTGTAATTTTTCGAGTTATCCGTTTATGTTTTATATTTTTCAATGTTTTGTTTATTTTTAAAAATTTCGTCTAGCAACTATGGTTCGCGCTAGGGGTGGCAATCAGAGTTCGATGAGTTTAAAGTTTCTTATCCGTAAGTCGGAATTTGGAAGTAAATCTTTTTATACTGAAGTCGAAAGTGAAAAAATGGTCGTAAGTCGCAAGTCGGAATTCCGTGAAATTCTGGTGGCAATCGGAGGTGTAGAGTTTTCAGCTGCACTTTTTAATTGCTTGGATTAACTATTTATGGGCCTATTCATAGGAGAAAAAAAACAAAAAAAATTCGTTTTTTGTCATTGTTTGTCGTTTTTTTTTACATCTATGAATAGGAAAAAAAAGTTTTTTTTTCTCCTATGAATAGGTCCATTACAGCATGACAAACATCTTCTCGGCCACTTACCAACGGCAGAAACCAACGATGTGACAATAAATCAATGTGTGGTGACACTGACAATTCGATCAGTGCACTCAACTTTTTTGCTTCCTGTTCACGCCAGAGTATTACGTATTCCCGAGTACGGGAGATGTCGTAAAATGGGTCTCGCCACGATCGGTGTATGCATACTTGTAAACAATCTACAGTACTTGGGATACTGTATATTGTTTACATTTTTTCGACATGCGTGAATTGGAAAAATCCTGTTATTTTTGAAATGAATAACCCCCCAATTAGAAACAGTTCTGATTCAATACCCAGTTTTGGTTTCAGAACAGTTCTGATTCAGAAACGTTCTGGGCAACATTATATTAAAACTCCCGCATCATTGTGATTAGTGTGCGTTACCGAAAAACTTTAACAGGTAAACGCATCTTTCGGTAAAGTAATCGGTAAATTTACCGAATTTGACAGTAAATTCGACAAACTTATTGGTGAAGTTGCCGGTAATTTTGCGAAAATTTTACCGGTGAAATGGTTTTCGGCAAAACTTAACGTGGCGTCAAGTTCGTATATTAGAAAAACAAGACAATTTACCGGTAAAGAATCGACAAATTTTGCCAAATTTAACGGTAAAAAATTTTAGGAATGGTTTCTCTTTTTCCGAATATTTATCGGTAAAATCGTCAAATCTTTACCGGTAACGCACACTAATGTGATATAGCCCCAGGAGGGAGTTGGATAGAAGCATGCTTCGATCCAAAAAAAAGGGCAGCTCGGATTTTTCAATGGGGGTATGTCAGAATTGTTGTTGGGGGTGATCTAATAAATCATGGTGATGGCTATAATAGAAGGTTACCCCCTTACGATCATTTTTTCACTTTCGACTTCAGTATAAAAAGATTTACTTCCAAATTCCGACTTACGGATAAGAAACTTTAAACTCATCGAACTCTGATTGCCACCCCTAGCGCGAACCATAGTTGCTAGACGAAATTTTTTAAAATAAACAAAACATTGAAAAATATAAAACATAAACGGATAACTCGAAAAATTACAACATTAAAATAAAATTTAAACGGAAAAAAATTTTTTTTTTTGACAGTAAAAATCACAACTTTGTGAAAAAAAAATTTGCAAAAATGGTTTGCCAAAACCTGCAGCATCACGGGGTCGAACACCCGACCTATCGCTCTCTGCTGCCGCCCTCTATCCAGTCCACCGCTGCTGCCGTCGAAATCAGCGGCTCAAACGAGACGTGATAAAACCGCGCGAAATGGCATTTCTCACATTTTGGGATTTCAAAAATCGACCCAAATACTTTGAGCCGCCCGTTCTCGAAAACCAGGCAAATTCGCAGGCTGGGACCTAGCTAGATCGTTTTCCCATGTCTTAAAGTACAAAGGAGCCAATTTATAGAAAATTCCCAACCACTGACCATTTGGAACTCCCTTGTTAGAAATTTCTGAAACTTTGTCACAACGTTTTCTAGAGAGTCATCTATCTTTTGATGTCAAAATTGTATACTGTTCATGACTTCGTTTTCGAGAAAAGTTACTAAATATTGAAAAATTCAGTCAAAAAACCATGTTTCTCGAAAACTATCTCTTAGAATTTTTTGAAACTTTGGCACAATTTTCTCCAGAAAATTCTCTATCTTGTGATATCAAAGTTATACACGGTGTATGACTTCGTTTTCGTGAAAAATTACAAAATATGGAAACATTTATACAAAAATTACTTTTTCTTGAAAATCCTTTCTTAGAATTGTCTGAAACTTTGCCATAATGTTTTGCAAATTTTTCTCTATCTTCTGATATTGAAATTATATACGGTTTATGACTTCGTTTTTGAGAAAAATGACAAAATATTGAAAAATGGAGACAATAATCGATTTTTCTCGAAAATCCTCTTTTAGAATTTTCTGAAATGTTGCCACAATGTTCTCCAAAAAATTCTCTATATGTTGATATCAAAATTATACACTGTTCATGACTTCGTTTTCGACAAAAATTACAAAAAGTGGGAAAATTCAGACAAAAATCAAGTTTTCTCGAAAATCCTCTCTTAGAATTTTCTTAAACTTTGCCAAAACATTCTCCAGAAAGTTTTCTATTTTTTGGTATTAAAATCGTACACGTGTATGTTTTCATTTTCGTGAAAAAATAAAAAATATTGAAAAAATCAGACAAAAAACAATTTTTCTCGAAAAACCTCTCTTAGAATTTTCTGAAATGTTGCCACAATGTTCTCCAAAAAATTCTCTATATGTTGATATCAAAATTATACACTGTTCATGACTTAGTTTTCGAGAAAAATTACAAAATATTGAAAATTTTAGACAAAAATTACTTTTTCTCTGATATCGTTTCTTAGAAGTTTTTGAAACTTTGCCACAATGTTTTGCAAATTTTTTTCTATCTTCTGATATCGAAATTATATGCGGTTTATGACACCGCTTTCGAGAAATGTTATGAAATATTGAAAAATTCAGATAAAAAACCATTTTTCTCGAAAATCCTCTCTTAGAATTTTCTGAAACTTTGCCACAACGTTCTCCAGAACGTTCTCTATCTTTTAATATCAAAATTATACACTGTTCATGATTTCGTTTTCGAGAAAAAAATAAAAAATATGGAAAAAACCCGACAAAAGTTGATTTTTCTCCAAAACCAGCTTTAAGAAGTTTCTGAAACTTTCCCACAACGTTTGCCAGCGAGTTATCTATTTTTTGATATCAAACATATACATTGTTCATGACTTAGTTTTCGAGAAAAATAACAAAATTTTGAAAAAATCAGAAAAAATTACTTTTTCTCGAAAATCCTCTCTTAGAATTGTCGGAAACTTTGCCACAATGTTCTCCAAAGGATTTTCTATTTTTTGATGTTAAAATGATACACCTTTATGATTTCATTTTCGAGAAAAGTTGCATTTATTATTATTTTTTTCTTATTCGTTGGCGTCTTCAATGAAATAAAGCTAGATAAACTTGGTGGTGGTGTTTGCGGACTAATAACAAATTTTCCTCTGCCATTTATGCCTGCTAGACTCACCTGAAACCGTTTTCTAAACCGCTCCAACTCATATTTCGGCACACAATTTCTGATGATCAAATAGCCGTTCTTCTCGTAGAACTGACGTTGCTCAGCGCTCAGAATTGATCCCTCGCGGGTGTAATCGATTACTCCTTCGGCTAGCATTTCTGCAAGTTTAAGAAAATTCGAGAATATGTACACACCAAATTTTTTGCTTTTGAAAAAAAAAGTGGTGCATTAAATTATTAAATAAAAAGAAAAAAACACAGCCATAAATGCAGCAACAGGGGGTTTTGGCGTCTTATCATAACCGACATGACATGACTGATAATTTCTCTATTATCACGTGTCTCGTTCTGTGCGTATAAATAGGGGATTGCCACAGTGTACTGTTGTTGAACAGGCATACAACGCACTTGGAAACCAATGTTAACGACACTCTGTTTTGGGGCGGTGATAATGGGGGGAAGGGAAAGATAGGTGAAAGTCAATTATGGCACGTACATATTTTTGTTTTTCTTCTCCTTTTTTTTTTTAGAAATCTGCGGGTTCTTTATTGCAAAGTTAGAGAGCCCACATGTTGTTCACTGGCTCGAGAAAGTTCTTATTGGGAGAACGGGGAGGCCTAAAGTAGACAGGTTTACAATAGGTCTATCGCGCAAGCGCATTTGATACTCAGCCAAACACTAACAAGAAAAATTCACACTGTTGCAAAATTGGTGCCTCAAAAATAATTCCGAAAAAAAAAATGTTTGGTGTTTCGGCTATACGTTGGCTAAACTCCGGCAATATCTCGGCAAGCTTCGGCAGACTCCGGCAAACCGGATGCCTCAAAAAACGTTTTAAAATCGTGTTTATTAGCTTGATTTATTAACCAAAACGCTCCAAAAAACCCCAAAAAACAAATGTTTGGCACTTCGGCAATACCTCGGCTATACTTCGGCAATATCTCGGCAGGGCTTCGGAAAACGGGATGCCCCAAAAAATGTTTGAAAATCGTGATTATTAGCTCGATTTATTAACAAAAATGCCCCAAAACCCCCAAAAACAATGCTTGCACTTTGGCTATACTTCGGCTATACTCCGACAATATCTCGGCAAGGCTTCGGCAAACGGGATGTCTTAAAAAACGTTTGAAACTCGTGAATATTAGCTCGATTTATTAGCAAAAACACCCTAAAATCCCCAGAAAACAACTTTGGCACTTTGGCAATACTTCGGCTATACTTCGGCAATATCTCGGCTGACTCCGGCAAACTCTGTTTCTCAAAAAATGTTCAAAATTGTGAAATTTTGCACATTTTATCATGAGGAAAACATCAAGAACCCCAAAAATAAATTTTTGCACTTTGGCAATACCTCGGCTACACTCCGGCAATGTCTCGACAAACTTCGGCAAACGTTGTATCTCAAAAAATGTTGGAAATTGTGCTATTTGGCTAGTTTTCTTAACAAAAACACCAAAAAACACCGAAAAAACCCCAAAAAACAATTTTTGTGATTCGGCAATACCTCGGCTATACTCCGACAATATCTCGGCAACCTCTGAGTCCCCCCCCCCCCACTCTGAGTCCCAAAAATGTTCACAATCGTGACGTTTTTTACATTTTATCATGAAGAAAACATCAAAAACCCCAAAAATCAATTTTTGCACTTCGGCAATACCTCGGCTATACTTCGGCAACCTCGGTAAGGCTTCGGCAAACGCTGTATTTCAAAAATTGTTCGAAATTGTGAATTTTGGCTTATTTTATCAAGAGAAAAACATCAAAAACCCTAAAAATCAATGTTTGCATTTCGGCTATACTTCGGCTGTATTCCGGCAATGTCTCGGCAGACTCCGGCAAACGCTGTATTTCAAAAAATGTTTGAAATTGTGAATTTTGGCTTATTTTTTCAAAAGGAAAACATCAAGAACCCCAAAAATAAATTTTTGCACTTTGGCAATACCTCGGCTACACTCCGGCAATGTCTCGACAAACTTCGGCAAACGTTGTATCTCAAAAAATGTTGGAAATTGTGCTATTTGGCTAGTTTTCTTAACAAAAACACCAAAAAAACACCGAAAAAACCCTAAAAATCAATTTTTGCACTTCGGCAATACCTCGGCTATACTTCGGCAACCTCGGCAAGACTCCGGAAATTTTTGTATCACAAAATGATGAAAAGGGTTACATTCGGCTAGTTTTCTCAACAAAAACACCAAAAAAAAACACCGAAAAAAACCCCGAAAAATCAATTATCGCACTTCGGCAACACCTCGGCTTTACTTTGGCAACCTCGGTAAGGCTTCGGCAAACGCTGTATCTCAAAAAATGTTTGAAATTGTGAATTTTGGCTTATTTTATCAAGAGGAAAACATCAAAAACCCCAAAAAACATTATTTTTGCACTTCGGCAATACCTCGGCTATACTCCGGCAATATCTCGGCAAGGCTTCGGCAAACGCTGTATCTCAATAAATGTTTAAAATTGTGAAGTTTTTCACATTTGATCATGAAGAAAACATCAAAAACCCCAGAAAACAAATGTTTGCACTTTGGCAATACCTCGGCTATACTCCGGCAATATCTCGGCAAGGCTTCGGCAAACGTTGTGTGTCAAAAAATGTTCAAAATTGTGAAATTTTGCACATTTTATCATGAGGAAAACATCAAGAACCCCAAAAATCAATTTTTGCACTTCGGCAATACCTCGGCTACACTCCGGCAATCTCGGCATGGCTTCGGCAAACGGGATGCTTTAAAAAACGTTTGAAAATCGTGATTATTAGCTCGATTCATTAACAAAAACGCCCCAAAACCCCCAAAAATCAATTTTTGCACTTCGGCAATACCTCGGTTATACTTCGGCAATCTCGGCTAGGCTTTGGCAATCGGATTGTCTCAAAAAATGTTCTAAATTGTGAATTTTGGCTCATTTTATCAACAGGAAAACATAAAAAACCTCAAAAAATCAATTTTTGCACTTCGGCAACACCTCGGCTATACTCCGGCAATGTCTCGGCAGCACTTTGGCAACAATTTGGCAATTTTTCAGAATTTCTAGAGTTTTAGTCATTCACGTCATTCAGTCGATCACAAAAATGAACAAAAACACAAAAAAATTGAAAAAAAAAAAACAATTTTTGCAATTCGGCAATACCTCGGCTATATCTCGGCAACTTTTTTTTCTCTATTTTCGCGATAACAACAAGAAGAATTTCTCAGCTTTTTGTCATCACCTCACCCCGCAATTAGTCTAGCTTCTTTCTCACATCGAAGTGATCTCAGAATCACAAACTCCCAAGTGGCGTTTTACTTTTGCCCATTTATTTTTTTTTATATTTTTATTTATACACCCCAAGCCACCAATGGTGTACCAACTAGTGTGCACCATAGTTGCTCTAATTCTAAACTCGTTGCTCATGGTTCTAATATGGTGCAAGTCGCCAATGGCGACCGGCAAGTACAAGTGGCTGATGCTCTATACGGCCGCTTTTGAGATTTTCTGGGGCGTTTTTGATCTACCGGCGGCTATTGTGAGTTTGAATTCTTGTGACATTTCGTTTTCAAAAAAAAGTGATTTTAGATCGCCCATTCTGTCGGTTGCGCGTTCATAGTGTTCCGTATCAATCAGCCGGACGCGTGGCTCAGTCCTGAGCAATCCACGTGGATGATTTTGATCTATACGGCGATTTTTGGCGCGTCAATGGCGATTTTTGCGAGTCATTTTGTTTTTCGTTATGGGTCTATTGATATGTAAGGAAATCACATTAAAATAACTTTTTTTTTTATTTTGTCCAAAAGGAGTACACGAGGCATTTTTCATCGAAACATTTCCGCCAATCTCGTGTACTCCGCGTGGAAGAAAGAAATCCTTCTATCTTTTTTTCAGGACATTCGGCAAGCGATTCACATTCGGTTGGAAATTCTACATACTCTTCGCCATCCCGTTGTGTTATGCCGTTTGGTGGGGGCATGTGGTGTGCACGTGGTTCTGGAAGAATCCGGATATGGATGAGTATACCAGGTATGTGCTTAATGTCGCTAACAAGACATGCAAAAATGATTTGACGAGTGGAAGACTCGAACCCGGGACCTCTGGATTGCCAGCAAAACCTCTTATCCACTCGGCTACAGAGCACAGTTGGAAGGTGGGCGTAAAGGGCGTTTATGAAGGGCGCGGCTCGCTCGCTCTCTCGTTGTCTCTTTCTCTCGCGCTCTTTCTCTTTCACTCGCGCTGTCTCTTTCTCGCTCTTTGGTTGTCTTTTCCTCGCTCTCTCGTTGCCTCTTTCTCACTCTTTCTCTTTCTCTGGCGCTCTCTCTTTTCTTCGCGCTCTCTCTCTCTCTCCCTCTCTCGCGCTCTTTCTCTCGCGGTCTCTCTCTCTCTCTCTCTTTCTCTCGCGCTCTCTATTTCCCTCTTTCTCTGGCGCTCTCTCTTTCTCTGGCGCTTTCTCTCTCTCTCTCTCGCTCCTAGAGTGTGTGTATTTTTTTTTGACAATTTGTGGCTAAATATTTCAATTTTTTTCGGAATTTTGCAGAAAAAATTGAGAACGAAACCGGTATTTCCCCAGCAAGTACTGAAAATGAAATGCAAAAATGATTTGACCAGTGGAAGACTCGAACCCGGGCCTCTCGATTCCCAGCAAAACCTCTTATCCACTCGGCCACAATTTGAAGTTGGGCGCAATGTCGGTTATAAAGCGCGCGACTCTCACTCTCTCTCTCTCTCTGTTTGTCTGCGTCTCGTCTCATCTCACGTGCATTATAGAGAATTTGAATTTGGGCACTGTGGCCGAGTGGTTAACAGCTTTGGCCAAGAGGCCCCGGGTTCGGGTCTTCCGTTGGTCAAATCATTTTTGTACATCGTTTTAGTGCAGTTCCGTACTTCCTGGTCCCTTTCACTTTGTTTTTGTCGATTTTTTCATATATTTTTGTAAAAATATCGCTAAAATTGAGAAAAATTGGCGAAGGGCCGGTCTCTTTCTTAATTCTTCTCAAAACAATTCATAAAAAATGCCAATTTTTCTGAATTTTCTGAATTTTAGGGATAAATTTACAAAAAAAATTAGCAAGAAAATATTAAAAATTGAAAGTAATCGGCAAAAACCATAAGCGGGAGAGACCAGGAAGTACCCAAAGGCACTTAATAGAGATGCAAAAATGATTTGACCAGTGGAAGACTCGAACCCGGACCCTCTCGCTTCCCAGCAAAACCTCTTATCCACTCGGCCACAGAGCCCAATTTCAAGGTGTGCGCAAGGCCGGTTATAAAGCGGGCGACTCTCTCTCTTTCTGTTTGTCTGCGTCTCGTCTCATCTCACGTGCATTATAGAGAAGTTGAATTTGGAAATTATGGCCGAGTGGTTAACAGCTTTGACCGAGGGGCCCTGGGTTCGAGTCTTCTCATGTTCAAATCATTTTTGCATCTAAAAAGGTGTACTTTCTAGAGATCTAATCATGGAAAAAGTGTCGTTGGGCATTGAAAACATCAGCTATATTGGTGCAAAGTTTTGGGATGGATCGGAAAATGAAAACGAATATGGAAAAGGACCCACAGCGAACAGGGACGCGTGGATTGGAGTCTTTCAAATGTTTTTCATGGTGGTGGGTCAAAAAAAGGATATTTAATTACAATTTTTTCTAAATACCAGATCTCCTCAATGGTCTGCGTATTCGGCTTCGGTATAAAATGCTATTTACGTCTCTCCAGTCAACTTTCCTACGCCTCCATGCTTGCCAACAATCTTCAAAAGCAATTATTCTACGCGTTGTGCTTCCAAACCGCCATTCCGTTGGTGTTTATGCACATTCCGATTACTGTATATTTTGTGTGCCCTATGCTGAATATGGATTTGGATTTTGCCAGCAAATTCGTGGCGTCCACGATAACTTTGTACCCGGCGATCGATCCGTTGCCGAGCTTTTTTATCATTAAAAGTTATCGGTATGCTATTCTTGGTGGGTGAGATCAGACAGACCACTAGGTTTTTTTTTATTATCCGTTTCAATACTTCTCACGGCGTGTTAGACCTTACGTAAGCGTAGGCATCGCATCTCTGCGTCTCCACAGTGCAAGTGTGTGAAATAAAGACGCTGAGAAGCGAGAGAAAAAGAGATAGCGTCGTCCGCTTTATAAACGCCTTTGCGCCAACCTTCAGTCTGTCCTCTGTGGCCGAGTGGATAGCAGGTTTTGCTGGGAAGCGAGAGGTCCCGGGTTCGAGTCTTCCAGTGGTCAAATCATTTTTGCATCTTATTTTCGTGATGTAGAGTACTTTCTGGAGGGAATAACCGTCTCTTTCTGACTTTTTCTGTAGAAAAAAGTTCCACTCGCTCGCTTCTCTGCGTCCGTCTCTAGCTAAACTTGGCAAAACGCCAACAAAAAAAAACTATGGAGAGAGAGACGCAGAGAAATGCAAGCGACAGGACGGGCCTTGAGATGTAAAACAGATTTGACCACTGGAAAACTCGAACCCGGGTGGGGGACTCTCGTCCAAAGCTGTTAACCACTCGGCCACATTGCCACAGTGCCCAAACTAAACACTCTCTCGTTTCTCTAATTGTCTCCACGAGACGAGACGAGACGAAACGCAGACAATGAAAGAAAGAAAGAGAGAGAGGGGCGACCGCTTCATAAACGCCTTTGCGCCCACCTTCTATCTTTCCTCTGTGGCCGAGTGGATAGGAGGTTTTGCTAGGAAGAAAAAGGTCCCGGGTTCGATTCTTCCACTGGTCAACATTTTTTTGCATTTTATTTTTGTGTTGTTGAGTGCTTTCTGGTATACATTTTCTAAAAAACTGCTTTTTTCAGTAATGATCCGTTCAATACGCGTTGTCTCCTCTTCTTCTGTGATTCAAAAAATGGTGCCCAGTAACACTGTTAATAGTGTCAGTCAAACTCGCGTGGCGTTTTGATCTACATTTTGTTCGTTATTAATCAATAAATATTTTTTATGTCGTTTTATGAACTCAATACAGGCCTATTTTAGGCCACGCCCCTTTCTCTCTCACTATCCTTCTCTTGCGCGATATTTTCATGGATTTTCTGTCTGCGTCTCCACTATCGAGAGCAATAATTTTTAGTGGGATCAATCAAGTCAACTCAAGACTAGAAATAATTTAGTTTATTCTGTTTCACTGAACATGTTCTTGTTATTATTCGATAAATTGGCCGACCTAACGTAGATTCAATAGAATTATGTACATTATTTTCAGACGCACTCTGGGGATTAAAGTACTAGAGTTTGAGCATAACAATCGTTTTACTATCAGTTTTAAACGTATACCAATTTCATGATGAGCCTAATAGATTTTCATCGCATTTTTTGCCTAATTTCTTCATGTTTTTTGAACTCGCTTCTGATATTTTTGATATTTTTCAAATCGCCGAAAAGTATAAAAAATTACAAGTATTTGATGGCGTTTACGGCGAATTTTGAGATTTTTTATGCCATTCTCGATTATCTTGTTAATCCGGTGAGTTTTTTTTTTTTTGTTGAAATTTTGAAACCCCGCCCCCTCCGATTTTTCGGGGCCTAAAATCAGTTTGTCCGGATTGAAAATGCTTCTGTTTTTTTCAGATAGTTTCCTCAGTTGGTAACACGTGGTTTGTCATTCGTCTAAACAATGGACTTTCTCCAGAATTTTCCCTGATTATTCTGATTCTCTGGTGTGCAATGTTCGGAGCATCGCAGGCAATTTTCGCCGTGCATTTCTTCTATCGATATGCTGCTATTCATATGTAATTTTAGAGAAAACCTTAACAGCTCGGTTAAATCAATGTGGTCAAGTAAAAAATTAGGTCTGCAAACACCGTGACGTAAAACTGCAGAGTGTGCACCGCAACTATTTCTCTCTCAACTTTTCTCGAAAATTAAGACATATAAGTGTATGATTTTACTGTCGAAACACAGAAAACTTTTTGAAAAACGTTGTGGCAAAGTTTCAGAAACTTCTAAGAAAGGATTTTCGAGAAAAAAATTTTTTTTTCTGAATTTTTTTTATATATTTTTAACTTTTTTAATGAAAAATTTCAATATTTTGTAATTTTTCTCAAAAACGAAAACATACAAGTGTACAATTTTTGGGTCAAAAAATAGAGAATTGTCTGTAAAACGTTGTGGCAAAGTTTTAGAAATTTCTAAGAGACAGTTTTCAAAAAAAAAATGTTTTTTTTTTCAAATTTTTCAAAAAAATTTCTTCAATTTTTGTAATTTTTCTCGAAAACGAAGTCATGAACAGTAAATAATTATAACATCAAAAAATAGAGAATTTTCTGGAAAACGTTGTGGCAAAGTTTTAGAAATTTCTAAGAGAGGATTTTCAAAAAAACATTAAAAAAAATTTTTTTTTTCGAAATTAAAAAAAAAAATATTTAATTTTGCAATTTTTCTCAAAAATGAAGACATACAAGTGTATAAATTTAACTTTAGAAAATAGCAAATTTTCTGGAGAACGTTGTGGCAAAGTTTCATGAACTTCTAAGAACCAGTTTTTGAGCAAAAACTTTTTTTTTCGAATTTTTTTCGAATTTTTAACTTTTTTGTAATTTTTCTCGAAAACGAAGTCATGAACAGTAAATAATTATAACATAAAAAAATAGAGAATTTTCTAAAGAACGTTGTGGCAAAGTTTCAGAAACTTCTAAGAAAAAGTTTTCGAAAAAAAAACAATTTTTTTTTTTGGAATTTTGAATTTTTTAAAAACATTTTGTAACTTTTTTCAAAAACGAAGTCATAGAGGTGTAAGAACTTGCCGTCAAGAAACAGCAAATTTTCTGAAGAACGTTATGGCAAAGTTTTAAAAACTTCTAAGAGACGGTTTTTGAGAAACATTTTTTTTTTTATTGTCCATTCGCGAAAAAAGCAAGTGCGCTTCACGAAACGTAGTACTACGTGGATTTCATTTTCGTCGCCAAATTATTTCATTTTACGTTGAATTTACACGTGAAATGAAATAATTTGGCGACGAAAATGAAATCCACGTAGTACTACGTTTCGTGGAGCGCACTTGCTTTTTTCGCGAATGAACAATAAATAAAAAAAAAATTTTTCAACAAAAAAAATTTTATACAAATTAATACAAATTCCATTTTTTCCTTTCAGAAAAGTCTACATAAAATACGTGGAAGGCAAGAAAATAGTGGCTCTGTTCATAATTCCCATTCTTATCGGTCTGAACGACACTGCGCTCAAGTATCTTTGTTTTTTCGCCACCCCAGATAATCGAGAGTATTTACGGTGAGCACATTAAGGAGCTAATTAAATGTGTTTATTTTCAGAAACTACGTGTACAAGTTCTATGGGGAAACGATTGAAAAAACTAGTTATATTTGTGCGAAAATGTATTTTGAAAAAGACGTGGAAGGAATGAATGGAAAAATAAACATGAAAGTGTTATTTGGCATGTTGAACTTGTCGGCTTTTGTGGTAAGTTTTCTCTAAACAACCAGAAATTAAAATTTTTACCCCTCAGCTCGTCTCCATGCTCTGCGTACTCCTATTCGGCTTCAAAACCTATCGAAAAATCAGCTCGCAGCTAAAAGTGGCAGATAGCCGATCTAGCCAAACCATCAGACTACAAAATCAGTTTTTTTACGCTCTCGTCGCCCAGACAATCATTCCGTTGATTTTCATGTACATTCCTGCCACTATGCTCTTCTCGTCGGTAATTTTCTATGTGGATGAGATGAGAGTGAGCAGTCTGGTGTCCTATACAATTACGTTGTATCCGGTCGTTGATCCGTTGCCAACTATTTTTATTATCAAGAGATATCGGGATACTGTATTGGGTAAGTAAGACTGGTTCATTGATCATATAATAATGTTTTTTAGAAACACTGAAAAGTTGCTTCACGTGCTTCTTCCTCAGCGCTAATAATACATCCGACCCTGCGAAACAAGAAAATCGTCATGTTAATTCGGTAGCACACTCTTCGATAATTGTGATCTAGTTTAATACAAGGAAGATTTTGAATAAAACTTGAGTATTGTCAATTGAACTGAAAATTCAGAAAATTTTATCCACGTGATTTCGAAAAAAAAAGCAAAAATTCTGCATCGATCTGTCCAAAAACCATTAAAATCGGACCAAAAATAAGAAAGATACAGCCGGTGACAAATTCCCACAGTGCGGCCGACACCTCACGGGTTTCGCTACTCGCGCTGTCTGCGTCTCTCCACGCCTTTTAATGGCTCTAACTGGTTTTAAATTCGAAATTTCTAGTAATAAAAATATGAGCGTGACCGCAAAATAATTTCGCATCGATCTGTCCAAAAACCATGAAAATCGGACCAAAAATAACGGAGTTAAGACCGCCGACAATTACGCACTATGCGGCCGACACCTTGCGGGTTTCGCCGCTTGCGCTGTCCGCGCTGTCTGCGTCTCTTCACACCTTTTAATGACCCAAACTCGCTTCAAATTGAGAGTTTCTAAAAGTTTAAAATATGGATGTGACCGCAAAAAAATTCTGCATCGATCTGTCCAAAAACCATAAAAATCAGACAAAAAATAAGGAAGATACAGCCGGTGACAAATTCCCACAGTGCGGCCGACACCTCACGGGTTTCGCTACTCGCGCTGTCTGCGTCTATCCACGCCTTTTAATGGCCCTAACTGGTTTTAAATTCAAAATTTCTAGAAAATAAAAATATGAGCGTGACCGCAAAAACATTCCGCATCGATCTGTCTAAAAACCATGAAAATCGGTAAAGAAATAAGGAAGTTAGAGCCGGCGATAATAGCGGCCGACACCTCACGGGTTTCGGCTCTCGCGCTATCTGCGTCTTTCCACGCCTTTTGAGTGCTGTAACTCGCTTTAAAATGGACATTTCTAGAGTTTTAATATATGGGCGTGACCTCAAAAAAAGTCTGCGTCGATCTGTCCAGAAACCATGAAAATCGGCCCAGAAATAAGACCGCTAGCGTCAAAAACAAGTTGCGACCGACACCTCACGGGTTTCGGCTCTCGCGCTATCTGCGTCTCTCCACGCCTTTTAATGGCTCTAACTGCTTTAAAATTCGAAATTTCTAGAAAATAAAAATATGAGCGTGACCGCAAAAAAATTCCGCATCGATCTGTCCAGAAACCATGAAAATCGGGCAAGAAATAAGGGAGTTAAGGCCGCCGACAATTTTGCACTATGCGGCCGACACCTCACGGGTTTCGCCGCTTGCGCTGTCCGCACTGTCTGCGTCTCTCCGCGCTTTATAAAGGCTCTAACTGGCTTCAAATTGAGAGTTTCTAGAAGTTTAAAATATGGACGTGACCGCAAAAAAATTCCGCATCGATCTGTCCAAAAACCGTGCGGAAGAGTTTTCATGTGTAGGCGTCTTGATTTTGAAATATAATAGTACAAACGCGGGAAGTTCTCATCATTTCTCGGAACACTATGTGTCTCCCTGGAGAAACGTTTACGTTCTTTGCTCCACAGTAAATTGAATTAATAATAACAAAAATATTATCTATCCATTCGGCTCTGCCATCCCAAAACATGTCATGACTCTTCTGCGAGCCCATGTGTTTTTACCAGGTGTATCGGTGTGTTTTAACCACAATTTCGGTGGCGCTTAACTTGTTTTTGATCTACCTAATTGTTTGGCGGTCGCCGAAAAAGTTGGGCGATTACAAGTACTTGATGGTGTACACGGCGGTTTTTGAGTCAGTGTATACAGTGTTGGATTTGATCGCTGAGCCGGTGAGTTGATTTTGAAGTATATTCTTGGAGTTCCGGGCCTAAAATAGGCCTGTATGGGAGACCTAAAATAGGCTTTTATGAAGTGACGTCGATGACTTAAAATAAGCCTGTTTAGAGTGAGGCGGGTGACTAAAAATAGGTTTTTAAACAGGCCTGTATTAAGTGAAACGCCGGGCCTAAAATAGGCCTGTATTGAGGGCCTAACATACGCCTGTATTAAATGATCCGCCGGGCCTAAAATAGCCCAGTGAGGCGAGTGGCTTAAAACAGGTCTGTAAATAGGTCTGTATCAAGTTAACTATCGGGCCTAAAATAGGCATGTATTGATGGGCCTAAAATAGGCCTGCATTTAGTTAGGTGAATAACCTGAAATAAGTCTGTAAATAGGCATATTGAGTGAGGCGGGTTGCTTTAAATAGGCCTATATCGGTTGAGCCAGAAAGCCTAAAATAGGTCTGTATTGAGGGGCCTCAATAATGTCTGTAATAAGTTAGGGTCTAAAATAGGTCTTCAATTATTGGGGTGGGGGGGGGGGACCTAAAACAGGCTTGTAAATAGGGCTCCGCGACATTTCGCAACGTGACCTTCCGAAACTGTGACGATTCGCAACTCACGTAGCTTTCGCTACTGTGACGTTTCGCAACCGGACATTTCGCCGCTCGTATAAATCGAAACTGGGACAATTCGCTACTTGTCACTTCGAAACTAGACTATTCGAAACTCCGACTTTTCACAACTTTATGTTTCGAAACTGTAAGGTTTTCTTACATCATATTATTTAGATTTTATTGTTTTTCACCCTTTTTTTTATGTTTCACGTGACTTCCATTAAGCAAAAATCCACTGCAAAAGACAACAAATTCCCAGATCATGAGTATCCAACACAGCTTTTCGGGATCAATTCTATGTATCCGCAACAAAGCTTCAGGGTTCCTGTTTGACAAGGAAGCAATAGATCATAACCCCAATCATCTGGTAAATCTAGTCCGTACCAAATCTGAGCATTTTTTAAAGGTTGATCACCGTCGCAAGCTCCAGGATATCATGAAGGATATTAAAATCATTAAAGCAATCACAAATACACCGATTCCTCCTTATCTACCACTAACTGGTTTAGACTATTTGAAAGCGATTTGAGCGACAAGAAATTATATCTAATTTACTTGTTTTTATTTTCATGATAAGTTTTAACAAAATTAAAAAAAAATAGAACTATTTTTATGATGCAGTTTCGAAATGTCTAGTTGCCAAAAGGCTAGTTACTAAATGTCTCATTCCCGAAATGTCGCAGTTTCGAAATTGCAAGTTTCGATTTATACGAGCGCCGAAACGTCTGGTTGCGAAACGTCACAGTAGCGAAATCTACGTGAGTTGCGAATCGTCACAGTTTCGGAAGGTCACGTTGCGAAATGTCACGGAGCCGTAAATAGGCCTGTATAGAGTGAGGTGAAGGACCTAAAATAGGCCTGTATAGAGTGAGGAGAAGGGCCTAAAATAGGCCTGTATAAAGTGAGGCATATGTCCTAAAATAGGTCTGTAAATAGGTATGTATTAAGTGAACCTCCAGGCCTAAAAAAACCTATAAATAGGTCGATATTGAGTGAAGGGGGAGGGGGGAGGGGAATAGGCCTGTATTTATGGGCCCTTAGGTTTGTAAATAGGCCTGTAAATAAGTCTGTATATATAGAGGCGCGTGGCCTAAAATAGGTCTGTATTAAGTTAACTGCCGGGCCTAAAATAGGCCTGTATTGATGGGCCTAAAATAGGCCTGCATGAAGTTAGGTGAATAACCTGAAATAGGCCTGTAAATAGGTCTGTATAGAGTGCGACGATTGGCCTAAAATAGGCCTCTATTGGAGTGAAGCGCGCGGCCTAAAATAGGCTTGTAAATAGGTCTGTAAATAGGCCTGTTTGAAATGAAGAACATGGCTAAAAATAAGCCTGTAAATAGGCCCGTATAGAGTGAGGTGCGTGGTCTAAAATAAGTCTGTGAATTGGCCTGTATTAAGTGAAACACAGGGCCTAAGATAGGCCTGTAGGGGAGGCCCTAAATAGGCCTGTATTGAGCAAGGTGCGAGGCCTTAAATAGGCTTGTAAATAGGTCTGTAAAGGGTGAGACTTATGACCTGAAATAGGCTTGTAATTAGGCATGTATATAGTGAGGTAGAGGGCCTAAAATAGGCTTGTAACTAGACCTGTATAGAGTGAGCTGAAGGGCTTAAAATAGGCCTGTATGGGAGGCCTTAAATAGACCTGTATGAAGTGGGGCGCTGGGCCTAAGATAGGCCTGTAGAAATGGCCCTAAATAGGCCTGTATGGAGCAAGGTGCGAGGCCTTAAATAGGTTTGTAAATAGGTCTGTAAAGAGTGAGACAGATGACCTGAAATAGGCTTGTAAATAGGCCTGTATAGAGCGAGGTGAAGGGCCTAAATTAGGCATGTAAATAGGTCTCTAGAGTGAGGTGCAGGGCCTAAAATAGACCTGTAATTATAGATGTATAGTGTGAGGCGCTTGGCCTAATTATTGAGGTTGGGGAAGGGCTAAAATAGGCCTGTATGGAGGGATGTGTCGGGCCTAAAATAGGCCTGCACCGAGTATATGAAAATCCCTTTTTTTTCTCCAGACCGCCTATTCCCACGGCTACGCATTTGTGGTGTTTCGCAGGCACAAAAACTCACGGACTAGTGCTTCGGAATCGCAGCTTTTGATAATTTTATGGTGCGCATTTTTCGGCGCCTCGATGGCGGTGATTGGCGTCCAGTTTGTCTATCGATTTGGCGCGGTTTTTCACAGGTTTGTCATGTGTTCACCAGGGAAATTGAGTTACGAAGTTCCGATGTTCCGCAGTCCAAAATAGGCCTGCAATGAGTGAAGAGCAGTGCCTAAAATAGGCCTGTATTGTGTGAAGCAAGGGGCCTAAATTTGGCCTGTAATGAGTAAGGCGCAGGGCCTAATATAGGTCTGTAGTGTTTGCCTAAATCAGGCCTGTAGCGACTACCTAAAATAGGCCTGTAGTGACTGCTCAAAATAGGCCTGTAACAAGCGTAGAGCAGGGCCTAAAATAGCCCTGTAATGAGTAAGGCGCAGGGCCACAAATAGGCCTCCAGTGATTGCCTGAATCAGGCCTGTAGTGAATGCCTAAAATAGGCATGTAATGCGTGAGGTGCAGGGCCTCAAAAAGGCCTGTAACGAGTAAGGTGTAGGATCTAAAATAGGCCTGTATTGAGTGAAGCGAGGGGCCTGAAATAGGCCTGTAACGAGTGAAGAACAGGGCCTAAAATAGGCCTGTAGTGACTACCTAAAATAGGCCTGTAGTGACTGCGGCGCTAAGCCTAAAATAGACCTGTATTTAGTGAAGAGAAGGGCCTAAAATAGGCCTGTAACGAGTTAAGAACAGGGCCTCAAATAGGCCTGTAGTGTTTGCCTAATTCAGGGCTGTAGTGACTACCTAAACTAGGCCTGTAGTGACTGCGGCGCATTGCCTAACATAGGCCTGTATTGATTTAAGCTCCAAGCCTAAAATAGCCGCAGAACCTGACTGCGGAACATCGGAGCATCGTAACAAACATGTTTCATCATTATTTTTCAGCAATGACGTTTTGAATCACCAACTTTTAAAATTAGCGAAAAACGTTCGTATTCTATTTGCGATTCCTATTATTTACGGCGTCTGGTGGGCCGTGGTGTGCATGGTGTACTGTAGACATTCCGACGTGACGTATGGATATATGAGGTACGTTTAAAAACAGAAAAATTGGGTGACGAAAATAGTTTTTTTCTCCCTGTGGGCTTTGAATGACTCGGTAGAGACTTTTGTGGAGAATGCTAACTCCAAAAATAGTCTTTATTACGGAGAAAAAGAGAGTTTAGACAGTTAGACGAATCGATAGTGTTTGCGGACCAAACACTAGATTTTACGACAATTCAAAGTAAAAATGTTTTTTTTTTGGAAATTAAAGGCCTAACCATTTAAAAAGACGCAAAAACCCGAAAAACAAGTAAAAACAAGCAAAAATGTAGCCTTACAGTGTTTGCGGACAAACACCAGATTTTACGAAATTTCGATTTGAAAATGTTTTTTTGGAAAAATGAATGCATTGGCACTTGAAAAAGCGCAAAACATCCGAAAAATTGCAAAAACGAGTAAAAAAAAGCGACGCGGTGTTTGCAGACCGAACACCATATTTTACGACATTTCGAGTAAAAAATTAGATTTTTTGCTATTCGTACTTGTTTCTACTTGTTTTTCGGGTTTTTGCGTTCTTTTTCAAAATCCAATGAATTTAATCGGCCAAAAAATCCAATTTTAACTCAAAATGTTGTAAAATCTAGTGTTTTGTCCGCAAACACCGCGAAGCCCTAATTTTGCTGGTTTTTGCTCATTTTTTGTTATTTAATAGTTTTTAAGCTCTAATGCATTTATTTTGAAATAAATTTAGAGCGACGCGGTGTTTGCGGACCAAACACAAGATATCACGACATTTCGAATAAAAAAAACTTTTTTTTCGAAAATGAATGCCTAACCACTTAAAAAGGCGCATAAAACCAAAAAAAAAAAAGTCAAAACGAGCAAAAATAAAGCAACGCGGTGTTTGCAGACCAAACACCAAATTTTACGACAATTAGAATTAAAAATGCTTTTTTTTTTTGGAAAATGAACGCCTTACCACTTTAAAAGGGCTTAAAACCCGAAAAAACAAGCCAGAACGAGCAAAAAGATAGCCTTACAGTGTTTGCGGACAAAACACCATACTTTACGACATTTCGATTTAAAAGGGTTTTTTTTTGTAAAATGAATGCCTAACCTCTTAAAAAAAGCGCACAAAACCAAAAAAAAAAGTCAAAACGAGCAAAAATAAAGCGACACGGTGTTTGCAGACCAAACACCACATTTCACGACATTTCGAATTAAAATTGATATTTTTTGCAAAAATGTCGTATTTACTTTGAAAACTTCAAATCAAGAGTATTTTTGACATTATTTCTCGAAGTTCCAGGATAATTGGTGTTTTTTTTTTCTTTTTCCAATTTTCGCCGTTTTGTCTAACTGTCTAAACTCTTATTCTCTCTCTCTCTCTCTCTCTTTCTCTTCTTTTAAAAAATAAGTCAAATAGCAAACATTTGACAAGCGCCAACTCTCGCATCTCTGCGTCTCCATTTCATTTTTGCACGCGTTCAGTTAAACTCAGAAAAAAAAGCTCTGCACTGTGGAGACGCAGAGATAGGACGCATTTGCCCTGGCGTAGGTTCTAGCACGCCGAGCCATTGAAAACGGTTAGCATCCATTGAATTCGGTTGGTGTGCCAGATTCATTTGGCCCATACTCTGGACTCGGTGGCTATTAGCCATTTTCAACGGGCCTTATCGTATTGCATTCTCTGCGTCTCCACAGTGTAGAGCGTTTGTTTTAAAATTTAGCTAAACGCGTGCAAATATAGAGGCGCAGAGATTCAAGATTCAAGCGTACAGCAAACTCAACAACAAAAATAATGCTCTGCACTGTGGAGACGCAGACTGTAGAGACGCTTTTTCCAGAAACCTCACCGAAACCCTCTACCATCTCGACATCTCTGACATCTCCTACATTGCCGCAGTCTTCTACATCTCCCCAACCAGCCCCAACAACGTCCCCTCTCTAAACACGGACGCATGGTTGGCAATGTGCCAATTCTCCATAATGGTCGGCACGTCAATGTTCTGCGTGTTTTACCTGGGCTCTCGGTGTTACTCGGAAATTTTCATTCAACTCTCGAGGTGCTCTGCTCAATGCAAACTCGCCAGTGCTCTTCAAAAACAGCTATTTTTTGCACTAGTGGTCCAAACTGTTATTCCCCTGTGTCTAATGTACATTCCGGTGTGCGTGTTCTTTTTTTGCCCACTTCTGGGCATTGATATAGGGGTGATAAGCACGTTTTTGACACACACTGTCACACTGTACCCGGCTCTTGATCCACTGCCCAATATGTTTATTATTAAGAGCTATCGGATGGCTATAAGAGGTTTGTGGATGCATATAGGATCGTTATTTGTATTTGAACCATAGCGTCCAATTGTGACCTATGTGGTGTGACTGAATCAGTATCAAAAAAAAAGTGTAAACGCTAACCGAGTAAATGCACGGTATATGCACTTTAAATACGGACACTATATGCATCTATCGCATTTCATTTATTTTTTTTTTAGAAATCTGGACAAAAATCAAGAAAATGGTTCATTTGGCATCGATTGGGTCGACGATTGATACGGTGAACAGTGTGCATTCCATTTTGCGGCAACATAATGAGAGCTCTGTGATTTGAGATTTTGGTATCGTGTACTCCACGTGGACAATCTTTTTTTTTTTTTTTGAATTTTCTGGTTTTTGCCAAGTTTTCTTGTTTTTTTTCAATCCTAAATATTCTCTGTAAATAAACAAAAATTAACACAACCATCTCATCTTCCAGAACCAGTTTCAAAACCCTAAGGCTCCGCCCATTTTTGACAAAAATTCCCCGTTTTTAGATTAAAATGAAGCTTTTAATGTGAATGATCTGACTATGATTCGTCCTGCTCAAAAATTTGAAAGATCAGTAAGCGCGCTCCACCGAATCGCACATTTCCATGTTTTCCAGTGCTATTTTCAAAACACTAAGGCTCCGCCCATTTTTGACGAAAATCCCCCGTTTTCAAACCAAAATGAAGCTTTTAACGTGAATAATTAGAATATGATTCGTGCTGCTCAGGAGAGACGCAGAGAAACCGAAAAGTTTTAGGGTTATTGAAATGCAAGCCAGCTTTCTACGTTTTAGTTACCCTCTTATTTCAGATCAGATCAGAGCACAAGTTCTGACATGACACCTGACATCGAGTAAAGTACATGCCATTTTGACTGGCAGACGACTTGTAGCAGCAATGAACATTTGTAGTTGTACCTATAGTGCTTTTCGGGGGAAAACAATTTCGCACTGAGAATTTGCTCCAAATGGCTTGGAAATAATCGCCGAAAAATTCTGCATCGATCTGTCCAAAAACGATCAAAATTGGTTCATAAATAAGGCCGCTAGCCTCGAAAACAAGTTGCGACCGACACCTCACGGGTTTCGCTACTCGCGCTGCCTGCGTCTCTTCATTCCTTTTGAGGGCTGTAACACGCTTTAAAATGGAAATTTTAAGAGTTTTAAAAAATGGGCGTGACCGCAAAAAAATTCTGCGTCGATCTGTCCAAAAATTATAAAAATCGGCTTAAAAATAAGGGCGTTAGGGTCTGCAACACTATCACAGAGCAAAACCGATGTGGCCGACACCTCACGGGTTCCACTGTTTGCGCTGTCTGCGTCTCTCCGCAACTTTAATAGCCGTAACTTGCTTTAAACTGGAAATTTTAAGAGTTTTAAAAAATAGGCGTGACCACAAAAAAATTCTGCATCGATCTGTCCAAAAACGGTTAAAATTGACGCAAAAACAACGGCGCTAGCGTCGAAAACAGTGTGCGACCGACACCGCACGGGTTTCGCTGCCCGATCTGTCTGCGTCTCTCCACGCCTCTTGATGGCTCTAACTTGCTTCAAAATCGGAAGTTTCAGAATTTTCAAATATGGGCGTGACCGCAAAAAAATTCTGCATCTTACTGTCCAAAAACCATAATAAACCGCCCAAAAACAAGGGCGCTAGCGTCGAAAACAAGTTGCGGCCGACACCTCACGGGTTTCGCTGCTCGCGCTGTCTGCGTCTCTCCATTCCTTTTGAAGGCTGTAACTCGCTTTAAAATGGACATTTCTAGAAGTTTAAAACACGGGCGTGACCACAAAAAAATTCTGCATCCAGCTATCTAATAAGTGTGATTTTGGGTGCTAAAGTAAAGGCGTCTATTGCTATTTTCTATCTCCCACACTACATTTTAGGTATTACAAGTGCAATCTGAGACCTTTATTATTATTTTTAATTTTTGCTGATTGTATGAAGGAGAAAGTGAAAGAGAAAGAGTACAAAATTGTTTTTGGTTGATTGGTTGTTTACCACTCTTGGTCACTCACGACTACAAAAATTTGGGCGGGGGGGGGGGGGGGGGGGTTAAAGCCGAAGAGTCAGAAGACGTTAAGGCGTGGAGATAAAAAATACATTTTTTTGAATTATTAAGTAGTCTAGTAGTAAGTTTATTGACGCTTTTTTTCTGCAAGTAGGATAGTGTGACCAATGAATAATTATCCAAGTTTCCTGTTCATTGAGCAATTTTTACTAGGGGAAATAAAGGAAGAAGAGCTCGGTTTTCTATCTATCCAGTTGGGAGTTTTCTTCAAAAGTCTGTCTGCTGTATAGGGTTGCCCTTCGAAAACTGCAGACTATTTTTAAAATAATAACAATAGTTTAGTTTAGGTAAGTAAGATAGGAAGCCAAAAAACAAAATATAAATAAAAATTCCACGTTCGTCATACCAGGTACTTTTTTTTAAATCTCGTGAATAGCGTCTAATTATCATTTCTTTTTGCCCTGAGCATTGGAGGACAATGACTGTGACCTTTTGGCTTCAAATAGGCGTAACCGCTATAAAATTCTGCGTCGACCTGTCCAAAAACCATTAAAATCGGCCCAGAAATAAGGGCGCTAGCGTCAAAAACAAGTTGCGGCCGACACTTCACGGGTTTCGCTGCTCGCGCTGTTTGCGTCTCTTCGCTTGTTTCTTTTAAGGGCTGTAACTCACCTTTAAAATCAACATTTATAAAGTTTCAAAATATGAGCGTGACCGCCATAAAATTCTGCGTCGAACTGTCTAAAAACCATTAAAATCGGCCCAGAAATAAGGGCGCTAGCGTCAAAAACAAGTTGCGGCCGACACCTCACGGGTTTCGCTGCTCCCGCTGTCTGCGTCTCTTCTTGCCTTTTTAATGGTTCTAACTCGCTTTAAAATTGGAATTTCTAGGATTTCAAAACATGAGCGTGACCGCCATAAAATTCTGCATCGAACTTTCTAAAAACCATTAAAATCGGCCCAGAAATAAGGGCGCTAACGTCAAAAACAAGTTGCGGCCGACACCTCACGAGTTTCGCTGCTCAAGCTGTCTGCGTCTCTTCGCGTCTTTTAGGGGCTCTAACTCGCTTTAAAATTGAAATTTTTAGAAGTTTAAAATACCGGCGTAATCGCAAAAAAATTCTGCATCGATCTACAAAAAATCGGGTATTTTTTTCTGTAACAAAGAAAGATAGGGAACCAAAAATCAAAACCAAAATCAAATTTCCACGTTCGTCATACCAGGTACTTTTTTTAAACTCGTGAATAGCGTCTAATTATCATTTTTTAGGTTTCGTACCCATTCTTACTAAAAAAGTGCAAAAATCGTGACTTCCTTCATTTTTCATCCCATTTTTTTCCGTTCTCTGTTTTTTTTTTGTATTTGATTTTCAAATCAGTGGGGCGTGGCTAACGCGTTCGACTCTTGATTTTCTGAAATTCTGAAACTTTTGGGCTTGACATTGACACTTTCTTAACTTTTGATAGTGAGACAACTACAATACCTGCTGCGACAAATTTAATAATCTAATCTTCTAGACCCCGCCCACTCTAAGCTCCGCCCTTTTCTTTCTTCCTGTATGATTTTTTTTTCAGCAGCTAATCTCATTAACCGTCTATTCACCGCCCTAAAAAACGTCTGCAACCTGTCCTAATGAACATCTTTCAAGTAGGTCAAACAAAAAAAAGTGATAGCATATAAAAGGAGTGTTCAAGCTCCCAAAAAAAGAAAAAATCATGCGAATGGCTCCACTTTTTCAGATCTGCTGTGCCGTCATCTCGGTGTTTCTAAATACCGTATTGACCTATTTGATTTTGGCGAAATCGCCGAAAAAACTGGGCGTTTACAAGTATTTGATGTGCTACATTTCACTTTTCGAGATTTTCTACTCGTGCTGGGATATGATGACAGAGCCGGTGAGTTTGTTAATTGTGCACTTTTTTGGAGCCTCCACATTCTTACATTCTTTTCACGCTGTTTCCAATGGCTATTAGCCATTTCCGATCGCTCAACTAGTCCTAATAGTGGCTAATAGCCGGCTAGTAGCCGTTTTCAATGGTTATTAGCCACCCAGCCGCCAAAAACTACCTGACTACTAACAGATTTCTGTGTGGCAAGTAGCCTATCACCTCGGCCACAGGGGAGTCATTGGTGCTAGACGGAAGCAATTAAAAAACTAAAAAAAAACTCCCCTCCCATTAATGAACACTTTTTTGCGCATCAGTGGTTTTGGTTTTCTATAAAAATCTTCTATACTATATTTTCTACTGTTAGTCTTTTTTTCTTCTTTTTTTGAAACCAATCAGGTCAAAAATAAAATTCACCCCAAAAAGCAATTGGAAATCGGAATTTCCACAAGATAATAACATAAGCGTGACCGCGAAAAAATTCTGCGTTGAAATGTCCAAAAATCATCAAAATCGGTCCAGAAATAAGAGCGGTAGCGTCGGAAACAAGTTGCAGCCGACACCTCACGGGTTTCGCTGTCCGAGCTGTCTGTGTCTCTCCACGCTTTTTCATGGCTCCAAAATCGGACTTTAATATTGAAATATCGAGAACATAAAAATATGGGCGTGACCGCGAAAAAATTCTACATCGAACTGTCCAAAAACGGCCCTGTTTGGCTCAGAAATATGGGCGATAGAGCCGGAAACAGGTTGCAGCCGACACCTCACGGGTTTTGCTGCTCGCGCTGTCTGTCTCTCCACGTATTTTGATGGCTCTAACCGGCTTTAAAATTGGAATTTTCAAACGTTTAAAATATGGGCGTGATCACAAAAAAATTCCCAATCGATCTGTACAAAAACGGCCCAGATTGGTCCAGAAATAAGGGCGCTAGAGCCCGCAACATTCTCACAGAGCGAAACCGATACGGCCGACACCTCACGGGTTTCGCTGTCCGAGCTGTCTGTGTCTCTTCACGCTTTTTCATGGCTCCAAAATAGGGCTTTAAAATTGAAATATCGAGAACATAAAAATATGGGCGTGACCGCGAAAAAATTCCCTATCGAACTGTCTAAAAGCAGCCCTGATTGGTCCAGAAATAGAGGAGTTAGCGTCAAAAACAAGTTGCAGCCGACACCTCACGGGTCCCGCTGGTCGAGCTGTCTGCGTCTCTTCCCGCCTATTTATTGACTCTAACTGGCTTCAAAGTCAAAAGTTTAAGGCTTTTAAAACATGAGCGTGACTGCAAAAAAATTCCCCATTGACCTGTCCAAAAATAATCAAAATCGGTCCAGAAACAAGGGCCCTAGCGTAGGAAACAAGTTGCAGCCGACACCTCACGGGTTTCGCTGCTCGCGCTGTCTGCGTCTCTCCTTGCCTTTTTATGGCTCTAACTCCCTTCAAAATTGGAATTTTCAGAAGTTTAAAATATGAGCGTGACCGCAAAAAAATTCTCCATTGACTTGTCCAAAAACCATCAAAATCGGCCCAGGAAGAAAGGCGCTAGCTTTGGAAACAAGTTGCAGCCGACACCTCACGGGTTTCGCTCCTCGCGTTGTCTGCGTCTCTCCAGCCGTTTAATGGCTCTAACTCCCTTCAACATTGGAATTTTCAGAAGTTTAAGATATGGGCGTGACCGCAAAAAATTTCTGCATCTTTCTGTCGAAAAATGGGGGAAAATTGTACCTCATATTAACAATCTCTGTACTGGAATTTGCAGATAGTACACTCGTACAAAGCGGCATTTGTGGTACTCCGCGACTACAACGGCTCCGTATTCAACCGAGAGGCCAGTTTTGTGCTCGTCTGCGTCTACTGTGGCCTTTTCGGCGTCTCAATGGCCATATTCGGCGTCCACTTTATCTATCGTTATGGCGCGGTGAACAAGTGCGTTTTTTTGTGTTTTGATGGGTCTGTCAATGCTTGTGCGTCTTTCAGGGCGTTCAGTGAGAAATTTCTGCCCGGCAAATGGGTCTACATGCTTTTCGTGATTCCCCTATGGTATGGGGCGTGGTGGGCCATTTTGTGCTATATTTATTTTCATTTCACTGATGAGACGGATGTGTATATGACGTAAGGATAGAAAATTTGGGGGTTAAGAAGGTTAAGAAATTGCAGAGAAACCATCCAGGAGCACTATCAAATCCCAATTGAAGACTCTTCGTACATTTGTGTGTATTTCCAGCCACCCGGGGCCGATGGACTGCCTCATCCAGATCCTAGAATTTTCTTCTCGATTGGCTGTATGTGGTACATGATTGTGAGTGTTTTAGAGACTCCCTATATGCGGTGGATGCATATAGTGTCCGTGTTTTTCCATTGGACGCTAGATAGTAATGTTTTATTGCTTTTCTTCAAATACGGACGCTATATGCATACGTCGCATTTCTTATGTACGTTTTCAGATATCCTCAATGTTCTCCGTGTTCTATTTCGGTACACGGTGCTACTGGGAGATTCGAAAAACAATTTCCCAGTCTTCCACCGTCTCAATAACCACCAAAAACCTGCAATCTCAACTCTTCCACGCCCTGGTCGTCCAGACTTTTATCCCATTGGTGCTCATGTACATACCTATCGGAATCCTCTTTTTCTTCCCCATGGTAATCTGGGAATTGCCATTTACCACCGAATTTGTCGGCTATACAATTGCATTGTACCCGGCGATAGACCCGCTACCAAATATGATTATCATCAAATGTTATCGTCATGCGATTGTTGGTAGGTGTTTGGAGTTGGTTGGCAGTGGATGCATGAGATTTGGTTTTCAGACTTTTTCATGTGCCTGTTTGGTCAGAAGAAGCGTGTGGAGGCTCAGCAATCGGTTAACACGGTCGACGCGGCGTCAGGGAGTAATGGTCCGCGTAGTGTCACTAGATTTGTTTAATTTGTATTTAAATAAATTGTTTTCACTCAATTCATAGGTATTGTGAGTTTCAAACGAGGTGCAGCATGAAAAATGAGTCTGTTACTTTTATCTCTTTTTTGTCTGCGCCTCTTTAATTAAAACTGTGTCTGTGGGCGGAGTTTCGCGTTCTCATGTCGCAACTCTATTGAAAACAAAAGCGCATTGAACCTCATCTCATCACAGAATTGCAAAAAAGGTTGCATCATCAAAAAATGAAACCCCGCCCACTTTTCGCAGCACGACCACGCAATCAAAGTGCTATTTGAAGAGGCGCAGACAGAAATGCATGATGCGAAAAACACAATATGCACGATTAATAAGCATCTGTCAATCAAGAGTTTTGAATTGTTCAACAAAAAAAAATAACAGCACACAAACTGTGTGTATTGCTATTTTGTAGCTTTGAATATACCAATCAAGAAGAAATGAATGATGCACAAATTTGGTTGACTAATATGGGAAAATAAGTGTTCGAAATCCAAAAAACGCGTGGTATAAAATATGCATCTATTGAGTGAGCCGCAGGGCCTGAAGTAGGCCTGTAGTGACTACCTAAATAGGCCTTTAGTGGGTGCCTAAAATAGGCATGTAGAGACTGCCTAAAATAGGTCTGTACTGGGTAAGGTGGCGGGCCAAAATAGGCGTTTCTCTAATGAGGTGCGAGGCCCAAAATAGGCCTGTAGTGACTGCCTAAAATAGGCCTGTAGTAACTGCCTAAAATAGGCCTGTATTGACTACCTAAAAAGCTTGTTATGACTGCCTAAAATAGGCCTGTAGTGACTGCCTAAAATAGGCCTGTATTGACCGAAGCGCGTGGCATAAAATTTGCGTTTTTTTAGTGAGGTGCGGGCCTGAAATAGGCCTGTATTGACAGTTTTAAATAGGTCTGTAGTGACTGCCTAAAATAGGCCTGTATTGGGTGAGGCGGTGGGCCTAAAATAGGCGTTTCTCTAGTGACGTGCGGGGCCCGAAATAGGCCTGTATTGACTTCCTAAAATATGCCTGTAGTGACTGCCTAAAATAGGCCTGTATTGGGTGAGGTGGCGGGCCTAAAATAGGCGCTTTTCTAGTGAGGTGCGGGGCCTAAAATAGACGTGTAGTGACTGCCTAAATAGGCCTGTAGTGAGTGCCTAAAATAGGCCTGTAGTGACTGCCTAAATCAGGTCTGTATTGGGTGAGGTGGCGGGCTTAAAATAGGCGTTTCTCTACTGAAGTCCGGGCCTGAAATAGGCCTGTATTGACTGCCTAAAAAGGTCTGTGTGACTACCTAGAATAGGCCTGTATTGGGTGAGGTGGCGGGCCTAAAATAGGCGTTTCTCTACTGAGGTTCGAGCTTGAAATAGGCCTGTAGTTACTGCCTAAAATAGGCCTGTAGTGACTGACTAAACTAACCTGTAGTGACTGCCTAAAATAGGCCTGTAGGGACTGCCTAAAATAGGCATGTAGAGACTGCCTGAAATAGACCTGTAGTGACTGCCTGAAATAGGCCTGTAGTTATTGCTTAAAATAGGCCTGTAGTGACGGCCAAAAAAAGCTTGCAGTGACTGCTTGAAATAAGCCTATAGTGACTGCCTAAAATAGGCCTGTAGTGACTGCCTGAAATAGGCCTGTAGTGACGTCCTAAAATAGGCCTGTAGTGACTGCCTGAAATAGGCCTGTAGTGACGTTCTAAAATAGGCATGTAGTGACTGTCTAAAATAGGCCTGTATTGACTGCCTAAAAAGGTCTGTGTGACTACCTAGAATAGGCCTGTATTGGGTGAGGTGGCGGGCCTAAAATAGGCATTTCTCTACTGAGGTTCGAGCCTGAAATAGGACTGTAGTTACTGCCTAAAATAGGCCTATAGTGACTGCCTAAAATATACCTGTAGTGACTGCCTAAATAGACCTTTAGTGAGGTCTGTCCAGGCCTAAAATAGGCGTTTCTCTAGTGAGGTGCGGGGCCTGAAATAATTTTTTTTAAAGACTGCCTAAAATAAACATATTTTGCCAGCGGCGCTTGATCTAAAATAGGCCTGTTTAGAGTGAAATACAGGGCCTAAAATATGCCTGAATTAAGTGAAGCGCCAGGTCTAAAACAGGCCTGTAGTGACTGCCTAAAATAGGCTTGTAGTGACTGCCTGAAATAGGCCTGCAGTGACTGCCTAAAATAGGCCTGTATAGGATGAGGCGATGGACCTAAAATAAGCATATAGTAACTGCTTAAAATATGCTTGTATTGAGTGAGGCGCCGGGCCTAAAATAGGCCTATGTTACATGAAACGCGTGTCTTAAACAAGGTCTGTATCAATTGTGACAGGAAGCCCAAAATTGGCCTGTATGGAATAAATCAAGGTGCCTAAAATAGGAATACCTGTATTGATTAAAATGTCGAGCTTGAAGTAGACCTGTAAAATATAATATAATACGCTGCGTGTGGCCTAAATTAGGCCTATATAGAAGAATGAAGCGCATGTGCCTAAAACTGCCTAAAATAAGCCTGTAGTGAGGCACGGCCGGACCTAAAAAGGTATGTATTTAGTGAAGCGCGTGGCCTAAAATTGACTTATGTTGATTGAGGCTCCGAACCTAAAATAGGCCTGTAGTGACTGCCTAAAATAGGCCTGTAGTGATTGCCTAATATAGGCCTGTAGTGACGGCCTAAAGTAGGCCTGTAGTTATTACCTAACATAGGCTTGTAGTGACAGCCTAAAACAGGCCTGTTTTGAGCGAAGCCCGGGTAAAAAAAGTAAGCGTTTCTCTAGTGAGGTGTGGGCCTGAAATAAGCCTGTAGTGACTGCCCAAAAAAGCATGTAGTGCCTGCTTAAAATAGGTCTGTAGTAACTACCTAAAATATGCATGTATTGAGTGCGGCGCGTGGCCTAAAATAAGCTTGTATTGGATGAGGCGGCGGGCCTATCTAGGCTTGTAGTGACCGCCTGAAATAGGCCTGTAGTGACTGCCTGAAATAGGCCTGTAGTGACTGCCTGATTTAGGCCTGTATTGACCGGAACGCGGGGCATAAAATAGGCGTTTCTCTAGTGAGGTGCGGGGCCTAAAACAGGCCTATATAGAAGAGGAAGTTTAAAAAGGCCTGTAGTGACTGTAGTGACTGTCTAAAATAGACCTGTGTGATTGCCTAAAAGACAAGTATTGACTGCCTGAAATAGGCCTGTGTGACGGCCTAAATAGACCTGTAGTGACTGGCTAAAATAGGCTTGTAGTGACTGCCCAAAATAAACCTAGTTTGGGTGAGGTGGCGGGCCTAAAATTGGCTTCTAGTGATTGCCTGAAATAGGTCTGCATTTAGTGCGGCGCGTGGGTTAAAATAGGCTTGTATTTAATTGTGGCGCAGGGCCTAAAATAGGCTTGTATAGACTGCCTGAAATAGGCATACAGTTATTGCCTAAAATGGACCTGCAGTCACTGCCTAAAATAGGCCTGTAGTAAATGCCTAAATTAGGCCTGTATTACTTGTGGTTCAGGGTTTAAAATAGGCCTGTATTTAGTGGGGCGACGGGCCTGAAATAGGCCTGTAGCGACAGCCGAAAACAGGCCTGTATTGAGGACGGCCTATGTTAATTGTGAGGCTATTGATAAAAAATCTGTAGGTTTATTCCCAACCACAAAAAAAACAATTATTTCATTTTAAAGAACACTGACACTTATTCGTCTCGGCACCGTCGAATTTGGCGCAGAATACATACTCGGGCTGTGTGACGTTTTCGCACGTCCAATACACCAGTAAAACCATTCTTAAAAATCTAATTTGTGGTGTTTTAACAATTAGACAAAACCCTCTTACCAATCAAAGCATTCCGATAATATTTTATGATCAACATATTCGGCAGCGGGTCAATCGCCGGGTACAATGCAATTGTGTAGCCGACAAAACTGGTCTTAAAAGGCAGTTCCCACATTGCCATGGGGAAAAAGAAGAGGATTCCGATGGGGATGTACATGAGCACCAATGGGATAAAAGTCTGGACCACCAGGGCGTGGAAAAGTTGAGATTGCAAGTTCTTGGTGGTTATTGAGACGGTAGATGACTGGGAAATTTTTTTTCGAATCTCCCAGTAGCACCGCGCACCGAAATAGAACACGGAGAACATTGAGGATATCTGAAAGCAATAATGAGTATACATGTGAAATTGGTGGATGCATATAGTGTCCGTATTTGAAGAAAAGCAATAAAAAGTTGTTATATAGCGTCCAATATGGACGCTATGATTCAAACACAGACACTATATGCATCCACCGCATATAGGAAGCCTCTAAGCCACTTACAATCATGTACCACATACAGCCAATCGAGAAGAACGTTTTAGGATCCGGATGGGGCAATCCGTCGGGTCCAGGTGGCTGGAAATACACGCAAATGTACGAAATGTCTTGAACTTGAATTTCAAAGTTTTTCCAGAGGGTTTCCCTGAAACAGAGGGTGTTATTAGATTTAGAGGTAGTGTGAAAACTAAGAACCGCGTTATCTCAGACACCTTGAAGGGTTCGTCAAGTGGAGCGCGTTTAGCTTTTCAAAGGATCAAAGAAAGCGTCTGCCCTCTGGTTTGACGCTAAACTGTTTGGATAGATTGTTTAATAAATTTGTGTTGTTTAATTAACGTTAATGTGGTTAGTTAAAGGTGCCAAAAAATCCAAAAAATTGTCAAATTTCAAAAAATGTTTTTGGAATTTTTTCGGAAAATCGACTTTTCCCCAAAATTTCCAAATATTCGCTCCGTAGTTTTCCCATGTGTTTTTCTTTCTATTTTGTTTAATTCTGGTTCGTTGAAAGTGCCAAAAACTATTGAAAATTCCAAAAAATCGTCAAAATTCAACCACAAGAATTTTTTCGCGAAAATCGAATTTTCCCCAAAATTTCCAAATATTCGCTCCATAGTTTTCCATCTGTTTTTTTTTGTTTTTTTTTTGTTAATTTCTGGTCTGTTTAAAGTGCCAAAAACTAATGAAAATTTCTAAAAAAAATCGCCAAAATTCAAAAAAGTTTTTGGGGGCCACACTAGATTTTTTTTTGCGAAATCCAAATTTTCACCAAAATTTCTAAACTTTTGCTTCATAGTTTTGCCATGTGTTCTTCTTGTTTTTTTGGAGATTTCTGGTCTGTTTAAAGTGCCGAAAACTAATGAAAATATCCAGAAAATCGTCAAAATTCAAAAAAAATTTTGGAGGACCACACTAGAATTTTTTTTGCGAAATCCAAATTTTCCCCAAAATTTCTAAACTTTTGCTTCATAGTTTTGCCATGAGTTTTTCCTATTTTTTTGTTAATTTTTGGTTTGTTTAAAGTGTCAAAAACTATTGAAAAATTCCAAAAAATCGTCAAAATTCAAAAAAATTTTTGGGGAACCACACTAGAATTTTTTCGTGAAAATCGATATTTCGCTCCATTGTTTTGCCATGAGTTTTTCCTTTTTTTTTGTTAATTTCTGGTTTGTTTAAAGTGTCAAAAACTATTGAAAAATTCCAAAAAATCGTCAAAATGCAAAAATTTTTTTGGAGGACCACACTAGAATTTTTTCGTGTAAATCGAATTTTTCCCGAAATTTCCAAATGTTCGCTTCATAATTTTTCCATGTGTTTTTCTCGTTTTTTTGTTGATTTCTGGTTTGTTTAAAGTGTCAAAAACTATTGAAAAATTCCAAAAAATCGTCAAAATTCTAAAAAAATTTTGGTGGACCACACTAGAATTTTTTCGAAAAATCGAAAGTTTCCAATTTTTTGTCATTTATTCCCAATAGTTTCTTTGCTCTTTTTTCTCGTTTTTTTGTTGTTAATTTCTGGTTTGTTAAAGGTGTCAAAAAAAAGTTGAAAAATTCAAAAAAATCGTCAAAATTCAAAAAAAAATTTGGAGGACCACACTAGAATTTTTTCGTGAAAATCGAAAATTTCTAATTTTTCGTCATTTTTTCCCAATAGTTTCTTTGCTCTTTTTCTCTCGTTTTTTTTGTTAATTTCTGGTTTGTTCAAAGTGCCAAAAACTATTGAAAAATTCCAAAAAATCGTCAAAATTCAAAAAAGTTTTTGGTGGACCACATTAGAATTTTTTCATGAAAGTCGAATTTTCCCCAAAATTTCCAAATGCTCGCTTCATAGTTTTGCCATGTGTTTTTCTTGTTTTTTTGTTGATTTTTGGTTCGTTAAAAGTGTCAAAATTTATTGAACAGTTCCAAAAAATCGCAAAAATTCAAAACAAATTTTGGAGGACCACACTGGAATTTTTTTTTGCGAAATCCAAATTTTCCCCAAAATTTCTAAACTTTTGCTTCATAGTTTTGCCATGAGTTTTTTCTATTTTTTGTTAAGGTCTGGTTCTTTAAAAGTGCCAAAAACGATTGAAAAATTCCAATAAATCATCAAATTTCAAAAAAGTTCTTGGGGGACAACACTGGAATATTTTCATGAAAATTGAATTTTCCCTAAAATTTCGAAATGTTCGCTTCATAGTTTTGTCATGTGTTTTTCTTGTTTTTTTGTAGATTTCTGGTCTGTTTAAAGTGCCAAAAACTATTGAAAAGTTCCAAAAAATCGTCAAAATTCAAAAAAAGTTTTTGGGGGACCACACTAGAATTTTTTTGTGAAAATTGAATTTTCCCCAAAATTTCTAAACTTTCCCTTCATAGTTTTGCCATGTGTTTTCTTGTTATTCTGTTAAGTTCTGGTTTGTTAAAGAAGCAAAAAACTATTGAAATATTCCAAAAAATCGTCAAAATTCAACAAAAAAAATTTGGAGGACCACACTAGAATTTTTTCGTGAAAATTGAATTTTCCCCAAAATTTCTAAACTTTCGCTTCATAGTTTTGCCATGTTTTTTTTTGTTTTTTGTTAATTTTTGGTTTCTTAAAAGTGCCAAAAACTATTAAAAAATTCCAGAAAATCGTTAAAATTCAAAAAAGTTTTTGGAGGACCACACTAGAATTTTTTTTGCGAAATCCAAATTTTCTCCAAAAATTCAAAATATTTGCTCCATAGTTTTGCCCTCTGTATTTTTTGTTGTTTTTTTGTTGTTAATTTTTGGTTTCTTAAAAGTGCCAAAAACTATTGAAAATTTCCAAAAAATCGTCAAAATTCAAAAATTTTTCGTGAAAATTGAAAATTTCGCTATTTTTCTTTGAACAGTTTTTCCAGCGAGAGACCATATAGTGCCCGGACAGAAAATTGACTCACTAACCGCATATACTCATCCGTTACGTCTGTAAAATGAAAGTAAATCCAACAAAGAACCGCCCACCACACCCCGTACCACAGGGGAATAAAGAAAAGGATGTAGACTCGATTTCCGGGTAGGTACTTATGGCGGAACGCTCTGAAAACGTTTTTCTAAACGTCAACACCAAACAATACATAGTACATACTTATGAACCGCGCCATAGCGATAAATAAAGTGAACTCCAAAAATAGCCAAAGAGTATCCGAAAAGGCCACAATAGATACAAACTATGACAAAACTGGCTTCCCGATCAAAATACGAGTCTTGAAATTTGCGCAGCACGACGAACGCGGCTTTGTAAGAATGTACAGACTGAAAATCTCAACGTTCCACGGATAGCAGATGGGCTTACCGGCTCTGTCAAAATGTCCCAAAAACTGTAAAATGCTTCGAAGATTGCTATGTAGCACATTAGGTACTTGTAGGTGCCCAGGCTCGGTGGGGATTTGGTTAATATCAAATAGGTCTGTATGGTGTTTAGGAAAATTGATATAATGGCGCAGATTATCTGTAAGAATTGGGTGTCAAATCATAGAATTTCGGGTGGAAGATTTGTTCACAAATACCAACTTAAAATTACCAGAAAATTTAGATTTTATTTCACAAAGCACGCCTCCCCCCCCCCCCGTCGTCCAATGGGCCACCAAGTTTGTCGGATAATGAAATTAATTTTTCACTCGAAAAATTACTTTTTTGAGAAATTCGAACCACTATCTGATTATTCAGGATGACACCATCATTTTGATCCAAAAACGAGGTATTTTTGTCAGAAAATGACCGAGCCTTAGGGTTTTAAAAATTCGTGCCGTGCAAAAGAAAACGTCCAAAAGGAGTACACGAGATTGTGGGAAATTCAAACATTTTGACAGCAAAATTAACGATTCTTCAAGGCACCAGCAATTTTAACATGATATTTGCAAATACATAAATACCTCAAATAAATACCTCATACCTCATACCATACCATATAAATAAATACCTCACCTGGAAGAGTATCATTGAGACAGATTTGTCTGAAAAATAAAATACTGAAAATAAAATCCTTCATGCCATATTGTTATGCATCTGCCAGCCAGCCTACAGTCCGTTGAGAATTGCAGTCTGCTCGGTAAATAGTATAAAAACAACCTATATAAAGAGAAAAAAGAGAACTAATAATTTACGTAACCAATCCGACCAACTTGCGGGAATATACCCCCAATTTGCAGAGAAGCATTATAATTATTTATTCATGAGATGCGTGCAGTGCTCCGTTCTGAATACACGTTTAAAAATTTGATTGATGAGTAAGCGTCACGAAAAAAAGGGCAGCTAGTCGGCAGCTTGTGGGCAGCTTGTGGGCAGCTGATGGGCAGCCGATGGGCAGCTAGTGGGCAGCAAATGGGCAGCTAGTGGGCAGCTTGTGGGCAGCGAGTGGGCAGCCGATGGGCAGCCAATGGGCAGCTAATGGGCAGCTAGTGGGCAGCTGGTGGGCAGCTGGTGGGCAGCTAATGGGCAGCCAATGGGCAGCTAGGGGGCAGCCGATGGGCAGCAGATGAGCAGCCGATGGGCAGCAAGTGGGCAGCTAGTGAGCAGCTAGTTGTCAGCTAATGTGCAACGGATGGGCAGATAGTGGGCAGCTAATAGGCAGCTGATTGGCAGCCAATGAGCATCTGATGGACAGCGGATGGGCAGCTGGTGGGCAGCCGGTGGGCAGCTGACAGGCAGCTAATGAGCAGCAGATAGGCAGCCGATGGGTAGCTAGTGGGCAGTTAATGAGCAGCCGATGGGCAGCTAATGAGCAGCTAATGGGCAGCTGATGGGCAGCTAGTTGGCAGCTGGTGGGCAGCCAATGAGCAGCTAGTGGGCAGCCGATGGGTAGCAGATAGTCAGCCGATATGCAGCCGATGGGCAGCTGATGGGCAGCTGATGGGCAACCGATGAGCAGCGGATGGGCAGCTAGTGGGCAGCCGATGGGCAGCCGATGGGCAGCTAATAGGCAGCTGATGGGCAGCTGATGGGCAACAGATAGGCAGCTGATGGACATATGATGGACAGCCGGTCGGCAGCTGGTGGGCAGCTAATGGATAGCCGATGGGCAGCTAGTGGGCAGCAAATAAGCAGCTGATAGGCAGCTGATGGGCAGCTAATGGGCAGCCAATGGGCAGCCAATGCGCAGCTAATGAGCAGCTGATGGGCAGCTAGTAGGCAGCTGATGGGCAGCAGATGCGCAGCTAATGGGCAGCCAATGAGCAGCTAGTGGGCAGCTGGTTGGCAGCTACCGAGCTGTGCTCGGGCAGCAATTGGGCAGCTACTGGGCAGCTACTGGGCAGCCAATGGGCAGCTAATGGGCAGCTAGTGGGCAGCTGATGGGCAGCTAATGGGCAGCTAGTGGGCAGCTGATGGGCAGCTAATGGGCAGCTATTGAGCGGCTAATGGGCAGCTAGTGGGCAGCCGATGAGCAGCCGTTGGGCAGCTGGTAGGCAGCTAGTGGGCAGCTAATGGGCAGCTAATGAGCAGCTAATCGGCAGCAGATAGGCAGCCGATGGGCAGCAAATGAGCAGCTAGTGGGCAGCTAGTGGGCAGCTGATGGGCAGCTAATGGGCAGCTAGTGGGCAGCTGATGGGCAGCTAATGGGCAGCTATTGAGCGGCTAATGGGCAGCTAGTGGGCAGCCGATGAGCAGCCGTTGGGCAGCTGGTAGGCAGCTAGTGGGCAGCTAATGGGCAGCTATTGGGCAGCTGGTGGGCAGCTGATGGGCAGCTAATGAGCAGCTATTGGGCAGCTGATGGGCAGCTAATGGGCAGCGAGTGGGCATCTAGTGGGCATCTAGTGGGCAGCTAGGCAACTGATAGGCAGCTAGTGGGCAGCTAGTGGGCAGCTAATGAGCAGCAAGTGGGCATCTATTGGGCAGCCAATGAGCAGCTAGTGGGCAGCTAATGGGCAGCTAATGGGCTGCTGATGGGCATCTATTGGGCAGTCAATGAGCAGCTAGTGGGCAGCTAATGGGCAGCTAATGGGCAGCTGATGGGCAGCCGATGAGCAGCTGATAGGAAGAAACTAAGCAGCTAATGGGCAGCTGATAGGCAGCTGATGGTCAGCTAGTCGGCAGCTGATGGGCAGCAGATGCGCAGCTAATGGGCAGCCAATGGGCAGCTAGTGGGCAGCTAGGGGGCAGCCGATGGGCAGCAGATAGGCAGCAGATAAACAGCCGATATGCAGCCAATGGGCAGCTGATGGGCAGCTAATGGGCAGCCAATGGGCATCTAGTGGACAGCTGATGGGCAGCTGATGGGCAGCTAGCGGGCAGCTAATGGGCAGCGAGTGGGCGTCTAGTGGGCAGCTAGTGGGCAGCTAGTGGGCAGCTAGTGGGCAGCCGATGGGCAGCTAGTGTTCAGCTAAGGGGCAGCCAATTGGCAGCCAATGGGCAGCTAATGGGCAGCCAATGGGCAGCCAATGGGCAGCTAATGGGCAGCTAATGGGCAGCTAGTGGGCAGCCAGTGGTCAGCTACTGAGCAGCCGATGGGCAGCTAGTAGGCAGCTGATGGGCAGCAGATGCGCAGCAGATGGGCAGATAATGGGCAGCCAATGGGCAGCTAATGAGCAAAAGATGGGCAGCGGACGGGCAGCTAGGGGGCAGCTGATGAGCAGCAGATAGGCAGCTAATGGGCAGCTAGTGGGCAGCTGATGAGCAACCGTTTGGCAGCTAATGGGCAGCTGATGGGCAGCTAATGGGCAGCAAGCGGGCAGCCGATGGGCAGCTAATGGGCAGCTGATGGGCAGCCAATGGGCAGCCAATGGGCAGCCAATGGGCAGCTAGTGGGCAGCTAATGGGCTGCCAATGGGCAGCCAATGGACAGTTCATGGGCAGCTAGTGGGCAGCTAGTGGGCAGCTAGTGGGCAGCTGGTGGGCAGTTAATGAGCAGCAAGCAAGCAGATCATGGGCAATTTGCCGCAAATCGCATGAGTGCAATAGAAAAGGGTTTTCGAGTGTCTAAAGTTCACAGACACCATATTACTCACCTGCACTTTTACTTTTGCTCCAAACCACCCGTACCCCTTTTCCTCACGGAAGTCTCTCCTCCCTCTTCAAAATTCATCAAAGTCACGCTCGGCACGTCTTCTTCTTGGAAGCTATGATATCTCTCATTGATGAATTATTCCGATCATCTGATAGATGATCGAGGCATGCATATTTGTATATATATGCTTTTATATTTTCTATCTCCTATATCACCGCTTGGCGCCTATGAGCCACATCTTATATTTTTTATTGATTGAATTATCGATTTTTACGTGGCAATCTAATGCATTTCGAATTGGACACTTGGAGTTTGAAAACTCGAACGAGACGCGGATTCTGGGCATTTGTATGGGGGCAGAAAAAGAGCATACGTGAGTTTTTCAAAATTGAGTTACGATGCTCGTAAACACAAAACACAGGCTGATATCCCTACCATCCTGCCACAACTTCAACGGCCTTGAAAACGCGGCCAATCTCAACTACAAGCACGGCGTGGACTTGCTCATCGGAGCCGCGTGTGATGAGGAGACGCAGACCGTCTCCAGACTGGCTCTGCGATGGCACAAATTGTATTTGAGCTCTGCGCCGTTGAGCACTAAAGAAAAGTTAGTTTACGTAAATGTTTAATGTTAGTGGTGACGATCTGCTATTACAGAGAAGGAACAACAATCGCTTTGAAGCCTCACAGTTTGGCTGGAACCGCTGAAGTTTTGCTGGCAGTCTGCAAGTCGTTGGGCTGGAAGGAGATTGGTTTGATCTACTCGGAAGAGACAAAGTACACGGCGCACGCGATTTATGACGTGTTGGCGGAAAAGTCGGGCGTGCAGATTAATGTTTTTCTGCAGACGGATGGTCATCTGAATACGTATTCAATATTGCACGGGGCAAGAGGTAACACGCTGCGGTTGCGTTGCGTGGCAACCCTTTTTTGTCTGCGTCTCTCGTCGCTTACACGCTCAGGCTCTCTGCTGCTCATTAGCTGCTCATTAGCTGCCTATTAGCTGCCCATCAGCTGCACACCGGCTGCCTACTAGCCGCCCATCAGCTGCTCATTGTCTGCCCATCGTCTGCCTACTAGCTGCCCATGAGTTGCCCAAATAGCTGCCCACTAGCAGAGAGCATGTGCGTGTAAAATTGGCACACTGCCAAGATTTTTGTCGCGAGCACCCCATGCCTCTCTTTAATAAATCCAGTCTATAATCTCGTATATAAGGCCAGTTTTGTTTTTGCCTTTTTCATATATAGGGCTGTTTTTATGTCAGCGGCCTTATACACAAGACTTTAGAGCAAAAAAATAAAGAGGAATTAAAGTAGATGTTAACATTCCAAAAAAACTTATTTGAAAAACTGCTAATATCACATTAAAAATAGCCGAAATGATACATTTTACATTATAAGACGTCCTCCAAAAGGAGTACACGAGGTTGGCGGGAATTCAAATGCATTTTTCTTTTTTCATCATTTTTCTTGCAATTTTTTGCATTTTCGTAATAAAAACAAGAAAAATAGCAAAAAAAAAATCTGGGAAAAATTGATTTTTCTAGAAACCGCAGCCGCCGGTTTCCTAGGCCACGGTCGCGACCTCGTGTACTCCACGTGGCCTACTAACATTTTTTTTTGCTTTTTTGTGCAATTTCGATGCGATATTTGCTGGACGAGAGCTAATATATTGATTTCAAAGCAGTTTATGCAAAAAACCACCAAAATAAACATTTTTTCAGTGCTAATATCATTCCTGACCACTGCCGACTTGTCAAGATTCGTCAAAACGTTAAAAGACGAAGCTCATCGGCCATTGGAGTTTAGTATCATTCACGTGGATTATCAAAAGTAATTTAATCGATTTTTTTCAAATCCCTATTTTTTGGCCATTTTTCAACTTTTTGGGGCGGTCTTAAGCTTAAAATGTTTGTTTTAATTTGATTTACAAATCTTATATAAAAAATGAGGATAATTTGACCCTCTGACCTAAAATTCGAGAATGGGTAATTCAGGCGAATTTAGGCCTAAGTTTTCGAATGCTTATTTTTTGCCCATTTTTCAACGTATCCGGGCCGTCTTGGCCTTAAAATGTTTGTTTTTATTGGGTTTTAAAATGTTATATAAAAAATAGAAACACTTTGATCTTTTGGCTGGAAATTCTAGAACGGTGGAGGCGAATTTAAACCTGAATTTTTAAAGCGCTATTTCTCAGCCATTTTTCAACTTTTCCGGGCGGTCTTGGGCTTAAAATTTGTGTTTTTGTTAGGTTTACAAATGTTATATAAAAAAAAGAGGATAATTTGACCCTCTGGCCTAAAATTCGAGAATGGGTTATTTAGGCGAATTTAAGCCCCAATTTTTTTTAGAATCGCTATTTCTCTGCCATTTTCCAACTTTTTGGGGTGGTTTAGGGCTTAAAATGTTGGTTTTTATCGGGTTTACAGATCTTATATCAGAAATATAAAAAGATTTTGGTTATTTGCCCTGAAATTCCAGAACGTGGAATTTAAACGAATTTAGGCCTAAATTTTCAAATTCCTATTTTTTGGTCATTTTTCAACTTTTCCGGGCGGTCTTGGGCTTAAAATTTTTTTTTTCAATCGGGTTTACAAATTTTATATATAAAAGTAGAATAATTTGACCATCTGGTCTAAAATTCGAGAATGGGTCATTTAGGCGAATTTAGGCCTCAATTTTCAAATGCCTCTTTTTTTGCCATTTTTCAACTTTTCCGGGCGTTCTGGGGCTTTAAATTTTTGTTTCATTTGGGTTTACAAATTTTATATAAAAAAGAGGATAATTTGACCCTCTGACCTAAAATTCGAGAACGGGGAGTTTAGACGAATTCAGGGCTACATTTTTGAATTCCTATTTTTTGGCCATTTTTTAACATTTCCGGGCGGTCTAAAACTTAAAATGTTTGTTTTTATCGGGTTTACAAATCTTATATAAAAAAAAGGAAAATGTTTGATTCTTTGCGCTCAAGTTCTAGAACGGGGTAAGTGAATTTAGGCCCCACCTTTTTTTGAACAGCTATTTCTCAGCGATTTTTCAACTTTTCCGGGCGGTCTGAAGCTTAAAATGTTGGTTTTTATCGGGGTTACAAATTTTATATAAAAAAAAGATAGTTTGGCCCTTTGGCTGGAAATTCTAGAACGGGGGAGTCGAATTTAAGCCCCCATTTTTTTTAGAATAGCTATTTCTCAGTCATTTTTCTACTTTTTCGGGCGGTCTGGGGCTTAAAATGTTGGTATTTATTGGGTTTTCAAATCTTATATTAAAAAAAAGATAATTTGATCCTTTGGCTGGAAATTCTAGAACGGGGGAGGCGAAATTAGGCCTAAATTTTAAAATGCCTATTTCTCTGCCATTTTCCAATTTTTCCGGGCGGTCTTGGGCTTAAAATTATTGTTTTAATTGGGTTTAAAAATCTTGTATAAAAAAGTAGAATAGTTTGGCCTGAAATTGTAGAACGGGGAATTTAGGCGAATTTAGGCCCCAATTTTTTTTGGAATCGCTATTTTTCAACCATTTTTCAACATTTCCGGGGGGTCTGAAGCTTAAAATGTTTGTTTTAATTGGGGTTACAAATGTTATATAAAAATTAGAAAAATTTTGACCCTTTGCCTGTGATTTTGGCAAAACTTGTTAGGTGGCAGTGAATATGATAATGGGGTAGCAAAAAAAAAATGAATTTTTTCTCCTTTATTCAACATTCATGCCTTTAGAACCCAAATCAACGATTTTTTCAACTACCTCGACCAACAAGCTCTATCCGAAAACAAAGCCAACCCGATTTCCACCGCCCGCCTGCAAAAACTCCATCGCCACGTGGCATTTCTTCGCAACAGTCATGACGATAAAGCAAGCATGGAAGAATTTGCCCAGAAGCATGGAATACAGCCCTCTCACGCCCTGTACAAAGCGCTGATTCTATGCGATGGACTTCAGCTTCTGAGCAATTACACTCGAAAAACCGGGAGCATCGTGGATGAGCTTCCCAGTCTGTGGAGCCACGTGACCAACACCGAGATTCACGGCTATTCGGGTCCAATGTTCATTGGTAGTGATGGTGTGAGGTTGCCGTATTTTGAAATGTACATGTGGAGGGAGAATAGGGCGGTGCAAGTTTCCAGTGTACGGCCTGGAACAATGAGTTGTGAGCAATTATTGGCAAATGCAAATGGCACCAAAAATTGTTATGTGAGTAGATTTAGGGGCCTTTACCTTTAAATTCTCTCTATTTTTCACGAGTTACAGGAATTCATCCGCTCTACACCCTATGGAATCCTCCTCGATGATTTGCCACCGTACACCTCGGACTGTGGTTATGACAACAATTTGTGCAGTGACTTTCACGTTTTTATGATCGCTGCGATTGTATTCTCAATCCTGCTGATCCCGATGGCCATCGCGTTTTATCTGCAGCGAAAAGAGCATTTGATACAGCAGATGCCTTGGCGAGTTCCTCTCGACACAATTACTTTTGATGAGACCAGAGGGGGTACTGTAGTCGAGAGACGGGTGTCGACAATTTCGACGGCACGGGCTTCGTATTCGAGTATTTTCTCTGTCAATATTGCAGAGCATGCGCATGTGAATCGGCAAAAGGTAATTTTTTAAAAATGTGTGTTTAGAACTGCCAGAACTGAAAAAAAACATACATTTTTTGTTTCACCCAAAAAAACAACAGAAAACCAAAAAAAAAAAGTTTTAGAACTGCCAAAAATGGAACTTCTAGAAATAGAACTGCTAGAAATGGGACTGCTAGAAATAGGACTGCCAAAAATAGAACTGCTAGAAATGGAACTGCTAGAAATGGAACTGCCAGAAATGGGACTGCCAGAAATAGAACTGCCAGAAATAAAATTGCTAGAAATAGGACTGCTAGAAATGGAACTGCTAGAAATGGAACTGCTTTGAATGGAACTGTCAGAAATGGAACTGCCAGAAATGAAACTGCCAAAAATAGAACTGCTAGAAATTGATCTGCTAGAACTGGAACTGCTAGAAATAGAACTGTTAGAAATGGAACTGCTAGTAATGGAACTGTTGAAAATGGAACAGTCAGTCCAAGTTGGGCAGTTCTATTGTAGGCCGTTCCACTTGTGATTGTTCAATTTCTAGCAGTTCTATTACTAGCAGTTCCGTTTCTCGAAGTTTCATGGAGCGATCTTATTACTAGCAGTTTTGTTTTTAGCAGTCCTAGTTGCCAAACTCGAACTTTGATCAGAACTGCCAAAAAAATCGTTCCATGGATAGCTATCAAAAAATCTATTTTTAACAGTTCTATTCCGAACAGTTCTATGTGTTTCCAGAAATTCTATTTTGAATCATTAGTCAGCAGTTTCGTTTCCACCAGTTCCATTCCTAACAGTTCCATTTCTAGCAGTTCCATTTCTGACAGTTCTATTTTAGGCAGTTCTATTTCAGGCAGTTTCATTTCTAGCAGTTCCTTTTCTAGCAGTTCTATTTCAAGCAGTTCTATTTCTAGCAGTTCCAGTTCGAGCAGTTTCATTTCTAGCGGTTCTATTTCTAGCACTTTTTTTTCTAGCAGTTCTATTTCTGACAGTTTGATTTTTGGCAGTTCCGTTTCTAGCAGCTCCATTTCCAGCATTTCTATTTCTGGCAGTTCTATTTCTAGCAGTTCCATTTCTAGCAGTTCTAGTTGGCGCCAAACTCGAATTTTGAACCGGATGCAATGGAAATGTAACTGACAGGAATAGAACTGTCCAAAATAGAACTGCTAGAATTAGAACTGCTAAAATTATATTTTTTGAACAGGTATCCGTAAAACGGTACGTTCAGCGAAGAGCGGTGACGTTCACGCGACAAGAGATGGAATATTTGAACCAGGTATTGTTTTTTTGGTTCGCACACCCTCATCTAGAAATTCAGCTTAAAAACCTGTCGCACACAAATCTCAACCAATTCACCGGCATCTGCTTCAATCAGAGTGCCGAGCTCATCGTGATGTGGCAATTCACGCCACGTCACTCGCTCGAGGATCTCATTTTTTACAAGGAGCAAAAATTTGGGCGCAATTTTCAGTCCACATTTATCAAACATATTATGCATGTGAGTGGGAGAATATCAAATTTGTTTTTATGGAGACGTCACCCTTTTTTTTTTTTTTTTCAGGGTGTCAACTACATCCATAACAGCTCGATCAAGGTTCACGGCGCTCTGTATTTGTCAAATTGTGTGGTGGATTCGTATTGGGTGGTGAAGATTACGGATTTCGGGGTGAAAAGTGTGCTACGGGAGCGAATGACGCACAAGGAGTTGGCGCCGAACTCGAGTTTTGACCCGGATGCAATTCATTACAGTAAGACAGTAGGCCCTGAGTGAGGGCCTGACACAAAACTCTGATAGACCTATCCAGATCGATGCAGAATTTCCTTGTGATCATGCCGGTGTTTTAAAATCCTCAAAATTCCAATTTTAAAGCCAGTTAGGACAAAATTTCCGAATTCTAACACGTGCAAGAGACGCAGACAGTGTGACTGGCGCAACCCGTGAGGTGTCGGCTGCAACACGTTTTCTACCGTAACTTGCTTATAACTGAATCAATTCTGATGATTTTTACACAGTTCGATGCAGAATTTCTTTGTGATCATGGCGGTATTTTAAAATTCTGAAAACTCCTATTTTGAAGCCAGTTACGACAAAGTTTTTTGAATTTTCATCTACGTGAGAGACGCAGACAGCGCGTGTGGCGCAACCCGGGAGGTGTCGGCTGCAACACGTTTTTTACCGTAACTTGCTTGTTACTGAATCGATTTGGATGATTTTTACACAGATCGACGCAGAATTTTCTTGCGGTCATGGCAATGTTTTATTTGGCGAAATTCTCACTTTGAAGCCATTTTCCAGCTCGAAAGAATCAGAGAACGCGAGAGGCGTAACCCGTGAGGTGTCGGTCGGCATTTCCAAGTTCTAGCACGTGCAAGAAACGCAGACAGTGCGCGTCGCGCAACCCGGGAAGTGTCGGCTGCAACGTATTGCCGGCGCTATCTCCCTTCTTGATGGGCCTATTTTGATGATTTTTACACGGTTCGATGCAGAATTTTATTGCGATGCCGCCCATATTTTTTAATTTTACGAAGTTCCAATTTTTCTCAAAAGTCCCATTTTGAAGACAGTTACAACACAATTTCCGAATTCTAACGCGTGAGAGACGCAGACAGCGCGCTTGGCTCAACCCGTGAAGTGCCGGCTGCAACGTGTTTGCTACCGTAACTTTCTTCTTCATGGACCGATTTTGATAATTTTTACACAGTTCGATGCAGAATTTCTTTGTGCTTATGCCGGTTTTTTTTTAAATCCTCAAAAGTCTCATTTTGAAGCCAATTACAACAATTTTTCTGAATTTCCTTACGTGTGAGAAACGCAGACAACACGAGAGGCGCAACACGTGAGGTGTCGGCTGCAGCACGTTTCCTACCGTAACTTTCTTTTTACTGAACCGATTTTGATGATTTTACACCGTTCGATGCAGAATTTTCTTGCGATGCCGCCCATGTTTTTAACTTTACGAAATTCCACTTTTATCGCCATTTTCTCCATGTGAAAGTATCAGACAGCGCGAGTGGCGCAACCCGTGAGATGTCGGCTGCAACATGCTTTCTTGCGCTCTTTTGTGTAGACGAGGACCCCAGTGTCACAAAAAACAGGCTCCACTTCCAGAATACCTACAACAAGCCCCCGAGCACTTGGCATGGCTACTCGAGCATCATGAAGAGCCGATGGGCTCTCAGGAAGGCGACATGTACCAATTGGCAATGTGCATTTACCAAATCATGTTCTACATGCGACCGTTCTCAGAGCGACAGGAGTCTGTTAATGGTATGCACGTCTAAAGTGTACTCAATGAATCTAGTGTCTAATCAGATCTCGCCAACCTTCTCGCAAAACCCTTTTCCACGCCTATCCACCCCAAAGTCCCGGAAGGTTCCAGCTTCACCATGAGGCTTCTTTCGATTGTTCAACAATGTTGGCTCCACAAGCCATCTGCTCGACCGACTTTGCTGAAAGTTACAGACGCCGTGAACAGGGAATTCGGGCAGGAGTAAGTTTTCATGAAGCTGGCTGTATTCAAAGAAAACATTTTGACTTCCAGCGTAAAAGGCACACTTATCGATCAAATGATCGAGATGATCGACGAGTACTCGGCAAATTTGGAGCAAATTGTGGCGGAGAGAACACGAGAATTAGAGATGGAAATGTCAAAGACGGAGAATTTACTGTACCAGTTGTTACCCAAAAGCATTGCGGACACGATTCGAAGCGGTAGAAATGTAGTGCCGGAGCAGCATTCGTCCGTGTCGTTGTTGGTGGTGGATGTTTGCAAATTCACCAGTTTTTGTGAAGCGTTTATTCCGGTTCATGTGAGTTGGGATTCCCGACAGATCGATGCAGAATTTTTTTGCGGTCGTGTTGGTGTTTTAAAATTCTCAAAATTCCAATTTTAAAGCCAGTTACAACAGACTTTCTGAATTTTTATGCGCGTGAGAGACGCAGACAGTGCGAGTAGCGCAACCCGTGAAGTGTCGGACGCAACGTGTTTTTGAATGTAACTCCCTTACTTTTGGGCCAATTTTCACCGTTTTTGGACAAATCGATAAACTATTGAAGCAATTTTAAATGACAACTTGAAAGACGCAGACAGGGCAGTAGTGGATGCAGAATTTTTCTCTGATCATGCCAATGTTTTAAAATTCTCAAAACTCCTATTTTGAAGCCAGTTACAACAAACTTTCTGAATTTTCATATGCTTGAGAGACGCAGACAGCGCGGGCGGCGCAACCCGTGAGATGTCGGCCGCAACATGTTGCCGACCGTAACTCCCTTACTATTGGGCCAATTTTTACCGTTTTTGGACAAATCGACGCAGAATTTTTTGGTGATCATGTCAATGTTTTTAGATTTCAAACTTTTTTTTTTTTAGTTTTTTGAAAAAATTTAAATTAAACAACATTAGAGACGCAGACAACGGGGCAGCGGACGCAAAATTTTTCTCTGATCATGCAAATATTTTTACATTCGCAAAATTTCAATTTTAAGGCCAGTTACAACCCTTTTTCAAATTCTCACACCTACAAGTGACGCAGACAGTGCGAGTAGCGCAACCCGTGAGGTGTCGGCCGCAAATTGTTTTCGAATGTAACTCCCTTACTATTAGGCCAATTTTTACCGTTTTTGGACAAATCGATGCAGACTTTTTTGGTGATCATGCCAATATTTTTAGATTTCAAACTTTTTTTTTTTTAGTTTTTTGAAAAAATTTAAATTAAACAACATTATAGACGCAGACAACGGGGCAGCGGACGCAAAATTTTTCTCTGATCATGCCAATGTTTTAAAATTCTCAAAACTCCTATTTTGAAGCCAGTTACAACAAACTTTCTGAATTTTCATATGCTTGAGAGACGACAGGAGCGAGTGGCGCAACCCGTGAGGTGTCGGCCGCAACGTGTTTTCGAATGTAACTCCTTTGCTATTGGGCCAATTTTTATCATTTTTGGACAAATCGACGCAGAATTTTTTTTTTGATCATCATGCCAGTGTTTTTATTTTTTAGTTCCAGTTTTGAAAACCTCTAAAGAAATTTTAAATAACAAATTGAAAGACCCAAACAGAGAGGCAGCGGATGTAGAATTTTCCTCTGAATATGCCAATATTTTTAAATTCGCAAAATTCCGATTTTAAAGCCAGAGACAGTAAAAGTTCTGAAACTTTACCCCTGCAAGAGACGCAGACAGTGCGAGTAGCGCAACCCGTGAGATGTCGGCCGCAACATGTTGCCGACCGTAACTCCCTTACTATTGGGGAAATTTTTATCGTTTTTGGACAAATCGATGCAGAATTTTTTGGTGATCATGTCAATGTTTTTAGATTTCAAACTTTTTTAAAAAGATTTTTGAAAACATTTAAATTAAACAACATTAGAGACGCAGACAACGGGGCAGCGGACGCAAAATTTTTCTCTGATCATGCCAATATTTTTACATTCTCAAAATTCCAATTTTAAAGCCAGTTACAACAAACTTTCTGAATTTTCATATTCTTGAGAGACGCAGACAGCGCGTGTGGCGCAACCCGGGAGGTGTCGGCCGCAAGGTGTTTTCGAATGTAACTCCTTTGCTATTTGGCCAATTTTGACTATTTTTGGACAAATCGACGCAGAATTTTTTGGTTATCATCATGCCAGTGTTTTTTATTTTTTTAAGTTCCAGTTTTGAAAACCTCTGAAGCAATTTTAAATAACAACTTGAAAGACCCAAACAGAGCGGCAGCGGATGTAGAATTTTCCTCTGAATATGCCAATATTTTTAAATTCTCAAAAGACCCATTTTAAACCCAATTACAGTAAAAGTTCTAAATGTCCATACTCTTGTGAGACGCAGACAGTGCGAGTGGCGCAAACCGTGAGGTGTCGGCTACATTGCATCGCCGGTGCTATCCCCCTTCTTTATGGACCGATTTTTATGATTTTTATACCATTCGATGCAGAATTTTTCCCTGATCATGGTAAAACATTTCATTTCACGAAGTTAGCTGATTTGAAGCCATTTGTTCAGTGTAAAAAACGCAGATAGCGCGGGCAGCGCAACTCGTGAGGTGTCGGTCGCAGCGTGTTGCAGGCCGTATCTCCCTTACTAGCAGGCCAATTTTCACCGTTTTTGAACCAAAAAATGCAGAATTTTCCCGCGTTCACAGCCCACTCATAATTTCAGATCCTAGAAACCCTGCAAGAGCTCTACTCCTCGTTTGACTACATTGTCCAGAAGAACAAAGCGTTCAAAGTGGAAAACGTGGGCGATGCATATCTAATTTGCAGTGGCATTCCCGAAATGCGAGATATTCGTCACCTTCGAGAAGTTTGTAAGATCTCATTGAAAATTCAGGCGGTAAGTAAGTTTTCCTTCTCTAATGTAAATAAATATAATCCCAATTTATCTTTTAAGTTCATGAAACACTTTCAAGTACGCCACCGTCCGAGTCACGTGTTGGAGATAAAAATGGGCATTACCAGTGGAGCAGTGGCGGCTGGAATTCTGGGGAGTATTGCACCAAGGTTTTGCATTTTTGGCGACACTGTCAACGTGGCATGTCGAATGGCTAGTACTGGGGCGCCTGGGAAGATTCAAATCAACGAGCTGACGTCGAACGTTTTGCAGGACAAATTTCCTAGCTTTTTGCTAGAGGAGCGAGGGATGATTGATGTGAAAGTGAGCATTTTAATACATTTAATTTAGGCCGCACACATTTAGGCACAGGTTTGATATTAGGCCTTGACCTAGGCTTAAGACTGTAGAAGCCTGACCCTGAAAATTGGTTTAAGCCTAAGCCTAAGCCGAAAAAGTCAGCTCAGGCCTAAGCCTAAGCCTAAAAATGAGTTTAGCCTAAGCCTAAGCCTAAAAATGAGTTTAGCCTAAGCCTAAGCCTAAAAATGAGCTTAAGCCTAAGCCTAAGCCTAAAAATTGTCTTAAGCCTAAGCCTAAGCCTAAAAAAATTTTTTGGGAGAAACTTAACAGCGAGACCTGCAAAGCGTCGCAACTAAATAAAATATGTGTTTGCAGGGAAAAGGAGCCTGCCTAACGTTCTGGCTGACCGGTGAGAAGGAGAACATTCGTCGACAATCGTCAAGATCGAGTTGTGTATCCATTGCAGTGTCACAGATCAAATTTGAGATGGATGAGAAGGAAAAAGAAAAAGAAAAAGAGAGGCTCAAAGAAAAAGAGTCGGCGAGTAAGAATCTGCAGCTGAAAAACTATTTGAAAGTGTAGATAATTTATTTTGAATTATTAGAAACCCTGTTTAGCGAAAATATGATTTGTCGATTCAATTCACAATACATATGTATGTACATCATAAATAAATAAGCATATAATAAAAATCAGTTCTTCTCCAAGAAGAACGGATCCAAAAGCTTGCCCTCTAGAACTGAGGTGTCCACAAAGTCCGTGTAAAGATGAGTCGCATTATGCACTTTCAGCAAAGTGTAACCGTATTCGCCAAGGCATTTTATGGAGAAGTCTTGTGGGATTTCGTCGGCGGGGTCTTCATGGGAGTGACAGCCCTGGAAATTTAAATGATGACGTCATTCACGAAAAAAAAAGTATGTATCTATCTTACCGCTCCTCCAGTTAGCATGTACACTGGTGCCGGGGCATTCTTAATATGCCCCGGGTCTTCTGACTTGAAAAATTTCTTATTGTAAATTGGCCACATCCTCTCATACGTGTGCTTATGACCGTACAATATCAAATCCACCTTGTGCTTGTTCAACAAATCCTCCAAGCCTGGGAATCCAAGAACTCCTTTTCTGGAAAGTTTATCCGCATCCGCATGGCAGCCCTTTTCAGACTTTGTCGAGCAGTACCATGGTCTATGGAACATTACAATCTTCCATGTAGCCTTGCTCTTCTTCAACTCTTGCTCTAGCCACCGGTACTGCGCCTCTGCCTCAATCGTCATTTCCTCTGCGTAGTACTCTGAGTTGATCGCGATAAAGTGAACGAGACCGTAGTCGAAACTCCAGAACAGATTGTCGTCGTACACGCCGTTTCTGGGCATTGTGAAGCGGTTGACAATGTGATGGAAACGCGATTTCACTTCGTGATTTCCGGCGAACACCATGTAGGGCACATGGGCGGCGAATGGTTGGACGGCGTTCATGTAGGCGTCACCCACATTTCCATCATCGTCATGTAGATTGTAAGCGAGGTCGCCAATGTGGATGATGATATCGAATTGATTTTTCTGGGTGGCTGAGATGAGTTGGTCGATGGTTGGCTGGCCTTTGAAGACGCTGAGATCGCCGAAAATTGCGGCGCGAAGAGGTTTGGAGGGGTCCGGTTGGGAGAAGCGGAAGGTGTCTGACATGGCGAGGGAGCTGCCCACTTGGTAGTCTGGAAATATTGGTGGATTGGTCAAATATCCATGGGCACTCACCCTAACCCTAAAAACCAACTTAAGCCTAAGCCTCAGCCTAAAAAATGTTTAGCCTAACATAAGCCTAAGCGTAAAAATTTTTAAGCCTAAGCCTAAGCCCAAAAATTATTTAGCCTAAGCCTAAGCCTAAAAATGATCTTAAGCCTAAGCCTAAGCCTAAAAATGAACTTAAGCCTAAGCCTAAGCCTAAAAATATAATTAAGTCTAAGCCTAAGCCTAAAAATTATCTTGAGCACAAATTCAACGTGCATGATCCCATGTGTAGAGTGTGTTCAAACAATGCCTTTCTTTTTTACGCGCCGGCCGAAAAACAAGGACAGTCATACCGATAATGATACTGATAATGATAAGAGAGAAGACGGGAAGTGAGCTGTACTCTGACTGTGACGTGTAGACCCACAAAAAACAAAACTTACAGTACACATCCCCAGGCACCAAATTCTGCATGGTCGCTCGATGCGTGTACCGCTCCGTTCCTTCTTTCCCATCCGATTTCCACGAAGTCGTGTTTGCTTTTCCGGTCCATCGCAATGCGTCGTTGCTCACACCGTAGACGACGAATGGGGTCACATTGGGTACTGGAAAAATGGCTTTAGCTCGCTTGAAATGACCGCAAAAAAATTCTGCATCGAACTGTCTAAAAATCATCAAAATCGGTTCAGAAATACGGGCGCTAGCGTCAAAAATAAGTTGCGGCTGACACCTCACGGGTTACGCTGCTCGCGCTGTCTGCTTCTCTCTCCACATCTCTCCACGCCTTCTAATGACTCTAACTCGCTTTAGAAATGGAATTTTCAAAAGTTTGAAATATGAGCATGACCGCAAAAAAATTCTGCATCGAACTGTCCAAAAACCACTAAAATCGGCCCAGAAATACGGGCGCTAGCGTCGTCAACAGGTTGCGACCGACACCTCCCGGGTTTCGCTGCCCGCGCCGTCTGCGTCTCTCCACGCCTTCTAATGACTCTAACTTGCTTTAACAATGGAATTTTCAGAAGTTTAAAATATGGGCGTGACGGCAAAAAAATTCTGCATCCAACCGACTCAAAATAAAACACTTACAAGGCTCCTTGGTAATCCACGTGACCACCATCTCAGTCATATCACCGCTCAGACTCAAATGGACTTGCTCCACTTTGCTGGCCAGGGCAGGCGATAGGAGAATTGCCAAGAGCAGAAAAGAAATCATGGCGGGCAGGTTTTGAGTTTAGTTTAGAGTTTAGAGTCAAAACTCAAAACTACAGCTCCAACATTTGCCCATTCTTCTTCTTTTAAACCAACAAGTTTCTAGTCCGGCCCCTCCCACCCGCGGCATGATATCACTATCACCGCCAGAGTTCTCGCTCGCCAAAAAAAAAAACCGAGTCAAACGCGTAAATTTCATGGAAATGTTATTTTTAGCCAAAGCATTTGACTTATTTGGACGGGAAGACGTGTGTCTTGTGTTCTTTGGGGGGCTTTTTCCTATTTTGTTAATTGATGGTTGTGGTGTTTTATTGTCCTTGAAATTTAGTGTGTTTTACTTGCTTGCACAAATCTATGTGTTATGTGCTCACCTTCGGTCAAGAAAAACTGCACGGTGACTTCCAACGTTATGCTGAAAACCCTCTGAATGGTAGGGCCGGTCTTTAATGGACCTATCCAGATCGGTGCGGAATTTTTTTGCGATCATGTCAGTGTTTTAAAATTCTCAAAATTCCCATTTTGAAGCTAGTTAGAGTCATTATAAGGCGTGGAGAGACGCAGACAGTGCGAGTGGCGCAACCCGCGAGGTGTCGGCCGCAACGTTTTTTCGACCGTATCTCTCTTCTTGATGGACCGATTTTCACCGTTTTTGAACAGTTTGATGCGGAATTTTTTAGCGATCATGCCGGTGTTTTGAAATTCTCAAAAGTCCAATTTTGAAGCTAGTTACAACAAACTTTTTGAATGCTAACACGTATAAGAGACGCAGACGACGCGAGTGGCGCAACCCGTGAGTTGTCGGCCGCAACTTGTTGTCGACCATAACTCGATTGCTATCGAACCAATTTTCACCGTTTTTGAACAGTTTGATGTAGAATTTTTTCGCGATCATGTTGGTGTATTGAAATTCTCAAAAGTCCAATTTTGAAGCTAGTTACAACAAACTTTTTGAATGCTAACACGTATAAGAGACGCAGACGACGCGAATGGCGCAACCCGTGAGTTGTCGGCCGCAACTTGTTGTCGACCATAACTCGATTGCTATCGAACCAATTTTCACCGTTTTTGAACAGTTTGATGCGGAATTTTTTAGCGATCATGCCGGTGTTTTGAAATTCCCAAAAGTCCAATTTTGAAGTTAGTTACAACACAATTTCTGAATTCTAAGACGCCTTAGAGACGCAGACGACGCGAGTGGCGCAACCCGTGAGGTGTCGGTTGCAACTTGTTTTCGACCGTAACTCGATTGCTATTGGACCAATTTTTACCTTTTTTGGACAGATCGATGCAGATTTTTTTGGTGATCATGCCGGTGTTTTGAAATTCCCAAAAGTCCAATTTTGAAGTTAGTTACAACACAATTTCTGAATTCTAAGACGCCTTAGAGACGCAGACGACGCGAGTGGCGCAACCCGTGAGGTGTCGGTTGCAACTTGTTTTCGACCGTAACTCGATTGCTATTGGACCAATTTTTACCTTTTTTGGACAGATCGATGCAGATTTTTTTGGTGATCATGCCAGTGTTTGTAGATTTAGATTTTTTTTCAAAAATTTCAGTTTGGAACAAGTTTTATCTGAGTGATGAGCATAGACCTGTATTGAATAAAGTGGAGGGTCTGAAATAAGTAACAGATTCACAGATGTTTCTAAAAATAGTTTCTTTTTATCAACTTTTTTTTCTTATCACATCTATGTATGTAGTTTTATATACGCTACGGGGAATTTAGATCAAAATTTTCAAATTCCTATTTCTCAGTCATTTTTCAACTTTTTCGGGCTTAAAATATTTGTTTTAGTTTGTGTTCACAAATCTATAATGAAGTGGAGACTGTTTGGTATTAGGAAGACCGGCCTAGACTTAAGCCTAAAAATGCTTTTAAGTTTAAGCCTAAGCCTAAGCCTAAAAATGAGCTTAAGCCTAAGCCTAAACCGAAAAATGAGATTAAGCGCGCTCTATCTTATGTCTGCGTCTCCACAGTGCAAAAGCGCCAGAAACGTTAATGACATGAACCTGTATTTTGCACCAAACAAAGCATACATAAACGGAATTCAATATTTATCAAAATCAATCCTTCTCCAAATAGAACCGATCCATAAAATTGCCCACTTTATCCGACGTGTCAACAAAGTACGTGCTGACATGTGTGCTGTTGTACACTTTAAAGCGAGTGTAACCGTACTGACCGAGACGAGTGACTGAGAATGATTGCGGGGTGGTGTCGGAGGGACCTTCGTGAGTGTGACAGCCCTGGAATGGGATGAATTTGTGGATGCGGTGGATGCATATAGTGTACGTATTTGAATCTGAGTCATATCGTCCATATGATTTATTGGACGCTATATAAAGCCTTCTGCTTTTGGCGACTTTCCGTATGATATGCTTCAAATATGGACACTATATGCATCCATATGTAAATATGAGGAAAATCGATTTTTTATGGACTGATGCTGATGGTTAGAGATGCAGACAGACAAAAAACTTTTGAAAAACGGTATTCCCAGTTTCCCTTACCGCTCCTCCAGTAAGAATATACACTGGCGCTTTAGCATTCTTCACATGCCCAGAATCACTTGACTTGTACCCAACACCATCATAAATCGGCCACATCCTCTCGTAAGTGTGCTTATGACCATACAACACCAAATCCACCTTATTATCGTGCAGCAACTTCTCCAAACCCGGATATCCTGTCTTCCCCTTCCGCGACAACATGTCCGAGTAGGAGTTGCACCCGCTTTGATCCCGGGTGGAGCAGTACCACGGTCTGTGGAACATTACAATCTTCCACTTTGCCTTTGTCTTCTCCAAGTCTGCCTGAAGCCATTGATACTGTGCCTGTGCTTCCGCTGACATATCCTCTGCGTAGTACTCTGAGTTCAGCGCAATAAAGTGAACGAATCCATAGTCAAAGCTCCAGAACAGATTGTTGTTATACACCCCATTCTTGGGCATTGTGAACCTGTTAACAATCTGATTGAAATGACTGTCCGATTCGTGATTTCCGGCGAAGACCATGTAGGGGACATAGGCGGCGAATGGCTGAATGGCGTTCATGTAATCGTCACCTCTGTTACCCTCATTGTCGTGGAGATCGTAAGCGAGGTCGCCAATGTGGATGATGAGGTCAAAGTGACCGTCGATGGTGGCGGAGGTGAGTTGGTTGATGGTGGGCTGGCCTTTGTAGACGCTGAGGTCTCCGAAAATTGCGGCGCGGAGTGGTTTGGAGGGGTCGGGTTGGTGGAAGTGGAAGGTGTCGGACATTGCTTGGGAGCTGCCTACTTTGTAGTCTGTAATTTGTCAATGCCAACTGGTTTTTGCTTCTTTTTTTTCACAGTGCTATTATTTCTATCTCTTTTTTGTCTGCGTCTCTTCCAATATCACTGTGCTTGCGTGGGCGCGGTTGGTTTCGTGTGTTCATGTCGCAACTCGATTGATTGCGCACACAATATGTGAATAGAAGCAGACAGAACGGTGTTTGCGGACTCGTGTTTTCATGATGCGTATTTTGACGTTAACCTAGTAAAGTATGGCCTAGGTTCCGATAGTCACACGGTGACACTTAAAGAGATTGATAATATAATACCAAAATGCACAAAAACTTTGAAAAATCAGTCCGCAAACATCGCGACGTAAAACTACAGTGGTCACCGTCACCGTCACCCCCACTCCCATTTTGCAACTTTCCTCGAAAACGAACTCATAAAGGTGTATGATTTTGGTGTCAAAAAATAGAAAATTTTCCGGAAAACGTTGTGGAAAAGTTTGAGCAACTTATAAGAAGCCGTTTTTGAGAAAAATTAATTTTTGTCTAATTTTTTGACTTTTTTGAAATTTGTTTTTTAAATTTTGCATTTTTTTTTCTCGAAAATGAAGAAATACGAGCCCGTAGTTTTAGTATCAAAAAATAGAGAATTGTCTGGAAAAGGTCGTGTCAAAGTTTCAGGAACTTCTAATTGTAAGAAACGGTTTTTGAGAAAAAAAATAGTTTTCGAATTTTTTTTTTTGAATTTTTTGAATTTTTAAATTTTTCTCAAAAACGAAATCATACAAATGTATGAATTTGATGTCAAAATTAGAAAATTGTCTGGAAAAGCTCGTATCAAAGTTTCAAAAACTTCTAAGAGACGGTTTTCGAGCAAAAAAAAATTTTTTTTCGAATTTTTAATTTTTTCTCGAAAATAAAGCCATAAAGGCCTATAATTTTGGTATCAAAAAATGAAGAACTGTCTGAAAAAGGCTATGGCAAAGTTTCAGAAACTTCTAAGAAGCCGTTTTTGAGAAAAACATTTTTTTTTTGTTCAATTTTTTGAATTTTTTGAAATTTGTTTTTTAATTTTCCATTTTTTTTCTCGAAAATAAAGACATAACGGTTTATTATTTTGGTACCAAAAAATAGAAAATTGCCTGGAGAATGTCGTGACAAAGTTTCAAAAATTTCTAAGAAACGGTTTTTGAGAAAAAATAATTTTAGTTTTGACTTTTTTGAAATATTTTTTTTTATTTTGCATTTTTTATCGTAAATAAAGACATAGAAGCCTAAAATTTTGGTGTCAAAAATTAGAGGTCGTGTCAAAGTTTCAGAAACTTCAAAGAAACGGTTTTCGAGAAAAAAAATTTTTCTGTAATTTTTTTGGATTTTTTTTTTGAATTTTTAAATTTTTCTCAAAAACGAAATCATACAAATGTATGAATTTGATGTCAAAAATTAGAAAATTGTCTGGAAAAGCTCGTATCAAAGTTTCAGAGACTTCTAAGAAGACGTTTTCGAGAAAAAAATTTTTTTTTGAATTTTTTGGATTTTAAAATTTTTCTCGAAAATGACATCATAAAAGTGTATGTTTTTGATATCAAAAAATAGAGAATTTTCTGGAAAACGTTGTGGCAAGGTTTCAGAAACTTCTAAGAGGCGGTTTTCGAGAAAAAATGTTTTTTTTGTTGAATTTTTTTGATTTTTTTTTTGAATTTTTTAAATTTTTGAATTTTTTTTTCTTCAAAATGAAGACATAGAAGCCTATAATTTTGGTGTCAAAAAATAAAGAATTGTCTGAGAAAGGTCGTGTCAAAGTTTCAGAAACTTCTAAGAGACACTTTTCGAGAAAAAATTTTTTTTTGTTCAATTTTTTGAAATTTTTGAAATTTTTTTTTTAATTTTGCATTTTTTTTCTCGAAAATGTTGACATAAAAGTGTATGATTTTGAAATCAAAAAATGGAGAATTGTCTGGTAAAGGTTTTGGCAAAGTTTCAGGAACTTCTAAGAGACCGTTTTCGAGAAAAAAATTTAATTTTTTTTATTTTTTTGAATTTTTTGAAATTTTTTTATTATTTTGCATTTTTTTTCTCGAAAATGAAGACATAGAAGCCTATAATTTTGATATTAAAAAATAGAGAATTGTCTGTAAAAGATTGTGGCAAAGTTTCAAAAACTTCTAAGAGACGATTTTCGAGAAAAGTTAAATTTTGTCTCATTTTTTGACATTTTTGAATTTTTTTTGTCAATATTTTGCAATTTTCTGAAAAACCAAATCATACAAATGTATGATTTTGGTGTCAAAAAATAAAAAAATTGTTTGGAGAACGTTGTGGCAAAGTTACAGAAACTTCTAAGAAGCCGTTTATGAGAAAAAACATTTTTTTTTTTGTTCAATTTTTGAATTTTTTGAATTTTTAAATTTTCCCCGAAAATGAAGACATAGAAGCCTATAATTTTAATATCAAAAAATAGAGAATTGTCTGAAAAAAGTTATGGCAATGTTTCAGAAACTTCTAAAAAGCCGTTTATGAGAAAAACATTTTTTTTTGTTCAATTTTTGAATTTTTTGAATTTTTTGAATTTTTAAATTTTTCCCGAAAATGAAGACATAGAAGCCTATAATTTTGATATCAAAAAATAGAGAATTTTTTGGAGAACGTTGTGGCAAAGTTTCAGAAACTGCTAAGAGACAATTTTCGAAAAAAAAATTTTTATTTTTTTTATTTTTTGGATTTTTTTTTTTAATTTTTTGTATTTTAAATTTTTTCTCGAAAATAGAAACATAAAAGCCTATAATTTTGGTATTAAAAAATAGAAAATTTTCTGGAAAACATTGTGGCACAGTTTCAGAAACTTCTAAGAGACGGTTTTTGAGAAAAAAAAATTTTCTTTAATTTTTTTGGATTTCTCTTTTTTTAATATTCTCCAATTTTTTCTCGAAAACGAAGTCATAAAGCTGTATGATTTTGGTGTCAAACAATAGAAAATTTTTTGGACAATATTGTGGCAAAGTTTAAGCTAGTTCTAAGAAACGGTTTTCGAGAAAAAAAATTTTTTTTTGCATTTTTTGAAATATTTTTTTTTTTGCATTTTTTTTCTCGAAAATGAAGACATAGAAGCCTATAATTTTGATGCCAAAAATAGAGAATTTTCTGGAGCATGTTGTGGCAAAGTATCAAAAACTTCCAAGAGATAGTTTTCGAGAAAAACATTTTTTTTTTTGAATTTTTGTTCAATTTTTTTTTTTTTGCATTTTTTTCTCGAAAATGAAGACATAGGCGCCTATAATTTTGATACCAAAAACTAGAGAATTGTCTGTAAAAGGTTGTGGCAAAGTTTTAAAAACTTCCAAGAGACCGTTTTCGAGAAAAAAGTTTAATTTTTTTTTTGAAATTTTTTTTTTTTATTTTGCATTTTTTTTTCTCGAAAATGAAGACATAGAAGCCTATAATTTTGATAAAAAAAATAGAGAATTGTCTGTAAAATGTTATGGCAAAGTTATAAAAACTTCTAACAAACGGTTTTCGAGAAAAACATTTTTTTTTTTTGAATTGTTTGAATTTTTTGAAATTTTTTTATTATTTTGCATTTTTTTTCTCGAAAATGAAGACATAGAAGCTTATAATTTTGGTATCAAAAAATGGAGAATTGTTTGGAAAAGGTCGTGTCAAAGTTTCAGAAACTTCTAAGAGACGTTTTTTTTTTTTTTACTTTTTTCAATATTTTGCAAAACTCGCTATCTAGGAATCTAGTAACAACTAAACTCACAATACAAATCCCCTGGCACCATTTTCGTCATAGTGGCACGATGAGTGTACCTTACATATCCATGAGCTCCCTGATCTTTCCACGAGGTTGTGCTTGCCTTGGCAGTCCATCTCAGCGCGTCTTTTGAGAGGCCGTAGGTGACGTAGGGTGTTACATTCGGTACTATATAAATATGTAGTGTTCCAAATTTGTTCTCTAAACTTACACGGTCCCTGTGTCAACCACGTCACCACCATCTCAGTCATATCGCCGCTCAGGCTCAGATGGACTTGTTCCACTTTGTTGGCAAGTGCATTTTTGTGGAGAAGGGTGAAAAACAGAATGGGGAATAATTTCAGCATTTTGTGAAAGGAAAGCAAAACTGTTTCATATCATACTACATAAATAATCAGGAAAAGAGGCGGCAAATGTTTCCTGCGTCATTTGGTTTTTTTTTTTTTTAATTTTTTATCGGAGAAGACAGCAGTTGCAAGACTGCTGCTAAATAATTAGCACTGGCCGAAAAATTAAAGTGGGCGGAGTTTCAAATAATGGTAAAAATTGTGCTCGTTTTTTTATACAGATCCCTAATTTTTGGAGTACTGTGCACTCTGTAGTCAGTCAAATCACATATTTTTAAAATCAAACTGCTAGTAATCACTATTCTCATCACTTTTTTGCTGATCAACTGTCAATTCAATTTTCATTAGCAAAAAGCAAAAAAAGTTAATATGATAAGAAGGGTAGAGAGAATTAAAAAATCATTCTCCCACACACCTGTGGCCTGTCTTTCTTTTTAGAATAAATTATTTTTATCACTATTTAAAAAAACGAAATCACAGAGAATAGATGGGTGGAAACTATCAAAATTAATTACACTGGGCTAGAATTTTTTATAAATTATGTAGAGGAGTGTCACCTTTTGGGGGGGGGGGGGAACTGTTTTAAAATGTGGCCTAGAAAAAAAAAAAAAGCAGCTACCCCCTACACCCAGAGGTAGCCAACAAAAACCTCTAATACCCAAAAAAAAAATTCCAACCAGCTGCTCAATTCAAATCGGCAACCACTTTTTGAGCTTCTGGCCCTGATTATGGCACGGAAAAACCGGTAAACAGTTAAAATAGATGCACCACGGACAATCGATTTTGATGTTCGCAAAGAAAATGATGGCGAGACCGAGGAAGAGCACAATGAGAAGAATCGAGGCGATGATGACGTAGAGCTGAAGAGAAACACACGCATTACTCATTTTCCACGCCCCCACCACTCTACCGTTCTAGTATTGCCCACTCTTTGCCGTATCACGGCCCAAATTATTTGTATCGGCTGGAGAATGTTGATCCCAGGTTCAAAAAATTCTGGCGACGGAAATCCATTCCCCAGCTGGCTATAACCACTCATCGGCGCTTCCGAAGAGAAGGAAACTTGTTCAGAGACAATTAGTTCAGGTTCAGGGGAATCGAGATATGGAAAGAAGACTGCAATGGAAAGAAAGTATGTACATATCAAATCAAACAAACCAACAAAAAAAAACATACTTATCGTAATGAGAATACCAAAAATGAAACCAAAAAAGTGCGCCCAATTGTCCACATATGGGATCAGACCGCAAGCAAAAACGAGCAGGGTTACAAGAAGATGACTTATGAACACAAATCGATGGTTTTTAATGAAACGTCTGAAACGGATTGATTACGTGTAAAGTCACTTACCTGTGATGATCAAGGCTGTCAAATCTCGCGGCCTCGGCCCTTGCATTAAACATCTACAGAAAGGTTTTATAATATTTTAACTGAACAAAAGTGAAGCAAATTGGTTCTAGATTACAGAAATATGTGTAAAAATTTGAAAAATAAATTCAGAAAATGAGAAAATTTGAATTTTTAGTTTTTGAGATACAAATAAAAACTTTTTTGAAATGAGTTTTTGTACATTTTTGTGTATTTAGTTGTTTCATTTATCCATTTTTCAATCTCTTCTTTACAAGACACAAAAAAAAGAAAATTGCGATTTTTCAGGTACAATTGGATTTTTCATAATTTTTCATGCCAGAAAAAGTTTAGACAATAAATTTAAAAGATAACCACTACTCATTTTTAAAACATTTTTTCATTTCAAAAATCAAGATTTAAACCAGAAGTTTTTGAATAATGTAAATCATTTTTATTGCTAATCATAAAAAGTTTGAATAAAGTTGACAACACAAAAAATACTCACAAAAGTATGAAAATTCCCCTTGTGTTATCCCAATCGAAAAAAAAAACCAATTTTTTTTTTAAATTTTCAACTTTTTAATAATTTTCACAAATTTCATGAAGATTATCGTTATTTTAGTATAATTTATGATTTTTCATCCTTTTTTATTATTTCTCTATGAATTATTATTTTTGGAAACCCTTTGTAGGTTGGTAAGCCAACTTTAACTTTTATTGAGGATCACCAAAACCGAAGAAAATTGAAACAAATTAAATAAAAACTGTTTAAAAGCAAAGTTTATTTGATTTTATTCGGTTTTGGTGATTCTCAATAAAAGTTATAGTTGATTTACCCATGTGGACCCTGATATTCAAAGTGCTGTAAGTCAGCTGAAAATCGTCCGATCGACCCATATTCAACTAAAGTCATGCTTTTAGTTTTGAAACTTCATTTTTAAAATAAATTTCGAGACCTGAAAAATCTGAAAAAAAAAATTATTTTTGGGTCGAAAACTTGGCATCTGAAATTTTTTGAAAAATCTGCAGTTTTCAAAAATGACCAAATTCATTTTTGGAGCTTGTCAAAAACATTACGGGACAGATTCATGCAAATTTTCAGAAGCATAACCCTCTCCATTTAAAAGTTATACTCCAAAAACCAATGTCCGGTACTGTACCTGTGATGATAAAAATCGACAATGTTGGCCGCCAAAAGTCCACACTGCGATCCGGACGGTCCAACTTCCGGATTAAACGGTACAAAGATGGCGGACGCTAAATTGCCGCCAATTCCAGAGAACAGGTACAAAATTGCCATTCGTTTGGAGCCGATAAACTGTTCCAGGTCAGTCATCATCCACCATTGCAAAGCGATCGTAGCGATAAGATGGATGAGTCCGGCGTGGATAAACAAAGAGATGAACAGACGGTAGAATTGATTGGGTGAGTTTCCAAAGAACGGAAGCATCCCACAGACGGACGAAAAACAGTTGACTTGCGAGCACAGCGTGGCATTCTCGTGCCAGTGACCCCGCACAAAGTCACAGTACTGTCTGGTGGCAATCCGGCACAATCCTTGCAGTTGAATACAGCACGGACGGCCGGTTACTTGACACGTTACGTGCTCCGGGAGTCCAACTCCTTCGTACGTTTTCTCACAGATAGGCCACTGCGTAATGTCATCGGGCCACTCCTGTGGAGCCACGGAGGATGGATAGTCGCAATAGGAGGGGTCCTGGCCACAAACCGCTCCTGACCGTCTTTTTTGTTTCCATTTGGCGGAGAGATTGGATATGTTCTGACCTCGGAGCAAATCCGTGTCGGAGAGCGATTTATGCGAGAGAAAGTTGCGTTTGGCGGCGATAGGGTCCGGTTTGTCCCAACGAACCCAGCGAGCCACGTTTCGCTAGAAAGGGTAATACCGTATTTCCTCTAATTTAAGCGCATGCCATTCTATTGTTTCATTTCATGACAACTGCCGGGTATTTCGAGGTTTGTAGACCAAACTTCGGTCGTCTCATGCCTGCTTGATTAGAAATTTTTCTGCCGAGTTTGATGTGCAAACCTCTCAATACCCGGCAGTTGTGATGAAATGAAATAATAAAAGGGCGTGCCACGCCTCCAGGGGTGTGCGGAACGGAATTCGGAATTCCGAAAATACCGAGAATTCCAAAATTATTTCGTCTCGAGCGGATTTATTTGTCATTGTCTATTTAAAATTGCATTTTTTGTTCTACGTTTATTGGCGCATTTATCTATTCTATCTTCTCGTAATGGGTAAATGGGACGAAGAAAAATACCTGAGAAGAAAAATTCGGATGGTACGAAGAAATGCTCAATCTGTAACTATTTTTTTAATAATCAAAAGCATGGAAATACAAACGTCTACATTCATCATTTTCATAAGTTTCATTCCATTCGAACAACTAGTTGTTTCATCTATTTCCCGGTTTTGAGCTTTTATTGCCATTTTTTTCATGTATAATGATATTTTCCCACTAGGTATATCTCTTGCGGGATTGTCCTAATTTTTTTTTCTTTATTCAAACTATCTAGTTCCCAATTTTATGTTTTATATGCGAACGACGAATACATAAATGATTATTATTATTCCAAGCAATATTTTTTTCTCTCTTAATTTTTAAATCAGATCGGGCCCTGAAATGACAGTTGACGAAAAATTTTAAAACTTCTCAATGTTATTTTTTCTCGATGGCATAATAGCGTTTGATAATAGTAAAGATCAAGTCATTCCGAAAATTCCGGTTTTTTTTTTTCGGAAGATTCCGACAATCCGAAATTCCGAATTACGAAATTTCGCAATATTCCGACATTCCGAAATACAGGGTGGCCGATAAGTATAGGACGCTCGCTTTCAGCGTTCCCTGGCACGGTGCCAAGGGATATTTTCGAAAAATTTCGAAACTTTTCGAAAGTCCAGAGACTATATAAGTAAGCTTCTCAGTCATTTGTTCTCACTTCTCCATATCGCCGAGCTATGAAAAGTTCTCCTCATCGTCCTTCCATTGAACTCTTGTTCAAGAGAGGCCTCGGAAGTGCTGAGATCGCTCGACGCCTTCAAATTTCGTCTTCGACGGTTCGAATTCTTCGACGGCACTTTGCTGGTGGTCCATTTATCCTTCAACAAGACTGGGCACCGTCCCATGGCTCGAGATCGACATTGGCCGTCTTGGAGGCGCATTTCCCTGGATTCCTGGACAAGAACTTGTGGCCTGCTTCCAGCCCGGATCTCAATCCGATGGATTTCAGCGTTTGGGGCATGTTGGAAGGGAAGATCGCGGGAAAAGTTTTTGCTACTGTCGATGACTTGAAGGCCGCTCTCGAGGTAGCATGGGCTTCGATCGACGACGGATACCTGCGGCGCACTGTCAATTCGGTGAAGAAACGTTTGAGAGCCTGTGTCAAAGCTCGTGGATCCAACTTCGAAATTCTCTTGTAAAATCAAATTTTCTGCTTATTTTTTGTTGTTTAATAAAGGTTGTTCTCGAAAAATCCTCAAATTGAAAAAATGGGAGCACTTTCAAAACGTCCTATACTTATCGGCCACCCTGTATTCCGAAAAGTCCATTCCGCACACGCCTCCCCCGTCGTCCAATGCGCCACCAAGTTCGTCGGATAATTAAATTATTTTTTCACTCGAAAATTTACTTTTTTTGAGAAATTCGAATCATTATCTGATTATTCAGGATGACACCATCATTTTAATCCAAAAACGAGGCTTTTTTGTCAGAAAATGACCGAGCCTTAGGGTTTTAAAAATGCGTCGTGCCTCGCTATCACAGAACGATCCATGCATTTTGGAGACGGGGACGGTTCATATAACACATCCGGGTCAAAAGAGCATTTGGAGGCGAATGAAGAGTTCAATTTAAAGCGGTTTTTGTTGATCAACGAGCCTCTGAGATAGTAAAGTACAAAAAATCCGCTGATTACGCTTACTTTTTCAAAAAATTCGACATCGAGCTGAACACCGCCGACGCAACGGATTCTCGTTGTATTTCCATGTCTCCCGGTGGACCGGCTTCATTAATGGAGCTGCTGTGAGCTGGAGAAAAATGTTTAGCTGATTTTCGCCACTTTTGCTAGGTTTTTGGACGTAAGAACAGTCTACATGTTTTCATGGCACAGAAATCTAATCCGTGCTCCACCGATGAAGATACGACACGGTTCAGACGCTCTTATATTGTATTTTTTCGCAGCCTCTCTCGCAATACGCGTCGGCGCATTATCGGTGGAGCGGAGTGCGAAACAAATTTCTGCACCCATAAAAATCAAAAACAAAAAAAAGAGAAACGCACCAAATTTCGTCACCTCATCCTTGTTCACTTTGTACTTGTTCGCAATTCTTCGAAGCCTAAACAGCGGTAATTTATCACTGATCAGTGTGCTTCACCGGTGAAATTTCGGGCGATTAATCGATTAATTTAGTCGATTAATCGGTGAATTCCTAATAGCCGCCAAGTAGCCCCTTAAAAGCTGCCAGATAGCTGCCAGATTGCCGCCAATAAGCTGCCAAATAGCTGCCAAATAGCCGCCAGATAGCCGGCACATATCTGCCAGATAGCCGCCAAGTAGCTGACAAAAAGCCGCCAAAAAGCCGGCTCATAGCCGCCTGATAGCCGCCAAATAGCCGCCAAACAGCCGCCAAATAGCCGCCAGATAGCCTCCAAACAACCGCCAGATAGCCGCCAGATAGCAGCCATATAGCCGCCAAATAGCTACCAAATAGCCGCCAGATAGCCGCCTTATAGCTGCCAAATACCTGCCAAATAGCCGCCAGATAGCCGCCCAATAGTCACCAAATATCCGCCACATAGCTGCCAGATAGCTGCGAAATAGCCGCTTTATAGCTGCCAAATAGCTGACAGATAGCTGCCAAATAGCCGCCAGATAGCTGCCACCATTCTGCCAAATAGCTGCCAAATAGATGCCAAATAGCCGCCACATAGCTGCCAAATAGCTGCCAAATAGCTGCCAAATGGCCGCCAAATAGCCGCCAGATAGCCGCCTTATAGCTACCAGATAGCCGCCAAATAGCCGCCACACAGCCGCCTCATAGCTGCCAAATCGCCGCCAGATAGCTGCCAAAAATCCGCCAGATAGCAGCCAGATAGCCGACAAATAGCTGCCAAAAAGCCGCCAAATAGCCGCCAGATAGCTGCCAAAAAGCCGCCTCATAGCCGCCACATAGCCGCCAGATAGCCGCCAAATAGCCGCCTTATAGGTGCCAAAAAGCCGCCTTATAGCCCCCTTATAGCCGGCAAATAGCTGCCAAAAAGCCGCCAGATAGCTGCCAAAAATCCGCCAGATAGCAGCCAGATAGCCGACAAATAGCTGCCAAATAGCCGCCAAATAGCCGCCAGATAGCTGCCAAAAAGCCGCCTCATAGCCGCCACATAGCCGCCAGATAGCCGCCAAATAGCCGCCTTATAGGTGCCAAAAAGCCGCCTTATAGCCCCCTTATAGCCGGCAAATAGCTGCCAAAAAGCCGCCAGATAGCCGCCAGATAGCTGCCAGATAGCCGCCTCATAGCTGCCAAATTGCTGCCAGATAGCTGCCAAAAAGCCGCCAGATAGCTGCTAAATAGCTGCCAAATAGCCGCCAAATAGCCGCCAGATAGCCGCCAGAGAGCCGCCATATAGCCGCCAAATAGCTGCCAAATAGATGCCAAATAGTTGCCAGATAGCCGCCTTAAAGCTGCCAAAAAGTTGCCAGAAAGCCGCCAAACAGCCGCCAAATAGCTGTCAAAAGCCGCCAGATAGACGCCAAATAGCCACAGATAGCCGCCAAATAGCCGCCAAATAGCTGCCAAAAAGCCGCCAGATAGCCGCCAGATAGCTGTCAGATAGCTGCCAGATAGCCGATAAAAAGCCGCCAGATAACCGCCACATAGCCGCCAAAAAGCCGCCACATAGCCGCCAGATAGCAGCCAAATATCCGCCAAAAAGTCGCCGAATAACCGCCAAATAGCCGCCTTATAACTGCCAAAAAGCCGCCTCATAGGCGCCAAAAAGCCGCCAGATAGCCGCCAGAAAGTCGGCCGATAGCCACCTTATAGCCGCCAGATAGCCGCCCAATAGTCACCAAATAGCCGCCAAATAGCCGCCACATAGCTGCCAGATAGCTGCCAGATAGCCGCCAAATAGCCGCCCTCGTGGAGAACGTGCTATCGCTACCGGCTATACATACTTTCTTGTACCGACAAATCACGGGTTCTGACGTTTGCTATCATTTGCATTTCTTTAATTTGAAAAAACCATAACGACGCTCCGAAATTACGAATCGATTGTTGTTTAGCGAAATTTTTCGTCGATTAAATTAATCGCGATTAATCGGCTCTGGGACGTTTCGCAACTTTTTTGCAGTTTTACGTATTGTTTTTCGCCAATTGACAGCTAAACACACCCGCATTTGGTGCTCATTTTTCGTTTTTATAAATTTATTTCATTTTTTTGGAAATTTAAATCCACTAGTATGCCGCAAAAATGCACAAACGTTTCGAAACGTCCCAGAGTCGATTAATCGACTAAAACCGGTGAAAATTAATCGATTAATTCACCGATTATTAATTGGAAAAACCATAAATCGGTGAAGCACACTGTCACTGTTAAATAAATAATTCAAATTTCTCACCGTTTCATATCCCATTTCGCCCGTTCCACCGTATTCTCACGCAAATCCTGGCTCCCCGAGCCGATTCCTATAAAATTGGAGACCTGTCGGATTCTGGAACAATTAAATTTTAATTTAAGAATTGTCGGTCCAAAACTCACACGCTCGCACTTCGAGGGGTTAGCGGAGTGGTTTCCTGGAAAAGACCGTTTTATGTCTCAATACAATTAACTAATTACCTGATTCGCACCACAAGCGCCGGGCGTCCTGTTCCCCGACATGTCCTGGGCGAATTATTATCTGAACAAAAGATTTCTGGCAGTAAGTGTTAAAATGACAAGACGGACACTGCAAACTTAAGAGTAAATAAATAAAAAAGAGAGGCGCTCGATCGGGTGTCGGCGTTTCGCGTCCGCGCACGCTCTTTTCCAAGTGAGAGCAAAGGAAAAGGGGCGGGGCTTGCCAAGTCTCTTTATCCTATGATAACGAGCGGTTTGTCATTTCCTAATTGCCCCAAAATTGCTCAGATATCTCAGATATTATTATCAAAAAAAATCAACAAAAAAGAAGCAAAATCACAGAAGATCAAGGCTGGAAAAATATCACAATGGGCTGAGATTTTGTGAGGAGCAATACAACTATTTAATGAGGGTAATTAAAGCTGGAATAAACTAAAAATCACAGTTTTTCCGTTTTCTGGAAGAGCTTTGCTTGAAAGTAGCTCAGGAAATTTTCGGCTAATAGCCATAGAATGTGCCAAACGCTTTTAGCGAATGTCCCTATGGCTATTAGCCAAAAACTCGCAAGAGACTTTTCCAAAAAACCCAAAAAAAAAAAATTCAAATCGGCAACCACTTTTTGAGCTCCTGACCCTGATTATGGCACGGAAAAAACGGTAAACAGTTAAAATAGATGCACCACGGACAGTCGATTTTGATGTTGGCAAAGAAGATGATGGCGAGACCGAGGAAGAGCACGATGAGAAGAATCGAGGCGATGATGACGTAGAGCTGAAGAGAAACACACGCATTACTCATTTTCCACGCCGCCACCACTCTACCGTTCTAGTATTGCCCACTCTTTGTCGTATCACGGCCCAAATTATTCGTATCGGCTGGAAAATAGAGTTTCCAGGTTCCGAGAATGCTGGCGACGGAAATCCATTCGCCAGCTGGCTATATCCGTCGTTTGCAGTCATCATTGGCGTCTCGGCCGGGAACTCGTCAGGGAAATCGAGATACGGGAAGATGACTGAAATTTTAATTATTGATTTATTGTCTACCCGCCAAAATGGTCAAACGCGCTCCGCTGAACTCAACGCTATGAGATGTTATTTATTTATTTATTTATATGTTCATTTTGGTTTCCAAATTATTTCATTTCACGTGTAAATTCAACGAGGAAAATGGGTGGACACGGTGTCCAGGAATTGAAATGTGGGCGGAGCCTAATTTGCTGGCGCGTCAGCAAACTTCCATGGCGCACTTTCGGTGCTTGCGCGTTTTTCGACTCTCGCATTTTTTTATTGATTTTCTTTGTAAAATGTATGTATTGTATCTTTTAATACCATAAAATTGCCCAAACTTCGCTTTTCGTAAAGATTTATCCTGCAAAAACACCAAAAAACTCGAAACGAATATTTCGAAATGGTGGCTGGACCAAATTTGACGTTATTAGGCTTTAAAAATTTCTAAAGACCTCAGCTATAATTCCGTTGGAGCACATGTGGGAAAAATTAAGAATTTATACTTTTTTTCCCGAAAAACATAAAAAATGCCTCAAAATTTGAATTTCGCGCAAAAAAATCCAGTGGGGCGCGTTTGCTCGGCTCCGCCCACATTTCAAATCCTGGACACCGTGGTGGAGCCTAATTTTTTTTTTCAAAGGATTTGAGCATTTTAGTTTAAAAAGTTTGCGGCACTTTCGCGGTTGGCTCCGCCCATTCCCCCCCCCCCCCCTTTTTTTGGTGGGGTCTCGAAGTATCTGGTAATTATACGCGTGGTAAGGAACGCTGCTAATTCGCTCCCTTCGCCTAGTGAGGACGCGTCCACGTTGGCATGGCCAATGTTTCGCTCGGATTTCTCTGAATCTCACTCACTCCAAATTCATGCGCCGTACAGTTCACTGTTTGATTGGAGCGAATTTGCAGCGTTTTGTACCGAGTATCCATCCTTTCTACAGCGCAATCAGCTATAGAAGAGACAATCGCACCGCCAGCCCCGGCGGAGAACTGATATCCCAAATTAAAACGTTTCAATTTTATTACCAAAAACTAACGACGAAAAATTAGAAACTCCGGATCAAAACTGATATTCACGGGGCGTTTGAAAAGACTGCCTTCTTTTCAAACGATTTTTTGGCGCGAAAAACGCGCGACGCCGGTCGACTTTTCTCGTCTTCTCCGTCTCACTGCACCTTGCATGGGGAGACTAGATTCAAAATTCAGAGGAAATGGGCAATAGAGCGCACTTGCACCGCGTCTTCCTGCGTCTCTTATCTCGGCACACTCTCTCGTTCACCTTTTTTTTGAAATAGATAATTAAAATCCATTTTTCAGCATTTTCTCGTTCCCTTTTTTCAAAAATCGCTCTGTTGAATGGAAGTAAAAATTTTTAGAATGTTTTTAAAACAAAGTTAAACAAAATTGGCCACGCTGTCAATTTTTTGTTTTTCTTTCTTTTTTGCCGACATTTTTAGCCATAGTTTTGAATGTTTGTGTTGAAATCTTTTTTTCGAGTCTTTGTTCGTTCTGGAATACGGGATTCGACAAAAATTTCTAATTTTCAAAAACGTTTTGGCAATTCAATCAACAATGAAAAGGAAAAAATATGGAATTTGTAAGTGATTTTAGCGATTTACATAAGAAAAATAATTGATATATCAGTTTTCAAGTTAAGCACAAAAAAAAGGAATGGGATAAAGTACTCGTCGCACAATTTTTCGTAAGTTTTGCATTGCAATTGTACAATTATGGTCTCTCGCCAAACCAAAGGCTGGTTTACGTTGAATGGCACGTAAAACTGTAAATTTCAGACAAAATAAATAAGAATTAAAGGGGAAAAATAGAAAATATGACATTTAGGATAAAAAAATGCCTGCGAAAATGGAAGAACAACTAAAAATCGATAGAGTGCACGGAAGAAGCGACCAATTTTCGAAAAATTTGATTTAAAAACACTCTAAAAAAAATTTGCTACCTTTTAACAGAGAGATTTTTCCAAAAATGAAACGAGAAGATACTTTAAAATGCATTTTAATGCTCTGAAAAACAAATTTTCAAAAAAAGTGAGCGAGAGAGTGTGTCGAGATACGAGACGCAAACGCGGTGCAGGCGCGCTCTATTGACCAATTTCTCTGGTTTTTGAAGCGGGTCTCCCAATGCAAGGCGCAGTGCGTCTCGTCTTTTTTCTAAATGTTTCCATTGGAATTGTGCCAAGATTTTACGCAGTCGATTGCGGTGCGTGCGGCGTGCGCGTGTCATCAATGGAGCAAGTTTTCAGCAGGGCACTCGCCATTACCAAGCAAACCAACAATAAACATACTAATCGTAGTGAGAAGACCAAAAATGAAACCAAAAAAGTGCGCCCAATTGTCCACATATGGGATCAGTCCGCAAACAAAAACGAGCAGGGTGACAAGAAGAAGATTTAGGCACACAAATCGAGGGTTTTTGATAAAACGTCTAAAACGGATTGATTACATGTAAAGTCACTAACCTAGGATGATGAAAATCGTCACTTACCTGTGATGATAAAAATCGACAATGGTGGCCGCCAAAAGTCCACACTGCGATCCAGACGGTCCAACTTCCGGATTAAAAGGTACAAAGATGGCTGACGCTAAATTTCCGCCAATTCCAGAGAACAGGTACAAAATGGCCATTCGTTTGGAGCCGATAAACTGTTCCAGGTCAGTCATCATCCACCATTGCAAAGCGATCGTAGCGATCAGATGGATGAGTCCGGCGTGGATAAACAAAGAGATGAACAGACGGTAGAATTGATTGGGTGAGTTTCCAAAGAACGGAAGCATTCCACAGACGGACGAAAAACAGTTGACTTGCGAGCACAGCGTGGCATTCTCGTGCCAGTGACCCCGCACAAAGTCGCAGTATTGTCTGGTGGCAATCCGGCATAATCCTTGCAGTTGAATACAGCACGGACGGCCGGTCACTTGACACGTCACATGCTCCGGGAGTCCAGCTCCTTCATGCGTTTTCTCACAGATGGGCCACTGCGTAATGTCGTCGGGCCACTCTTGTGGAGCCACGGAGGATGGATAGTCGCAATAGGAAGGGTCCTGGCCACAAACCGCTCCTGACCGTCTTTGTTGTTTCCATTTGGCGGAGAGAGTGGATATGTTCTGACCTCGGAGCAAATCCGTGTCGGAGAGGGATTTATGCGAGAGAAAGTTGCGTTTGGCGGCGATAGGGTCCGGTTTGTCCCAACGAACCCAGCGAGCCACGTTGCGCTAGAAAGGGTAATAAATATTAAAGTGTCGAACAACATTTACTCACCGGGCATATCATTTCACTACTCTGATAGCATCCACTATGATCGTTTGCAATACAACAACCCGTTCGATTCTCAATCTTCCGCTCCTCCTCGATCACCGCCCACAATGCCTGCTCTCTCCGCATACACGGTGAGTACAACGCGCCGAGTCGAATCAAATCCGAATAGTGCGGTCCAAACCACAAATTTTCCGGTTCCATGAAGGAAACTCGACGAATGGACAGCGTCGTATCCATCACATCGTCTTGTTCCATACGCATCTGGTAACCCCATGGACCAATATCGTAGGTTAAAAGACTTAGAATGTATACGACGATTTGGACGGTAGTCACCCAATAGGTAAACCACGGACGTTGGTCATTTCCATCCAAAAGGATTCTCTTGATACTAGAGGGCAAATCTTTGTGATAAGAAGTTCCGAGAAGTTTTCCGAGGAATCCGATGCCTCGTTGTCGAGCTTTGCGCGGCCGCGGGGCAATTTTTCGGGCAAATTGAAACGTGGCTTCTTCTTTCTTCTTTTTTTGCTCCAAATATTGACGAAGTTGCGGGGCGATGGACATATCCGAAACTTTTTCGCTGGGGCTTGCCTGAAAAATTGTAAAGTGAATGGATTTTGTCGATATTCTAGGCCACGGCGTGCGTACTTTTGCTTTCTGCCAAGTTTCAGCAAAAGTTGACAGAACGCCAAATGAATATGGTTTCGGTTACCAGTAGTGGTAAATATACTGAAAAGCTAATTTAAGAACTGTAAATTAAAACAAAACAACAAAAAATATTTCATAAAATAAACAATTTCAAACAAATAGTTTCGTCGTAAATCGACAAAAACTGATAAAATATCCTTACAAGGAGACGCAGAGTGGGCCCGCAAAAATTTGCGTGTGTTTTGTGCACAAATTGCAACAATTTTTGAGGATTCTGCGATCTACAGTACCTTTGAAAGTAGTCATACGAAAAAGTTACCAACTAGTAAAATGTAGTCCTGGCCAGGATGTGATCAATTTCATTTTTGTGTAATTTGGTGTGACAGCGTCTATGTGATGGCTTTCCGAATCGTGAGTTCATATGCCACAGGCGGTTCGATTCACGGTTCCATTGCGTGTGGTCCAATGAACCGTTCCGTGTGTTGCCTAGGACCCATTCGAGCGTTGAAGGCACCCACAACTAGCTTGTATCTACTGCGACAAGCAGTGTAGGCTTCTTCTAAGCTCTCATAGAAATCAGCTAACTCTTCCGGATAAGATCGAGAAATTTAATTTCTTGGATCTTTGGCAGGAGGTTGTTTTTGACGATAAAGCCGATGCCGCCTGACACGGAAGTGATGTTTGTTTCGTTTTCCTAATGGGGTTATTCATTCCATGCAGTTTACATTTTTTGTCAAATTTTCCTTATTCATTTCATGCGGAAAACGGCATTTTCTGCAGCAGAAAACTGCATTTCGTCGAACTGCAAAATTCACTTTTTGTCATTTTCTGCATGAAATGAATAACACCACCATTTTTCTTGCATTTTTCGTGACAAAAAGTGCATTTTGCAGTTCGACGAAATGCAGTTTTGCCGCAGAAAATATCGTTTTCCGCATGAAATGAATAAGGGAAATTTGACAAAAATGCAAACTGCATAAGAAAACTCCAGTCCCGTCTCAATAATTCCGGGGGTACCAAGGGGTACAACTGATTTTGGGTACAAATATTGTGATTCCGGGATACAATAATTTAAAGAGCGCAATCATTCCGAAGTTACTATGATTTTCGGGTACCACATATAAAATTCGAGGGTACCCCACAATCACAGTAACTTGGTACCCCGGAATGATTGCACCCTTGGAGTCACTATATTATCAATTCCATATTCTTGCCGGCTACCACATGCGCCCGCGAAAGTTTTATAATTGACGCAGACATAACGAGCGACACACCCGCTCACATTTTTGCTCTATTTTCCGTTGAATTCGGTTGAAAAAACCTTATTGGGCGGAGCTTCGATTTTTCGCGCCACTGCTTACTGTACTGTAGCCGGCAAGAATATTGAATTGATAATATTGCGAAAACAAAAAAAAATTGCAACGCGGTGTTTGCGTACTTTTAAAATTCAAATGAAAATGGAAACAAATCTCTTCTTTTCCCGTGCAATTTCTTTCATTGCCGTTTGAATTTCAAAAGTACGCAAACACCGCGTTGCAATTTTTTTGTTTTCACAATATGTGTACCCTAAAATCAGATGTACCCCTTTGCACCCCCGAATTAATAATTAATTAATTTATTTATTTATTTGTAAACACCCATTGCGGTACGTGAGAAAATACAGAAAAAAAACATGTTAAAGTGGAAATGTACTCCAGAATTAAATGCCGCTCGATTCATCCTGTGTATTTTGCCTGCTCTCTCCGTTTCCAATAGTCCTATGACGTCGTACATCGGATCTTTGAATCAGAATATAAAACTTTCCCAACGAGTTTTTGGTCCCATATCCATGAAATTCTGTAAATTTAGATTATTGTCACATCATAAATATTTAAAATAATTATAAAAAGACAAATATTATAGGAATAAAAAATACTGGGAGAAAAAAAAGGTAAAAATCAGTATTTATTCGCGCGAATATTTCCAGAGTCCCTAGATCATTACCGTATTATCGAGCGGTCTATCTGTTCTCGTTCTCGTGCTCGTTGACGGCCCAGTGGTTCCGAGTTTCACGGCCTTTGGCATGTTTAGGGTCGAATCTCCGAGATCTGAACTTTTGAACCTAACATCTGCATTTTTTAGATTTCAAACCCACCAATATAGCTAATATTGCCTACTTGATGGTACCGTACTTTGCCGGTGCCAAAAGCTAGCGGCGTATCAGCTACCATCACCGATTGCGGGTCAAACGTATAGGAATAGGATTGTGGGTCAAGAATTGCGGATTTCGGCGGTGATTGCGCAATGTCCGGATGATAGGCGTCCAATTCTGGTGGCGCCATTCCGGCTGGTCCTATCACAGAATCAGAGGATCTGAGGAAACGTTTTGGCGTGTCGAAGAAGACCTCGTCCACCAAGGAAATGGTGCGCTCATTTCTGGCTCTAATTCTCATATTCTTATCTTTAGGCTCCTGCTGTCGATCAATTTTCTCCGACTCTTCGACGAGAAACTCCAAGACTTGCTCCTCCTGACTCAATTTCTTTTTCCTCTGCGACAAACGTGCTCGGCTTGGCAAAGAAGTGGAAGGAGCCTAAATTTTAACTATTTCAAATTTTTTTTTAATTTATCGTTACAATAAACGGCCGTGTTCCTTCTTTCAAATTGCTCGGCCGATCAGGTGCCATCGATTTGCCACGTTTTAGAACCGGCAGAAATGCAGGTGAACTTTGCGTAGTTACATGGCTAAGCTCAGAAAGATCCCGGGATTGGGGTGGAGCACGAACTGACGACCTTTTACGGACCTGAGCCTTCATTCGGGGAATCGCAGATGGGTCTAAAACGAATTGTAAGGTCAAGCCTCTCATGGAGCCAAGTTTACCCATTTCTCCGCCTTGCGCTTCATCCAAATCTCCCATCTCCTGAAGCTCCACTTCAAACGACGTCTCCTCCGGAATTCCACTTTTTAACCGCATCATTCGACTGGTTTGGCCAGCTGGCGAATCCACCGTGGACGGTTTGATTTCCAAATCTTCTGCTGCATTTTCATCTGATACCATATCCAGGTCGAAAGACCGTTTGGAGGCGAATGAAGAGTTCAATTTGAAGCGGTTTTTGTTGATGAGTGAGCCTCTGATATTGGAAAAATAGAGGGGTACATAGAGACCGCTGATTATGATTATCTTATCCGTGTTGGTTTGGCTAAGCGGAAAGGCTTTGAGGTCAGGCCAAGGCAACTCAATTTCTACTATTGTCGGACCACCAAAATGGTCAAACGCGCTCCGCTTAACTCAACGCTATGCAATTTCTATTTTTGTTGCCAAATTATAGTCGGTGAATGCATGATCAGCTGCGCTCTATTGACAAAATTCTGATGAACCTATTCATCGCAGGAAAAAAACCGATTTTCGCGGTTTTTTTCCAAGAAAAAACCCATCGCGTCGAGACCAGGTAATGAAAAATGCAATGCGCCTTTAATTTTCAATGGGGATTCGGTTGAAATTTAAAGGCGCATAGAGTTCTTTCATCGGCCGGTCTCGACACGATAAGTTGTTTACATCAAAAAACCTCCGACTACTGTAGTTTTTTGTCGTTTTTCCCCAATTATGGACCTATTCAGCAGTATTGAAAACTGTTTTTCGTGTTTTTTTCCCTATGCAAAATTGAGAAAAAAGACAAAAAACTACAGTAGTCGGAGGTTTTTTGACGTAAACAACGGATGCGCCTTTAAATTTCAACCGAATTCCCATTGAAAATTAAAGGCGCATTGCATTTTTCACTGCCGGGTCTCGACGCGATGGGTTTTTTCCTGGAAAACAACCTGCATAGGGAAAAAAACCGCGAAAATCGGTTTTTTTCCTCTGCTGAATAGGTCCATGAGAAACCGTGCCGCAGTTGCAAAATTGGCGCGAATTCAAATTTTTATTTCATTGTTTACTAATGGGGTTATTCACGAAACCAGCAAAAAAAGCAAAAAATAGAAAAAACCAGCAAAAAATTCAGCGAAAATTCGGAGAATGCTCCGATCGGTCTGAAACTTTGGGAAATCATTTAAAAGATACTTCCGGTCATTCCCTGAAAATTTCAGACCAAAATATCGATTTTGAAAATTTTCAGAAATAAAAATCGATATTTTGATCTGAAATTTTCAGGGAATGACCGGAAGTATCTTTTAAATGATTTCTCAAAGTTTTAGACCGACCGGAGCATTCCCCGAATTTTCGCTGAATTTTTTGCTGGTTTTTTTTACTTCTTGCGTTTTTTGCTGGTTTCGAGAATAACCCCATAATAAATTAAGTAATTCACATAATTTGTCATATTTATTAACAAAAAATAACTTAAATTACAATGTGTTGCGAAAGATTCACTCAGGAGCAGTATTCCTTGTTTGCGCTTTGCTGAAATCAATAAATAATTTACAAAAAATTAGTATAATTTTTTAATGGCGCGGCCATAAATGAAAAAAAGGTGGCCATAAATGCAGACATTTCCACTTTTTTCTAAATTCAACCGTGCGATTTAGAAAAAAAGGGAGGAAATTTCTGCATTTATGGCCACCTTTTTTTCATTTATGGCCGCGCTATAAATAATAAAAAGGAAAGACATATACAGCGAATAAATAAAAGAAAAATTGCCTACGACTGATGGCAGCTCAAATTTGAAAAAGACGCGCAGCACACTTGCAAATTCAAAAGTCCAGTGGAGCGCGGGTGATCATGCATTCACCGACTGTAATTTGAAAACCAACATGAAAATCGCATGGCGTTGAGTTCAGCGGAGCGCGTTTGACCATTTTGGCGGACCGACAATAGCGCATAATGCGCCGGCATTCAACCGCATCGCGTCAAACCAAAATCAGCTCACTTTTTGAAAAAATTCGACATCGAGCTAATCACCGCCGACGGAACCGATTCTCGTTGTGGAGCATATGTGGAGATACGTGTTTGGCTATGCGAGATGTCCTTAAATTATTAATAATTTGTATCGAAATTCGCCAAAGTCTTACTGTCTGTGAATAACTATCCGCAATACACGTCGATTCGTAGGTTGGAAGTGAAGGTGTCGGACCAATAGGCCGTCTTCTCAAAGATTTGCTAGGCACGCCCCTTTCCACATCTTCCGACAATGCGGTGGATAAAATTGAGTCGGGGTAGGCGGCAGGAAATGTGGAAGAGTCGACGGAAGTTCCTTGGTTTATGGAACTGTTCCGGACTGGAAAAAATACAAGTTTTTCTACCAGTCGCATCGATAAAAAATAATCAATAATCGACTTGCTTTTCCCAAAAATCATATTTTGGGACGAAAAACTATAGTTTTCTCCATTGAAAACAACTGTGGAAAAGAAAATCCTCAAATATATAATTCAAACGGCGCGCGCATTGCGCTGTGTGCAAGCACTGCGCGGTCGCGGTGAGACCCGCTTGTCTACCGTAGCGCCGCGCCTCCCTTTAATCCTAAAATAATTTCCAGAGTTTTCCTCTGCGCTTGCTCGTCTATGCTGTGATTTTGGAGCACATTTTCATTATTTTTATAATTTTTGTTTCTCGTTTTATTACTTTGTGAGAGAGCAGAACGCTCTCGCACTCGTCGCCTTTTCGTCGATCTCTCTGGAGCTCCGCCGACCCAGTCAAAGTACCGACTGAATCGAGCACTCAACGCGACTCAGTATATGAGTCGAGCTTCAGATGAAGCTCAGTGGAGCGCAAAACAGATGTCTGCACCCGAAACGCACCAAATTTCGTCACCTCATCCTCGTTCACTTTGTACTTGTTCGCAATTCTTCGAAGCCTAAACAGCGGCAAATTTTCATTGTTTTTCATACATCCCCTCCAAATAAATCTCACCGTTTCTTATCCCATTTCGCCTTTTCCTCTGTATTCTCACGCAAATCCTGGCTCCCTGAGCCGATTCCTATGAAGTTTGAGACTTGTTGGATTCTGAAAAAATTGAATTTTAAAATTTTCGAGTCTAGTCGTTCCAAAACTCACACACTCGCTTCTCGAACCAGCGGCGGTTTCTCTTTTTCTTGGGCTAGCGGCATGTTTTCCTGGAAAATGGGTAATTTAGATCCGATTCAAACATTTCCGCGAAGTGACACTTTGAGGCAAATACATAATGGGCACGGGGATTAAAACTTTGAGAAATAATGTTAAAAAAAGCGAAAATTTGAAGTATGCTCCGATTGGCCTGAAATTTTGGGAAATGATGGCAAAAAATTCCCGGACATGACAGACCCAGAAAATTTCGGACCGAAATATTTGTTTATTATCGATTTTAAATTTTCTTTTAAAAATCAATATTTTCTTGAAAAAATCGATATTTCGGTCCAAAATTTTCTGAGCACGTCATGTCCGGTAGTATTTTTGCCATTATTTCCCAAATTTTCAGACCAATCGGATAATTTTCTTCCAACTTTTTTATCCATTTTTCGACAAAAAATTCCAATTTTTTCTATTGTTTAATTTTCCTTTTTTTTTCAATCGAGCCTAGTTTTTTCGCAGTTTAAAAATCGCGTCGAGACCATCCAACAAATATTTTCGAAAATTTACGAAAAATTACCTGATTCCTACTCCGAGCGCCTGTTGTTTTGTTCTCCGACATGTCCGTTTCGGCATCCAAAACTGCGCGTTTCTTTTTTTTTCTGAAATTTTTCTTTTCCTATTTTATTGAAATAATCGAAAGAGTAAAAGTGTTAAAATGACATGCCGATCGGCCAAACTCAAGTGTGTTGAGTAAATAAATAGAGAGACGCGCGCTCAATCGTTGTCTGCGTCTCCGCTCATCGAACGCTCTCTTTTTGAAGATGACAAGGATGGAAGAGGTGGCCTTGGAAGAGGAAACGGGAATATTTATGTACTTTTAAGTGCTGATAACAATTTTTTAATTAGGAAATTTATTGTCGGCTCGCCAAAATGATCAAACGCGCTCCGCTGAACTCAACGCTATGCGATTCTCATTTTGGTCTCCAAATTATTTAATTTCACGTTGAATTTACACGTGAAATGAAATAATTTGGAGACCAAAATGAAAATCGCATAGCGTTGAGTTCAGAGGAGCGAGTTTGACCTTTTGGCGGGCCGACAGTAGTACTTTAGTCATCCACATCCAGCAAGAAACTCTGCGAAAAACCCGAAGAATCAGCCTGAAAGTTATGGAAAAAATTCCAAAAATACTCCTGGATATTGTGAAAACAAAAAAATTGCAACGCGGCGTTTGCGTACTTTTAAAATTCAAACGACAATGGGAACAAATCTCTTCCTTTCCCATGCTATTTCTTTCATTGCCGTTTGAATTTCAAAAGTACGCAAACACCGCGTTGCAATTTTTTGTTTTCACAATATGCCCAAAATATCGATTTTAAAAAATATCGCTTTATTTTCTGAAAATGGATGAATATTTCCCAAAATTTCAGGTCAATTTGAGCGTTTTCGCGCAGTTTTTGCTATTTCGTGAATAACCCCATGAACAAACGGATCTGTAAGCGAAATCCGGCCTTATACACAAGAGATTAGGCTAAATTTTCGACCAAAAATGTTTCCGAAACTCGGGAAAATGCAGATATTGATTGACCGTACCTTAAAGGCGCATAACTCAAAATGTTCGAGTGGTCTCGCACGGATAATATTTTCTACGGTTTTTCGAAATTTTTGGGCATTTTTTTTCTGTTTTTTTGGGATTATTTTGGAACATTTTTTATACTTTTGAGGTTTTTTTTTAAATTTAAATAAAGAATTTTCCGAGTCACTCCAAATGCATGTGAAATTCATTGTTCGATTGGAGCGAATTGTAGGTAACATTATCGATTTTTTCCCTCCTCGCTCACTCTTTCAAGTTCGACTCTTTTTGCTCGTCAATCCGGCCCGACACGCCGACCTGAATTTCACGTAACGGGCAATTTCCCGGGTCGAATTCTCACTCGCCTCTGTCGGCACTCCGGGATCGCGGGGTTGTTTCCTTTTTATGCAAAGTAAACTTCTTAAAATCTCTTTATTCCGAACCTTTGTTCTTCACACCGCCTATCTTTTGTTTTGATGTGTTCTTTTTTCCCTCGGACGTGGAAGTTGCGGGTAATCGACGAGGTCGCCGACTCACCTCCACGCTGAACCCTCGACACAAACGCGCCCTGTCGCATTTCTCTGCGTCTCCACAGTGCGGATCGTTTTGCCAAGTTTAGACAAACGAGACGTGCAAAAATGGAGACGCAGAGACGAGAAAATTCGCTTTCAAAAATTTTGCCGTGTGCGACTGAAAAACCGTGCCGAGCACTTGACTTGCAAGGGGGCGGAGCTTGTTCCCCGGTTGTTCAGTGTCTCAAGGTTTGCATAGAATAATCATGAAAATTTATTATTTTTCTACTTACGAAAAGGTACATACAATAAAATAAATATAATAAAACATTGACATCTATCTGAATCTAATATTAAAAAAAAATCAAAAACCGTATTTAAATAAATCTACCAGCTGGATGGATATGCATTGATCACATTTCTTTTTGAGATACGTAGTTCATTGGGGCGCGTTTACAATTAGGAAAAAATTTAGCACGAGATCATCACGAGTAACGTTTCAAAGACCTGTTCGATGGTACTGATGGCGATTCGCTGAAAAAATGGTTGAATCTAAATTTCAAAAAAACTTTAAAAAATTGCCACGCGCTGCGGTTGTCTCACCTCATCTCCACCCTTCATACTCTGCTCAATCTCGCAAATCCGCTCGCGGAGCACACTAAATTCGTGATACTCGAAATCAAAGACGATTCTCTTGAACGTCGTCAAGTAATTCTTGAGGCTCATCGATTCGGGGCCGGGTTGAGGAGTTACAGGCGAGGAAATTTGCAGGACAGAAAGTGTCAGAGCAGTTTCCAGAGCCATAGAGATGGAAGAGACTTGAGATTTCTGAAAAATGTTATAGTCGAGAAGCCGTGAATGCAAGTGCGCTCCATTGGACTCAAATTAAATATTTTTGTTTTTTTTTTAGCTCAAATTTTACGTTTTTTGTATTTTCGATTTGAGATACCTCGTAAAAAAAAAATCGACAAGTGCGCATACACCATCGCGGCGACAAAATGCAGAATTTTTTTTTTCAAAATTTTCAAAATCAGAGTTCAGGAGCGCACTTGCTTTCTCGGCCTTCTTACCTTATCAGTGCACACTGCGGAAGCAGTGTAGAATTTTTCAAAAACTCCCAACAGTGGCTGCAAATTCAAAGATCCAATTACGTCTCTGATACGCTCTAAAACACTTTTGACGCTCATCGTCTGCAGAGTAGGAGTAGGCGTAGACGATGACGGTTCCTCATCTTCAACCTTCACATTAATTTGCACACGTTCTGCTCCGTGTAACTTCGGGACGAGGAGTGGGAACTCTGTTAGACCTCCTTCTGATCCAAAGTAGTTGCTCCCGGAAGCTAGCATGTTCTGCTTCACGGCGGGCTGGCGGCGCAGTATCACATTTTTGTTACGGTACGTGCAGATTAGGCCTTTTTCGCTTACACGAATTTCGATGGATACTTTGATTACTCTAAAATTAAGAAAATTAGATATTTTCAAAGTATTATATCGCGCTCCACCGATGCAGAATGCTCTGCGCTGTGGAGACGCAGAGAATGCTTCGGTGGAGCGCGCCAAAATCGTACTCTTCAAGGAATTCCGGATCGATCGGGACGCTTAATGCAAATAAAACTCTGACTTTGGTCTCCGTGTCGAATCCGCTCATTTTTACCAGTTTTGGCGCCAAAGCTGTTAGGAATCTGAATTAGGTGTCAACTTTTTGGAGATTTTTGATGGTTTTGGGACGTTTCGAAACTTTTTGTGCTATTTTCCAGGATTTGAAAAGTGGACGGAGCCGAGCAAACGCGCCCCACTGGATTTTTTCGCGCGAAATCCAAATTTTGAGGTATTTTTTATGTTTTTCGGGAAAAAAAGCGTACATTCTTAATTTTTTTCCCAAATGTGCTCTAACTGAATTATAGCTGAGGTGTTTAGAAATTTTTTAAGCCCAAGAACGTCGAATTTGGTTACGCCCCCATTTCGGAATAATCGTTTTTAGCATTGCGGAGCTAAAAAAAGTGAGTTTTTGGTGTTTTTGCAGGATAAATCTCTACGAAAATCTTAAAATGTATGTAAACTTCGATTTTCGTAAAGATTTATCCTGCAAAAACACCAAAAACTCACTTTTTAGCTCCGCAATGCTAAAAACGATTATTCCGAAATGGTGGCTGTACCAAATTCGACGTTCTTAGTCTTAAAAAATTCCTAAAGACCTCAGCTATAATTCAGTTAGAGCACATTTGGGAAAAATTGAGAATTTATGCTTTTTTTCCCGAAAAACATAAAAAATTCCTCAAAATTTGAATTTCGCGCGAAAAAATCTAGTGGAGCGCGTTTTCTCGGTCCGCCCACATTTCAAATCCTGGACACCGTGAATTTCCGGAAAATTTAGCGCTAAAATGCACTACAGTTTCGAAATGTCCCAGTTTCGAAACATCCCAGAGGCGATAAAACTAGTCCGCGGCCATATTTCTTCGCCAATTTCAAACTTGAAGTTGAAATTTTGGAAAAAAAAAGCGCGAATGCAATATTCAAAAAAAAAAAATTACCGCTCCTCCATCACCCTTATGGGCCTGCGCACTTTTGTCGCGGCCTTGCACTCGGAGAAAAACTTTCTCCGCCTGACCGGAAATTCAGCCTTTTTCGCCTTCTCCACCACATATTGAATGATTTTCCAGTCCTCCAGCTCGGTGAAGTACAATCGATTGTTGCACGCGTTCAGCTCGAAATCGTCGTTTTTGTAGTATTCGATGGCGCCTTTTTTGTCAAGCCTTAGCAATTCTCCGTTCTTGCTTATTCTGGAATTTTTTTGTGTTCACTAGGCAAATTCAGTTACGACGCTCCGAGGTTCCGCTGGTCTCATTGGGAGATTTCGGAATAGAAATTTGACAAAATTGAAATGTCACGTTTTGGAAATTGCGTGAAAATAGAAATCTACGAAATAGAAATGTAATAAATCAGGAACGTAACAAAATGGGAACGCGTGAAAACAGAAACGTAGCAGAGCAGAAATGTGTCGAATTGCAAATAAAAATAAAATGGCAATGGAGCGCGTTACGTTTGCAAGATTTATTTTTTAAAACTACTTTTTCGATATTTTTCGGATTTTTTTCACGTTTTTTCGTATCGAAATCGAAAAGAATCGAAAAAAAAACGTGAAAAAAATCCAAAAAATCCAAAAAATATCGAAAAAGTAGTTTTAAAAAATAAATCTTGCAAACGTAACGCGCTCCATTGCCATTTTACTTCCAATTCGACACATTTCTGCTCTGCTACGTTTCTGTTTTCACGCGTTTTCATTTTGTTACGTTTCTGATTTATTACATTTCTATTTCGTGGATTTCTATTTTCACGCAATTTCCAAAACGTGACATTTCTATTTTGTCGAATTTCTATTCCGAAAGAGCTTCAAAAAAAGGCATACCCTTGAATGAACTGTTCGTCGAGCGGGTGGTAGGATGTGATAAAAAGCATACGCAATTTTATTTCAATGTCCAATCCGTCCATTTCTTGTATTTCTCGAGCTAATTTGTATCGGAATCTGGAAGAAAAACAATGTGGAAATATCGTGACCGTGACCGATATTTAGCTCTGATTTCTCTGAATCTCACTCACTCCCAATTCATGCGCCGTACAGTGCGATTGGAGCGAATTTGAATTTGCAGAACGCTCTACACTGTGGAGACGCAGAGAAGTGCGAGCGCGAAATCAACTCGAGTTGCAACTCCAACTCACCGATGACAAAGCGAGTACGAAGTGCGAATCGGGTTGTGCAATCTCACGTATTCGTCAAATAAATCTAGCTTTGGGATCGGCGAGAGCGCGGATTTCGCCTTTTTCGCTATGAAATTCAACAAATCCATGTCCTCTTTACGCGTGAAAAACACCTCGTATTTTCGATCACTTCCCAACTCGAAATCGCCCTTTTTGTACCTGATGAGCACTCGTCGCTCGTTCAGCTCGACGATTTCAGCGTCCTGTTGCAATCTGAAATTTCGCTTGGATTAGAATCTTCATTCAGATAAGCAAGTGCGCTCTGCCGTACTCGGTAGTTTTCATAATGGGCGCCAAATCTTTGATTTTACGGTTTTTTTTTACAATGAAAATAAATATTATCCTCCCGCCAAAATGATCAAACGCGCCCCGCTGAACTCAACAATATGCGATTTTCATTCTTGTTTCAAAATTATTTCATTTCACGTTAAATTTACACGTGAAATGGAATAATCTGGAGACAAAAATGAAACTCGCATAGCGTTGAGTTCAACGGAGCGCGTTTGACTATTTTGGCGGGCTGTCGTCTTTAATTTTCGATCAAAATCAGTGAGAAAATGGTTTAATTATTGATTTTCTGTGTGGAAATGTCCGAAAAGGGGATTTTTGAATTTTTTTCTGTTCGGCTACTCGATTTGTGTCCAAAAAGGACAAATTCGCGGTGATTTAAACAAAAATCGTTTACATCACTGTGAATACATCATTTTTGGACAAAAATTGAGGAGCCGAACAGAAAAATTCAAAAATCGATTTTCCTTCATTTTACGACAGAAAATCAATAATTAAACCATTTTTCACTGATTTTTCTCAAAAATTATCGATTTTTAGCATACTTTTCGCTCATTCTCGTTTCTTCAAAGTTTTAACCGCGCAAGTCCGGTGGAGCGCATTTGCTTTTCCAAAATCCTACTCTTTCAGCATTTCCTCGTTGATGGGATGGCGTGACGCCAAAAGCATTCGCACTTTTGACTCCAAATCAATATTTTTGAGCTCGTGGAGTTTCACGGTTGATAGATATCGGAATCTGGAAGAAAAAACAATTTCACATTTATTTACTGGTTGCGTCGCGTGTCGACGCTGTTTCTCGTCTGCCTCTCGTCTCGTCTCGTCACGTTTTCCATGGAGTTCAACGGAGCGCGGATAGCCGTCAGCGAAAACGAAAAAAACCACAAAAAAAAATACCGTCTCGATAACATTCCCGGAGATTTCATCGACTTGAAACAAATTTTGCTGCAATCCTCCCAAAAAGTTCGTGGTCTGCGGAACGTTGCGGTCGGCGCCGTCGTCTTTTCCGTCACATATTTCATTAGAATCTCATCGTCTTTGTCGTTGAATATGGAGGCTGGCATTTTTAACACCTGAAATAAATATTTACGTAGTTTTGACTCCGCCCATTCGCAAAGAGCGCGCACTTTCGCTGCGAAAATTTATTTAAAAATACGCTATTGTGTTTTCAATCGACTTGCGACATGAAAACACAAGTCTGCATTCACCGTTCCGTCTGGGTCTCTTCAAATATCACTGTGCTTGTGTGGTCGCGCACAAATAAGTGGGCGGAGTTTTGCATTCTCATGTCGCAATTCGATCGAAAACACATTAAAAATCGATAATTTCGGTGAATTCCAATATTCAAAAAATTTATAAAAACGGCAAAATAAAGAAAAAAAACAGAATAGCGAAATCTTTTTTTGTTTCACGTCGCTTCGTTCGCCACGTAGTGGCACTTGGCGCCCGGCGAATAAAAGAAAACAAAACAAAACACGTTTTGAAAAAAAAAAATAATAATAAACGAGAAATGAAGAACTTATCGAAAAGTGTCACTCCGTGGCGAGTACATAATATTAGACGGAGAGACACTTTGCGGCAAATTGAGAGGCAAGGAGTAAGTGTAGTGCGAAAAATATTTTCCATTTCTTCTTCATTTCGTATGAAAACGTGTTTTCATACACCCCACAAAGTGTCTCTCCGTTGTGAATGCGTAATAAATTTTTCTCGCTATCGCGTATTCGCCACGAGTGACACTTCGCGGTAAATCACTCTTTGCGGTTACGGTCGCACTCATTTCAACTGTGTCATAAAATGCGCTCCGAGTCTCGCAGTCCGAGATATTTCGTGGGAAAATTGGCAATTTTCTTTCAGTAAGCGAAATGCACCACGTGGCGAATAAATAATATTATATATTCGCCACGGAGTGACACTCTACAAGTGTCACTGCTGGCGAATAAGTGAAAAAACGAGTTTTCGTTTGCTGCAAAGTGTCACTCCGTGGCGAATGCGTTTTGAAACGCGCTCTTTCTCTGCAACGCCATTACGTATTCGCCACGGAGTGACACTTTGCTGTAAATGAAAAAGGTTTATCTTGAAGAGAAATCGAGAAATGAAAAAAAAATTCCCCTCAAAATTAACGTTTAAAAACGTGTTTTCACTTGTTTGCTGCAAAGTGTCACCTCGTGGCGAATACGTAATGATAAATATTTTCGTTTTCGCCTAGACCTTTTTGACGCGTTCTCTCACTCTCCCTCTTTTCTGCATTATTTATTCGCCACGGAGAGCGCGTTTTTTGTACGTTTTCCCCCACTGCCAAGTGTCACTCCGCGGCGAAAACGTAATAGAGCGAAAATTGAATTTTTCGTCCAATTTTTGCGATATTTATCAATATATTGTGTTTTCAATCGAGTTGCATCATGAAAAAATGAAACCCCGCCCACTTTTTTTGTGCATTTTTCGTGAAAAATCAATAATTTATTATTTATTGAAAACACTGAAAAATAATGAAAAACGGAGCTTTGTAAATAAATACGCACGTACGCAAACACCGAGTGCCAATTTAAATAAAACGCCATTTTTCGCGGCTCATCTGTCAAAATCGTAGCGAGACCAGCCAAGTGTCACTCCATGGCGAACAAGTAATAAAATAAAGCAGTACTCAATGGTTTAATTACCAAAATAAGCGAAAAAGAAAAAAAAAACGTCGTTCTTCATTAAAAATTGAAGCAATAAGTATCGGAAACTAAATAAATGAAACAGATATAGATGGATACAAGTAAAAGGATTTTCGTTAAATATCAATTTCAGAATAATTAGAAAAAAAAGAAACAAAAAATTAATTCACTCTTTCATAGCAGGAATCATGGCCAGCGTCGCCTCCAGCGCGGTTTTTATTTTTTTCTTCGAAATGGGTTCATCACCGTCGCCGAGCCTATCGATGGCCGCCTGCACGCGCTCATTTATCTCGGAGAGCTCCGGAAAATTGAGCGTGACCATCATGCCGCGTAGAAGGCGAAGAAACTCTTTGGTGCTCGCCGAGTTCGGATCGGGTTGGGCGGCTGATGATGCAACATTGTTTAGAAACGCGAGCAGATTGATTAGGTTGTGGATTCCGAGACCATTCTCCGCCAACATCGAGAAAAACGTGCGCATCGACGGAACGGCGTGGGGTGTTATACACACCACATCTTCTGGCTCATCTTTGATGGTTATTGGGCGGCGAGCAACAGCAGAACTTTCCACGGGATTTGATGGAGCTCTGAAGAGTCAAGGAGCAAGATTTAGAAGAAAAAAGAAGAACTAACATCTCCAAAACTGGCATTTCACTCGTCGACTCTGATTTTAGACGGTTCGGTCGATTGACATTGGCCGCAATAGAACTTTGTGATTGTTTAACAATCGGAATCGATGAGCTTGGCGGTGTTTGACGAGTCATCAGGGTTCTGAAAATGGGGGTTTTCTTTGAAGAAATGTCGAAAAACTTTGAATTGCCTGAAATTTTTTTTAATCGACAAGCCTGGCTCACGCGTTCATTCGGCGTGTCCCGTGTGGCGCACACAGGTAGTGCGCGTTCAGCTTATAATAGGTTGCGTGATAGGCCTACCGAGTACCAGCGAAGGACCCCAAAGTAAGCCTATTATAGGCTTATCGCGGTTCGACGCCTGAAATAGGCGTATAGTAGGCTTGCAGGCGGTTCCACGCTTGCCCGGCGATCTTTTATTTGGCCGGGGAGCTGAGTTCGCCCCCGTCATGCGCCTTTGACACAGACACACAAAGATCCAGTTACAAACGAGTCCAATGCTTTCTGAGCCATGTCAGAGAGTATTTTTGGCATTTCTCGCGCATATTTATTTCGCGCTCTACCGATGACCCTTTTTTTTCAAACAAATAATTATTTAATTCGCACTCGAATTCTTGGACATTCAACGACTCGCTCGGCTGGCCTCTTCGTCTTTTTTCACCATTCTCCTCGTCGAGAGTATCGTTGCTCCGGCGTTTCTTCGAAATCGCGCGGTGCTTTCCGTCTAGATGCATCACGTCGAACCAAACGACGAGGGTTAACCGCGAGTGCTCGTCCACCTCAACGAATTGAGCCCGGTCGCGAACTCTGAAAAATAAAACGAAACAAAAAGTACGTATTTATTTCCAAGCAAAAAATCTAGAGCGCCCACTCTTTGAGCAGATCATCATCGATCGGAGTGCTCGTGGCGAAAAGCATCCGGACCCTCGATTCCACGTCGAATTCGGTCAGTTGTGACAGTTTTGGCGCCAATACATTTCGGAATCTGCGAAATTTTGAAAGATGAAACAAAATTTTCCCCTTCAATATTTACCTATTCTTCAACGTGTTAAGTTTTCGTTGCGGCTTGTGTTCATCCACGTAATCCATCCAGACTTTGTTCAAATTCAACGGCGAATCCGCGTTTTTGGCAGCCTTTTCCAAAAAATTAAACATTTCCATGTCTTCAATTTCCAGGCGACGCTTTGAAGTCGCTGATGTGTCGGGCGATGCCATTGCCGGAAAGAGTGAGGAAATTTTTTTAAATTTTTAAAAAATGCAGAAAAACTTGAAAAACTTGAAAAAAAAAAACGAAAAAAAGAAAAAACAACGATAAAAAAGAAAGAGAAAAACAAGTTTCATCATGTTGGGTTACGGTAGATTAAAAATTGTGCACTGCGCCTTTAAACTCGGTGACTGGAATTTTTTTGAATTAATGCATCTTTTTGCATTTAAAATTTAAAATTTATACTGTTTCACGTTTCTAAATTTTTATTATAGAGTTTTTGAGTTTAAACAAATCAAAAATCCATGAGAAAAAACGAATTTGTCGCAATTTAAGATTTTTCGAGTTACGGTACATAAAAAAATTGTGCACTGCGCCTTTAAACTTGGGTACTGTAAACGAAAAAAATTATTTATTGATTTTTAATTTTTTTTATTAAATTTTCTTTGTTTTTTCTTCAATTTTTCAATTTTCAGATGTCAGAAACCATTAGTCTTGGTCAGATACGGCCATATCAGTCAGGCGTCAATGTGAATGTCATAGTTCTGGAAGCTGGACCACCCCGACAAACAAATAACGGAACTGTTAGCAAGATGAGAGTCGCTGACATGACGGGTATTTTTTCTAACGGAGCACGAAATATGTGAATACGCGCTCTAAAAAGAACCAATTCCCAGGCTCTATCGAAATGACCCGATTCACTCCAGAAGGCGAAGAGTTTTTTGCGTTCGAGCCAGGCGATATTCTCAGAATACGTGGCGCTTTTGGATCCGTTTATCAGGGAAGACTGGGCGTGACAGTCAACTGGCACGCCGAGTGCAAAAAAAGCGGCGAGTTCACAATGACGTTCTCGGAAACGCCACGAATCACCGATCTTCCGCTTCCGCCCGGCACTGTCGATCCGAGAATTCGAAGGCATCTGTAACGTTTTTTCTTGTAAATATTTAAATGTTTATTTAATTATGTAAATAATTATTTATTTAAATATTACGCAGAATTGCTCGAAGAAATGAAATGATGAATTTTCAGATTTTAGAAAATGCCAAATCCGTGTGGCATAGGCGCCGAATTCGACGGCTATTAGCCGTGTAGCTGTCATATGGCGCCAAAAATTCCCCGAGTGAATAATCCCGAAGTTTTTTTTTCCGCCGGCCATTTTCGGTTTTTTTTGCAATCAATGAAAAATCGATAAAATGCTTCAAATTCTAAAATTGTTTGTTCGGTCCGCAAGTACCGAAACGGCAAAAAATCCACAGTGGCACGCGAAACAGAAATTTATACGAGAATTATTTCCCAAATGAATCTTCAAACTTCTTTCACTGTAGTTTTCTGCTTAAAACCGGTTAAATCCGATACAAATCGGCTATAAACCCGCAATTATCTAGCAGGCGTACGCTGGAGCGCATTTGCCGCGCGCACGCCGGTAATTATTGCCGCGTTGCGGCCACTCTTGGCCGAATCAATTTATTCTTTTCATTTTGATTTGCATTTTCCAATTTTTAACCGTTTTTTTTTTTGCGAATCGCAATACATGTTCTTTCGCTTTTTTTTAAATAATAGTTTTATTAATCCGGCTGCAATCTGCAATGGCCGGTTGACTTCGGCAATTATCGATTTTTTGCACTTGCAGATATGGAGCCACCCAATGAGATAGTCGCCACTTCTTCTTCTTCAGACACACCGGCTCCCGCACTGGTAATATAATTACTTGTCGAAAAAGACAAAAAATAATTATAATAAAAATTCCAGAAAACGCCGAAACAAAACTACATCTACTACACCGAGGCCGAGGATCGGCTCTTGTTGAATTTTGTGGCGGAAAAGGCGCAAACCGTCGAAAAACCAATGATTTTGGGCGTTTTGTGGACCGAATACATTGATTCGACGAAATCGGAGCGTACCGTCAAAAGTTTGATTAGTCGGTGAGGTTTTTTGTGTTGAAAATAAATAAATATTTGCGGAACGGAATGAAACAAAAAAATTAGTTAGCAGTTAAATAACTAATTGGGCTATTCAAAAAGCCGGAAAAAAGGAAGAAATCGGGAAAAATTGGATAATGATCTGATTGACCTGAAATTTTGGGAAAAATTGGAAAAAATTTTCCTGTATATTTATGCTCAGAAAATTTTGGACCAAAATATCGATTTTAAAACTTATCGATTTTTTTCTGAAAATTTTTAAAATCGATATTTTGGTCCAAATTTTTTTGAGCGTGTACAGGATAATTTTTCCCAAAATTTCAGGTCAATCGGAGCATTCTCCGATTTTTTCCGTTTTCTTCCTTTTTTCCCGGTTTTGTGAATAACCCCATAACAGCTAATTTCAGCTTTGCCCGGCTAAAAATCATCAATTTTCAAAACTGGTTTTCCCGAAATTTCGCTTATATTCAAAATTACCTTCATCCGGAGTTGTCATTCGCGAAAATCGATAAATAACTCGGAAAAAAACTATTTTTCTCTGCGTCGCCAGTCGCTGCAAGACCCCATGGTCGTGGCAGAGGAACTGCGCGTGGCCGACTGACAGATTTTCGTATTTATAAATCAAAACGAAACAAAAATAAAAAGTAATATCCGTCTCATGTTATGGGTCTATTCACGGAAACCAGCAAAACATGCAAAAAAATCAGCGAAAATTCGGAGAGTGCTCAGATCAGTCTGAAATTTTGACAAAAAATGTCAAAAATGCTCTCGGACATGTGCAGAAAATTTCAGACCAAAATATCGATTTTCAAAATTAAAAAATCGATATTTTGGTCTGAAATTTTGTGCACATGTCCGGGAGTATTTTTGACCTTTTTTGTCAAAATTTCAGGTCGATTGGAGCATTCTCCGAATGTTCGCTGAATTTTTTGCACATTTTGCTGGTTTCCGTGAATAGACCCATTATGTTCAAATTACATTTCGATAATAATTATAATTCACATTGTTCCAGATTTCGCGACAACTTGGTGCCGAAAATGCACGAATTTGAAGAAGACTACGACTTGGAAACGCGAATTCGTATGGTCTTTATTACACAGTACCCGGTCACGGAGGAGTTTCAAAAACAGTTAGTTTGGAATTTTTCGTCGCGCTGCGCTCCTAAAAAAGTCTAGGCAGTATGCCAGAAAGCGTACCAGCCAGCACCCCGACACCGACAGACCCACCAATAACAACAACAACAACAAAAATTCAGAATCGATCCGCACGGCTTCCTGGAATTGAACGCAGAGCGTTGCATCGTCACCTACAAGTCACACGCTGAAAACGGACTCGATTTGACATTAATCGACAAATATGGACGAATGCGAAAAAAAGCCGGTCGACAACTTTTGAATATAGAAGGCCGAGGATCGCATAAAAAGCGAAAATTGGAAGAAGAATTCTCGGGCGACGTGGATCTTTTTGATCCGTTTTTTCTAACGTCCGGCTCTGGATACATTTTCCAAAATTATCACGGCAACAGCTCGTCGTTTCTGGGCGATGCTGACCCTGACCCGGTGGAAGATGGTCATCAGAAACCGGAGGATATCGCTCAAGGTCTCAACGAAATTAAACAGGAATACGTGGAAGCTGAAGAAATGCCGACAAGGGCCTCTGTGCCGACCACTTCTGCGACTCCAATGCGATATTTGGCTCCACGAGTCGCGCCACAGCCTTCTATTCGACCCGCCACGTCGACGACCACCAACAAATCGACGAGTCTTAAAGATTTTCTGAAACTGCTGAAAATTGTGGTTGTCAGCTTCGAGTCGCCGGAATTTGCAGGATTGAAGGCGAAAGTGAAGCAGGCGATTGAAAATTTGGGGGATTCTGATGAGGTATTTAATTTTGAAGCAAAATCGACACAGTTGAAATGAATGCGACCGTAACCCACTTAAAAATGTGAAAAATAACGAAAAACTTTTTAAATGGGTTACGGTCTCACTCATTTCAACTGTGTCGAAAAATGCGAACCGCTTCGAGACATTTCGTGATAAAAATCGTCAATTTTTATTTTTATTTTTAGAATATCCCGCTCGACAAAATTCGATTGGCTCTCGAAACGACGCTGGCCGTCGTTTCTCGGTGATATGATCTCAATTTAATAAACATTTAATTTTTATGTTGATAAATATTTAATTCACCCATATTTCAATTTAATAAATGCGGTTTTCCTCAAAACTGTCGGCAGTAAATGAATAATATTGAAGTTTTTAAAAAAAGTGGTCAATTCTTCACGAAATATTTCTGTTTTGTTGGCGTATTTTTTTATGAAAAAGCAGGCGCGCACATGAAATTTATGAATTTTTGTGCAAACCTGACATCATGTCAAGTTATGCGTCAGCAACTGTTGGGTCTCGCCACGATTCAGCTCTTGGCGGCGAGAGAGGAAACAATTTTTTGCAAATTTTTTTTTTCATTTTGCTGGCGCACAAAGTTTCGCTACGTCACGAATCCATAATAACATTTTAATTTAGGATTTAAAATGTCCAACGACGTTCCGCTCATTCAATTGCAGCCAAACATGAACTCGTTCAACGTGACCGCCATTGTTTTGGATCCAGGTTTGTGCCGTTGTTGGGCCGAAAAATTTTTTTTTTAATTCAAATTTTTAGGAGTTCATCGACGAACCCAAACCGGCACAATTATGACGATGAGAGTGGCAGATCACACGGGTGAGAGATCTTCCAAAAGGAGTACACAAGGTTTTGCTGCTGGCCTAGGAAATCGGCGGCCGGAAATTTGAAATATTTCGTTTTTCTTGGTATTTTTTTCCAAAATTTGCATAAATTTTTGAAGAAAAATCGATATTTATGTGCAAATTTATGATTTTCATATAAGAAAGTAAAAATCCAAATCGATATCTGTGAAAAAAATGTGCAAAAACGGACAAAAACCGTATTTATCAACAAATTTGCAAGGATTGACGCCAAATAAGTTAGAATTGCCGACCGCCGGTTTTCTAGGCCAGCGATCACAACTCGTGTACTCCTTTTGGACGTTCGCGTTCACCAAAAATGCGAAATTTTTGCGATTTTCATGTAAAAAACCGGGGAGCAAGCTCCGCCCCTACCAGCAAAGGGGCGGGGCTAATTCCTCAAATTTTGCCCCCCCCCCCCCCCCACTCTCTAAAAAAACGTTTCCAGGCAGCATCAACGTCTCCATCATGAACCCCGAGTACACGGAACTCTTCAAACCGGGCGATATTCTAAAATTTCGCGGCGCGTACACATCAGTCTATCAAGGAGGCCTAACGCTGGGCGTCGGAAAACAAGGCGAATGCAAAAAGACTGGCGAATTCATGATGATCTTCTCGGAAACGCCGGATATAAGCGCGATGCCGTTGCCCGCAGGAGTCCGGGATGATCGAGGCTCGCGCGATAATTCGAGATCGCCGGTTAATCGATATCCGAGGTGATATTCTCAGTATGAAGCGCTGCAAATTCGCTCCATTCGCACAGTGGAGGACGCGGCCACGTTGGCGACGAGAGAGTGCAGAAAATCGAGAGAGAATTGTCGATGTTTCGCTCTTTTTTCTCTGAATCTCACTTTGCGATTGGAGCGAGTTTGCAGCGCTTTTTACCGATTATATTTATTTATTGATTTTTTTTGTTGAAAATTTGGGAAAAACTCGGGGAATGCTCAGAAAAATCGATATTTGTTTCGTTCCAAAATTTTCTGAGCCGAGTTTTTCCACTATTTTTTTTGCTGAATAAAAATATTTATTTACACATAATTCTGCTTTTTTTTTAATTCTTTGCGGTTGAATTCCACGTCCGGAACGTTCCTGCTTTGATTTTTTCGGCGAAATTTAATTTTTTTTGTTGTTTAATTTTGTGTTCGTTCTTCTATATATCATTATCTGATGAGATGTCTCTTTGTTCTTCACTCTGTGTAAATTCAACGTGAAATGAAATAATTTGATTACCAAAATGAAAATCGCATAGCGTTGAGTTCAGCGGAGCGCGCTTGACTATTTGGCGGGTCGACAATAGAAAAAACGGGGTTATTTCTGCATTTATGGCCGCGCCATTAAATAATCTTGAATCGAAACTTTGAACCAAAAAATAGAACAAAAATGGAGAAAAATACGATTTTTGGCACGATGCCAATTTTCAATCTAGCAGATCGCGGTAGTCCGGCAGAGCGCGCTCGGCGACCCCGTGCCAAAATATCAAACTTTTCCATACATTTCTCCGTTGCGGTCCCCAGCAAGAAGACAATCGATCGGCTTCTTCGCTTCCTTCCTTCTTCCCCTCTCGCCCTTTTATGCACTCGTTTTCGGAGCTCGAGCGGCGCAGCTTTCTTCTTTTTTCCTTCTTTTTCGCGCACCAACTGGCGGCGGACCCGCGCAACTTTTTTTTTCCATATTTATTTGCATAGTGTCGCGCTCTAAGAAAAAGTGGCCCTATTGCTCCTTTATGAATGAAACTATTTAAAACCTAGAAAAATATACATCTAAAGAATAAAACCAGCGAAAAATAGGTATTTCCCGCAAAAAATGCGCAAAAAAGCGATTTTTGAATTTTCTGGAAGAGGTTTTGCCAAAATTAGTCCCTGCAAAACTTCTTCCACGGCCATGCTTTTTTAGATTTTTTGTTTTTTTTTTAATCATTTTAAGCTTTTTTCAATAAAAAGAGGAAAAATCGATAATTTTTGGCAAAATCCAAGGAGGGTAAACATTTCTTTAACAGAAAATAAATAAAAATTGGCAAAAACTTTCAATTTTCCAAGGAAACGAGCGGTATTTCCCGCAAAAAAAAAGCGCAAAAAACACAATTTTTGAATGTTCTGGAAGAGGTTTTGCCAAAATTAGTCCCTGCGAAACTTCTTCCACGGCCATGCTTTTTTGAATTTTTCGCTTAATTTTTTGTTTTTTTTTATGATTTTTAAGCATTTTTTTGGCATTTATTAATCGATAGACGAGACCTGTGAAAAATTTCCTTGAAAATGCTAGGAAAAATGGGCAAAAAATTACGAAAATATGGCCGTGGAAGAAGTTTCGCAGGTTTTTTTGTTGCGAAAACAAAACTCTTCCAGAAAATGCAAAAAAAAAATTCTTTTTCGCGGAAAATTTCAGTTTTCTTCTGTTTTTAAAATAAATTCTGCAAATTTTTGAATTTTTCGATTTTTTGGAGCCCCAGTTTCATCACTTTTTCAGGGATTTTTTGGCTATTAGCCGTCTTTCAATTTTGCCGACTATTAGCCGTTTTCGATGGCTAAATAACTGCCGCCAGACACGCGCCAATCGCTTTTGGATTGGCTAATAGCCTTGTAGCACTGGAGATTAGGGTAAATAAATATGTACATAAACATAAATTGGGGTGTCCCGCCTCCGTCGTCGCCCCTCTCACTTCCATTTCTCTCAATGTCTGTGCCTCTCTACACTCACTCTTTCCGTCATTTGACCCCCTATCTCTCCGCATTCTACTATTCACCCAATCTTGTTTTGTTTATTTTTATAAAAATTCTTTTACGCTGACTCACACTGTCTGAAATGGAGCTTTTCTGGCGAATTTCAGGTCCATTTCAGGCAGGCAGTTCTATTCCAAAGTGCGCCAGAAAAATGAAAAAAAATTGCAAAAATTGTTTCCTCTCACGTCGCCAAGAGCTGAATCGTGGCGAGACCTGGCGATTGCTGACGCATAACTTGACTGTCTCGCTACGTCACGAATCCATAATGAACCGATTAATTTTAATTAAAATGAATTTTTATGGCATTTTAATTCAATACAAAACAACAGATTAATTAATAAACCTGAATTTTCCTTTCTGCAAGTCAAATCGTGTCGAGACCTCGTGTACTCCGAGTGGACAAGATGACAAATTTTAAAACTAAAGTCATCTTGTCCACTCGAAGTATATACACGGCTTAAAGGCGCATGAATTTATTTGGACAGGAGGTCTCGACACGATTTGATTTGCAGAAAAATGCATGTTAATTAATTTTTCACAAAACCGGAAAAAAAAGAAAAACACGGAAAAAAATTGCGGGAAAAATCAGAGAATGCTCCGATCGATCTGAAATTTTGGGAAATATTGGAAAAATTCTCTTGTACACGCTCAAAAAATTTTGGACCAACATATCGATTTTAAAAATTTTCAGAAAAAAAAATCGATAATTTTTAAAATCAATATTTTGGTCCAAAATTTTTTGAGCGTGTACAAGAGAATTTTTCCAATATTTCCCAAAATTTCAGATCGATCGGAGCATTCTCTGATTTTTCCCGCAATTTTTTTCCGTGTTTTTCTTTTTTTTCCGGTTTTGTGAATAGGTTTTGTGAATAATTGTGAATGGGGTTATTCAGGGTCGGAAAAATAGTTTTTTTTTTCCTTTTTTTCCTTATTCAAACGACGGAAAAAAAATAAAAAAATCCGTTAAAAAAAAAATTTGAAATTTTTTTTTTTTTTTTAATACAGAAATTCATTGGAAGTAAGCAATAAAATACGATCAATTCTCCAAAAAAAATTTCAAAAAGAAAAAAAAAATTTCAAGCCCGTAAATCGATATTTCGCAGGTCTCACAGCGGAGGGCCTAAAAAACTTTTGCGATGGCCTAGAAAAAAAAAGCAACGGAAAAAAACTCTCGCGGCCACGGATTTTTTCTCTTTTTTTCCGTCATTTGAATAAGGAAAAAAAAAACTATTTTTTTTCCGACCCTGAATAACCCATAATTAATATGTTGTTTTGCATTGAATTAAAATGGCATAAAAATGCATTTTAAACGCTGAAAACTCGCTCCAATCGAACAAAAAATTTCGCATGAATTTGGAGTGAGGTTTAGAGAAATCAGAGCAAAACCATCACTGTGCGAAGGGAGCGCGTTTGCAGCGCTCCGTACTGAGAATAACTTCCAGAAATGACAAATCCTTGGGAGGTGTCCGAGGCGGAGTACCAGAAAAATGCGGCCCTCTTCTCGCAGCTCACCGCCGGACAACCGTACATGGACGCGGTGACGGCGCGCAACGCGCTGATGAGAAGCAACCTGCCCACCCACGTGCTCTCACAGATCTGGGCGCTGTCCGATCTGGACAAGGATGGGCGGCTGGACATGAGAGAGTACTCGATCGCGATGCGACTCGCGTTCAACTGTCTTGCCGGTCTGGCTCTTCCGCCACAATTGCCACCCTCTCTGTTGGTGGTGCCGGCGAGGAGTGTGGCGCCGCCGCAGCCAGGCTGGCCGGGCAGTCGGCAGGGAAGTGAGTTTTTTTTTTCGCCAAAAATTTCAACTCAACTCTCCCAGGCGTTGACTTCACCCATGCGCCACCACCACCACCACCACCACTCGATCGTCGAATGTCTGCCTCACAAGCGTTCCCCACCTATCCGACAGCGCCGGCCAGCATTATGGGCACTCCGCAGAGACACAACTCTATTTCAGGTATCAGGTGGCTGCGGGCCGACAATACAAAAAAAATTACTTCCAGCCGCCTCAAGCCCGCCCTCGTCCAACGATCGAAGCGTTTTCGACGGTCGTCAGCTGGACAACTGGGCCATTCCACACCACAACAAACTCAAATACTCGCAACTCTTCAACTCGCTCGACAAGGAGCGCGCTGGATTTTTGAGCAGTCAAATTGGCCGCAGTGCTCTTGGAATGTCAGGCTTGCCCACCAACGTGCTCGCCCATATTTGGTTCTTGTCGGATGTGAACAAGGACGGCAAATTGTCGGTGGACGAGTACTGTATATCGCAGTACATGATTGAGATGTTCAAGGTGGGAAAATGTTTGTTGAAATTTCTGTCTTTTTTAGCCTCAAAAAACTCGGCTCTGGGACGTTTTGCAACCTGCAAATTCGAAACTGAGACGTTTCGAAACTTGGTGAATTTTTAGCGCTAAATTTTAACAAATTCTTCGAATTTTCCGGGAAAAGTTTCAACAACTCTGGCCAAATTTTGTGACCGCGACGAAAAATAGTACTAACGGTTCGAAACGTCCAGAGGTGATTTCGAAAAATGGGGTATTTTGAACCAAAAAGCAAAAAATTTCAGCGAAATTATCGATTTTTCATTTTCAAAACGTAAAAATCAATACAGCGAAAAATTGGAAAATTTCGATAAAAATACTCGTTTTTTTGACAAATCAAGCATGTTTCGACTCGCAAAAACCAAAAATCATGACGAAATTCCGAAATTTTGGACAAAAATGAACAAAAACGCAAGTGTGCGGTCATTGCGAAAAGGGGCGTGGCCTTATTATGTCTTCATAAGAAATTCGAAACTCAGCTATGACGCTCCGATCTTCCGCAGTTGGAGCATTGTAACTGAATTTCGCTTCTGGGAACTAAAAAAAACACAGTGCGCGGCCTTTGCAAAAAGGGGCGTGGCCCTAGGAAAAACATTTTTTTTTTTTGAAATTTTTTGAATGGCCAACCTAATAAATTTAGCAATTTTCGGTCTTTAAAGACCTGAAAATTTTTGAAAAAAAAATGAATTCTCTAAATATTTATCGATTTTTTTACGTAAATTATCTATTTTTCACAAGAATTATTGATTTTACACATAAATTATCGATTTTTCACAATAAATTATCGATTTTTCAGAAAAACTATCGATTTTTCAAAAATGTCATCGGTTTTTTCTGAAAATTGTCGATTTTGTCACAAAAATTATCAATTTTTCATAAAACTTATCGGTTTTTTTTTTAATTACCGATTTTTTACATGAATTATCAATTTTTCATAAACATTATCGATTTTTCAATAAAAATTCTCGATTTCTCATAAAAATTTTTGATTTTTCATCAAAAAATTATCAATTTTTCTTTAAAAATTATCGATTTTTCTATAAAAATTCTCGATTTCTCATAAAAATTTTTGATTTTTCATCAAAAAATTATCGATTTTTCATTAAAAGTTATCGATTTTTCAGAAAAGTTATCGATTATCGATTTTTTGTCACAAAAATCATCGATTTTTCTAGAAAATTATCGATTTTTCACAATAAATTGTCGATTTTTCACAAAAGTTATCAATTTTTCACGAAACTATCGATTTTTTATTTAAAATTATAGATTTTTCATAAAAATTATCGATTTTTCACAAAAAGTTATCGATTTTTCACATAAATTATCGATTTTTCACAAAAAGTTTTCGATTTTTCATAAAAAATAATTTTATTTTCTAGAAAAATTTACCGATTTTTGACGAAAAATTACTGATTTTTCACAAAAAAAAATAGATTTTTCCAGAAAATTATCGATTTTTCATTAAAAAGTTATCGATTTTTTAGGAAAACTGCCGATTTTTTCATAAAAATTATCGGTTTTTTTACGTCAATTATCGGTTTTTCACATAGATTATCGATTTTTCATGAAAAAAATTGTCGATTTTTCACAAAAATTATCGATTTTCAACAAAAATATCGATTTTTCACAAAAAATTGTCGATTTTTCTGGAAAAATACCGATTTTTCATAAAAGTTATCGATTTTTCTAGGAAATTAGCGATTTTTTGTCACAAAATTTGTCGATATTTAACAAAAACTATCGCTTTTTTATAAAAAACAAGCTTGCAGCTTGTGGCGACTAAGTCGCCTTCGTCAATTATTCATTTTTACTGATTTCTGTTTTTTTTTTTAAATAGAACTGGCAATCATTTCTTTTCCCTATTTCTTTCCAGTTCTCGTGACCCTTGTGGTATAGTGGTTAGCACGTTTGAACGTCAATCGATAGGTCGTTGGTTCGAGTTTTGTCGACTGCCAACTTGTGTGTGAGACACACAAACAAACACACAGACTAATCTAAAATTTTCTATTTAAGAAAGATTGTTGATTTTTCATCAAAAAATTATCGGTTTTTTATTAAAAACGATTTTTCATCAAAATTTATCGATTTTTCTAGGAAATTATCTATTTTTTGTCACAAAAATTATCGAGTTTTCATCAAAAATTGTCGATTTTTCTAGGCAATTATCGATTTTTCACAAAAATTATAGATTTTTCCAGGAAATTATCGATTTTTCATTAAAAATTATAGATTTTTCGAGGAAATTATCGATTTTCCATCAAAAATTGTCGATTTTTCATCAAAATTATCGATTTTTTGTCACAAAAATTATCGCTTTTTCATAATCAAAGTTTTTTTTCCAGGCCGGCTACGCCCTGCCAAAAATCCCACCACCCGAACTGGTCCGCATGTGCGGAATCAACTCGCGCTCCGCCAACAACACGCCAGACCTCGAGCCGGGCGCAGAGCCACCACAAAAAACTCCGGTACCAAAAACGTTTGAAGACAAGCGTCAGGACAATTTTGCCAAAGGACAAGCAGAACTGGAAAGACGACGTCAAATCCTGGAAGAAGAGGAGCAGCGACGACGTGCCGAGGTGGAGAAGAAGGAGCGAGAGGAGGAGGCCAGACGCGAGCGTGAACGCGCCGAAAAGCTGCGGATTGCGGAAGCGGAACGACACGCGGAGATGGAGCGCCAGAGGGTGTTGCAGGAGGCTCGGGAAGAAGAGGAACGCAAGAGACGTGATGAGCAGGAGAGACGCAGAGAAGAGGAGGAGAAGCTCAGGAAGGAGCAGTTGGAAAAGGCAAAGGTTAAGCAGATGCAGGTACGTTGTGTAATGCAGAAAATTTTTCTTTTTTTTTTCAAAAATCTCTCTCTTTCAGAACCAAAAACGCCAGGAAACCGAGCGTCTGACACAGCGCCAACAACGCGAAAAAACGCTACAATTCCAACTTCAAGCCCTAGACGAAAAAGCGACAGACATTGAGATGGACATTGGAAAAGCGAAAGATGCAGTCGCACAAGTCACCGCCAATATTGAGAATATGAGAAGTGGCCGAGATGAGAAAGTGACGAGGATTAAAACGCTGCAGGAGACGAATCAGAAGGTACTGTACTTTTTACTTTTTTAGAAAAAATTACATTCCAATACGATTTTTCGCCAAAATTTCGCGCAAACGCGCTCTACGGCACTTAATTTATCAGAAAAATTGTTAAAATCGTTGAAAAATCGATAATTTTTGTTAAAAATCGATAATTTTCATGAAAAATCGATTTTTTTTTTTGTGAAAAAAGTCGATAATTTCCGTAAAAAAACGATAATTTGAAAGAAAAATCGATAATTGTTTCTATGAAAAAACAATAATTTTTGCTAAAAATCAATAATTTGTATGGAAAATCGATAATTTTTTGTGAAAAATCGATAATTTTAATTAAAAATCTATACTTTTTGTGAAAAATCGATAGTTTTTGTTAAAAATTGTTAATTTTCGTAAAAAATCGATAATTTTTAAGAAAAGTCGATGATTCCAGTGAAAAAACGATACTTTTTTTTGAAAAATTGATGAGTTTCATGAAAAATCGATACTTTTTCGATAAAAATCTATAATTCCTGTGAAAATTCGATAATTTTCATTAAAAATCGATAGTTTTTAAGGAAAAATTGATTTTTTTTTTGTCTTCAAAATCGATAATTTTTATGAAAAATCGATAATTTTGTCTTCAAAATCGATAATTTTCATGAAAAATCGATAATTTTTATGTGAAAAACAGACTTTTTCGATATTTTTCTGAAAAATCAATAATTGTTATGAAAAATCGATAATTTTTGTGAAAAACGATAAGTTTTATGAAAAATAGATAATTTCGGTGAAAAGTCGATAATTTTCATTAAAATTCAATAATTTTTGTTAAAAATTGAAAGTTTTTAGGGGAAAATTTACTTTTTTCTGGAAAATCGACAATTTTAAAGAAAATTTGATAATTTTCATGAAAAATAGTTAATTTTCGTGAAAAATCGACAATTTTTCAATGAAAAATCGATAATTTTTGTTCAACATCGATAATCTTCATGAAAAAACGATATTTAAGTGTTTTTTATGTGAAAAATAGACATTTTCGATATTTTTCTGAAAAATCAATAATTGTTATGAAAAATCGATAATTTTTTGTGAAAAACGATAATTTTTATGTGAAAAATAGACTTTTTCGATATTTTTCTGAAAAATCAATAATTTTTATGAAAAATAGATAATTTCGGTGAAAAGTCGATAATTTTCATTAAAATTCAATAATTTTTGTTAAAAATTGAAAGTTTCTGTTAAAAATCGATACTTTATTGTGAAAAATCAATAATTCGTATGGAAAATCATTAATTTTCTTAAAAAATGAGATAATTGTCAATAAAAAACCGATAGCTTTCCGAAAAATCGATAATTTCACTGAAAATACGATAATTTTCGCTAAAAATCGACAATTTTTCATGAAAAGGCGATAATATTTTGTGAAAATTCGATAATTTTCATGAAAAGTTTATCATTTTTGTTAAAAATCGATAATTTTTCTGAAAAATCAATAATTTTTTAATGAAAAATCGATAATTTTAATGAAAAATTGTCAATTTTTGTCAAAAGTCGATAATTTTTGTGAAAAATCGAAAGTTTTTATGAAAAATCGATAATTTTTGTTAAAATTCGATAACTTTTCATTACAAATCGATAATTTTTGTTTTTAAGAAATCAATACTATTTTTCCTGAAAAATCGATAGTTTTCGTTAAAAATCGATAATTCTCGTGAAAATCAATATCGATTTTCGAAATTTTGAAAGTAATGCAAAAAAAAACGGTGCTAAGATGGCCCCTGTGCCTCGAATTTCTACATTTCAAAGCCCTCTAACCGATAGGACCGTCCAGTGGCACGTTCTCGTCATGGCACCCGCGAGGAATCGTACTCCACAGGTAGTGCGCGTTCAGCTTATAATAGGTTGCGCGATAGGCCTACCGAGTACCAGCGAAGAACCCCAAAGTAAGCCTATTATAGGCTTATCGCGGGTCGACGCCTGTAATAGGCCTATAATAGGCTTATCGCGGGTGACTTTCGCCTATCATAAGCTTATCGCGGCTATCAAAAGGCCTATTGTAAGCCTATAATAGGCCTTTCGCTGTCATTCAAAACTAGGATGTGGGCTTATAATAGGGCGGCCACATGTCATCACACCGCATTTTGGCTCAAATGTGCTTACATTTGAGCCACTTACTAAACAATTTCCTTGAAAATAAAGATTTATTTAAACGTACAGAATAATTATAAATTTCACAAAGTTATTAACATACAACAAACGTTGAATAAAACATTAAATACACACATACATAAGAATACTTAGAAAATCAACAGGTTCAGCCTTCAGAACATTTTTAAAATTGACCAACGTGTAGTTCGTTTATTTTTCTTGCCTAGTACAGAAAATGCTACCGATAATACTCTTTAGTTTCAAATTTTAAAGTAATTCCAATATTATCGGCCCGCCAAAATGCTCAAACGCGCTCCGCTGAACTCAATACTACGTGGATTTCATTTTGGTTTCAAAATTATTTTATTTCACGTTGAATTTACACGTGAAATGAAAAAATTTGGAGACCAAAATAAAATCCACGTAGTATTGAGTTCAGCGGAGCGCGTTTGACCATTTTGGCGGGCCGACAATACTATTTTTAACACTATTTTCAACTTTCTGACCAATCGGAGAATTCTCAAAATCTTTTGAAACTTTTTCAATATTTTCAACATTTCCACGAATAATCCCACAACTGCGACATACGAAAAAATAAATTATGATAAATCAGGAACGAATGGTGCTAACGACGCTCCGATGTTCCGCAGTTTTCACTGTTACGCAATATTCGTTGCGAGACCGCAGTGAAAAACTGTGGAATGTCGGAGCATCATCAGCACAATTCCTTCGTGAACTCATAATAGCGAGATGACAACTTTGTGAATGCAAAAATACACGTTGGCCAATTTTTGAACATTCTTAAAACCTTACCGAGTCTACGCCAAGCCATTCCAACTTTGAAACAAGTCGTTGTTCCCGCCGTCGTCGATACTCTTCCTCGTCCGAGCTGGGTCCCGTCATAATCTGAAATTTTTGATTTGTAAATTAGTTTACGGAAAACATCTCAAGGCCGTAATTTCTCACAAAATAGAATTTTCGGCAATTCGCTCTGTAATGATTAATGCGAGGCTCGAACGGCCAACACGAATAATCATCGTGGCTGGATGAAACTCATAAAATTTCGAAAGACTCGTGCATTTCCTCGGAAGACCTCGAAATATAAATTTCGCGAGGAAATTCATGAATCTCACGATGAAAATTATATTGCAAAAAAAGTTACGAATCTTTTAAGGAAATTCACAAATTTCATCCAGCCCGGATAATTCTCAGGCATCAAGTCGAACTTTTCTGTGCAACATTAGAGCCATTTTATAACTTTTTCAAGCTTTCAAAAATAATTTTTTTTTAAAATTAACTCAAGACACATTAAAACTTTTTTCAAGATTCTCTCCGACTTTTCTCGCCTATTTTCAAAATATCGTAACCAATTTTCAGAGAATTTCGACGGCAAATTGCCACCGCGAGCAGGCAACTTGCCGCAAAAATCGGCAAAATACCGTAAAAATCGGTAAATTTCTGGCAGTATCAACGTTTTTGCCGATGTCAATATGTAGCCATTTTGCCGAAAACTCTTTTTACTTTCTAAACTAAAAACTCACATTCTTCCGAGTCGGTTAGTCGAGCAGCGGTTGAGCAGGCGACGTCGGGCAGCCTGAAAGTAAAAATTAATTTTGGAAGGAAAAAAAAACGGTGCTACACGGTGTCCCGGACGGGAAAAGCGCCGCTAGAGATAACTGCTGACGCATCTCTCGTTCTCTCTCCCTCCCCACCTCAGCGCAGCTATTTTTTCAACTGGAATTTGTTTCTTTTTTGATTTTCAGCAAAACTAGACCACTTTTTGAAAATCTGTAATTAAAATATATTTTTCAGATGAAATGCTTCATTTTTATTACAAAAACAACACGATTGGTGCAGAATTGTCGGAGGAGATGCATTTTAAAATAAGTGGTACAGAATTTTACTAAAAACTAAATTTTCTGCAACATAATAATGCATTTTAAATGTCTCCCTTGTGCAGAATGTTCTCCTGAACATTTTAATACCATGACCAGCTCGAAACGTGCGAACTCGGTTTTTTTCTCGGTGTTTCAAAATTTTAAAATGCATCTTCTCCGTCAATTCTGCACCAGTCGTGATGTTTTTGTAATCAAAATGAATCATTTCATCTGAAAAATATATTTTAATTACAGGATTTCAAAAAGTGGCCTAGTTTTGCTGAAAATCAAAAAAGAAACAAATTTCAGTGGAAAAAATAACTGCGCTGAGGTGGGGAGGGAGAGAGAAGAGAGTGCAGACAGTTGAAGACATTTTTCCACTTTGGGACACCGTGTGCTATGCGGGTTCGTGAGGGTCACCCAAAAAATTGTTGCTTTTGTCGTTCACGCTTTGAATATACATTTGAAACAATTTTTTGAGTGCCCCTTAATTCCTCAAAAAATGGCGCAGATGTGATTTATTGAAAAAATCGATAAATGTCGATTTGAAAAATTTTTTTGGATTAATTCGAGTTGCGTCAACAAAAATTTAAACACCGTTCACTTTTTCACACGCAAATTTAAATGTTTTATGTATTTTTAATTTTTGCATGAAAAAAGTGGACACAGTTGAAGTTTTTGATGATGGAAATCGATTGAAATCATATCTGATTAATTAAAAAATAAAGATTAGCAAAAAAAATAAATAAAACTCTAAAGTACTTCAAAAAAGCGACGGAGTAAGGCAAAAAGGCCCAAAAAAATTATGAAGCTCAAAAATGTCTCTGCGTACGCTGCGTCTCGTCTCGTAGCCGTCGAGCGCGCTTGCATCGTCCTGCCGCCATCGCGGCGCCTCTTGTAATAGGCCTAACGCGGTCGGCGCACACACCGCGTGCGCGATAAGCTTATAACAGGAGGGTAGGCGCTGCCACCCGCGATAGGCTTACTTTAAGCTTATAATAGGCCTATATTTGGCCTCCACCTATTATAAGCTGAACGCGCACTACCTGTGTCGCCGCCCGCCCAGATTTGCACATTACACGCTAACCACTCGGCCATGAGTGGTGGTGGACGATACGGGCGGTACGGAGGGTTTTGTGCGTGTGTGGAATGGGGGGAGGTGCTAGAATGCAAAAGGGCTGCGTCTCCACAGTGCAGAGCATGCGAAAATGGAGACGCAGAGACAGAGATTGTCTGCGTCTCTACAGTGCAGAGCGTGCAAAAATGGAGACGCAGAGACAGAGAGACGAGAGATTCTCTGCGCCACCACAATGTAGAGCGTGGAATTCGCTTTAAAAAAAATTTCAACCATTCAAAACAGTTTCAGACGGCGATAGAATCCCAAGAGCTCGGTCACCAGCTCCTCCAAAAACAGTCATTCCACAAAGAGTCGACTCAGCGAAAAACCGAACTCGAATCTCTCCGCCGACGACGTGACGCCATCCAAAAAGCCATCGAAGATGCGGCCACAGAACTGGCGAGCGAAAAAACCAAATCGCAGAACCAAAAAGAGAGTTTGGAGGCGAAAAAAGACAAGTACCAGTCGGAAGTCTATCAGAAATTGGTGATGAAGCGAGAAGAGTATCGCAAAATGTTCGAGCTGCTCGTACACGCTCAAACTCAGGCCAGGAGCAAGATTGGTGAGGCGAAAGTTCAGCAGCCGCCGCCACAGATTCCCACGTATTCTGAAGTGCCGGTCGAGAATGGAGCAGTGTTCGCCACAAATTTCAATGATGCGTTTGCGGAATTCGACAGACAGGGAGCTAGCCAGCAGTTTGACGCGGATTTCGGAGCCAATGGCGAGGATCCGTTTGCATCTGCAGAGCTGTCAAAGGTCAATGCTCAACCGCAAGGTGAGTTGTGCCGCGTCCAAAGTTCAAAAAAAAATGGAGACGCAGAGACGGAGAGGCGATAGTTTCTCTGCGTCTCCACAGTGCAGAGCATGCAAAATGGAAAAATTCCTGATTTCATACACAAAATATCGACATAATTCATTCCAGTCCACCCCGCCGAGCCCACGCACAACCGACCAGCCGTCGATCAATCCTCGTTCAACACCCACGACACGTACAAATGCCGAGCCCTATTCGCGTTTGAAGCGCGCTCCGAAGACGAGCTCTCCTTCGAGCCCGGTGACGTCATCATCGTGTTCCAAAGCCACATGGCCGAACCCGGATGGAAGGCCGGGCAACTTCGCGAAAAGGTCGGCTGGTTCCCAGAGGCTTTTGTCGAGACGATAGCCGCCGTCCCGCAGAACACGTCCAGCGAACCGCCCATCCAGAATGTGCCGCCGAATATGACGCCGAGCTCGTCGGTGGACGAAATTCAGTTGCGAGCCGCGCGGAAGGCGGAAATTGCGAAGGCGATGGGTGCTGGGGAGCAGCAAGTCGGCGCACAGGCTGCTCAAAGTGCACCGGTGATCTCGCAGTGTGTGGCACAATTTCAGTGGCGAGCTAGGAATGAGGAGGATTTGTCGTTTGCCAAAGGAGACGTTATTGAGGTAATTGGAAAATTTTGATAAAAATTCGCATTTTTTAACAAATTAAGAAATTTTCGACTCGGAAAAACCAAAAATCATCAAAAAAGTTGGACAAAAATGAACAAAAACGCAAATGCGCGTTTATTGCAAAAAGGGGCGTGGCCTTACTGTGTATTCACGAAAAATTCGATATTCAGTTACGACGCTCCGATGTTCCACGTCATTAGAGCATCGTAACTGAAATTTGCTCGTGTACAAAAAAAAGTGCGCCGCCATTGCAAAAAGGGGCGTGGCCCTTAGAAAAAATTGATTTGGTGGCAAAAAAAAACCAAAAAGTGAACAAAAATCATTGAAAAACTGAGAAATTTCGGATAAAAATTAACAAAAAGCAAATGCGCGGTCTATGCAAAAAGGGGCGTGGTCCGTTGGCGATCGAAAAAGACCAAAAAGTGAACAAAACTCATTGAAAAACTGAGAAATTTTGGATAACAATTGACAAAAAAACAATCCTTTATCCAAAATTTCTCAGTTTTTCAATGATTTTTGTTCACTTTTTGGTCTTTTTCGACCGCCAACCGGCCACGCCCCTTTTTGCATAGACCGCGCATTTGCTTTTTGTTAATTTTTGTCCAAAATTTCTCAATTTTTTCCATGATTTTTGTTCACTTTTTGGTTTTTTTTTTTGCAACCAAATCAAATTGTTTTCCTTAGGCCATGCCCCTTTTTGCAAGGGCCGCGCACTTGCGTTTTTATTTGAGGCTACCCCGAATCAGAACGTTCCCGAATCAGAACTGTCACGAATCAGAACCGTGTCCTGAATCAGAACTGTTCGTATCAGAACTGTCCTAAATCAGAACTGTCCGGAATCAGAACTGTCCCTAAGCAGAACTGTTCGTTTCAGAACTGTCCCATATGAGAACTGTCCTGTATCAGAACTGTCCCGAATCAGAACTGTCCCAAAGCAGAACTGTTCGTATCAGAACTGTCCCGAATCAGAACTGTTCGTATCAGAACTGCCCCAAATCAGAACTATTTTAAATAAAATTTGTTTTATTATGAAAAAACAACATATTAGGCCGTAAGCATGCTTATTGAATAGTTCTGATTTGGGGCAGTTCTGATTCGGGACAGTTCTGCTTTGGGGCAGTTCTGATAAAGGACAGTTCTTATACAGGGCAGTTCTGATTCGAACAGTTCTGATTCAGGACAGTTCTGATTTATGACAGTTCTGATACGAACAGTTCTGATTCAGGACACGGTTCTGATTCAGGGCAGTTCTGATTTGGGACAGTTCTGATTCGGGGTAGCCTCTTTTATTTCAGTTCCCTGAAAAGTTCCCGAAATTCAGTTACGATGCTCCAACTGCGGAACATCGCATTTTTCGTGAACACACAATAAGGTCACGCCCGTTTTTGCAATGAGCGCAAATTTACGGTTTTGTCCAAAATTTCCAACTTTTTGATGATTTTTGGTTTTTCCGACTCGAAACATGCCTAATTTGTCAAAAAATGACTATTTTTCATCGAAATTTTTGGCTGGTTGACACCTATTACTGTTCAGCAATTATTTATTTTTTACGTTTAGAAGACGAAAAACCGATAATTTCGCTGAAATTTTTTGCTTTTTCGGTTTAAAAAACCGTAATTATTGACAAAAATGCAAAATTTTTGTACCAAATTGAATGAAAAAAAAATGTCATGTTTTTTGGGTTACGGTAGGTTGGTTTTTCTTTAATTTTTTGCCAAAAAATGCCGATATTCGCTAATTTCGTTAAAATTATTGATTTTTTTTAGTTTTTAGGGGCGTGGCCTAAACCACCTCGTAGTGTTTTAGGGTAACTGTAGTTCGTAACCCAAAAAACATGACGTTTTTGTTGTTTTTATTCATATTTTGTACAAAAATTTGGAATTTTTGTCAATATTTAGGGTATTTTTAGCCGGAAAAGCAATAATTTTAGCGAAATTATCGATTTTTCGTCTTCTAAACATAAAAAATCAATAATTGCTGAATAGTGATAGACGTCAAGCCAGCGAAAAATGGAAAATTTCGAAAAAAAAAAACCGCATTTTTTGACAAATACAGCAATTTTCGACTCGGAAAAACCAAAAAATTAACAAAAATCATTGAAAAATTAAGAAATTTTTGACAAAAATGAACAAAAACGTAAATGTGCGGCCATTGCAAAAAGGGGCGTGGCCCTTAGAAAAAAAAATCCAAAAAGTGAACAAAAATCATTGAAAAATAGAGAAATCTTTGCAAAAAAAGGGGCGTGGCCTTTCCTGGCACAAAAATGCGAATTTTCAGGTGCTAGAAAAGCAGGAAATGAAGTGGAAGGGCCGTAATCCGGCCGGCGAGACTGGTTGGTTCCCGAAAAGTTATGTAAAAGAGGTCGGAACGTCTCCGCAGGCGACCAAGCCTGCTGCGCAACCAGCGAATGGTCCAGCAGCAGGAGCACCATCAGCACAATATGACGTTGTCCCTGCTGATTTGACGGTGATGAGCAGCGGTGGAGGTAGGACCTGTGGAACATTGAAGCGTCGTAATTTATTTCTTTTCCATTTCCAGATGACGTGTACACGGCGGTCTACGACTTTGAAGCCGCCGAGTCGACCGACTTGGCGCTACGCGTCGGAGACACTATTGTGGTGCTTGAGAAGTGAGTGTGCTTGACATTTTGATTAAATTTTTTCCTTTTTTTGTCTTGCTCTGAAAAATTAGCTTTATGTTTATTCCTTAAAAATTTTTCGAAACACGAAAAAAATCGATGCCAAAACGAAAAGTTGACGCTTCCAGGTTATTTATTTATTTCGCGCCCTACTGATAACCGCCCATCATTCCAGAAACGACGAATGGTGGAAAGGCAGGTGCAACGGAAAAGAGGGAATTTTCCCGAGCAACTATGTGGAAAAGGCGTCCCCAGCCCCACCACCACCAGTTTTATGCGATGCAAAAGTGCTCGTCGATTTCACGGCGTCCGCCGGAAACCAACTGGCGATCAAAGTCGGCGAGATTGTCAAAGTTCGAGAAAAGTCGACGGCGGGATGGTGGGAAGGCGAGGTGATTCGAGACGGGAAGGCGTTCGCCGGATGGTTCCCCGGAGAGTATGTGAAGGTTGTGGAGGTAGGGAATCTTTATAGATTTTGATGAAAAAAGCCCAACGCGCTGCGGTTGCGTCACGTGCCAACTCTGTCTGTCGTCTGCGCATCGTCTCGTCGCTTACACGTTTTTCTTTTCATTGGAAAACTGCCAAAATTGTGCTCAAATAAGTATCGATTTTGAACGTTTTGAGAAAAGGCGATATTCATTTCAGTCTAAAATTTTCTGAGCATTTTTCGACATTTCCCAACAAAGCATTAAACAAACAAAATTAATTTTCAGAACTCTTCGCCCACAAAATCTGCCCACCCTCGCGCCACCGCTCTCTTCGACTACGACGCCTCACAATCGGACGAATTGTCCTTCAAAACTGGTGACGTCATCATTGTCACGGACCGCTCCGAAGCGGAATGGTGGACCGGACATAAGGCCACAGAGCCGGCCAAATCGGGACTTTTCCCGTCGAATTATGTAGAAGTTTTGTGAATTTTAATTTTAATTACTCACCTCTCAACAGCTGCTCGTAAACTTTGAAAACGCCAATTTCCCAGAGAAATATTGAAACAGTTGAAACGAATGCGACAGTAACCATTAAAAATGTGAAAAGTTCAGAAAAAAAATCATGAAAATCAATTTTTTCCTATTCAAAGATGTCAAAAAATGTTTAAAAATATCAAAAAACGAATCATATGAATAGGTCCACAAAAAAAAAGTTTAAAAATAACGAAAAACAAGAGAAAAAAATTAAAAAATATTTAGGACTTTTCATTTTTTCAATGGGTTACGGTAGCACTCATGTCAACTGTGTCGAACATCCGCTTCGAGACCCGAAAAATTGGCAATTTTCAAAGTTTATGAGCAGCTGCGCGGAGACGTTGTGCATAATTTTTTTTTGGAATAATTATTTGCAAAAAATGTCGTTTTATATAGATTGAGATTTGCTCCAGATTGTGCTCCATACGTGGATTCTTGTAGAATTGTAGAAATTTATTTTATTTATTTGCATAATTATTTATTGGAATAATGAACAAAATATATTTATCATGATACTTAATTACCTGGCAGTACACTTTTTAAAGTTGATGTTCATCTTTTTCAGACCAATGGTTTATTTATTTTATTAATTTTTTTTTCAGACGTTTCTATTTTTTTCTTAATATTTTGTGTAGAAGGCCAAAAAGGGTCTCATATACAAGAGATCAGTCAGTTTTAAAATAATGGTTACTAATCCGAAGCAAAAAAAATTAATTTTCATGCAATTTCTGCGTCAAAATAAATAAAAATGGCAGGAAAATACACTTTTCACCGAAAAACCGCGCCGCACTTTTGCAATTTTCCCTCCCCTTTGCCACAAGCCCCGCCCACAAAAGCGCGCCGCAAACGGCGCATTCGAATTTCGAAAATTGCCAATTTTTAATTGATTTTTTACGCGTTTTTTGCCAATTTTATTTGATTTTTCTGTTTAATTTTTACTCTAATTTAATTTATTCAGCTAAAAAATGTTACATTTACCGAAATACTGGATTTTTGAGAAAATGAGCAAAATGGGCTATTTTACGAAGAAAACCTTTTTTTTTTTAAACATTTTCATTCAATGCAAGCTTGTCCTGCTTGCAGAAATGCCTATAAATGGAAGAAAATGTAGGGCAGCTTTAGATTATGTAAAAAAAAATGGCAGAAATTCTGAAAAAATTGTTTTTAAAAGTTTTGGGCGCACTTAAAATGATTTCCGCTCAAATTTGTCGATAAATTCCATATTTTACTCCAAAATTCGCGAAGCGACATTTTCAGAGCAATTAACAGATTTTTCCATGTGTTTTTGTCATTTTTCTGCATTTTTTACGTATTGGCCACGGACTGACACTTGTTGTGCCCCCAAAAAAGTTTGCTGGTCTTGCCACGCTTTATTTCCGCTTTTTTTTACAAACACGCGAAAAAATAGAATGGATTAAACAAAAAATAGTTTTAGCGCTTAATCAGATTTCGGCTATTAGCCGATTTCGATGGCCAACTCCCACTTCTATGCCGATTGCCGCCAAATCCGTTCCAAACTTGGGCCAATTCCGTTCCGAACTTGCGCCGATTATCGCCATATCCGTCCAAAACTTGCGCCAATTGCCGCTAAATTATTTCCAAAATCGCGCAAATTTAATTCCAAACGCGCCGATCATCGCCAAACTCGCGCCAATTCCTTTCAAAATTGTTCTGATTGCCGCCGAACTCGCGCCAAATCTGATCTAAACTCGAGCAAAATTGCGCTAAATTCATTCCAAACTAGCTCTGAATCCCTTGCAAACTAGCGCCGATTGTCGCCAAAATTGGGCCAAATCCGTTCCAAACTTGCGCCGATTGCCGCCAAATGCACTCAAAACGCGCCTATTGTCACCGAATGTGTCCCAAACTCGTGCCGATTTCCTCCAAACTCACGCCAAATCCGTCCCAAACTTGTGCCGATTTCCTCCAAAATCGCGCCAGCTATGCGTTAGTAATGACTAATAGCCATATTTGATGGCTAACAGTCATTTTCAACGGCTAATAGCCATGTAGATGCCTATATCCATCCTATCCGCGATTCGTGGCGGACCAGCTAACTTTTTTGGCACAAAACTCAATGCAAAATGTCACCCCGTGGCGAATACATATTGACGGCCCGCTAAAATGGTCAAACGCGCTCCGCTGGACTCAACGCTATGCGATTTTCATTTTGGTTTCCAAATTATTTCATTTCACGTTGAATGTGGAGACTAAACTGAAAATCGCATAGCGTTGAGTTCAGTGGAGCGCGTTTGACCATTTTGGCGAGCCGACAATATGAAATCATATTTGCGGACCCACATTTTTATTTCCCTTCAATTGACACAATCGATATTTGGGCTCTCACAGTTGTATGACCCGACGCGTATCGATATACGCGCGCACACCCCTCACCTCTTTTCCAGTACTCTTCTGCACATTTATTAATGGGGCTATTCACTGCTACATTGGCCTGAAACTATGGGAAATAATGTCAAAAATACTCAATTTTCTCAAAATTCAGAAAAATCGATATTTCTGTCCGAGATTCCCAAAATTTCAGGCCATTTGGACCCTTTTTTGATGATTTTCTCCCTTTTTCGCCTTTTAATTGCTTCCCTCACATTTTTTTTTTATTTTTCAAAATAAATCTTAAATTCAGCCGTCGAAACACAATGTCGTACGGCGACGGGCTCTCCGGAGCCGAGTATCTCGCCTCGATTTACGGAACCGAAAAGGACAAGGTCAACTGCTCGTTCTTCTTCAAAACGGGAGCGTGTCGACACGGCGACAAATGCTCTCGTGCGCATCACACGCCAACTTTCTCGCCGACTGTCGTGCTCAAGAATTTCTACCACAACCCGGTGGTCGACGTTCGACAGGCGGATGCTTTTGATAGTGAGTTTCTTGAGAAATTTCTGATGATTCTGGAATATTCTGCTGTGAATCTTTACAATTCTACGCATGGGAAAGGAATTTTTCTGCGATTTACGGTATTAGCCTGTCGTGCCTCTTTATTGGATGCCGGGCAATTAGAGGCCACGCTTTACAGGATTGGAAATGTCGGCGGTGCCTTGACGCATTTTTTTATTGATTTTATTTTTTTTCTCTCATTGCCAGTAAAACCCGTGTTTCTTTGTATTTTATAATTGTGTATTTTATCTTTTAATATCCCTTATATTTCAGTAAAACCTCTAAACTTTTTTCAGGCTGGAAAATACGAGATTTTCGTGAAACTCACAATATTGGCTACAAACCGTGGAAAATCGAATACATTTTAATTATTTTCTATGATAAATATTTGTTTTATTTATGTACATGGCGAAATAAAATCAGAGAGATTTCACTGCATTAAACGTATTTTCAACGTTTATGGACCTATTCAGCACAGGAAAAACGTTTTTCATGATTTTTTTTCTGTGCGGGATAGGTCCTGTTGTGTTGTCAAAAGTATAACTACAGTTACTACTTTAACACAATTTATTATAAGCTCAGTGCCGGTATTAACCTGGGCGCACTTTGCTACAATAAGGGCTTTACAGGAAAAGTGTATTTGGAAACGGGGATAATAGCAATAAGATCTACTCGCCGATCGAGTAGTAATAGTGGGAAGGAGTTACACAACAATAACATAATGATTGGGAGTTGATCACTAGCGAGAGACGCAGACAACGAGAGATAAAATAGTTCGCGCTGCCGCTTGAAACTAAGATCAAAAATAATATCTTTGTGTGATCTAACAACACACAACACCTCCCTATGTTAGAATTAAACTTGGGTCAGATAAAGCAATGAGGGTTCAATTATCCACGATATCAATTCGACGGATCATATCGGTTGACTGGCTTACGAACACGATTCCCTCTTCTGACTGGCACTACTCCTGGTGACTGATGTTGCTGCGACCATTGACTGAACTGAGCTGACGATGGCATCCTAGCTTGTGCATGAGATTGATGTCCTTGCTGCATTGACAATCCTTGCTGTTGTTGCTCACGAGATGGAGTAGCAAATGTAGGCGTTGTAACTGACATAGGTGTAGACGTCTCCTGTGGCAATGGCACTTCGAAAATATCAAATATTGTCGTTGTCCACTCATCCTTGCATTCGTCCGTTTGCTCCACTCGCAGCTTCAGCTGGTTTGCATGAACCACTCGTTCACGACCATCATTCAAGCGTACCATGTACACTACGCGACCTTGTCTTTGGACAACCGTTGCAGGTTTCCACGACCAAGCGTTTCTTTCGAAAACTTTAGCGTATACACTCTCATTAACAGAAAAGTGTTTTGGTCTCGTACCGTGATGCTTATCAAACTGATCTTTCATCAACGATGACTTCTGACTTCCTATGTTAAGCTTTAACTTCGGAATCATCAGAGACATTTTAGTTCTGAGACGTCGTCCCAAATGAACTTCAGCCGGTGTCAAACCTCCAAGAGCATTAGACGGTGTTGACCGGTAGTGAAGTAGGAATTTCGACATTATTTCTGTGTCTACACTTCCCTCCCCTTTTAACTTTTTCAATCCTCTTTTTAACGTGTCAACGAATCTCTCGGCTTGACCGTTTGACTGTGGATGAAAAGCGGGCGAGCGAATGTGCTCAATTCTATACTCCTCACACATGGATGCAAATTCTCTTGAAACAAACTGCGTTCCGTTGTCAGAAACCAGTGTTTCGGGATAACCGTGGGTACTGAAAATACTTTTCAGTGTTCGCACCGTAGAGACACTCGATATCGACTTAACTATCGCTACTTCCGCCCATTTGGATTTGGCATCAACAACGACTAGATAATACTGTCCGTTATCCGGCCCAGCATAGTCAATATGGATTCTCTGCCACACTCGATCTGGTGTCGTCCACGGCTCCAACGGAACTTTCCGTGTAGTCTTTCCGTGAATTTGACACGTGGTGCAAGCTGCCACCAACTTTTCAATGTCACTATCCATTCTTGGCCAGTAGACAAATGATCGAGCTAGTTGTTTCATCCTTACTATTCCTGGATGTCCTTCATGCAACTGCCTAAGCGTAGCTTTCTGCAGTGCTTCTGGAATAACAACTCTTTCCTTGAACATTAAACAGTTCTGAACAACTGAAAGTACAGATCTTATGTCAAAGAACTGCTTCAACTTTCCTTCTGGTTTCTTCGGCCAACTATTCCGAGAAACACAATTAATTACTTCCTTCAGAGTGCTACTTTTCCAAGTCTCCTCCTGAATATCCTTCACACGGATTGGAAGTTTCCGAACGGCTGCATACAGCACCTCTTCTACATCTTCCTCGACCTGAGCAATGACAATATCTTCATTCTCAAGTGGCGTTTTCTGAATCATCCGCGACAAAGCGTCAGCTTGTCCGAATTCATCAGTTTTGACGTACTCTATGTCAAAATCATATGCCAGAAGAATCGTAGACCACCTAACCAAACGGTTTTGCGAATGCACCGGGATTCCCTTCTTGCTTCCAAAAATGGACAGCAGTGGCTTGTGGTCAGTTCTTAGCAAGAACTTCCGACCAAACAAGTACTTGTGGAATCTTTTAACAGCAAAAATCAACCCCAAACCCTCCTTCTCAATCTGCGAATAATTCTTTTCAGCAGAATTCAGAGAACGGGCTGCATGGGCAATTGGTTTTTCTGTACCGTCTGCGAATCGGTGACTAATAACCGCGCCAATTCCATAGTGGCACGCGTCTGCTGCAACTACTATCGGAATCTTTGGCATGTAGTGGGTGAGATTTAAGTCTGAAGACAACACGTCCTTCAACTTCTGAAATGACTCCGCCTCCACTTTAGTCCACCTCCATTCCGCATCTTTCATTAGGAGCTTGTCTAAAGGCCCTCTCAATGTTTTCATTTTAGGAATGAACGCACTGTAATACGTTACCATCCCCATAAAACTTCTCAGAGTTTTCTGGTCCTTTGGCTCACACATGTTCTTGATCACCTGAACTTTCTCTTCGTCAGGCCTACGACCATTTCTGTCGATTATAAACCCAAGGAACTTTATCCTTCTCTCAAGAAACCTGCACTTTTCGAGCTTCACCCGGAATCCGTACTCAGCGATTCGTTGAAACAACTCGAACAAGTTTTCATTGTGTTCTTTCTCGTCACGACCTACGATGATCACATCGTCTAGGTACGCAGTGACTCCAGACAATCCAGTTATCATTTTATCCATGATCCGCTGGAATACCATTGGTGCCGTCTTGGCTCCGAACGGAAGTCTTTGGTATTGGTATCAGCCTCTGTGGGTGTTTACCGTTAGCAACGGCTTGGATTCTTCAGCCAATTCAATTTGAAAGTAAGCATCTTTCAGATCTACTGTCGAGAAAACAGTTCCACCATTCAGTGTTGCGAACACATCTTCCGGTGTGGGAATTGGGTGATCTTCATCTTCCAGAGCCGCGTTTAGCCCCGTTTTGAAGTCAGCACAAATTCTTAAAGCACCAGTGTCTTTCTTTTTCACACACACTAACGGCGCTGCCCACGAACTGTGATTAACCTTCTTGAGGACGCCTAGACTTTCCAGTCTATCCAGCTCCTGCTCAACCGTTTCTAAAGCTCCATATGGCACTGGACGCTTTCCAATAAAAACCGGTGAAGATTTATCTTTCACAGTCAGTACCGCCTTCTCTTTTGTACACGTACCCAGACCTTCTAGGAAAACTTCCGGAAATTTTTCCTTCAGTTCCTTTCCAATTGACTCAGTGTCGGAACTTTTCAGCTCATTGACCATCATGTTCATGTGGTAGGTCATTTCGGATGACTTTGATATCCAGTCAAGGCCTAACAAATTTCCGTGTTCTCGTACGTGAACAAAAGCGGATGCCGCAGATCCTTTCAGCATGAAGTCCACTTTGGCTATACCCAACAGCTTAACCTCATTTCCACTTGCAGATTTCACCTTCATTGGACATTTCTCCAATTCTGGTTCACCAACCTTCATCCAGTCCTTCCGACTGATGAGTGTGATATCCGATCCAGTATCGAGTTGAAACTCAATCAACTGATCGTTCACTTCCACCATTACGTATTGCCTCACCGCATTGACCTCAACGTCTTCTGCAGCAGCACTTTCAATGACTACCATACTCTGCGCCTTCTTGGAACCTTTAGATTTGCAGTATTTGGACAAGTGTCCAGTTTTCTGGCATTTTAAGCACTTTGTCAGTCTTTGCACGCAGTCGGGTTTTCTATGCCCTACCTTGCCGCAATTCCAACATTCGTCAACGTTGCCACTTGACTGTTCACGGTTCCACAATTTCTTATGGTTCCGATTAAAATCTTTCTTGGTGTGTAAAGCTCTAACGGCTTTGTCCACCTGTTCCATTTCTTGAACGACGCTATTCTGCCGAAGAAGCTTTTTCCATTCTTCGCAGAGGTCATTAACGTTAACGGACTCTTTCTTTTCCCATTTCTGCTCAACATATCTGATAAAATATGTGCGGGCTGATTTGTCTCGCGACGCATCCAAACCTTTGAGCCAGAAAAACACTTTCCACCCTTCAGCATCAATGTCCTGCAACATTGCTGACTCACACATGGAATTGACTTTAGTCGTGTATTCCACAGGTGTTTCATCATCTCGAGCAATGTTGATGCACGCGAATCGATGCGAAAACAAGCTCTTCTTGATGTCAAACATCTGTTCTAGTGTCTTGACTGTTTCATCAAACTCCACTTCAGTGTGTTTTCGCGGGCAAATTCTTTTAGAATACTGCTCGTAAACTTCATCTGACATTTTGCTCATCAGCAACGAGACTTTGCTCTTGTCCTCGAGATCTTTCCCTTCCACCGTGAACGCCGCCTCGTGACGAGCGTACCACTTTGAGAAAGTCTTTTCTGTTTCAAGATCAAACTGAAACATCGCCAGACGACTACCGATGTCATTCATGAGCTGTGTTTGAGACACACCCGAAGATGTCGGTGTCATTTCTGCACGACTTTCATCGTTTGACTTGCTTGTCATCGCCTGGACGAGAGCAGTCATCGCTGCTTGATGCTGTTCGTTTTGCTTTTCGAACATTTGCATCATTCTGAGCATGAACTCTTCGTTTTCTTTGTTCATTTTCAAATTTCTCGATTGCGCTCAGCAAATACAGAGAAAGAAAGAAAAAGAAAAACCGAAAGAATTCAAAACAAAACGCAGAAGCTTTCTGGTTTGCTTGAAGTTCGGTTAATACAAAATAAAATTTTGTATTACTTTAACCTGATCGCCAATGTTGTGTTGTCAAAAGTATAACTACAGTTACTACTTTAACACAATTTATTATAAGCTCAGTGCCGGTATTAACCTGGGCGCACTTTGCTACAATAAGGGCTTTACAGGAAAAGTGTATTTGGAAACGGGGATAATAGCAATAAGATCTACTCGCCGATCGAGTAGTAATAGTGGGAAGGAGTTACACAACAATAACATAATGATTGGGAGTTGATCACTAGCGAGAGACGCAGACAACGAGAGATAAAATAGTTCGCGCTGCCGCTTGAAACTAAGATCAAAAATAATATCTTTGTGTGATCTAACAACACACAACAGGTCCATAATGCCGCGTCCAAAGTTAAAAAATCACGTGTTTTCTGCAGTTCAAAGTTGCACAAAAAATCCCCGAAATAACAGGTGTTTAACACTATTTTCGCGTGTTTTTTATTTACAACTTTCACGCCGAAAAATTCAGTGTTAAACACTTGTTATTTCTGTGATTTTTTGTGCAATTTTGGACTGCAGAAAACACGTGATTCCAGGAAATTTTTTAATGGGGTTATTCATTTCATGCATTTTGCATTTTTCGTCAAATTTTCCTTATTCATTTCATGCAGAAAACGGCAAAAAAAATGACAAAACGTGCATTTTATAGTTCGACGAAATGCAGTTTTCTGCTGCGTGAAATGAATAAGGAAAATTTGAAAAAAAAAATGCAAAATGCATGAAATGAATAACCCCATAACTTTGGACGCGGCATAACAGACAGAAAACTTGAATTTTGAGGTCAGAACAATGCATATTCAACTTGAAATTTAAAAAAAAACCGAGCCAGATAAAAATTACGGAAAAATAGCATCGAATTGCAGTCAAATTTTCGTCGTCAGACGGTGAATCGGCTTTTTTTTCAAGAAATTATTGATTTTTTCCATAATCAAAGCGAATTATAGCCCAAACTTTGATTACCATAAATAACAATTTAACCTGCGTAAACACCAAAAAACACTTTTTTCAAAGCTACGTCATGCTAAAATCGATAATATCTGAATAGCCACTTAACCAAATGATTGACCCGGAGCACTTTTTGGACAAAAAAATATATTTTTATGCTTTTTTTTTCCCGAAAAACATGAAAAAACGCCCAAAATTTGAATTTTGTGCAGAAAGTTTGAATTTGATTTATTGTCCATTCGCGAAAAAAGCAAGTGCGCTCCACGAAACTTAGTACTTCGTGGATTTCACTTTCGTCGCCAAATTATTTCAATTCACGTGTAAATTCAACGTGAACTGAAATTTTTTGGCGACGAAAATGAAATCCACGAAGTACTAAGTTTCGTGGAGCGCACTTGCTTTATTCACGGATTAACAATTAAAAAAAAAACCGGAAAATCCCCTGACAATTTCCGAACCCACCCAATTTTACCTCTTCTACAGAAGTCGGAAAGCGAAACGACGAGGAGCAGCGATATTTCGACGATTTCTACGAGGAGGTGTTTGTGGAGATGGAGCGAAAGTACGGAGAAGTCGAGGAGATTAACGTGTGCGAGAATATCGGAGAGCACATGGTCGGCAACGTCTACGTGAAGTTTATGAAGGAGGAGGATGCGGAAAAGGCGAAGAATGATTTGAATAATAGATGGTAGGTAAATAAGGGCGGGGTGGGGATTTGAAAACGTGGTGGGTGCAATGAAGAGAACGTGCCACTGTACGGCTCTATCGGTAAAGAGCTTTGAAATGGAGAAATTTGAGGCACAGGGGCCATCTGAGCACGCGGTTTCCTGGTTAGGAAGCGGATCGTGGCGAGACCCACCAAATCTTAAATCTTGCAGGTTCAACGGCCAGCCAATATACGCCGAACTGTGCCCGGTCACAGACTTTCGTGAGTCGCGTTGCCGTCAACACGAAGTTACCACGTGTAGCAAGGGAGGATTCTGCAACTTTATGCACCTGAAAGCCATTTCCTCGGAGCTGGGAGATCGTCTGTATGGACGTCGTGGACGACGTGCTGACGCCGCCGGTCATTATCCGTCGCAACGTGGTGGTAGTGGTGGCGGCGGCGGTGGTGGCGGCTATGGAAGTGGTGGCGGCTGGGGAGGCGGCGGCGGAGGAGGACGTGATCGAGATCGTGATCGTGGAGGTTGGGGAGGAGGTGGCGGCGGCGGTCGTGGATATGGTGGCGGAGGAGGTGGCGGTGGCTACGGATATGGTGGTGGAGGTGGTGGAAGGCGTCGCAGCAGAAGTCGTGATCGTCGTCGGTACTAACTCTCCTCCTTGTTCTTTTTCTTTCTCACTTTTATATGTTTTTTTTTGGCTACGGGACGTTTCGAAACTAACAGGATTCGAAATAAAAAGTTTCGAAACGTCCCTTTGCGTCAACCCATTATCACTATGATTATGATCATCATCATTCATTTTATTTACCTTTTTATTTAATAATTATTCAAATATCAATGAAATTTTTGCTAAACTATTTTATTTTATTCTGACTGGTTCTGTACCATAAAATTATATTTAACTCTTAATTTCGCCTCTTTTCGTCTTTTTTTTTACTTTGGACGTACCATTACCATTACCACTATGCAGGACAAAACTGCCGTATCCAGATCTTTCGATGCGCCTTTAAATTTCGGTTTTTTTCGCTGTAAAAACCGGTTTTTTTCCCTACCTAGGTTGTTTTCCAGAGAAAAAAGCCCCCCATTGCAGAATAATGAAAAAAATGCATAAAATTCCTCATTTTGAAAAAAGAAAATGTTTTTCAAATATTTTTGGGTCCTTTTAAAATATTTGCGGCGAAAAATCGTTGATGAATGCTCTATTTCACCATTTTTCGGTTATTATTGTTTTATTATGGATTCGTGAATGAGAGATAAAACGCGGTGAATTGTGGGGCAAAAGTTGGCTGGTCTCGCCACGATTTTGACAGACTACGGTTAGCGCGAAAAATATTTTTCTTCTTTTGTTTTTAATAAAAACGCGATTTTTTGCCTTTTGACTAGCATTTTTTCAGTATTAAAATTTTTTGTGTAACCTGGAATGGGTAATTTCATTTCAAAAACACATTTTGTTGAGAAAAAACTATGAAAATGAGTTTTAATTAAAAAAAAAGAATTTAAAAAAATATTTTCGCGCTAACCGTAGTCTGTCAAAATCGTGGTGAGACCAGCCATCTTTTGCCCCACAATTCACCCGGTTTTGTCGCCCATTCACGAATCCATAATATGAAAGTTGCCACGCGGTGTTTGCGTACTCGCGTTGCAAACCGATTTACGAGGCTCCGCCCACTGCCATTTTTTGCCTCATTTTGCAGTTTTCTTTATGTTTTTTTTTTCAATAAATTTTTGTTTCCGATCAATAAATGGCGTATGTGAATGAATATTGAACAAGAAAAAGAGAGAAAAAAAAAATGTTTTTCGTCTTTTCATGGTAATTTTTGTATTTTTTCCATATTTTTTTTTTGGAAATAATTGATTTCATGCCGCTAAATGTGCGATGAATTAGGCACTTTTTAAAGGGGGTGCCAACTTTGTGGGGAAAGTGGCTTAAAATATACTCTTCGATGGGGGATTTACGAATATAAAATCGAAAGCGAACGAAAAATTTTTTCTGATTTTTGGCGAATTTTACAAAAAAAAATAGAAGACCACGGGGAGTACACGACTTGGCGCGAAATTCAAACGCCATTTTTCTTTTTCATCATTGTTCTCCCGTGTTTTTCTAATATTTTTGCATTAATCTTTGGGAAATATATTACAAACATCATTTCGTGTTTTAAAATATCAAATTAACGCGTGTTGATCACAAAAGTAACGATAAAACGAATTCGGAACAAAAATTCTCATACCTTCCATTTTTGTTCCTTTTCCTGCTCAATTCCGCATTAAATTGACTCTTTTATCTGTAACATTTATATTTGAACAATAAATGTTCACAAGAAATTATTTAAAACGATGAATCGAACGAAAGGCGAATATCGATTTTTCGATTTTCATGCCTAAACTGTATTTTCGCGATTATCTAAAATTATAATAAGCGATTAGAGCATGTTTATCGAAAATCGATAATAAAAACGAGGAAAATTGCACGAAAAATGAATATTTCTGGTGAAAATGGATCTTTCTAGAAGCCGCGGCCGCGGGTTTCCTAGTCCACGGCCACGATTTTCGTGTACTCCTCGTGGTCTTCTATTTTTTTTTTGTAAAAATCATAAAAAATCAGAGAATTTTTTTCGTGCGATTGCGATGTGATATTCGTAAATCCCCCACTCAAGAGTATATTTTAAGACACTTTCCCCACAAAGTTGGCACCCCCTTTAATCGAATCCTCATTCGAATAACACATTTAGCGACCTGAAGTCAATTATTTCCAAAAAAAAAAAAACGAAACATATTTTTTATCGATTTTTGCACCATCCGCCATTTTTTCCCTCGCATTTTCTTGTTCAATATTCATTCGAATACGCCATTTATTGATCTGAAACAAAAATGTATTTAAAAAAAACAGGAAGAAAACTGCAAAATGAGGAAAAAGGAAAAATCACAGCAAAAAATATCGGTTTGCAACGCGAGTACGCAAACACCGCGCGACAACTTAAATAAAACAATAATAAGTATCGCGGTTTATTACTTATTCGCCACGGCTTGACACTTTGCTGTTCTCGCCACGATTAAAAAAACTCGCTCATTTTTTAATGATTTTATGGGCCGACCTACTCAGCACAGGAAAAACATTGTTTTAACGGGAGTTCGGCTTAAACTTAAAGGCGCATCGAATTATTTTTATCGGCCGATCTCTTTTTTGTCGTTTTTCCTCAATTCCTTATGGACCTATTCAGTACAGGAAAAAAACCGATTTTCGTGGTTTTTTTCTCTATGCAAAATTGAGGAAATTGGAGACAAAAAACTACAGTAGTCGGACGTTTTTTGACGTAAACAACTTGTCGTGTCGAAACCGGCCGATGAATTATCGGATTCCCATTGAAAACTAAAGGCGCATTGCATTTTTCACTGCCGGGTCTCGACGCGATGGGTTTTTTCCTGCGCTGAATAGGGTCATTATGAAAAAAAAACCACGAAAAACACCTCTTCAGATGAACACAAACTTCCCGCACAACCGCAAACGCACGCTCTACGTGGGCGGATTCTCTGAAGAAGTCAACGAAAAAGTGCTCATGGCCGCGTTTATTCCATTCGGAGACGTGGTCGCCATCTCGATCCCGATGGACTACGAGTCGGGCAAGCATCGTGGCTTCGGATTCGTCGAATTCGATATGGCGGAGGACGCGGCGATGGCGATTGATAATATGAATGAGAGCGAGTTGTTTGGCAAAACTGTACGGTGAGTTTTAGGGGAAAAAATTGATGAAAAATTGACTTCTCCAGCGTGAACTTCGCCCGCCCACCAAAAGCCACGGAGCGAACACAAAAACCAGTGTGGGCCGATGACGAATGGCTCAAAAAGTACGGCCGGGGTGGCGAGGCGACTGTGGACGCGGAAGCGGAAGACGATGAAGCTTCCGGCGCGCAAAAAGCGGAAACCAGCACGGCAGCGAAACTGCCACGTGTCTATCTGGGTGTCAAAGTTGGCATCCGATACATTGGACGAATTATCATCGAGTTGCGCACTGACGTCACACCCAAAACTGCGGAGAATTTCCGATGCTTGTGCACCGGAGAGCGTGGATATGGCTATGAGGGATCGGCGTTTCATCGGATTATTCCGAAATTCATGCTGCAAGGAGGAGATTTTACGAAAGGTGATGGAACGGGTGGAAAATCGATTTATGGGACCAAGTTTGAGGATGAGAATTTTACTGTGAGTTATTATTGTGGTCCGGATGGCGTTATTCACGAAATTGCAAAAAACTGCGTGAAAACTAGTGATCCAATGCCCTGAAATTTTGAGAAAAAAGGGCAAAAATGCGTGGACCGAAATATCGGTATTTGTCTTTTTTGCTATTTCTTAAATATCCCACCCTAAAAATGGGCGAAAAATATTTAAAAAATTTATTTTTGAACTGCTTAAAAACCCAAAAATGCAAAAAAAATGCGAATGCCATTTTTCGATATTTTTTTTTAATGAAAACAAGGTTTAAAATGGTCTAAAAATTTAAGAAAAGCCCCAAATTTGCTCCGAACTGCCTGAAAAATAAGAGAAAACGAGTCAAAAAATTGCGAAAAACATTTTTTTTTTTAATTCTGAAATCCAGGCTTTCTTGCGTTTTTCCCTGAATTTTCAGCTCAATTTTAGCATTTTTTCCCCCACATTTTTGTGAATTTCTCCACCAAAATGGTCAAACGCGCTCCACTGGACTCAACGCTATGCAATTTTCATTTTCGTTTCGTTTCCAAATTATTTTTTCTGTTTTTTTTTTTTGATTTTTTGCATAAAATCTTTCTTTTTTTTTTCGTGTTTTTTCCTTGTAAAAATATTTTTTTTCAATGAAGTTTTGTCAAAATCTTTTGCATTTTTCTGCGCACTTTAAAAAGTTCATAACTCTTCTGTTTGGAAAGATTTTTGTTCAAACTCCATCATGGTGATGTTTTTCAATGTTTTCTTACCTTTTAGCCCGAAAAGTACTGATTTTAATATAAATTCCACGCAAATTTTCACTAAAATCAGTAATTTTGTGCGTTTCTCTCCGCTTTCCTACTCTTTTTCTCTCATTCAATCGTCTATATTGTTTGAATTATTAATATTAAAAACTTATTTTTGCAGGAGGAGCGACATGAGGCCGGCAATTGCTGAATAGTTCGGTGAGTTGATTGTCAAATTTATTATCCAAAAAATCTAGAATTCTTATAAATTTAGTTCAAATTATTAAAATTAAATGCAAACCTGCATTTTTAGGCAAATCACACAAAGTTTCATAAAGATGCAGATTTTCATTGTGCTAAAATGGCAGAAAAACGTATTTTTCGAGTTATCTTTATTTTTGTCACGAAAAAAAAATGCATGCTCTAAATTTTTATTTTCAGACGAACCGCCGACGGGGACCCCGGAAAATGCGGATGCGGAAGATTTTGATAAAACTTCATAAAAAAAATTATTTTTACAAGGAAAAAGCACGAAAAACGAAGATTTTATGCAAAAAATCAAAGAAAAATGGGAAAAATAATTTGGAAACGAAAATGAAAATCGCATAGCGTTGAGTTCAGTGGAGCGCGTTTGACACTTTTGGCGGTTCGACAATATTTTCTTATTTTCTAAGGCTAAATCAGTGAAAAAATAGCTATAATTCCTGAAAAATTGTTATAAACACATGAGAATTTTACTGTGAGTTGTTTTTTTTTGGCTCTGGGACATTTCGAAACTTTAGTACTATTTTTCGTCGCCGTGTTGGCACTATTGACAAAATCACGGTGTCCAGGATTTGAAATGTGGGCGGAGCCTAATTTGCTGGCGCGTCAGCAAACTTTCATGGCGCACTTTCGGTGCTTGCGCAGTTTGCGACTCTCGAATTTTTTTTTTATTGATTTTATTATTTTTCTTTCAGTAAAACCTGTTTTTCTTTGTAAAATGTATGTATTGTATTTTTTAATACCATAAAATTGCCCAAACTTCAATTTTCGTAAAGATTTATCCTGCAAAAACACCAAAAAACTCAAAACGATTATTCCGAAATGGTGGCTGAACCAAATTCGACGTTCTTAGGCTTAAAAAATTTCTAAAGACTTCAGCTATAATTCCGTTGGTGCACATGTGGGAAAAATAAGAATTTATGCTTTTTTTCCCGAAAAACAAAAAAAAATGCGTCAAAATTCGAATTTCGCGGGAAAAAATCCAGTGGGGCGCGTTTGCTCGGCTCCGCCCACTTTCAAATCCTGGACACCGTGAAAATTCGAATATTTTACCGGTAAATTCGCAACGTTTTTTGAAATGTACTGAAAAATTTACCGCTAAAAATTCACTAAAGTTTCGAAACGTCCCAGAGCCGTTTTTTGCTGTTATTGTGGACTGGATTAGAACGAAAAATAATATTTTTATGAGGTTCTGGAGAGAAAAATCTTGGCAAAAACTCGGGAAATGCTCCGATTGACCTGAAACTTTGGGAAATAATGGAAAAAATACTCATGGACATGAAATGACATGCTCAGAAAATTTCAAACCAAAATATCAATATTTTGGTCTGAAATTTTCTGGGAATGTCATGTCCGGGAGTATTTTTGCCATTATTTCCCAAAGTTTCAGTTTTTTCGCTATTTCGTGAATAACCCCTTTAAAAATCGCGACAAATGTCAATTTATCGTAATTTTGAGAAAAATATTTGCAGCTTCGCCACACGATGCCGGGCACAGTATCAATGGCAAACTGCGGCGCGAACACGAACGGCTCACAATTCTTCATTTGCACCGAGAAAACCGACTGGCTCGACGGAAAACACGTGGTGTTTGGCCACGTAGTCGAGGGTATGAACATTGTCCGTCAGATTGAGCAGCAGGGGACGCCGTCTGGCAAACCGCAAATGGTGGTGAAAATTGTCGAGTCGGGAGAAATTGAGCCGGAGAAGCGGATAGCTGCCGAAAAGTTGGCCGAGAAGGCGAAGGAAAATCAGGAGCCAGAAGTGCCGATGGAGGCGTGATTTGAATTTGAATATAAACGCTTTTTATTTATTTTTTAATTTAAACCTTTTTTTCCAGTTTTCATGACGTTTGACACGTTACGTTAAATACCTTTTTTTTTCCTTCTCTAATTTTTAAAAAATCAATATTATGACCGTACAGATGTCCAAGACTGGTGGTAACACAGAACCCATGCCATTCATACGAAAATGGGGTGTCGAGGTGGACGAGGATGGGAATGCGAATGGAGACTCGATGACGTCACCGGCTCTGGTCGCTCCGCCCATGCTGTCCTCGGGAAATTCGGATCCTGCTCGTGGGTTTTTTTTTTACGCATTTGGAAAATTTAGGAAGAAAAATGCAATTAAATGGGCAAAAATTGGCTCTGGGACGTTTAAATTACCAAAAAAATGATAAAAAATCCTCCAAAATTCTGAAAATAAAGATTTTTTTTCCAAATTTCCGTGTAAAATTCCAAAAAAAGCATTTTTTTTTTTCCAATTTTTCGTCTGAAATTCCGAAAATTGGGATTCCATTTGGATTTTTTATCTGAAATTCTGAAAATTAAGAAATTTTTGAAATTCCGTTTGAAATTCCAAAAAAAAAAAGAAAACTTTTTTCCCAATTTTTTGTCTGAAATTCCAAAAAAAAACCTTTTTTTTTCCAATTTTTCGTCTGAAATTCCAAAAAAATAAACTTTTTTTTTCCGATTTTCCGTCTGAAATTCCAAAATAACCGTTTTTTTCCAATTTTTTGTCTGAAATTCTGAAAATTAAGATTTTTTTTTCCAATTTTTCGACTGAATTTTCGAAAATTGGGATTCCTTTTTGAATTACCGCCAAAATTCTGAAAATTAAGATTTTTTTTTCCGATTTTCCGTCTGAAATTCCAAAATAACCTTTTTTTCCAATTTTTTGTCTGAAATTCCAAAAAAAAAAAACCTTTTTTCCAATTTTTTGTCTGAAATTCCGAAAATTAGAATTCCTTTTTGAATTTCCGCCAAAATTCTGAAAATTCCGATTTTTTTTTACAATTTTTCGTCTGAAATTCCAAAAAAAAAAATTTCTTTTTCCGATTTTTTGTCTGAAATTCCAAAAATTGGGACTCCTTTTTGAATTTCCGCCAAATTTCTGAAAATTGAGATTTTTTTTCCAATTTTTCGACTGAATTTTCGAAAATTGGGATTCCTTTTTGAATTTCCGCCAAAATTCTGAAAAAATCTCATTCCGTTACGATTTTTCGTCCGAAAGTCTGATTCTAGTTTTCTGTAAACAAGAAAAAAAATGCACGAAATTGCAAAAAACTGCGGAAAACGACGTCTTATGCAGAAAAATGCATAAAATGTCGTTTTCTGTATAAAATGAATAAGACAAAAATGTAAGATGCACGAAATGAATAACCCCATAAGGATGTAACGGAAAAATACTCCGATTGGCTTGAAATTTTGGCAAAAATGTCAAAAAAATACTCCCTGACATGTGCAAAAAATTTCAGACCAAAATATCGATTTTGAAATTTTTCAGAAGAAAAATCGATATTTTGGTTTGAAATTTTGTGGGCAGGCACGGACGTATTTTTGACATGTTTTCCTAACATTTCAGACTGATCGGAGCATTCCCAGAATTTTGGCTCAATTTTTTGAATTTTTTGCATATTTTGTTGGTTTCCGTGAATAGACCCATTAGCAAATAAATCAACAAAAAAAAATGCATTTTTTGCTAATTTTCATAATGGACCTATTCATAGGAGGAAAGAAACTAAAGAAAATTTTTTTTGTTTTTTTCCTATTCATAGATGCCAAACAATGTTAAAAAACGTTAAAAATTGTTTAAAAATGTCAAAAAACGAATCCTATGAATAGGTCCATAACAAATTTTCCCATTCCAAAATCCCAAAACCCCATTTTCAGGACCTTCCTCTGTAACCGACTCCCCGTCGCGTTCGGAACACCGCTCTTCGAAACGTGACCGATCGCGGTCCCCACGTGACCGTGACCGCAAAAAAGACCGGAAAAAGAAGGATCGTTCTCGCTCGAGAGATCGTGACCGTGACCGTTCTAGATCCCGCGATCGTGACCGTGACCGTGACCGCGATTCGAGACGGCGCCGCAGCTCTCGATCGCCACGTCGTCGCTCAAGAAGTCGTGACCGAAAAGAGCGACGCCGTGAGCGCGAGAGAACTCCGCCATCGATGGTGCCGAACAGTCCGCATCGAATCAAGGAGCCGGTGATCAATCCGCTGATTCGTGAAGATTTGGCGGCTGCCGCTGTGAGTGGAGAAGTGCCGGTTGAGGCGGTACAGGCGGGAGCTGTGGTTTCGTTGAATCCTGCGAAAAAGTGAGTTTTTGATTATGAGTATACTCGGTATAAAACGCTGAAAACTCGCTCCAATCGAACATGCATTTGGATGTAGGATTAGAGAAATCAGAGCGAAACATCGGTGCGAAGGGAGCGAGTTTGCAGCGCTCCGTACTGAGAATAGAATAATGTAATTTGGTTGTCTTGCTCAGAGAACGTAAAAGTCGATGGTCGACGACGAAGAGCTTCGTGCCCGGAATGCCCACCATCCTGCCGTCGGATCTCACCGAAGATCAGCGCAATGCGTATCTTTGTAAGATTTTGATTTTTTTTTTAATGGAGGTGTCAACTTTGGAGGGGAAAGTGGTTTTGGATGGGGCGGAGACTTTCGTACAAAAGGAGTACACGAAATGGCGGGAAATTGAAAAGCGCTTAGTCTTTTTGCGAAAAATAATGCATAATGGATAGGGGGAACCAAAAAAAAATATTATCGTTAAAATTGCCTACCAGTATAGCCCCCCCCTCTGTTGATTTTGCCCAGATTTACTCGGTGGGGGGCTATACTGGTCTATTAATATATACTTTCTTACGAATTTGGTTAGTTTTCTTTTCCATATCAATATCGCCCCGTCATATCAATATCGCCCCCCCCCCCCCCCCCGTCATATCAGAATAGCCGCCCCCCCCCCCACCAAAAAAATCGAGCGAAATCGAGTTACACCAAATTACTTGCTTAAAAAACCAAAAAAATCCTCGAAAACGACAGAAAATATGAAAAATATGATGACAATTTGGTGGAGCGCATTTGCATCTGCGGGGGCTATATCCTCTCTTTCCAGCGGGGTCCGAAAATAACTAATTTTTAACAAAAACTTGGAAATTTTCCATTTAACTGGCAGAAATACGTTTTTTTTTTTTTGGATTTTTTGGTAATTTTTTTATTGTCTGCCCACCAAAATGGTCAAACGCGCTCCGCTGAACTTGGTATTTATCCAAATTATTTAATTTCACGTTCAATTTACACGTGAAAAGAAATAATTTAGAGTTCAGTGGAGCGCTTTTGACCATTTTGGTGGGCCGACAATTAAAAAAATTACCAAAAAAATCCAAAAAAAAGCGTATTTCTGCCAGTTAAATGGAAAATTTCCAAGTTTTCGTTTAAAATTAGTTATTTTCGGAGCATATACCGACAAATTTTTCCTTCAAAAACCGGAATTTTTTTGTTTCACCCAAAAAAAACCATTTCTAGAAGTCGCGGCCGTCGTTTTTCTAGGCCAGCGTATGTCGGGTTATTCACGAAATGGCAAAAAACTGCGCGAAAACTCGAAAAATGCTCCGATTGATCTGAAATTTCGGGAAATAAGGGAAAAAATTCTTCCGGACATGACATTCCCACAAAATTTCAGACCGAAATATCAATTTTTTTCTGATTTTCGTTGTTGTAAATCAGAAAAAAAAAATCAATATTTTGGTCTGAAATTTTGTGGGAATGTCATGTCCGGAAGAATTTTTTCCTTTATTTCCCAAAATTTCAGATCAATCGGAGCAGTTTTTTGCCATTTCGTGAACCCCCACCCAACCTTATATTTCAAGCCACTTTTCTCAAAAATTTGACACATCCTTTCTTCCTTTTTTTCCCCCCAATACGGTAAGTTTGCTGGCTGGATGCCAATGGATGAAGCGCCCGACGCCAATCGATGGAACAGAGAGGTTTGATGATTATTGGGTACCTATCTTGAATTATGTGTACATATTTTTTCTTCTATACCACTATTAATATCCGGGCTGTCACGGCCCGACGTTTCAGTGCAACTCGAAATTGAGGACGCGACACGCAAACTTCGTCTCGCCGATTTTGGTGTTCCAGAAGGAAGAGAGAGGTAAGTTTGACGCGAAAACGTTGAATTTTAGCCTAAATCGGTCCTCAAACAACATTTTTTAAATCCAAATTTTCGAGAGTTGCAGGTCTCGGCTTCCCGCTCTAAATCGACTTTTCGGCCGGCCAGAATTCCGTCCGGACTTTGTCTAATCTAATCCTAATCCTAATCGAAATTTTAGGCTTTTAGACCCTACCTTGACGCAATTCAATCCAATCCAATTTATTTAATTTAATTTAATTCATTCCAGAATATCATAAATTAATCCAGAAAAAATTTCAGCTAAACAGAAAATTTCTAGATATCTACACATTTTTTTTATCCTCCAAAAATCCCCTACCACCTTACAGATCCCCGTCACCGGAACCGGTCTACGATGCGAATGGCAAGCGGTTGAACACGCGTGAAGTTCGAAAACGACAAGAGTTGGAGCAGTCGCGACACGAGAAAATTCAGGCGTTGCTCCGAATCAATCCGAGTTTTAAGCCGCCGGCGGATTATCGGTTGGAACCTTGAAAAACTAAAAAACAGTATGAAAACCCCAATTTTCCAGCGCGCCAAACATTCGCCTGCACGACAAGGTCTGGATTCCACAGGAGCAATTTCCCGATCTCAACTTTGTCGGATTGCTCATTGGTCCACGTGGAAACACGTTGAAGAGCTTGGAGGCGGAGACGGGGGCGAAGATTATTATTCGGTAAGTAATAGCGGCCAAATAGCCGCCAAATAGCAGCCAAATAGCCGCCAAATAGCAGCCAAATAGCCGCCAAATAGCAGCCAAATAGCCGCCAAATCTCAGCCAAATAGCGGCCAAATAGCAGCCGAATAACCGCCAAATAGCAGCCAAATAGTAGCCAAATAGCCTCCAAATAGAAACCAAATAGCGGCCAAATAGCTGCCAAATAGCGGCCAAATGGCCGCCAAATAGCAGCCAAATGGCCGCCAAATAGCAGCCAAATAGCAGCCAAATAGCCGCCAAATAGCAGCCACATAGCGGCCGAATAGCGGCCAAATAGCCCTCAAATAGCAGCCAAATATCAGCCAAATGGCAGCCAAATAGCAGCCAAATGGCAGCCAAATAGCAGCCAAATAGCGGCCAAATAGCAGCCGAATAGCAGCCAAATAGCAGCCAATTAGCAGCCAAATAGCGGCCAAATAGCAGCCAAATAGCAGCCAAATAGCGGCCAAACAGCAGCCAAATAGCGGCCAAATAGCAGCCGAATAGCAGCCAAATAGCAGCCAATTAGCACCCAAATAGCGGTCAAATAGCAGCCAAATAGCGGCCAAATAGCAGCCGAATAGCAGCCAATTAGCAGCCAAATAGCCGCCAAATATCAGCCAAATAGCACCCAAATAGCGGCCAAATAGCAGCCAAATAGCGGCCAAATAGCAGCCGAATAGCAGCCAAATAGCAGCCAATTAGCAGCCAAATAGCCGCCAATTAGCCGCCAAATTACAGCCAAATAGCAGCCAAATAGCGGCGAAATAGCAGTCAAATCGCAGCCATATAGCAGCCAATTAGCCGCCAAATTACAGCCAAATAGCAGTCAAATAACCGCCAAATAGCAGCCAAATAGCCGCCAAATATCAGCCGAATAGCAGCTAAATAGCAGCCAAATAGCCGCCAATTAGCACCCAAATAGCAGACAAAAAGCAGCCAAATAGCCGCCAAACAGCAGCCAAATAGCACCCAAATAGCCGCCAGATAGCAGCCAAATAGCAACCGAATAGCAGCCAAATAGCAGCCAAATAGCCGCCAAATATCAGCCAAATAGCAGCCGAATAGCGGCCAAATAGCCGCCAAATAGCAGCCAATTAGCGGCCAATTAGCGGCCAAATAGCAGCCGAATAACCGCCAAATAGCGGCCAAATAGCCGCCAAAAAGCGGCCAAATAGCCGCCAAAAAGCGGCCAAATAGCAGCCAAATAGCCGCCAAACAGCAGCCAAATAGCGGCCAAATAGCAGCCGAATAGCAGCCAAATAGCAGCCAATTAGCACCCAAATAGCGGTCAAATAGCAGCCAATTAGCAGCCAAATAGCGGCCAAATAGCAGCCAAATAGCCGCCAAATATCCGCCGAATAGCCGCCAAATAGCCGCCAGATAGCAGCCAAATAGCGGCCGAATAGCCGCCAAATAGCGGGCAAATAGCAGCCAAATAACCGCCAAATGGCCGCCAATTTTTCGTTTTTTTCTTTCGAAGTTTTCGAATTTGCCGCTTTCAAAAAATAAAAATAAAAATGGGCTAAACAGCAATAAAACATTTAAAAAAAACATTACCATGAAGCAATTTTAATGGACCTATTCAAAGTAGTGTGGAAAAACGGAAAAAAATGACAAAAAACTGGGAGAAAACTTGGAAAATGCTCCGATTCACTTGAAATTTTGGGAATTAACACCCAAAAATGCTCCAGGACATGACATGCTCAGAAAATTTTGGACCGAAATATCGATTTTTAAAAATATCTGAAAATTTTTAAAATCGATATTTCGGTCCAAAATTTTCTGAGCATTTCATGTCCGGGAGCAGTTTTGGGCGTTATTTCCCACAATTTCAAGTGAATCGGAGCATTTTCCGAGTTTTCTCCCAGTTGTTTGTCATTTTTTTCCGTTTTTATACAGTACTTTGAATAGGCGAATTCAAAAAATATCGATTTTGACAGAATTTAATGAATTTAGTTTCGAAAAATTATTTTTCCAAAGAATAAACAAGAAAAACGCACATTTTATATAAAAAATGAAGGAAAAACGTTTGACCGTCGAGTTTTTACAGTGGAAAAGGCTCTATCAAAGAGGGAAAACTGACGAACCGTATGGGCCCAATGCCGGGCGAGAATGAGCCCCTCCACGCGTACGTCACCGGCACCGATATGAATGTGATCAAGAAGGCGTGCGAGAAGATTCGACAAGTCATTGCCGAGGCGACCGCTCTTCCGGATAACAATGAGCTGCGAAAACTACAGTTGAGAGAGCTCGCTCTGCTCAATGGCACTTTCCGGCCAGAGGATTTGGCAAAGTGAGTATTGAAACTTTGGGGAAAGGTGTTACAATTATTTTCAGTGGAGCACGTTGCTCAAACTGTGGATCCGACGAGCACAAGTCGTGGGAGTGTCCTGACGCGCCGAACGTCACCAACCAGATTAAGTGTGAGCATTGTGGAGCGTACGGTCACATTTCTAGAGATTGTAAGAATCCAAAGGGCATGTATGGAACGGTTAGTGAAAAAAAAAAAAAAAAAACGGCAGGAAAAAATAATGTATTCAAAATCGTTACAGGAAGCCGGAATGGACGAAGAGTACTCTGCTCTGATGGCCGAACTTGGCGAGAAGCCAGCCGCCGGCGCGCCGTCTTCTGCAGGAGTGCCATCTGGAGGAATGACGATGGAATCTGGAGGTGCTCCAACTTCATATCCGACCAGAGGAGGATATGCGGGACGGGGCGGTCGTGGAGGCCATCGTGGCGGTGGATTCCAGAACCCCCGGGAGCTGTTTGGACCGCCAAAAGGAGAGGAGGAGCAGACGCCGTCTGCGGCCATGCAGGGGTATTATGGTGAGTGAGCATTTTATTGTTTTTCCTGTTAGTTCTAATTTGTTGACTTTGCAGACCACTACCAACAATACGCCTACGCCAATCAGTACCAACAGGGATCGTACGGAGCGTCTGGCGGATACGGACAATCGCAACAACACCACCACCACCAACAACATCAGCAGCAGCAGCAACAACACGACTATTCCGATTTCTACACTAGCCCGGGAGCACGTGGCGGAGCTGGAGCCAAGGCGAATAAGGGGTAAGTTGAGATAAACTGTCAGGAATATAAAAAAACACGAAAAATACGCTGCCAGAAAATTTCGAAATGTCCTAGTTTCGAAATGACGGATTTTTTTTTCTAAATATCGTCGTTTCATTTAAATTGGGTTGGCACTCGGTGTTTGCGTACGTACGTACGTACGGATTTATTTACATTTTTCCCCTTTTATTTTCGCTTTGTATATGTATTACATTTTTGTCGATTTTTTTTTCCTTTTTTTTCCGTTTTTTTTTAAATTTTAATATTTATAGTTTTCATTTAGATTGATTTAGATTGATAAAATTGCCTTCGAATGGCCGAAAATTGGACAATAACGGGAAATTTTTATCGATTCTCGAAATTCTACGCTCTACAGCACGACTCCATTTGCAATCTTTTGTTTTTTTTTTTTGTTGATAATATTTAATTTTATGAAATAAAAATTGAAATTTTCACGAAAATGAGTTTTAAAAAAATCCAGGAATCACGTACTTTCTGCAGTCCAAAGTTTCACAAAAAACGTGTCATTTCTGGAGATTTTTGCCACTTTTGACTGCAGAAAAACGTCTTTATTGATTCCAGTTTTTTTTTTTTAACTTTGGACGCGGCACTAATGAGGTTATTCACAAAACCGGAAAAAAAGGAAAAAAAAATTGCGCGAAAACTCGGAAAATGCTCCGATTGACCTGAAATTTTGGGAAATAAGGGAAAAATTCTCCTGTACACGCTCACAAAATTTCAGACCAAAATATCGATTTTTAAGAAGTATTGATTTTTTTTCTGAAAATGCTTAAAAAAGATATTTTTGTCTGAAATTTTTCCCTTATTTCCCAAAATTTCAGATCAATCGGAGCATTTTCCGAGTTTTCGCGCAGTTTTTTTGGAGGTGCTACGGTATAGAACTCGCACGGAATAGAACTGCGCGGAATAGAACCGGCTGAAATGAAACTGTACTAAAAAACAACTGCACGAAATAGAACTCAGGGCCTCACAATGTGCAACGAAATAATTCTTCGAGTTGTTCGAGCGGTTCTGGGTCGGTACAGCTCAATTTCAGGCGGTTCTATTCTCCGCAGTTCTATTCCGTAGCAGTTCTACTCCGTGCGAGTTCTATACCGTAGCACCCCCGTTTTTTGCCATTTCGTGAATAACCCCATAAACAAATCCAGGAATCACGTTTTTTCTGCAGTCCAAACATGTTATTTCGAAAAAACGAAAAAAAAAACGTGATTCCAGGAGTTGTTTTTAAATTTGGACGCGGCATTAATAAATTGTTGATTTGATTTTGAATAAAAAATGTCAAAAAACTAAAAAAAAAGGCGTATTTCTATCAAACGGGAAATTTTCCAAGTCTTCGTTAAAAATTATGGACCTATTCACGAAATAAAAAAGGCCATTTAAATGAATTTATTTGACATACACGAAAGCAAGAAAATTCAATCAAATTGAATAAATTTGAACGCAGAAAAACGTTCGTGTCGAGATTTCGTAAATCGACACAAGTTATTAAAGGCGCACAAACGTTTTTCTGCGTTCAAATTTAATTGAATTTTCTTGCTTTCGTGTATTGGAAAAAATGTCGGATTAATTCATTTAAATCGCCTTTTTTATTTCGTGCATAGGTCCATAATTTTTAGAATTTAGAATTTATTTATTATCCGTCACAAATGAATACATTACAAATTAAATCAAAGAAAATAAATATATTGGGATAATAAAAGTAAAATGACCAGTCAGACCAGCAATAGTCTATCGGTCAAGTGTGGGGGGAAAGGGTTTCGAGCGGGAATGAGGCTATGCGCGCAGCAAAAGCCTCCGAATTCAGTCTTTTCGGGAATAATTTGACGACGTGGTTCCACAAGGACAGATTGTCGATTAGAAAACCGTGTGCGGAATTACCACAAGGAGTTAACATGTACGGACTTCTGGATGACCGGGACGCTTTTACACATAGTGGTAGGGACGGAAAGTGACATTCAAGGTTGACAATTTTAAAGTACATACGGAGCACGGATAAGATTCTTCGGTGAAAAGTGGAGATCATGTGAAATTGAGTTAATCTGTCAGTATACGATGAAAAAGACACGTTACATCGTTGCAGTACCCGTCTGGTGTAATAAAATTTTTAACGAAGACCTGGAAAATTTCCCGATAATTTTTTTTCCAAAATAAAATCAATAATTTATTAATGCCACGTCCAAAGTTTAAAAAAAAACTCCTGGAATCACGTTTTTCTGCAATCGAAAGTGGCAAAAATCTCGAGAAATAACACGTTTTTTTTTTAACTTTGGACTGCAGAAAAAACGTGTTTGCTCAAAAAAAGTTCAAACAATTTTTTTTAAATTTTCACAAAACCGAAAAAAAACAACAAAAAAATTGCGGGAAAAATCGGAGAATGCTCCGATTGACCTGAAATTTTGGGAAATGTTGGAAAAAATTCTCCTGTACACGCTCAAAAAATTTTGGACCAAAATATCGATTTTAAAAATTTTCAGAAAAAAATTGATAATTTTTAAAATCGATATTTTGGTCCAAAATTTTTTGAGCGTGTACTGGAGAATTTTTTCCAATATTTCCAAAAATTTCAGGTCAATCGGAGCATTCTCCGATTTTTCCCGCAATTTTTTCCGTTTTTTTTTTTTTATTTTTTTCCGGTTTTGTAAATAGGTCCATCGGAGAGCGTGACGGAGAAAAATGTCAAAAATCGGGTAAAAATTGTACTGGAAGTGCTATAGAATGCAAGAAAAACCGTATTGTCACGCTCTCGAGCTTTGTGAAGTACGCAAACACCGTCTGCCAATTTAAGTAAAAAATACAAAAATTCCCCCATTTTTAGCTGGTTCGGAAGCGGAGGATCCTCTATGCCAATGCCAGTACCACCACCAAATTCGATGGGCGGATTTATGCCACCACCACCACCACCGCCACCAATGCCGGCCGATTTGTCGTCGCTGCTTGCCGCCGCACCGCCACCACCGCCGAGTTAGAAGGCCAGGTTTTTTGAGTGCATTTTTTACTATTTCAGCCCCAAATTACCCTAATCTCTTGTGCGGCCTTTTATCTGAAAAATCAATATTGATTGATTTCAAAACTTTTTTTTTCCCTTTCTCTATTCTTTTTTTTTTTTCGAATTTCTATTTGAAAATTTCATTTCAATTTTATTTATTTACTCTCTCTCTCATTTACACAATTTTTGGAATTTCAATGTTTTCTAAATGATTAATAAATTATGCGATGGGATGGATGATTTTTTTTGCGTCAATTCCATCAAAAATCGTTGTTTGACACGGTTCGATTTTGTATTTTTATTGTTCTCACGCGAAAAGTGGGCGGAGTTTCATTTAAAAACATTTTTCAGCCTCTATGAGCCGACCAGGAGCTTGGAGTCGAGTTGGCTCGAATCTGTGGAAGTATCTGAAAGGAGATGTTTCGAAAAAAGTAAACAAAAAGAAATTTCTATTTTTTTTCTTTAAATACGCATTTGATTTTTCAGCACTATGTGGCCGAAGACGCGGCCGGAAATCGATTTTACGAGATTTCGAATAGTCGGCAGAATGTTTCAAGGTTTTTTTTTTTTTGAATTTTTATTGATTTTTCTAAAAAAAAAAAGCAAATTTTTTTACAGAGGCTTCGATTCGCCGACATCCGGAGCACAAATTGAGCCAGATATCGAGTGGCAGGCGTGGTTGAGAGGTACTCGAAGGTGAGGGAAATACTCGAGTCTCTTGTGTATAAGACCGCAAAAGGTCCTATAAACAAGAGATTAGACGAGCCAGACAAAATGAGAGAGTTGTTAAAAAATCGATTGAAAAAAAGTACAAAAAATTTAAATAATTTTCAAAAAATCCTGTCAAAAAATGAAAAATTCCTTGTGTATAAGGCCGCTGGCATAAAAACAGTCTTATACACGAGAGATTAGGACTGACAGGCTAAACGGCCTTTTACAAGAGCGATTTATTTTCTATCCACAAAAATTGATAAGAACCTCGGCCTTATACACCAAATAATACTGTATTTTATTTTTTTTTTCAAAAGCTAAAAATCTGAGAAAATTTTGATATTTTGAAAAAAAAAAAGTTCAAACATTTAAATAATTTTCAAAAAATCCTGTCAAAAAATGAAAATTTCGAAAAATCCTTGTGTATAAAGCCGCGGACATGAAAATGGTCCTATACACAAACGTTTAGGACTTCTAGATGAAATCGGCCTTATACACAATAGATTATAATATTTTTGTGAAATTTGGGTCTCGCCACGATTTTCTGGCATTTTCAACAAAAAACACACTATGAAATGTGATGTTTGACAGGTTTCCACCGTCCGACCAAGAGATTTCCTTCAATCGAATGAAACAACAGGTGAGTCGGTTTTTTCTTAAATTTTTATAGAAAAACGGAAAAAAAATGGTTCGAAACTATAATTTTTGCTATTTTTTGCTGGTTCTGGGGAATTCTGGGTGATTCTGGTGGTTTCGGTGGGATTTTGGGGACTTTGTGGTGATTATGAGGAATTCTAGACGATTTTAGGGAGTTATAGTGCATTCTGAGGGATTCTGGCGACTTTCAGGTGTTTTTGAGTGATTTTGACGGGTTCTGGGGGATATTTATGTGATTCTGAAGGATTCCGAGCGATTCTGTGTAGTTCTGTGGTATTCAGGGTAGTTCTGAGGATTCTGGGTGATTCTGGAGGATTTTGTGAAAACCTAGCTTCGCCTGGGATTTTTTGCGGTATTCTATGCGATTCAAGATGATTTTGGGGATTCTGGATGATTCTAGGAGACTCTGAAAGATTCTAGTGGATTCTGACGATTTTGAGGGATTCTAGGGGATTCCGTTTCATTCTGAGGAGTTTTGGGTGTTTCTGGTAGATTCTGGGTGATTTTGACGTAGTTCTGGTTGATTTTAGGTGAATTCCGGTCGATTCTGAGGATTATTTGTGATTAAGAAGAGGTCTAAGTGATTATGTGTTCTATCGGTGGTCTTTGGTGATTCCGGAAAATTTTAGTTGATTCTGAAGGGTTCCGGTCGGTCCTGTGGTTTCTATGTGATTCTGGGAAATTCTCGGATCTTTTGGTATATTCTGGGGAAATATAGGTGTGTCTAAGGCATTCTGCGAGATTTTGTAGTATTCAATGCGATTCTAGACGATTCTAGGAGATTCTGGTGGATTCTTATGGTTTCTGGTGGATTTCGACGGATTCTGGAGGATTCTGGTTGATTTGGACGAATTCTAGGGGATTCCGTTTCATTCTGAGGAGTTTTGGGTGTTTCTGGTAGATTCTAGGTGATTTTGACGTAGTTCTGGTTGATTTTAGGTGAATTCTGGCCGATTCTGAAGATTATTGGTGATTAAGAGGAGGTCTAAGTGATTCCGGAAAATTTTAGTTGATTCTGAAGGGTTCCGGACGATTCTAAGGATTCTAGGTGATTCTGGCGGATTCTGGAAAATTCTCGGCTCTTTTGGTATATTCTGGGAAAATCTCGGTGTTCCTGAGGCATTCTGCGAGATTTTTTTAGTATTCTAGGTGATTCTGGTGGATTCTTATCGTTTCTGGTGGATTTTGACGGATTCTGGAGGATTCTGGCGATTCTGTGTAATTCTAGGTGATTCCGTTTAATTCGGGGGGTTTCTGCTGGGTTTTTACGGATTCTGGGGAATTTTGGGCGTTTCTCAGAGATTCGCGTTGATTTTGGGCGATTCTAATGTACTCTGGGTGATTCTGTGGGGTTCCGGACAATTCTAGGTGATTCAGGAGTTTCGGTTTTTAGGAAGGTGCCAATTTTTCGAAAATTCAGTTTTAGGTGGGGAATTTACGAATATCACATTAAAATCGCCCGAAAATGTGGGTTTTACGCTAGAAAAAGTCTAACAGAAGTACAAGAGGTGCAACCGCTGGCCTAGAAAACTGGCAGCCGCGACTTTTAGAAAATTTCATTTTTTCCATAAATATCAATTTTTCTGCAATTAGCTCAGTTTTATCACAAATTTCAAAAAAACAATTGTTCGGACCAAAATTTAACGTTTTAGATAATATTTCTGATCTAAAACGTTAAATTTTGGTCCGAACATTTTTTTTGTTGAAATTTGTGATAAAACTGAGCTAATTGCAAGAAAAATTGATATTTATGGGAAAATGGGATTTTCTAGAAGCCGCGGCCGCTAGTTTTCTAGGCCATCGGTCACACACCTTGTGTACTTCTTTTGGACTTTTTCTAGCGTAAAATTCACATTTTCGGGCGATTTTAATGTGATATTCGTAAATCCCCCACCTAGAACTTTTTTTCCAATGGGGTTATGCATGAAATGGCAAAAAACTGCGCGAAAACTCGGAAAATGCTCCAATTGACCTGAAATTTTGGGAAATATGGGCAAAAATGGCCTGGACATGACATGACATGCTCTGAAAATTTTGGACCGGAATATCGATTTTTCTGAAAATTTAAAAATCGATATTTCGGTCCAAAATTTTCAGAGCATGTCATGTCCAGTTTTTTGCTTTTGCCCGTATTTCTCAAAATTGCAGGCCAATCGGAGCATTTTCCGAGTTTTCGAGTAGTTTTTTGCCATTTTGTGCAATTTTAATGTGAAAAAGCAGTTTCTTCTAAATGTTGGCAACTTTTTAAAATAAAAATTCATTTTTCTGCTGGGAAAAAATGCAGGAAAATGAATAAAAATGCTGAAATATAAAAAAAACAGTAAAAAGTGATAAGAATGGGACAGAGAAACAAGAAATTTTGAAAGAATAATTTGAAAGAATTGGCCTCGTTTCCAAATTATTGAAAAGAAATATATTGGAAACGAAAACAAAATGAAAATCACAAAGTGCTAAATTCGATGGAGCGCGTTTGACCGGCGTGGCGGCTCTGATGTTTTTAACGTATTTCGAAGACCCTATTCTCACCCTATCATCTTGTTGTCTCTCTATTTTCTAATGGTTGTAACAGTTGAAATGGCACGCACGCACGTCCACTCGCTCCTGGCCACAGAATGATCATTTTTCTCTCTTTTTCTTTCAAAATTTATTGTTCTCTGTCCGATTCTTATCACTTTTTTAATGTTTTTTGATATTTCAAATACCGTTTGTTTGAAACAAACAAACAATATGACGAGCTTGAATTTCAGGCCCAATTGGCTCAGGACTCGGCCACAGAAAAACGAGCTCCACATGTGCAATCTGAAGGAAAAGGTGCCGGGGACCATAATCCACAAAAGTACGTATTTTTTTCAACTTTTAATCACAATTTTTCAAATTTTCAGGTACCCGAAATACGAAGACTTGGAAGTGTCTCCTGGGGTTCAGGAGAAGAAAAAATGATTTTTTTTATTTTTAGAATTTAGCAATTTTTTACCTGTACAGCTAGAAAAGTAATAAATTACCGGTTTTTTTTTTAAATTCTGATCGCTCTTTGACATTTTTTCGAACGTTTTTCTGCATTTTGTCGTCGCGGTGTTTGCACACAAAAACTTTAAAAGTGTGTGTGCAAACACCACGACGTCCCAGAGCCATAAAACTAGAAAAAAGCAAATTTCAGATGCCCGGACTTCAAAAAATCCTGAACGGAGTGATTCGCTTCCGACAGACGGTTCGAAAGGATTTGGTGAGCTCTTTTTTGTACAAAATTTAAAATTTCTTCCCGCCTTTCAGGTCAAACAATTTGAGAAAATTCGCGATAATCCGCACCCGACGGCCGTCTTTTTCACCTGTATGGATTCGAGAATGTTGCCGGCTAGGTTTGAATTTTTAATTGACAAATTTTGGCTAATAGCCATATTTGGCGGCTAATAGTTGGTATTCCTGGAATGGTGTCTCGCCACGGACAGTGTTTGCAGACTTGTGGATGATTTACGCGTTGATAGTTGTACAAATTCAAATTTTTCCATTTCGAAATTTATTCGTCGAAACATTATGATTATGCCGCGCCCAAAGTTCAAAAAATTCCTGAAATCAGCCGAAAAATTTCCCACAGGGATCACAGTTGAAACCGGCGTTACCGTAGTTTCTTCGCTGCGAGACCTCCTGCGTTTGAACTTGAATTTTTTCTTTTTGCGGGAAAATTCAAGTTCAAACACAAAAGGTCTCGCAGCGAAGAAACTACGGTAACACCGGTTTCAACTGTGATCTCTTTGGGAAATTTTTCGGCTGATTTCAGGGATTTTTTGAACTTTGGACGCGGCATAATGTTTCGAGGAATAAATTTCGAAACGGAAAAATTCTGCACACTGTTCGTGGCGAGACCGCAATGTACGAGAGATTATGATAATTTCAGAATCACCACGAGCCAAGTAGGAGACATGTTCGTCGTTAGAAATTCTGGAAATATGATCCCCCATGCCAATAATTATGGTATGAAATTGATTTTACTTTTTTTTTTTTTTTAATTATTTTTCAAATTAAATACCCGCTAAAAATTTAGGACCATCAGGCTACGAAGTCTCTGTGACCACAGAGCCGGCGGCTCTCGAGCTGGCTGTGAAACGCGGAAAAATCAATCATGTGATTGTGTGCGGGCATTCGGATTGCAAGGTATTACGGTGATAATCGAAAAAAAAATTGAGAAAAAGTCAGGTCTCGCAGCGAAAAACTGCACGGTGTTATCGAAAATACATAAATTCTTATTTTTTCAACAATTTTTCCTCGCAAATTCACCATTTTTCCTCGTTTTTTCCCACAAAAATCATGGTTTTTAGTGAAAATTCACAAAAAAAAAGACAATAAAAGTTTTTCTTTAAATTCGGCGATTTTTTTTACCTCGAAAAATCCAATTTGAGTCAACTTTTTCTGGAAATGCAGAAAAAGTTGACTCAAATTGGATTTTTCAAGGTAAAAAGTCGCCGAATTTAGAGAAAAACTTTTATTGTCTTTTTTTTTGTGAATTTTTACTAAAAACCATGATTTTTTCGGGAAAAAATGTGTGAAAAATGGTGATTTTCGAGGAAAAATCGTTGAAAAAATTAGAATTTTGTGCGATTCCGCTGAGATTTTCTGTTTTTCTGACAGAAATCCGCCCCGGGAAAGTCCAATTTTGCCCGCGAAACCATTGCGCTCTTGCTGACGCAAGAGTGTGCGAGACTGTTGCGATGGTCCTTCGATTTGTCATCATTCGGACATTCTTTTTGGGTTTTTTGGATTTCATTCTGGTTTTTCTTTTGATTTTTCTTTTGGTTCTTTTTGGTTTTTTTGCTTAATCTTGAGTTTGAAAGTTATCCTTTTTGGATTTTGTACTTGGTTGTGGAGAGTTGTTAATCTTTGCTTCTCTCGTGAATTATTTTGGTTTTTTAGATAAAATTGATTGATTTTGATTGTTTTTTCTTTCGTTCTTTTCTTTCTTTTTAGTAGAGTATTTCCGGTTAGGAATACTTGACTTGGGGGCCGGGCCAAAACTCTGAGCAAAATCCAGCGAAGCTCTTCGTGGATTTTGTAAAGAGAACACATTTTTTAAAGTTTTCCGTGCCTAGTTTTAAAACGGCGGAATTTCTGAAAAAAAATGTGTAGAAGGACTTCCAACCATTGCGTTGAGTCTTTGTAATTGTTTTTTCTTGAGCAAACGATATTGTTCGTGGGTAGCGATCAATAAAGTTTGAAATTTTTTAGACGACCTCACTGTGAGCACGTCGCGACTGAAAGGGTATTTCGTCGTTGGACTTTTGCCACGGAAGTGAATAGTCAAAAATATTTTGAAAACTTTTATCGAAGATAAAATAAAAGAAGAGTTTTGGTATTTCTCGCGGAGAATATCAAATTTTATTTCTTTTTTCGCAAAATTTTGAAAGAGAGAAAGAATCAATTTATAATCTTCCGACAACTTTTAAGTTTTGGAAAAGATTGTAAACAGCAAAAAGAAAATAATTTCGTTAAATTCTTTCATTGATTTGAGCGAGTTGTGTATCTATCTCACTTGCAACCGGTTTTCACGTGAAAGGTCTTCACTATAAAAAAAACCTCTCATAGTTAATCGTTCCTGTTAATTGTAGAGAAAGATGAAAAATTACGAGTGTGTTCTCCTGGACAACATCCCAGCGGATTCCCGCGAGGAAAGAGTCATGGAGGTTGATGAGCTGGAGGAAGCCGAGCTGCTCCATGAGCCGAATGTTGTTGGTCCCGCTGTTGTCAACTTCTCGTTCAACAGGTCGGAGGCGTCATCTGCTGTTAAGGGCCAGAGAGCTAAGACCGTGTCTGACGCGACAGGACATCAGGCCAAGACAAAGGCGGCTGGCGCTGATAAAGGGCAAGTGAGCGAAAAAGAAACACTGAAAATCAGCGCAGTGATTTCACACATTCGCACCCAATCAAGAGCGTCAGAAGCACAGGTTGCTCTGATGATTTCGCCTCTCACAGAATTACTCCATAATAAAGAAAAAGCTTTGGAAGCCAGAACCTGCGAAATAGATAAATTACAAAAAGCTCTTGAGATCATGAGTAATAAGAACTATGATTTGCAGACAGCGGTTAGCTTGATGAACGAAAGACATGCAGCTCTGGAAAAGGTCTGCCAATTGCCGACCACCCACGAGAACGGTGCCAATTCCGGTGACATCCGCTTCGAGCAGGTATTAAACGATTTTCAAATTGATTCAGCCGAAATTCTTCGAGCAGAACTTGAGAAGATTTTTCAACTTCAGCATGAACTGGAATTCAATAAACACCAGTTTCAAGCTGATGCTAGAAAGCTCGCGATCGCTCAACGAGACGCTAGGGAAGTTCAAGAAAGCCTGCGGCTTTGCCAAGAAGAGTCGAGGACTCTGAAATACAAGGTGCGGATGCTTGAGGAGCAACTGGAGCAGAAGGGCAAACTTCTCCGGGAAGCGGAAGACGCCGCGGTGCAGAACGACACTGTTCAGACGATCGCCGAGCGCTCACCATTCGGGAGGCCGCGTCAAACGCTTTCTGGGTACCAAAGCAAGCCTTTTGTTGGCGAAAGAGAGGTGCCTAGGATATACTATGAGGAAACTGAGGCGATCTTAAATGAAACCGAAAGGTATGGTAGATATGGGGTTGTCCAGGAAGATGAAAGGAGCCCGGTGAGATTCAATTCTGCTGCGAGACATGAATTTACTGAGCTGTTCAGCCAGTTTCTAATTACTCAGTCAATACCCGAGCCTCCTGTGTTCTCGGCGGCACCGGGAAAACTTTCCATCTCCACCTTTGCGAAAACGTTCAAAATGAAATTTGGAACGTTGCCGCAAAAATTCCAAATCACCTTATTGGAAACTAAGTATCTGGAGGGTAGAGCACTGAAAGTCTTCAAAGGGATTCCATTGGATGAAAAGACCACGATTGAAGCCACATTGAAAGCAATGGCTCTTCGCTTGCGGGTATCGGTGGAAGATGAATCCCGAAAGGCAAAAACCAAATGGGAAGCTCTCCGGAGACTAGATGGCCAGTCTATCGAAGACTTCTGTCTGCAGTTGGATGAGATCGCCCGGCTTGCGTTTTCAAGAACGCCCCCAGAAGAACTCTCATCGCTCAAGACGGCGAAACTCATGTCTGCCCTCGCCCACAATCATACCATTCGATGCATGATTGAAGTGCAGTTGATGGATACAGAGGAGGTGCGGCATTACGATTTGTGTCGAATGTTGGCCACTCGGTTCGAATTTGATGTGGAGACTAGTGTGGAGAGAATAGGTGTTCCGGCAAAAGCGACCAGTCGTTGTCCGTCGGTTTGGGAAAACCGTAGAGAGATTGAGCCGGACAGAATAGTTCACCATCAGGTATCTTCTGCTAATTATCCTACTCTCAGAGAGGGAGAAAGTCTGCGAGGATGTGGAGAATGCTATCAGACAGGATGTCATGATCCTACATGCTCAAGAGCTCCGAGGAGTAACAATGTCACTTGCTTCAAGTGTGGAGAAAAAGGACATTACTCTAACAAGTGTCCTCAAAGTCCACTAGTGGCACCGATGCAAGTTCCAGAAAAACTGCCGGTAGTACGAGTCGAAGAGTTGAGTCAGTCGAAGGCTGAAAACCCCGTTGTGGAGAATGTTTCAGAAAATCTTGGAACACCAACTGTTGAAAAGGGGAGAATAGGAGGAGTTGAAGTGGGAATCGTCATTGACAGTGGCGCCACAATTTCACTTATTCCGAAATCCCTGTGGAGAAATATAGTGGAAATTAATGGAAAATATTGGGAGAAAAAGTGTGCGGTGAAGGCACCGATTTTTGAATCCGTATTCACGGCAAATAATCAGCCAATGAAACTGATCCATCAAGTGAAGCTCGAAACGTCATTAAAGACACGCACAAGAGAGGTTATCTATTATGTCGTGGACGTGGAGAGAGAAACGGTTATTATTGGAACGAATGCTTTCAAAATAATGGGCATTTCCATCAATATCCAAGGAGTTCCACGAGAGGTTAAACGCACTCGGAATATCGGATTGTTATCCGAATCGGAAAAATCTGCAAAGGTTTTGGTGGAAGGCGTAGCGGAGGAGCAATGTGATTGGCTCATGACGCCGCTCGTTGAATCGTTGGCTCTGGCCATATGCAAGGTTAAACTGAATGAAAAGGCTGCTCTGCGATCCTCTGACTTTGGAAAAAAGTCTTTGGTTCTTCAAAAAGAACAAATTGTTGCCACCGGTGAGGTGAAAGGATTTAAAATAGTCCAGAATGACGTTACTGATCATGGATGGGGAGTGGAATTGAATGAGAGGGTGGGTAGCCCAGAATTCAAAGCCCCAATTGATCATGCGTGTAGTGTAGAGGAAGAAACTGATGCGGGTATGCAAAAGTTTTCGGATCTATGTACCCAACTTCATCAAGGACGGGAAGAAAAGAATCAAGCAATTTGTGAGTTTGAAAAAGAGTATCAAACAGTTTTTGTTTCAGACGGCAAAGATTCGGAAAGAATCAGTGTTGCCGAATGCGAAATAGAACTCTTGAAAGCACCTCAGTCAAACAGACAAACCCCATGTCCGATTTCGTTAGCTGTCGTGCCGAGAGCTAAGAAACGAGTGTTGAAAGAATTTAGCCCGATCGTAAACCGGGAAGGTAATTCTTGGTGGTCAAGCGCAGGGGCGTTAATAGAAAATAAGAAAATTGTGATGCCTATGAAATGGAACTATCAGTTTCCTTATTTCTTTCATGCAACAATTAACAGAACATCAGATGGTAATCCCTACGTTGTGATAACTGGAAGGGACCCGCAAGGACCCATAAAAATGGACGGGGAGGATGCCGATGGCATTAATCATTCTGATGTGAAAAAAGATAAGTTTTTTACAACACCGAAACTGCCCAGAGCGCACAGAAATGCCAAAAAGCAAGCCCAAATAGAATTGGTGGAACACAATCCAAGGTTGATAGTGAGTCCGAAGGAACTGCAGGCTTTAGTGGAGAAGGAATATCCTCAACTCAGCTTGTCTATCATTCTGGACACCATCAGAGATCTGAAGAATGTTTCTTCTGTTGCCAAATTGCGGATCATCTCCACGCCCGTGGTTGACCCCGAAAAGGTGTCATTGAGCGAAATTCGGCATAGTTCACGGTCGGAATATGTTGATCTTTCCAAGCCCATTGAAGAGATATTAAAAGGAAAACCAACAGGTATCCTTCTTTTTGTTCTGTTTTGTACCAAGTCGGACGAACTAGGTAAAAATAACATTTCGAAGCAACCAGACAAAGTGCAGGTTGCAGTGGTGTTCGCCCCAACCTTATTGGGAGTTTATCCGGTTTCTGGCAAGTTGGAGTCAATGATTCAACAAAAGTCACACCCGGAGAAGCCCACACATTTGCTACTACCTGGGAACCGGGTCCAGTTGGCACGCAACCGGAAGGTGTGGGAGATTGGAGACTCGAATTCAACCATGACTCGTTGGCAAGCAGATCGAATTGTGATTTCCACAACACGCTCGTCTGGATTATCAAAGAAGGTTTCGAATTATGCGCCAGAGTTGTCAATGAGAATTGGCCCTTTCCACAACAATCCCAGACGGCCCTATCCGTCGAAGGAGGTTGCCCACATGCTTTCACGTGGATTGCCGGTCACATTGGTTCGTGATGTACACAGTTTGGAGGTGGCCCAAAGCAACTCCCGCCATTTTGATATTTCTCGTCGACTCAATTTTTGCATGACTTTTTATATATTTTTGCCACGGCTTTGCTTTCAAGTTTTTTAGTGTTAGTCATTGACCACCCTCTTTATCTTTTTCCATTTTTTAAAGGTTTATGTTTTCTAATTTTGTTCCCTTTTTTATTTTTTCCCAATTCTTGATGAATGAGCGCCGCAGTCATGGTAGGGTGGGCTCGAAAAAACCCGGGGATGTGCGATTCCGCTGAGATTTTCTGTTTTTCTGACAGAAATCCGCCCCGGGAAAGTCCAATTTTGCCCGCGAAACCATTGCGCTCTTGCTGACGCAAGAGTGTGCGAGACTGTTGCGATGGTCCTTCGATTTGTCATCATTCGGACATTCTTTTTGGGTTTTTTGGATTTCATTCTGGTTTTTCTTTTGATTTTTCTTTTGGTTCTTTTTGGTTTTTTTGCTTAATCTTGAGTTTGAAAGTTATCCTTTTTGGATTTTGTACTTGGTTGTGGAGAGTTGTTAATCTTTGCTTCTCTCGTGAATTATTTTGGTTTTTTAGATAAAATTGATTGATTTTGATTGTTTTTTCTTTCGTTCTTTTCTTTCTTTTTAGTAGAGTATTTCCGGTTAGGAATACTTGACTATTTATGAATTTTTGATAAATACCGTGAAGGTTTTCGCTGCGAGACCTGACCTGTTTTTTACGTTTTTGAATTATATTCCAAAAGCGAATTTTCGCGCGCGCTACTCTACTCTCGCGTCCCTGCGTCTCCTACGCAGAGACCTTTTCTTTTTTTTGTTTCTAATTTAAAAAAAATTATTTTTTTTTTGAAATGGTTGTTTTTGAGATTAATCTGATAAATTTTTTTTCGTAAATAAATAAAAACAGTTAATTTAAATTCTGAAAAACAAAATACGAACATTGGGACTAAAAATGCGAAAAACGTTATATTTACAAGGGAACTACAAATCCATGAGGGTTGAGAATTTTACCAAACTTTCAGGATCGGTACATTTGAATACGGTGATTACGAATCTGAATTTACTTTTTCCCCAATCGATCTGGCTTTTCAGAAAATTTGTCTTAAAGTTGGCTCAAAAATTTAGTTGTCAATGGAAATGTATAGCGTGCAGCGCCTCACTGAGAAATAGAGGAGTCCGCGTTATAGTGACTAGCGTTATAGTTAGGCAGCGCAATGAAAAGGGGGCGGAGCGTGCATATTCTTCTACCCATTTTGGTTTTGGATCTTTCTGAGTCTGTTACGCCAATACTACATACATAATGGCTTATATTACAAATTTGAAATTTTCGGGTCCTTCTAGGGGGGTACACGGTACTTTTTATTTTTGATTCCGATAGTTTTTGACATGCTGAATCCATTTTTAAAATAAAAATCGACTTTTTACTTTGCCATTTTTTGGTACAGCCCGTCAAACTTCAATGAAATTTTCAGCAAAATTTTCAGCGATGACCCCCTATTTTTATTGATGGAATTCATAAAACTAATGTCAGAGATTTCACAACAAAAATTTCAGAGCCCTACAACCCATTTAAACTACTTTTTATAGCCCTTGAATAGGCACCGGTCATCCACTTTTCGGGTTTTTTGCTTTTTTCGGGTTGATGCAGGTCGCACACGCATGTTTTTATTTTGGAATCGGATTCTCCGTAAAAAATTACATCGGTTAAAAAAATAAAAACTAAACTTTTACTTTGCCATTTTTTGATACAGATGTTCAAAGTTGAGAATTTAAGTGAAAAAGTGCCGAAATTTCTATTGCGGTTGCTATTTCGCACACACAGTGGTGTTCCGTGGGCCGCTATAAGATGTAGGCAGTCGCACCTTGCCTCTTTTGCTGTCGGCATGGCGCAGTGGTAAAGCGCTTGTTTTTGAAGTTTTGTCGCCGTGGTTCGATTTTTTTCACATTTTTTTTGCGTTTTCTGGCCTGCTCCGAGTTTTTGCTGACTGGTAATCGAGTATTTAAGTTATTTAAAGTAAAAAATACAAAAAGTATTTAAGTTATTTAAAGTAAAAAATACTAGTTGGAAAATTGATAAAAAACTATACTTTTGTTGCGTATTTAGCAAATAAAATGAATTTCTGCCATTTCTTTGTGTGAATTAAAATTCGGCGACAATTTTCAATTATTTTTTTACAAAGTACAAACTTTTTCGAACATTAACTTCTCCGTTTAACCAATTTTCAGTGAAATAACCACGAAAATCGAATCGCTTGCGACACTCTTAACGCGGTCGGCCTTTCGAGACGCAGAGAATCAGCGCGTTTCGATTTGGTCCCGCCCCCTCACTGGGTAGAATTTCAGTACAAATTGGAGGGGCATAAAAAGGACTGTAACTCGACAACGAATGAATATTTTGAGCTGAAATTTTCAAAACGTACTTCGATTAAATAGTTGAACATATTTATATCGAAAATAGTGAGCAAAAAACCGTTTGAAAATTATGTTGTGGTGCCTAGTTATAGTGTTTATTTTTTCTCGGTATAGCAGGTTTCTGAACTTCAAGTTTTTGGCTGAGGCCGTGTATTAAACGGGTCATGGTATATTATCCGACCCCAACTACAGAAATGTATCGTGAGATTGACCTTTGGGTAGATGTATAGAAATTGACCCCAGACTAGTATACTTTCCAACCCCAACTGCAAATTACACTTGGCAACCCCAGAACCTTTATTATCATCGGAAAACGTATTCCCATATCTACCCACAAAAGTTGAAAATTTTTAAATTTCAGAACTTTGCTTTACCGAGAAAAAACAAACAAGGAAATTTTTTGAGAAAAAAAATTTCTGAAAAAAATTTTTGTGAAAAAAAAACTTGTGAAAAATCGACAAAAAAATGAGGAAAAAAAAGAAAGTTTAAATATTGCAAAAAAGTTTTTAAATAGCGCGTACTAGAACTCCAGACCTTCTGCTTACCATGCGGCCACTCTACCACTGAACCATCCACTGTTGAAAACAAGGGTTCGGAAGGCCAGTCACTATAACGCGGACTCCTCTATTTCTCAGTGAGGCGCTGCACGCTATACATTTCCATTGACAACTAAATTTTTGAGCCAACTTTAAGACAAATTTTCTGAAAAGCCAGATCGATTGGGGAAAAAGTAAATTCAGATTCGTAATCACCGTATTCAAATGTACCGATCCTGAAAGTTTGGTAAAATTCTCAACCCTCATGGATTTGTAGTTCCCTTGTTAGCCAAAAAAAAACATATTTGGCAAGGCGCCAAAGATGGAGGCGCAGAGAAAAACGCAAAAGTGCGCCAGGGCGCGTTTGCACTTTCGTAGGGTCCAGCATATGCCGAGCTGACCTGAACTGTGGAACATTGGAGCGTCGTAAGGGGCGGAGCTTGTTCCCCGGTTTTTTCTGGGGCTTCAAAAAGTTATGAGAAAATGACAAAAAAAATCGGCTCTGGGACGTTTCGAAACTTTTTTGAATTTTTGCGGCATACTAGTGGATTCAAATTCCCAAAAAAAAAAAAACTGATAAAAACGACAAATAAATACCAAATGCCCCCGCCAAATGCATACGCAAAAATGTCAAAAAGTTTCGAAACGTCCCAGTTTCGAAATGACAGGTTTCGAAATGTCCGAGAGCCAAAAATAGTTGTCGAATCTTTTACCGATAAATTCGGAGATTTTTCAAAAATTTCCGGGAAATTAACCGCTAAAAAGGCACAAAATTTTGGTAACGTCCCAGTTTCAAAGTGACAAGTTTCGAAACGTCCCATAGCCAGGAAAGCATTTCCTCATTTTGCAGGCAATCAACACGCTCTACAACCTGCACAAGTGCCCGAAATCGTTCGATCCAGAGTCGCCAATGGACCATTGGCTGCGCCGGCACGGATTCAACTCTATCAAAAAACTGGAAAAACGACTCGCTGATAAGACGGCAGGACCCATCGAGTTTGTCAGTGATAATCCGCTTTTTACGTGAGTTTTTTTTTTCGTTGAAATTTTTGAAACTCAATCAAATCTGGCTAAAAATCGGTATTTCTTCATGGGGAAAATGATTTAAAATGCACAAAATTTCAAAAGGAGTACGTCTAGAATATTCAATTTTCACCAAGAAAAATGCATTTAACCTGAAGAAAAAAATTGAAATAAAATATATGATTTTGAATTTCCCGCCATTTCATTTGTTCTAATTTTGGATTTGTTCTAATTTTTTGGGTTTAAATTTGCCAGAAATCAGAGAAAAAATGCTCCAAAACAGAAATTTTACTAAAAAATGCACCAAATCGATGGCTAATAGCCATAGATTTTTCCGTATTTTTAAACATTTTTTTGACATTTCTGTTATTTTTGTACGGAACGAAAATTCATAAATCCGGAATCTAATTACGGGACGAAAAAAAAACAGTTGAAACTCGCCTCTGAAACGTTTCGAAACTGGGACATTTCGAAACTTTAGTGCTATTTTTTTTTTTTCGGCGAATTTTTCAAAATTTACCCGTAAATTTAGCGCTAAAAATTCACCAATTTTCCAACAAGTTGTGAAAATCTCGAAAAATGGCTCTCGGACGTTGCGAAATGTCCGAGGGCTGAAAAAATCACTAGAAATTTCCAGAAACTTGCAAAATTTTTTTGAAAATTTTGAAATATTCATCAAAGATTGAATTTTGCTTAAAAAATTGTCGAAAAATCCAAAAATTCGCCAAAAATTGGGCATTTTTCGACAAGAAATGGCTCTGGTACGTTTCGCAACCTGCCATTTCGAAACTGGGACGTTTCGAAACGTCCCACAGAGCCCTTTATTGTCGAAACATTTTCCAAAATTTTCAGCGAATTTTTCGATTTTCCAACAATTTTTTAAAGCATAATACGATTTTTATGAATTGTTCAGTTTTTTTTTGGAAATTTTGACAACTTTTTCGACTTTTTAGTGATATTTTTGGACGAAATTTGGGTAATTTCGACTTTTTTGCAAATTTTTAGCGATTTCAGACAATTTTTTGAAAATATCTCTTAAAAGTTTAGAAAAAAAATCTGAAAAATCGCAAAATTTGAAAAAAACAGTCGAAATTGTCCAATTTTCGTTAAAAATATAAAAAGAAAAAAATACTAAAAATTCGAAAAAGTTGTCAAAATTTTCAGCGAATTTTTCGGTTTTCCAACAATTTTTTAAAGCAAAATTCAATTTTTTAATGAATTTTTCAGTTTTTTTTGGAAATTTTGACAACTTTTTCGATGTTTTCGAATTTTTTGTTGATATTTTTGACGAAATTTGGGTAATTTCGACTTTTTTTTCAAATTTTTAGCGATTTTAGACAATTTTTTGAAAATTTATTTTAAAAATGTAGAAAAGAAACTGAAAAATCCCAAAAAATTTGAAAAAAACATCGGAAAAATTGTCGAAAATCGCTAAAAATTTGAAAAAAAAACAGTCGAAATTGCCCAATTTCCGTCAAAAATGTAAAAAAAAATACTACAAAATCGAAAAAGTTGCCAAAATTTCGAAAAAATTGAAAGAAAAATTTTTTCAAAATTTTGAAAAACTGAAAAATTCATCGAAAATTGAATTTTGCTTTAAAAAATTGTCGAAAAATTGAAAAATTCGCTGAAAATTTTTGGGAATTTTTCGACAATAATTTCGGCTCTGGGACGTTTCGAAACCGGTCATTTCGAAACTTTAGTGCATTTTTAGCGCTAAATTTTGACAAATTCTCCTGAAAATTTGAAAATTTCGGTAAAAACCGCTTTTTTGACATGTTCACCAGCAAAATTCGGCTCTGGAACGTTTCGAAACTTGTCATTTCGGCTCTGCGACGTTTCGAAACCGGTCATTTCGAAACTGGGACATTTCGAAACTATTTTATCCTTGGCCGAATTTTGCAAATATTGCGAACACGGTGACGAAAAATAGCACGTCCCAGTTTCGAAGTGAAAAGTTTCGAAACGTCTCAGTTTCGAAGCGTCTTGTTTAGAAACGTTTCAGAGTCGAAAATTGGAAATTATTGATTTCATTTAAAATTAAAATTCCCGCCTTCCGATCCGATTTTTTTTTCAAAATTCAAGATTCTCGGCCGTCATCGACCCGGAAAACAAACTGAATGTGGAAGACAAGTTGTCACAAATCAACACGCTTCAACAGCTCGAAAATGTGGCCAGCCACGGATTTTTGAAGGTTTGATCAGGAGACAAGCCCCGCTTCTTTGCAAGTGCCGCAGACTTAAGAAGGGGCGGAGCTTGTTCCCCAGTTTTTATAGAAAATCTAAAATTTCAGGAATTTTTGGAATCGCGTACCGTCGATCTGCATGCCATGTGGTTTGATATTTACACGGGTGAGGACCATTATTCAAAAAAAAAATTCTTGAAAAATGCCAAAAATTTCAGGCGAAATGCACATGTTCAGCAAGCCGAACAACCGATTTATCCTTGTCGACGAGGCCAGTGTCGACGAGCTTATCGATGAGGTCGAGAAGCATCAGACGTAGAGAAAAAGGAGAAAATTTTTTTCTTAAAATTCCAGATTTGCCATGTAAATACCCTTAATTTCGCCTGCCATTTCTCATTTTGTGCCATTTGACAACGAATAATGAAGTTTTTTAAAAATTTGATTTTCATTTTTCATGTAAAACTGTCCAAATGTCCAGTGTGTTTTATCGAAAATGTGTGTTTCAGGCTTCAAACTATGACCACTGATGACCGAACGTCTCTCCCAAAATTTGTTATTTTCACGTGTACTATAACCACATATCCTTACATATTCCTTTATTCTTTTTTTTCCGTTTCCGAAAAAAATGCAATGGGCGTATTCAAATAAAAAAAATGCAAAATTTCAGACCAAAAATGGCCTCGAACCTGTCGGTTTTTGTTCGACGATTCATCTCGAATCAGGCGTCGGCGTTGACGAAGCGGAGGAAGTTTTACAAGGTTTGAATTTTTTTTTTTTTTTGAAAATTGGAAAAAAATTATTTTTTAACCAAAAATTTGAGAAAAATTGGGGTATTTTCAACGAAAAAAATTCGTTGAAAAAACTGTCTTATACACGAGAGATTTTACTGCAAAAAACTTAAAAATCTATGAAAATCGTGACGAGACCCGCTGTAAAATAAAAGAAAAATAATTTTAATGAGCCAAAAAAAAAAACACATTTTTACACCAATTTTGGCCTAAAAATTTGAGAAAATTGGGGTATTTTCAAAAAAAAAAAAAGTACAAAAAATTGGAATTTTAGAGGAAAAAAAATGAACAATTACCGAAAATTCGGGATTTTTGCCCCAGAGAAATCAATTTAAACGCTAAATTACCATAATCTCTTATGTATAAGGCCGCAGACCTGAAAACGGCCTTATACACGAGAGGTTAGGTCGGGCAGACAAAACGGTCTTATACACGAGAGATTTGACAGCAAAAAACTGAAAAATCGACGCAAATCGTGGCCAGACCCTCTGCAAAATGAATTGAAAAACCCGCGGCCTTATACACGAGAGAATAGACTATCCAGACAAAACGGACTTATACACGAGATATTGATTTTTTTTTTGCACCGCAAAAAACCTTTAAAAATCGATGAAAAATTATTAAATTTGAAAAAAAAATCCCCTCGGCCTTATACACGAGATAATAGGCGATCCAGGCAAAACTGGCTTATACATGAGAGATTTCTTTTTTTTTTTACAAAAAAACCTTTAAAAATCGATGAAAACCCATTAAATTCTATTTTTAAAAAAAGTCCTCGGCCTTATACACGAGAGATTTTATTTTTTAAGCGCAAAAAATTGGAAACATCTATAAAAACCGGCCTTATACACCAATGTATTTTCAGCAAGTGTCAGTGGTGAACGAAATGGACGAGCGGGGAAATCAATTTCACAAAATTCTGCTGGACCACCGGACCCTCAAAACGCAGGGAGGAAAAGTGCTAAAGGTGCGTCAAATTTATTGATTTTTTATTTATTTTTCACAAAAAAACTAGACAAAAGCAAGCGGAGCCGACGATTTTCCACCATCAAAAGCGTCTGGATTCGTCGCGTTGGTGACCAGGCTTATCGTGCTTTGACGGGGATTTATCTGCAATAAAAATAGAAGTCAATAATAGACGTATCGCGAGCCAAAAATGAGAAAAAATTGGTTTTTTCCCGATAATTTGAACCCAAAAATCGATAATTTCGCTTCGTGTTTTTAAACTTAAAAAATCAATATTAGATTTTAAAAAATCGCAAAATTTCGTTAAAAACCATTGCTGACCATTGCTCATCATTATTTGGGAGGTTACGGTAGATTGCTGCATTATGGACCTACTGTAGAAAACATTCCGAAAATTGGAAAAAATCGCTTAAAAAATAGAAAAAATGGTTGAAAATTCGAAAAATTCCCCTAAAACCGCCCAAAAACCGCAAAAAATGTCGAAAATATCGATAAAAATTTGAAAAAAATGTCGAAAATTCCAAAATTTCGTCAAAAAATTCCTCAAAATCGCCAAAAAAACGGTAAAAATCTCGGAAATATTGCTAAAAATTTGAAAAAATCGTCAAAAAACGGTAAAAATCTCAAAAATATTGCTAAAAATTTTATAAAATTGTCGAAAATTCCAAAAATTCGTCAAAAAATTCCTCAAAAATCGTCAAAAAACGGTCAAAATCTCGGAAATTTCGCTAAAAATTTGAAAAAATTGTCGAAAATTCCAAAAAAACGGTCAAAACCTCGGAAATATTGCTAAAAAATTTGAAAAAATCGTCAAAAAACGGTCAAAATCTCAGAAATATTGCTAAAAATTTGAACAAAATGGCGAAATTACCAAAAATTCGTCAAAAAATTTTAAAAAATCGTCAAAAAACAGTCAAAATCTCAGAAATATTGCTAAAAATTTGAACAAAATGGCGAAATTACCAAAAATTCGTCAAAAAATTTGAAAAAATCGGAAAAAAAAAACGGTCAAAATCTCGGAAATATCGCTAAAAATTTGAAAAAATTGTCGAAAATTCCAAAAAAACGGTCAAAACCTCGGAAATATTGCTAAAAAATTTGAAAAAATCGTCAAAAAACGGTCAAAATCTCAGAAATATTGCTAAAAATTTGAACAAAATGGCGAAATTACCAAAAATTCGTCAAAAAATTTTAAAAAATCGTCAAAAAACAGTCAAAATCTCAGAAATATTGCTAAAAATTTGAACAAAATGGCGAAATTACCAAAAATTCGTCAAAAAATTTGAAAAAATCGGAAAAAAAAAACGGTCAAAATCTCGGAAATATCGCTAAAAATTTGAAAAAATTGTCGAAAATTCCAAAAAAACGGTCAAAACCTCGGAAATATTGCTAAAAAATTTGAAAAAATCGTCAAAAAACGGTCAAAATCTCAGAAATATTGCTAAAAATTTGAACAAAATGGCGAAATTACCAAAAATTCGTCAAAAAATTTGAAAAAATCGTCAAAAAACAGTCAAAATCTCAGAAATATTGCTAAAAATTTGAACAAAATGGCGAAATTACCAAAAATTCGTCAAAAAATTTGAAAAAATCGTCAAAAACCGGTCAAAATCTCGGAAATATTGTTAAAATTTTGAAAAAATTGTCGAAAATTCCAAAATTTCGACGAAAATATTTGAAAAATCGTCAAAAAAATGATTTTAAAAAAATACTAAATGAAAAAGTTCTGAAAATCTCGAAAAAATGGCTCTGGGACGTTTCGAAACGTCCAAGAGTCGAAAAAATCACTAGCCTTAAAAAAATTTATCAAAATTTGAATTTTGCTTTAAAAAATTGTCGAAAAATCGAAAAATTCGCCAAAAATTTGGCATTTTTCGACAAGAAATGGCTCTGGGACGTTTCGAAGCGTCCCAGTTTCGAAATGGCAGGTTGCGAAACGTCCCAGAGCCCTTTATTGTCGAAACATTACCCGAATTTCAAGCGAATTTTTCGATTTTTCGATAATTTTTTCAAGCAAAATGCAAATTTTGATGAATTTTTCATTTTTTTTTCCCCCGTGATTACCGATTTCTTAGACGCCAATGACATTTGACTGGATCTTCTCGATGAGAAACGAGAAATTAGCTTTGAATCTGCTTTCCGGCAAACTGCGTAGAGAATTAGAAGGAACTGAAAAATGGGACTTTTTATTCACGCTGGGGCAAAAAAATGTTTTGAAAATACACAAAATGGCTAAAAATAGCTAAAACTAGCAAAAATTCAGCGAAAATGGCCTGAAACTTTGGGAAATAATGGCAAAAATACACCCGGGTCTGTCCACAAAATTTTGGAACGAAATGTCGATTTTAAAAATTATCGATTTTTTTCTGATAATTTTAAAAATCGATATTTCGTACCAAAATTTTTTGGACAGGCCCGGGAGCATTTTTGCCATTATTTCCCAAAGTTTCAGGCTATTTTCGCTGTTTTTGCTGGTTTTAGATATTTTTTGCTATTTCGTGGGTCTCGACACGATTGGCCGGAGAGAGTGTTTTTATTGTTTTTTTTTTTCATTTTTTCATTTTTTTTAAATTCGTTTTTCAATGATTTTTGGCGAAATTGTGTGTATTTTTGGCGTTTTTTGGGCCTTAAAATGGTTTTTTTTTTAAATTTCTTGTGTATAAGGCCGCGGTCCTATACACGAGAGGTTAGGTCTGTCAGACCAGACAAAACGAGAAAGTACGTCTATATTGGAAACTTGAAATCGGCCTTGTACACAAGAGATTTCAAAAAAAAATTGGAAAATCGTGCCAAGACCCGCTGGAAAAAGAACCCACCACCGCAAAAACAATGACGACGAGAAGATGGAGTGCCACATTTGGAATTGTCATTTTGCACCATTCACACCATTCACACCATTTAAAGCTCGAAAATTATCCTGAAAAATGTCCTGAAAAAAGGCTCTGGGACGTTTCGAAACCCGCTATTTCGAAACTGGGACGTTTAGAAACATGTGCGATTGAATTTTCAACAAAAAAAGCGTCAATTGGCGAAAAAGTTTCGAAATGATAGGTTTCGAAACGTCCCAGAGCCGAAAAAAAGAAATATTGAATAAAAAGAAACAACAAAAAAAAATCGCATAATGTAATGCAAATATTTGCCAGTTGCCACAGTCAACTGACAAGTGGGAAGAGATAAAAAATTTCGGGAGACGCAGGGAAAAAAAGGACACCGATTTTGTTTACTTTTGGTTTTTCCTTTTAACTTTTTTGGGAAAAATGAGTAGTTTTAACCATTTTTTGACACAACTAATCTACGGAATTTTCTGAGGAATTTTCGTAGGAATTTCTGGAGCAAAAATGATGAATGAGAGGGCGCAGAGTGGGGTTAAAGACATTAACAGGATTTACGGCCAAAAAAAATAGAAAAATAGTTTTTTCAAACGAAAATAAAAATTTGCTAAAAATGTCGAAAAAAGTTGTGAAAATCTCGAAAAATGGCTCTTGGGCGTTTCGAAATGGGGACGTTTCGAAACTATTTCTGCATTCATTTCATTTTGTCGTCGCGGTGTTTGCACACAATCATTTTCAAAACCTTTGAAGATATTAAAAATGATTGTGTGCAAACACCGATAAAATGAAATGCAGAAAAATTTTCGAAGCGTCCAAGAGCCTAAAAAATTATTGATTTTATTCCAGCTAGACTCGTACCCTCTAGCTCTCGCGATTGCCGAAGAATGGTCGTCCCAAGATGAGCATCTCCAACTCGGACAAATGCGACTTACCGGCCTGGCATTCACCGCTCAAGACAATCCGCTGGAGCAATCGGCGTAAGATTTGGAAGGAGGGGGGCGGGGCTGCAAATTCGCTCCATTCGCAATGAGCGTTGGTGACGAGAGAGTGCAGAAAATTGAGAGACGGTGCAGATGGCGCGCTTTCTGTCGGTGCTCTTGGCGTAATTAATTATTTTCGTCCGCATTTTTTTCCATGATTTTATCATTTTTATCTCGTAAAACTCGTTTTTTCTATCGTATTTTTATTTTGACTACTAAACTTCTTCTTGCAGACCAAAAAAATACGGACAACTTCACTTCAAAGCACAAAATTGATGCTCAATTGTTGGAAATAAAACTAATTTCTTTGATTTTATATTGATTTACATGTACTTGACGAAATAAATGATAAACGTATTTTCCAGGCTGTTTGACGTTTCGAAACTATAGTGTAATTGCCTGTCGCGGTGTCTAATCATGTTTGAATACACCCATTAATAACGTGAAACTTACGAAAAAAGAAATACCATACACAGCGACAAAAAGTTGCACTAAAGTTTCGAAACGTCCCAGAGCAATTTTCTGAGATCTTGACAAAAACGGTTTTTCAAAAAGTTTTCAGACTTTTGAGAATTTTTGAGAGCGTGAAAAAACTGGAGGAAAATTTGCAAGCCTGCGGGGGGCTCTTTCGGAATAGAAATTCGACAAAATTGAAATGTCACGTTTTGGAAATTACGTGAAAATAGAAATCCACGAAATAGAAATGTAATAAATCAGAAACGTAACAAAATGAAAACGCGTGAAAACAGAAAAGTAGCAGAGCAGAAATGTGTCGAATTTGAAGTAAAACGGCAATGGAGCGCGTTTGCAAGATTTATTTTTCAAAACGACTTTTTCGATATTTTTCACGTTTTTCTCGATATCTTCCACGCATTTTTAGATTTTTTTCACGTTTTTTCGGTTTTTTTCACGTTTTTTGTCGATTTTTTAAAAAAATTTCCACATATCGAAATCGAAAAAAACGTGAAAAAAAATCGAAAAAACTTGAAAAATATCGAAAAAACGTGAAAAAATCGAAAAATACGTGAAAGACATCGAAAAAAAAACGAAAAATATCGAAAAAAGTTGTTAAAAAAATAAATCTCGCAAACGCGCTCCATTGCCATTTTACTTCCAATCCCGACACATTTCTGCTCTGCTACGTTTCTGTTTTCACGCGTTTTCATTTTGTTACGTTTCTAATTTATTACATTTCTATTTCGTGGATTTCTATTTTCACGCAATTTCCAAAACGTGCCATTTCAATTTTGTCGAATTTCCAATCCAAACGAGCCCCGTCTGCGGGACGAGTCTTGTACAGGAACTGTTAAAAAATACAGAAAACACTGTGCCGCAGACTTGCAAATTTTCCCCGGTTTTGTCACACTCTCTAATGTTTCATTGAATTTTTCGTCCTCAAAAATACTCATGATATCAATGAAAAAGTTGTGAAAAACCTGAAAAGCAGCGTTGTCCGCAATTTCGGTCGGTTTTGTCACGCTCTCCATTTTCTAAGCCCACCTTGACCTGAATTTTTTTGACGAATTGAATTTCGAGGTCTCGGAATAATGGACCAATTCAAAGTACTGTAGAAAAACGAAAAAAAAAAGACAAACAACTGGGAGAAAACTCGGAAAATGCTCTTCTGAAATTTTGGGAAGAAACTGTCAAAAATGCTTCCGGGCTTACTCAGAAAATTTTGGACCGAAAAATCGGAAAAAATTGATTTTTTTCTGAAAATTTTTAAAATCGATATTTCGGTCCAAAATTTTTTTTGACATTTTCTCCCAAAATTTCAGACCAATCGGAGCATTTTCCGAGTTTTCTCCCAGTTGTTTGTCATTTTTTCCGTTTTTCTACAGTACTTTGAATAGGTCCATAAGAGAACGGGGGTGCTACGGTAAAATAGAACTTCTACGGAATAGAACCAGCTGAAATGAAACTGTACTAAAAAAGCAACTGCACGAAATAGAACTCAGGGCCTCACAATGTACAACGAAATAATTCTTCGAGATGTTCGAGCGGTTCTGGGTCGGTTTAGCTCAATTTCAGGCGGTTCTATTCCGCGCAGTTCTATTCCGTAGCAGTTCTATTCCGTGCGAGTTATATACCATAGCACCCCCCCCCCCACCAAACTCCAAATTTTGTGTAAATTTATCCTGCAAATCACTGAAAACAGCTACGTTTTTTGCTCCGTTAAACTCAGTTATTCCATTAGATTCACTTAAAGGGAAAAAAGAAGAAAAAAACCTGGTAAAACGCTTTAAAATTTGAATTCTGAGTAAATTGCGATGGAGCGCGTTTGCTTTGACTCTGCCCACATTTCAAAATTCTGCACATTTGTCGTTTCAGTGACACAATCTCTCGTAAAATACTGGACTATGTCGACGGTGACACCGTGCTTTTTTTCAACACGGAAAGCTCGAAACTCCATCGGTACCAGGAGGAAAATTGGGCACCGCTCATTAGGAATCTCAATACTGATCTCGGCACGAAAGTGCGCGCCAGTGAAAGCATTTTGGGTAATTTTGAAAATTTTTGAATTTATGAGCAAATTTTGAAAAATAAAAATAATTAATTAAAGACTGTGACGTGGCAAGCGCGGAAGACAAGTCGAAAATCGAGCGATGGGTGCGTCAGCACAATTTTCCGGCGCTTATCGGACTGCAATATGCTACTGAATCGGTGAGGGGGTTAAAAATTTAAAATTAAAAAAAAAACATCATCAATTTTCCAGGTAAAATCATTCGTGGTGGCGTACAACGCCCTACGCCATCACATTGACGCCGAAACGGCCATCGACGCGGCCACGTTGGAGCAGAGAACTCAGGCGGAAACGTGGGGAAGTGTCGAATGGGCTCACGGGTTGGAACGTGAAGAGCTCATCACTCGGCTCTCTGCTGCTTCGCTTTTTGTCTATTTTAACTCGAACAATTTTAGCACCAAGGAGATTTAATTTAATAGCCATATTTTTAGGATAGAACTGTTTGAAACGCCCCAGAACCGTTTTTTTATTTTTATTTTCGTTGAGCTGTTGATCCTCCTATTTGATGTTTTTTGGTTTTTTAAATTATAAATGTGAGCAGGAAGACGTCCAGTGAAGAAACCGTTCATCTCTGACCGCAATAGAGCAGCTCCTATTCCAGCAGGATAATGACCCGAAACACACATCTAACCAACCACGTTAAGGTGAGTTGTTTTATTCAAGTTGTCGCGCGGTGTTTGCGTACTCGCGTTGCGGACCAGGGGTGGGACAAAAAAAAACTTTTTTTGTCCTCAAAAAATTTACCAAAAAAAAAAAATTTTTTTTTGCTCTCAAAAAAATTAACAAAAAAAAATTTTTGTCCTCAAAAAATTTACCAAAAAAACAAAAAAGAAATTCCAAAAAAAGTACGTATTTCTGCCATTTAAAAAGAAATTTTCCAAGTTTTTGTCTAAAATTAGAGGTTTTTGTTAATTCGGAGCATATACTGAACAAGCCTGCTGCGCAGTCCTGCGCGGCTGCTGACGCAGCCTATTGGCGACTTCGTCGCCACATTCTATTTTTTTACGTTCCACTCTTCCTGATTCATTTATACGCACTCTGTTTTGAAAAGATTTCTGTCCTCTGTGGCTCAGTCGGAAGTGCGCTTGAATACAAATCCTAAGGTCACGGGTTCGTGTTTTGTCCACTGCATTTTCTTGCAAAAAGGCAAGTGCGGACGCGCACAGACATCCCGATCTGGGTTTTTATATATAAGAAAGATAAGTTTTTGCCCAAAAACGGGAACTTTCTTTCGCCTCCGTGGCTCTATGAAAAATTCTTTTTGCCTGCGGCGCATCCTCAAAAAAAGAAAAACAATTTTTGGTCTCACTCTTACCATCGAAAAAAAAATCAAAAAATTTTTTGTCTCATCCAAAAAAAAACCCGGATAAAAAAATTGCGGACCGATTTACGAGGCTCCTCTGCTTAATTTTTTGTGATTTTCGTATTTTTAATTGCTATTTTTCGCTTTTCGATGCCTTTTTTTCTGTTTTTTGATCTTTGGTTTGAACGAATACTGGACAAGAAGAATAGCAAAAGAAGAAAAATGACGACTGGTGCAAAAAATCGATAATATCGCAAATTTTCTTTTGGTTTAAAAATAATCCATTATATATTTTAGATGTTTGAATAGAATTTTTCGACGACAAATCACACAAAGCTCGCCGAAAAATTTCCACCAACATTTTATACCGCAATTATCCGTTCTCTTTATAAATCTTTTTTGATTGACAATGGCGAAAAACAAAAAAAATTGTTTTTTTTTCCTATTCATAGATGTCAAAAAATGTCAAACAATGTTTAAAAAACGTTAAAAAATGTTTAAAAATGTCAAAAAACGAATCCTATGAATAGGTCCATTAAACGTGCAAACATACACATTCAATAAAAATATACAAATTAGCAAGTTATACCGGCCAAATGGCCCAAAAATAATTAATATTAATCGAAGAATTTTATCGATCAGGCCATCATGTTTCATGCTTTTTTTTCCTGAACAACATCGGAACACAAAATTTAACCACATAATGGGTCTATTCACGAAAACCAGCAAAATATGCAAAAATTCAGCGAAAATTTGGAGAATGTCAAAAATACTCAGTGCAGAAAATTTCAGACCGAAATATCGATTTTAAAAATTATAGTTTTTTTTCTGAAAATTTTCAAAATCGATATTTTGGTCTGAAATTTTCTGCACATGTCCAGGAGTATTTTTGACATTTTTTGTCAAAATTTCAGACTGATCGGAGCATTCTCAGAATTTTCGCATATTTTGCTGGTTTCCAATAATAAATTACTTTGAAAAACACAAGAAAATTTGCCATGAAAAGCGGAGAAAAAATATTTAGCGTTTTTGCACCAGCCACTACTTTTTCCTATTTTTCTCGTCCAGTATTCGTACAAATACAACATTTACCGACCTACACGGTGTCCAGGATTTGAAAAGTGGGCGGAGCCGAGCAAACGCGCCCCACTGGATTTTTGCGCGCGAAATTAAAATTTTGACTCATTTTTTATGTTTTTCGGGAAAAAAACATAAATTCTTAGTTGTTTACCACATGTGCTCCAATTGAATTATAGCTGAGGTCTTTAGAAATTTTTAAAGCCTAAGAACGTCGAATTTGGTTCAGCCACCATTTCGAAATATTCGTTTTGAGTTTTTTGGTGTTTTTGCAGGATAAATCTTTACGAAAATTGAAGTTTGGGCAATTTTATGGTATTAAAAGATACAATACAAACATTTTACAAAGAAAAACAGGTTTTACGGAAAGAAAAATAAAAAAATCAATTAAAAAAATTCGAGCGTCGCAAACTGCGCAAGCACCGGAAGTGCGCCATGAAAGTTTGCTGACGCGCCAGCAAATTAGGCTCCGCCCACATTTCAAATCCTGGACACCGTGACCTAAAATAAAAAAAAACTGATCAAAAAACAGAAAAAAGGCATCGAAAAGCGAAAATAGTAATTAAAAATTCGAAAATCAAAAAAAATAAAGCAGGGCAGTGGAAGGAATGTGGTGCGCCTTTTTTGAAACGAAACATCAAATTTGAACTGCAAGCCGTCGTCGCTGCGAGCCTATTATGCCTAAATGGCCGATATGATTCAAATACGGACACTATATGCATCCATCGCATTAGGAAGGCGCGATGGATTTGACGCCTTTTATAGTAGCGAGTGTCCCGACACTACGCGGGTTCCGTCTCTCACTATTCTCGCCGTCGCACACACACGCACAGCTAGAATATCAACGCTCTGTGCATCCCTCTTTTTCACCGCACGGATGGCCGAGTGGTCTAAGGCGCCAGACTCAAGCGACAGCTTGCCTCAAGTTCGAGGTCACCTGGGTGTTCTGGTACTCGTATGGGTGCGTGGGTTCGAATCCCACTTCGTGCAGAAATTTTTTTTGATTTTTTGACGACAAAAATGAAATTCACAAGGCACACAAAACTCTGTTTTGGAAAGTTTTTTTTTCAATCTCCTAAACCCATAAATTACAGTATACATATCAATTAATTAAACATTTTAAATACAGCACCAACTACGCTTCTTGTAATTAGAATTCATGTCCAACTTTAACGCCTCCTCCAAATGATTGTCCTCGCGGCGTTGAAGGTTTCTGACGTAGAAATAAGGTATATGGACATTTAAATTATAATGGACCTATTCAGCCCGGGAAAAACCATCGCGTCGAGACCCGGCGTTAAAAAATGCAACGGTCTCGACACGACAGGCTTTTGTCGTTTTTCGTCAATAGGTCCATAAAAAAAGGAAAAAAAAAACTCACTCTGCCATCTCACGCATGCATTTTTCGATGCCGAATCCGGTGTAGGCACTTGTCTCGAAAAACGGGATTTTGAATTCCTGGAATCTTTATTTCTTTTGAATTCTTGCGGATTACTGTAAGCCCCGCCCCTTTTTCGCGCCAAATCATACTGTAACTAGCAAGAAAATGGAAAGGATAATGGACAGGATAACTCACCGCCGCCAACTTTTCGGCCGCCCGATGCACACAGCTCCGCGCGATATCACTGCCAAACAAATCCACTTTATTGCCGACCAAACACATTACTGTGGCGTCATCCACCCCGGCGCGCACCGAATCGATCCAATTGCGGACGTTTAGAAAACTCTGCTCAGACGTGACGTCGAACATCAAAACCACACCGTCCGCTTTTCGGAAGTACTGCTTGGTGATGGAGCGGAATCTAAAGCTGGGAGGTTTGTACAGTTTTTGTTTACAATTAGCCTCACCTCTCCTGTCCAGCAGTGTCCCACAGCTGCATGGCGATTGCGCGATTCGGTGGGATTTTCATGGTTTTGACGGTGAAATCGACGCCGATGGTGGCGTTGAACAGCGGCTTGAAGCGATTGTGACAGAATCTGGAAGTCGGTTTCAGGAAGATTTTGGCTAATAGCCATCATTTGGCGATGCCCAGAAGTTGAAGAAAATGTTTTGCCATTGAAGACGGCTAATAGCCATCGAATTGGGACGTGTGCCAAGCGGATTTTAGCCGTTTTCGATTGTTAGCTAGGCGGCAGCTAGTGAGCAGGTTTTGGGCAGGAAGTAGGCAGCTATTGGGCAGCTGCTAGGCAGATTATGGGCAGCTAATCGGCAGCTAATCGGCAACTAGTGGGCAGCTAATCGGCAGCCCCAATGGGCAGCTGTTAGGCAGCTAATGGGCAGCCACTGGGCAGATAATGGGCAGCTAATGGGCAGCTAGGCGGCAGCTATTGGGCAGCTAATGGGCAGCTGATTGGCAGCTGATGGGCAGCTAGTGGGCAGCTAATGGGCAGCTAATGGGCAGCTAATGGGCAGCTAATCGGCAGCTAATGGGCAGATAGGGAGCAGCTAATGGGCAGCTAATAGGCAGCTAGTGGGCAGCTGATGGGCAGCTAATGGGCAGCTAGTGGGCAGCTAATCGGCAGTTAGACAGCAGCTTATGAGCAGCTGATCGGCAACTAGTCGGCAGCTAATGGGCAGCTAATAGGCAGCTGATGAGCAGCTAGTGGGCAGCTGATGGGCAGCTAATGGGCAGCTAGTGGGCAGCTAATGGGCAGCTAATCGGCAGCTAATCGGCAGCTAATGGGCAGCTAGTTGCCAGCTAATGGGCAGCTAGTGGGCTGCTAGTGGGCAGCTAATCGGCAGCTAATGGGCAGCTAGTTGCCAGCTAATGGGCAGCTAGTGGGCAGCTAGTGGGCAGCTAATGGGCAGCTAATGGGCAGCTATTGGGCAGCTGATGGGCAGCTAATGGGCAGCTAGTGGGCAGCTAATGGGCAGCTAATGGGCAGCTGATGGGCAGCTAATGGGCAGCTAATGGGCAGCTAATGGGCAGCTAATGGGCAGCTAGTGGGCAGCTAATGGGCAGCTAATGGGCAGCTGATGGGCAGCTAATGGGCAGCTGATGGGCAGCTAATGGGCAGCTGATGGGCAGCTAATGGGCAGCTAACGGGCAGCTAATGGGCAGCTAATGGGCAGCTAATGGGCAGCTAGTGGGCAGCTAATGGGCAGCTAGTGGGCAGCTAGTGGGCAGCCCCAATGGGCAGCTGTTAGGCAGCTAATGGGCAGCCACTGGGCAGCTGATGGGCATCTAGTCGGCAGCTAATGGGCAGCTATTGGGCAGCTCATGGGCAGCTAATGAGCAGCTACTTACCGATGCAAAAAGCAAGTTTTCCCGACAGCCGAATCCCCGACAAACACAACTTTGAAAATACGATCCGGTTGCGCCAACTCCTCCTCACCGTCCGATGACGTCACTTTCTTATCAATCGCACTCAGCTCATCGGCCAGCGAAGACACTTTTGGGATAGAGGATTCGGGTTGAATGGGCCGGTACAGCGGCTTGTTGATGACGATTTGTGACGTGTCGGTTTGCTCGTAGTTTTGAATTTCTTCGAGTTCTTTTCTAGAAAGAAATTGAGGTTTTGAGGGAGGGGGGGGTTAGGCCACGCCCACAGTCCAAAAAGAGCTTACTTTAGCATTTTGGTGATCGGATCGTCCAAATAGGCCCGGTTTTGTTCGATGGCGCGCATCTCCTCCTCCAGACTTGCCTCGTGCAAATATTGATTTTTTTCTAGGACGGGATCTGGGATCTGGATAGGAATAGTGGATAAAATAGAAATTAATGTAAAAATACCGTAGTCTCAACTCTGTTCATGTTTTGATGCAAGGAATGGCTCACGATTGCTTCTGAAATTTTTTTTTTGCTTTTCAGTTACGATGCTCCGATGTTCCGCGAACATCGGAGCCTCGTAACTGAATTTGACTCACTCAAAATCCGACAAAACGCCGCCTCGTTAACTTTTTGATCTCCAATATAGCGCGCAATTTTTTGCAAGTCGTCCGGTGGAATTAGGTCCACCAGCACATCTAGATCAGTCTAAAAATTTGAAAAATAACTAAAAAAAAATCTAAAATAAACAACAAACCCGCCCAATCAGGCCAACGTCCTGCAAATCGCACAGTCGGAACAATTTTCGGGTCTGAAAATAAATTTGAAAAAAAAAACATTTTTTTTTGGCTTTTTGGCGATTTTTTCGATTTTTCTACATTTTTTGTTAGTTTTTTCAAAGTTTTTTGAGCTACCGTACTTGAGCTGCAACACAGAAGAAAAGGGCGCTTATAATTGAAAGGCCGTGCGCAATACAAGTATCTTTTTTTAGCGAATTCTCTGATTTTTAACGTTTTTTTTCACATTTTTGTAATTTTTCTCGAAAATGAAGTCATAAACCATGTAAAAATTTGATACCAAACAAAAGAAAATTGTCTGGAAAACGTTGTGGCAAAGTTTCAGAATTTTCCAAGAGACAATTTTCGGGAAAAATTCTTTTTTGTCTGAATTTTTTCAAATTTTACGGAATTTTGGAATTTTTCTCGAAAATGAAGACATATGAGTGTATAATTTTAATGTCAATTGATAGGAAATGCTTCGGAAAACGTTGTGGCAAAGTTTCAGAAAGTTCTAAGAACTAGTTTTCGAGAAAAATTTTTTTTTTTTTTGTAATTTTTTCGTTTTTTTCAAAATTTTGAAAAGTTTCTCGAAAGGGAAGACATAGAAGTGTCTAGTTTTGATACCAAAAATTGCAAATGTTCTGGAAAACGTTGTGGCAAAGTTTCAGAAAGTTATAAGAACTAGTTTTTGAGAAACAAAATTTTTTTTTTTTGAAATTTTGAATGTTTTCAATTTTCCTCGAAAATGAAACCATACAAGTGCATAATTTTTACATAAAAACATAGAAAATCTTTTGGAAAACGTTATGGCTAAGTTTAAAAAAATTGTAAGAACTAGTTTTTGATAAAAATTATTTTTTTCCTAATTTTTGACCATTTTTTCAAAATTTTGAAAAATGTCTCGAAAGGGAAGACATAGAAGTGTCTATTTTTGATATCAAACGTAAGAAAATGTTTTGGCAAACGTTGTGGCAAAGTTTCAGAAAGTTCTAAGAACTAGTTTTCGAGAAAAACAATTTTTTGTCTGAAAAAATTTTAATTTTTTTAGTTTTTTTGCAATTTTCTCGAAAACAAAATTATAAAAGTACTTCATTTTGATGTCAAATGATAGAAAATGCTTTGGAAAACGTTGTGGCAAAATTTTAGAAATTTCTAAGAGTTAGTTTTCGAGAAAACACAATTTTTTTTTTGAATTTTTCATTTTCTTTAATTTTTTCAAAATTTTGCATTTTTTTTCCCAAATTTAAGACATACACGTGCGTAGTTTTTCTATTAAAAGTTAGAGAATCATCTGAAAAACGTTGTGGCAAAGTTTCAGAAACTTCCAAGAACTAGGTTTCGAGAAAAATAATTTTTTTTTGTTTCAATTTTTTACTTTTTTGTAAAAATATTTTTAGCGGTAAATCTATGAAAAAAAAACAAAACAAAGCAATCATATTATGTTAGTTGGTTAGTTACAAAAAATAAAAGAACATGAATATGCTCTTTTCGTCTAAAAATATTATATACATCCGACAAGCCAGTAATCACATTTCACATCTCTCGGAACAAAAAAAAGAAGGAGACATGCCACCACAAAAATTGGAAAGGAGTAGAAAAACACACACTCATTGCTCTTTTTTTGGAGCCAATTTCCTCCCCTGAAGAGTCAGAAATATGTACCCATGCGCTAAAAAAAATTAAGAAAAATGCGAACTTGCTCATGAAAAATCGACTCCTCGGATGACGAATTTCCAGCCGAATCCATGTTTTTCTGAAAACTACAGTTTAATCGATAAAACAACAAGAAAAAGAGAGAAAAAAGGAAATGACATAATAAAATCGCGAAAGCTGTGCATACATGGGAAAAAAGAATCAATCGATGGGCGAAAATGGGAAAACGACACATTTTCCCATTGTTTTATTCCTTTTTTATTTCGCCCCAAAAAATGGACAAAGCGGCGACAAAAATACCGTTCAGCGGTTCCATAACAAAAATTGCAAATATCTGGCAAAATTGTACAAAATGTGTCACAGTAGGGGGCATCCTCTGCCCGCGTCCAAAATGAACAAAAATAGAGGGGAAATAGAGGGAATGAGAGAATGGAAACAAACAAATTTGGGTGTATGTGTTTGTTAGCAGACCTATCCTTTTCAGTCTATCATGGTGTATTTTCAATTTGGGCGTGTTTTAGTTTTAGCGCTCGCCCAATGCAAAAGCCGCAAGAATTTTTCTTAGAACTTTCTGAAACTTTGTCATAACGTTATTCAGACAGTTCTCTAATTTTTGGTATAAAAATGATGAACCTGTATGTCTTAATTTTCGATAAAAATTGCAAAATTCGGTAAAATTTGGAAAAATTCAGACAAAAATGAATTTTTCTCGAAAACTGTCTCTTAGAAGTTTCTGAAACTTTGCCACAACGTTCTGCAGACAATTCTCTATTTTTTGATAACAAAATCATACACCTTTATGTCTTCATTTGTTGAGAAAAATTGCAAAATTCCGTAAAATTTGGAAAAATTCAGACAAAAACCATTTTTTCTTGAAAACTAGCTCTTAGAAGTTTCTGAAACTTTGGCACAACGTTTTCCAAACAGTTATTTTTCTTTTGGTATAAAAATCGTAAACCTGTATGTCTTCATTTTTTGAGAAAAATTGCAAAATTCTGTAAAATTTGGAAAAATTCAAACAAAAATCATATTTTTTTCAAAAACTAGTTCTTAGAACTTCCTGAAACTTTGGCACAACCTTCTTCACAAAATTCTCGAAACTTTGGTGCCAAAATTATGTATGGTTTATGTCTTCATTTTCGAGAAAAATTGCAAAATTCCGTAAAATTTGGAAAAATTCAGAAAAAAAAAACAATTTTTTCTCGAAAAAAAGTTCTTAGAACTTTCTGAAACTTTGCCACAACGTTCTGCAGACAATTCTCTATTTTTTGATAACAAAATCATACACCTTTATGTCTTCATTTGTTGAGAAAAATTGCAAAATTCCGTAAAATTTGGAAAAATTCAGACAAAAACCATTTTTTCTTGAAAACTAGCTCTTAGAAGTTTCTGAAACTTTGGCACAACGTTTTCCAAACAGTTATTTTTCTTTTGGTATAAAAATCGTAAACCTGTATGTCTTCATTTTTTGAGAAAAATTGCAAAATTCTGTAAAATTTGGAAAAATTCAAACAAAAATCATATTTTTTTCAAAAACTAGTTCTTAGAACTTCCTGAAACTTTGGCACAACCTTCTTCACAAAATTCTCGAAACTTTGGTGCCAAAATTATGTATGGTTTATGTCTTCATTTTCGAGAAAAATTGCAAAATTCCGTAAAATTTGGAAAAATTCAGAAAAAAAAAACAATTTTTTCTCGAAAAAAAGTTCTTAGAACTTTCTGAAACTTTGTCACAACGTTTTTCAGACAGTTCTCTAATTTTTGGTATAAAAATCATGAACCTGTATGTCTTCATTTTTGAGAAAAATTGCAAAATTCCGTAAAATTTGGAAAATTTCAAACAAAAATTAATTTTTCTCGAAAACTAGCTCTTAGAAGTTTCTGCAACTTTGACACAAGGTTTTCCAGACAGTTATTTTTCTTTTGATATTAAAATGATAAACCTGTATGTCTTCATTTTCGAGAAAAATTGCAAAATTCGGTAAAATTTGGAAAAATTCAGACAAAAACAATTTTTTCTCGAAAACAAGTTCTTAGAACTTTTTGAAACTTTGCCACAACGTTCTGCAGACAGTTCTCTAATTTTTGGTATAAAAATCATGAACCTGTATGTCTTAATTTTCGATAAAAATTGAAAAATTCCGTAAAATTTGGAAAATTTTGGACAAAAACAAATTTTTCTCGAAAACCGTCTCTTAGAACTTTCTTGAACTTTGCCACAACGTTTTCCAGACAGTTCTCTATTTTTTGGTGCAAAAATCACGAACCTGTATGTCTTCATTTTCGAGAAAAATTGCAAAATTCTGTAAATTTTAGACAAAAATTAATTTTTCTCGAAAACTAGTTCTTAGAACTTCCTGAAACTTTGCCGCAACGTTCTCCAAAACATTTTCTAATTTTTGATGAGCAGATTAGACACTTCTATGTATTCTTTATCGAAAAAAATTGCAAAATGATGACAGTGCACTTTCTGCATTTTTGAATTAAGGTCACAGTGTTTGCGGACCAATTATGCTGCGTATTTGTTTGCATCGCGATATTGTAACATAATTTTTTTAGGTCAGGTCTTGCAGCTAATGTCGCTTCAAGGTGCGTCTAAATTAATCGTGATGTTTATTATTTTTCCGTATTTTTTCCCCAAAAATTCATTTTTGCCAATTTCATCTAGCCTACCGTAATCCAAATCTTGGTGTGCTTAATAACTAATCTGAAATTTCTGAATCGCTTTTTTTTCTATCAAAATAGCTAGAATCTCCAGTAAAAAATCATGAAATAGTGAGAAAAAAAAGAAAAAGGGGCGTTGCCAAAATAACCTCAAAAATTTTGCTTAAATTTTGGGTTACGGTAGGAGGGTACTCAGGCAACTCATTTCTTGCTATAATAGGAAATTTTGGAATTATAAACTAGTGATTTATGGATATTTGGCGACCTCTTATAATTCCAAAATGTTCTGTACAGATTCCAAAATTTTCTGCACAGGCGCGCATCTCCTGCACAGATTCCAAAATTTTCTGCGCAGATTCCAAAAATTTCTGGACAGATACCAAAATTTTCTGGACAGATTCCAAAATTTTCTGCACAGGCGCGCATCTCCTGCACAGATTCCAAAATTTTCTGCGCAGATTCCAAAAATTTCTGGACAGATACCAAAATTTTCTGGACAGATTCCAAAATTTTCTGCACAGGCGCGCATCTCCTGCACAGATTCCAAAATTTTCTGCGCAGATTCCAAAAATTTCTGGACAGATACCAAAATTTTCTGGACAGATTCCAAAATTTTCTGCACAGGCGCGCATCTCCTGCACAGATTCCAAAATTTTCTGCGCAGATTCCAAAAATTTCTGGACAGATACCAAAATTTTCTGGACAGATTCCAAAATTTTCTGCACAGGCGCGCATCTCCTGCACAGATTCCAAAATTTTCTGCGCAGATTCGAAAAATTTCTGGACAGATTCCACAATTTTCTGTCCAGATTCCCCGGAATCTAAACTTTATCGATTGAATAAAAGACAATTCATTTTATTGGTTATAACAAAAAAACAAGGAAAAATTTTAAAATATAAAGAAATTAAGCCGATGTCGATGGCTGTTCCGCGTCGTCCGTTCTGCACCATTTGACGAGCTTCGATCTGGCCGCCGCGCTGAAAATAAATTATGATATATATTGGTAAAACAAAAATTGCACTTTTGAAAATTCAAATGGCAATGAAAGAAAGAGGAAAACCTGCTTTTCCAAAAAATCACTTCACGTTGGGAAGGTATAAAGTGCTTAATTTTTGTCGGAGAGCTTTAAAAAATTTTTTCTGTGGTAACTAGAAGAGTTTATAAAAATAACCAACAAATAAAAACTTGGGTTCATCGCTGAAAATTGTCTGTGATTTTTTGTTGAAGTTTAGCCAGGTATAACACAAATGTGCGCAGTTAAAATTAAATTCTGTTTGAAAATTTGAACTCTCTGTGTTATGGCGCGACCAGAAATGAAAAAAAGGTGGTCATAAATGCAGAAATTTCCCTTTTTTTTCTAAATTCAACCGTGCAATTTTGAAAAAAAGAGAGGAAATTTCTGCATTTATGGCCTTTTTTTTCATTTATGGCCGCGCTATTAAAAACTAAAAGATTCAATCATAAGGTGTAGCTTGTTCGACCTACTTGACCCCCAACGAGGCGGTCTTTTGGAGACCATTTCACGTTCCTGTAATTTTCAGCTAATGTTGGCCCGCCAGAATGATCAAACGCGCTCCGCTGAACTCAATACTACGTGGATTTCATTTTGGTCTTCAAATTATTTCATTTCACGTATAAATTCAACGTGAAATGAAATAATTTGGAAACCAAAATGAAATCCACGTAGAACTGAGTTCAGCGGAGCGCGTTTGATCATTTTGGCGGGTCGACAATAAAAGTAGGCATTTTCAGAAAATTCTGATCGGCCCCAAGGGTGGGATTTTACGTTTACGGTTTTTACGGGTTTTTAAGGGACCGTAAAAATTTTACGGATTCCGTAAAATCCGTAAAAATTATAAAGCTAATTTGTTCAATTCGAGGAGAAAAAACCGAAATTTTTGTATTTTTCTTGAATTGTTTTCTAAAAATTATGCCGAAGTAGAAAGTGCTTTCAAAATTATTCCAGAAAAAGCTCAACATATTTTTCGAGGGGCTAATTTCCAATCTGACGCTTTTCTTTGTTGTTGGCCAATTTTATTTCAATCTTGGTGATTTTTTTTCTGATTTTAGCAAAAAATTTTCCTCACTGAACAGCGCAATTTGCGATTTCACGGTTTTTACGGATTTTTAAACTGTAAATTTTACGTTTTACGGAATCCGTAAAAAATTTTACGCCCAGCCCTGATCGCCCCAGTCGATTCCTTGGGGTCGATTACATAAAGCGTAATTGTATATACCGTATTTCCTCTAATTTAAGCGCATGCGCCTCTATTTTTCAACCTCTTCTCTAAACCTCTTCTCTAAATGTCTAATTAAAGCACACCCTCTAATAGATTAGAGGGTGTGCTTTAATTAGAGGTTCTCTTATATAAGAGCAAATACGGTAAGTGGATTTCTAGATATTGTGCAACCAAAAAAATTGCAACGCGGTGTTTGCGTACTTTTGAAATTCAAACCAAAATGGGAACATATCTCTTCCTTTCCCATGCTATTTCTTTCATTGACATTTGAATTTTAAAAGTACGCAAACAGCGCATTGCAATTTTTTTATTTTCACAATAAGGTTGACAGAAAAATTCATGTAAATACATCCATTACTTACGTACTTTGTCCTGATTTTCAATTTTTCTCTGGGCTCCACTGTTTTTCGAGTGCCCAAGAAATCACAGGCTGATTGGTGGCGCGATCCATTAGGCTGCAAACACTTCAAATTGAATTTTAAAAAATTTTGCAACTCATAAAAAAGCCAAAAATAAATAAATAAAAATAAAATAACAACTCAATAAAAATCCACACGAAACATTTCGAAATTCGTGACGCGAATGGCGCCATGAAATTTTATTGACGCATCTCGTGCAATCAATTTTACAAATCTTAGCAGATCTTGCAAGACCGGTAAATTTTCTGTACAGATTCGAGATTTCAAAAATTTTTCGAATTTGTCAAGACCCCTTTATAGTTTGTAAATTTCTATATAAGATTTGTATTTCCTAACAAGATCTGAGTTTCCTGGACAAGTTCCAAAATTTCCTATTCAGATTTGGATTTCCTATTATAGTAAGAAATTAGTTGCCTGAGTATTCATTGCGATTTAAAAAAGGTGTCAATTTTTCGGGGAATCTGATATGTTCTGATCAACTTTGCCAAAAAAACCAAAAAATTGGAATCCAAAAGGAGTACACGAGGTTTTCTCTTTCTATTTTTCTCTAAATCGGGTTGTCATAAACCAAAAAAAATCGATATTTATTCGGAAAAATGTGATTTCATTGGACAATCAACAGGGAAAAAAACGGAAAAAAGGAAAAAAAAAGAAAATCTCGAATTTCACACAAACTGGTAACATATTCATGAATAACTGCGGCTTGGAGGCAAACACGAAACGTTTTGATAAATATGCAGCACAAAAAAAAAAAGATAAATGAGCCAAAGGGATATGAAATGTGTCCATGTCTGCACACAGCTCTCTCAGCGGCCTTATACACAAGAGAATTTGAAAATTATAGCTAATAGCCATCAAATTCGGCACATTCCCCAAATTCGATGGCTATTAGCCGAAAATTCTGGGCATTATCAGGTAATTTTTGGCGCATTTTCGGCTAAAAGCCATAAAAAAGCTAACATGGACGGCTAATAGCCATTTAAAAAGGCTAATAGCCATCGAATTCGGGGCGTGCGCGAAATGCATCTGGCACATGCCCCGAATTCAATGGCTATTTGCTGAAAATTCTAGGCATTCTCATGGAAATTTTGACACGTTTACGGCTAATAGCCATAGAAAATGTCTAATAGCCATGGAAAAGGCTAATAGCCAATAATTTCCAAAAAAACGTTATAATTTTTTCTAGAAAAAGAGGAAAGAAAATGCGTCGCATTCGCCCAATTTCTCTTCTGTTTTCAGCATTTTTATTTTAGAATTCAAATGAGCTTGACGTCGTCTTGGAAGGGTAATTGGGCATAAATTTGAATATTTTTTACTCTTTTTTGTTCGTCATCCTTTTTGATGTCCCCTGGGAAACGAGGCGCGAAAAAAATTGTCATTTATTTGATTTTTATATGAAAAAAGGTTCTACCTCGGAATAGAACTGAAGCGGAATAAAACTGTAGCGAAATAGAACTGTAACGAAAAAAAACTGTTTGGAATAAAACTGATCGGAATAAAACTGTTTTGGAATAGAAATGTTTCGGAATAAAACTGTAGCGTTTTGGAACTAAATTAGCAATGGAGCGCGATTGCATTGCTTGCTCATTCAAATATTGGAATTTCTTATGCGCCTGCTTTTTTCAACAGTTCTATATTTGAGCTATTCATCAAAAATTGTTTATTTTGTTGTTTTTTTGAATAAACTTTTATCTTTTTTTTTCTCGGCCCGCCTTGACGGCCAAGCAATGCAATCGCGCTCCATTGCTAATTTAGTTCCAAAACGCTACAGTTCTTTACCGAACAGTTCCATTCCGAACGGTTCTATTGCGAAGCGAGTTCTATTTCGCTGCAGTTCATTTTCGCTTCAGTTCTATTCCGAGGTAGCACCGAAAAAAAGTTAAGCCCGCCCCTTTTTAAAAAATAAGCCCCGCCCCTTAAAAAAAGCACCAACTTTTTTTTTAAATAAGCCCCGCCCCCTTGAAAAAATAAGCCCCGCCTATTTTTGCAAAATAAGCCCACCCCTTTTTAAAAAAATAAGCTCCGTCCCTTTTTTAAAAATAAGCTCCGCCCCGCCCCTTTGTTAAAAATTAAATTCCGGGCCCGCCCCTTTTTAAAAACAAGCCCCACCCCCTTTTTTAAATAAGCCCCGTCCCTTTCAAAAAAAAAGTTTACCTTTTTAACCCCACCCCCTAAAAAAATATGCCTCGCCCCTTTTTAAAAATAAACCCGCCCTCTTAAAAAAAATAAGTCCCGCCCCTTTCAAAAGAAAAAAGCCCCACCCCCTTAAAAGACAAGCCCCGCCTATTTTTGCAAAATAAGCGCGCTTTTTTTTTTAAATAAGCCACGACCCCTTTAAAAAAATAAGCCCCGCCCTTTTTTTTTTAAATAAGCCTCCCATCTCCCCTTTAAAAAAAAAGTTAAGCCCCGCCCCTTTTTTAAAAACAAGCCCTGCCCATTTTGAAAAAAATAAGCACCGCCTTCTTTTAAAAAATAAGCCCCGCCTCTTAAAAAAAATAAGCCCGTCCCCTTTTCAAAAATAAGCCACGCCCCTTTTTAAAAAATCAGTCCCGCCCTTTTTTTTAAATAAGCCCGCCTCTTTTTTTTTAAATATTCCCCGCCCACCTTTAAAAAAAGGGCCCGTCCCTTTCAAAAAAAAAGTTCACCTTTTTAAAAATAAACCCACCCCATTGAAAAAAAAACCCCGCCCCTAGAAAAATAAGACCCGCCCCTTCAAAAAAAGCCCAGCCCCTTAAAAAAAAGGGTTAAGCCCCGCCCCTTTAAAAAGAAATAAGACCCATCTTTTTTTGAAAAATCAGCCACTCCCCTTTTTTTTTTTTAAATAAGCCCCGCCCCTTGAAAAAATAAGCCCCGCCCCCTTAAAAGATAAGCGAAAAAAATTGTCATTTATTTGATTTTCACACGAAAAAAGTTAAGCCCCGCCCCTTTTTAGAAAAGTAAGCCCCACCCCTCTAAAAAAAATAAGCCCCGCCCCTTTTTCTGCGTCTCTTGAAACAGCACTGTTTTCAATGAAACCACGCCCACTTATCTGCGCGCGACCACGCAATAACAATGCTATTTGAAGAGGCGCAGACAGAAGTGTTTGAAGATTCTTTTCTGTCTGGGTCACTTCAATTAGCAGTGTGTTCGCGTGTTCGAGTTGGCGGGGTTTCATTTTTCAGGTAGCAACTATATTTAAAGCACACAGAACTACCGTAATCAGCTAGATTGACTAAAAATTGGCATCATGCCAAAAACCGCATTTTCGGGTGAAAATTGTGAAAAACCACAAAATTAAACGGCGCCGATTCGATTTCGCTGCGTATTACGTATCGCACGGCGTTGAGTTTAGTAGCTACGCAGTTAATTGGAAATGTTCCCTGCAGCATAAGAACACGAAACCCCGCCCACTTATATGCGCGCGACCACGCAAACACAGAAAAGACGCAGACAAAAAAGGGATAGCCGACTCATCTTTCATGATGCAACTCGTTGCCGAAATTATAAAAAAAACAATTTTCAGATTTGATCTACCGCGCGCGCGTGCGCGCGAAAACTCTCATTTCGATGGCTCGTTGCCTCAGATCGCGTCATTTTCCACTAATTTTCATCTCCCTGCCCATTTCGCCCACCTAATAATAATGTACTACTACCTGGACAATGACAGGAATTTTCAGTAAGTCCTCCCTCACGTTTCAATCTAATTAGAAAATTACAGAGGTCCATACTCAGAGTCGGCGCTGGCGAAATGGTACAAGAGCGACGAGTTGCCACGTGGAATGACAATTTACGATCACAAGCAGCAGGGGTTTTTGATTGGTGAGACAAAGAGAGAGAGAGCTTGCTCGGCTAATAGCCATCGAATTGTGTTGATGGCTATTAGCCATTTTCAATGGAAAACTTTTTGCAGAAGAAATTGTCGGCAAGACGCAAAAACCGCCGACCAAAGTGATATTTGACGACACGATGATTTTGGACAAAACGATCGATCAGACCAATCTGGACGTCACCATCAACATGAATAACACGTTTCGGTGAGTATTCCTTGATTCCAGATACCATGCAGGTCTCGCCATGTCGATTTACGAGCAAGTTTGAATTTCAATTTTCGAAAATCCATGCACACTTGTGGATTTACAAAAATTCAAACTTGCGCGTAAATGACCCCACCGTAAGGGAACCTACAAAAAGGGGCGGAGCCTAACTGTTTTTTTTTTAAATATTTTTTTTTTGTTTCCAATCGAGTTGCTGAATAAATGCATCAAAATATGAAACCCCGCCCACTTTTTTGCGCACCTGTTCATGTATTTATTCCGTATTCCTCGATTTGAGATAGCTCGTAAAATTTTGCGCATTCGGGTCTCGCCACGATGGATTTACCCGCCAAATGGGTTTTTTCTTTTTGAATTTTTGTAAATCCACAAGTGTGCATGGATGTACGAAAAATTCAAAACGAAAAAAAAACTCAATTTTGGGCGTAAATCGACAAATGTACAGACCATCGTGGCGAGACCAGAATGCATATTATTTGGCGAGGTATCTCAAATCGAGGAATACGGAATAAATACATGAAAATATGAAACTCCGCCTACTTTTTTGCCCGCGAACTTTCGGATGACACTAGAATTGCGTGTTCGCGCCCACAAAAGTGGGCGGGTTTTCATTTTTTCATGTATTTAGCAACACGTGGATACATTTTAAGAAAATTCCCAACCGTGTAAGGCCCTAGATTTTCAGGGTACTCGATTTTAGAACTGTGCGGTTTAGAACTCAATTTTCCTGAGCCTGCCTTTCAATCGAGTTGCATCATGAAAACATCAGTCTGCTTGCTATCCCTTTTTTGTCTGCGTCTCTTCAAATAGCACTGTTTGCCTGGTCGCGCGCACAAAAGTGGGCGGGGTTTCGTTTTTTAATGTTGCAACTCGATTGAATGACAGGCTCAGGAAAATTGAGTTCTAGACCGCACAGTTCTAAAAGCGAGCCGAGCCAATAATGGACCTATTCAGTACAGGAAAAAAAAAACGGATTTTCGTGGTTTTTTCCCTATGTAAAATTGAGGAAAAAAGACAAAAAACTACTGACGTAAACAACTTATCGTGTCGAGACCGGCCGATGAAATAACTCTATGCGCCTTTAAATTTCAACCGAATTCCCATTGAAAATTAAAGGCGCATTGCATTTTTCACTGCCGGGTCTCGACGCGATGGGTTTTTTTTCCTGGAAAACAATCTGAATAGGGAAAAAAAACCGCGAAAATTGGTTTTTTTTTTGCGCTGAATAGGTCCATAACCCCCAAGCCAACAATTTTTTTAAAAAATCTTTATTTTTTATCAAAAAAAAAATCTTCCAGCCCGTGCGACTCGACCATGTTCCAGCCAGACTTTACGCAAATTGACGACGACGTTGATGAGGTGGAGTGTGGAAGAAGAGCTGAAAACGATCGAGGTTTTGGTATGTAAAAACGAAACAATAAAATGACGGTCAAACGCGCTCCACTGAACTCTGTACATTATGTGTAGGGACCGCAAAAGGAGGGGGCGGAGTCGCTCATTTTTTCTCTTGGGTTTGATTTTGGCACTTTGCGACTCAACTGCACCAATACTAACGACATATCCTTATATGTTAAAACTTTTCTATACGTAATCAACCCCAAGGAATCGATTGGTGACATCTGATTTCATTTAAAATGAATTTTTGAAGCTGTAAATCGCCAAAAAGTGAAATCACTTTCGGAAAATAGGGATTTTCGAAGGGTTGCAGGTCGAACACGCATCATTTTTTTTGTGATTCCGGTACATTTTGATACGTAGAATTGAATTTTACAGCTCATTTTTCCGCATCGTGCTGAGAAATTTTTCTGCACGCCTTCAAACTTGCATGAAATATTGCGTAAATTTTTCAGCGATGACCCCCATTTTTTATTTTTTAAATATGTTTATTAACTCTCTGACCTTTCCCAAAACAATTTTTAGATCAATCGGATAACTTTAAAACACAAAAAGTGAAGATAGAAAGTGACATGTTTTGGGAAAAACTTGGTTTTTTGCGGTTTTCACTCTTTTCCCAGTCGAACACGCATGTTTTTATTGGATAATCGTATTCTACGTGAAATTTACTACCAAATCCACAATAACACTTTTTACAGTAGGGACTGTAAAGGGGCAGGAAATCGTGTCGAAAACTCAAAATCCCCTCTTTTTCGGAGTTTCTATATGCCAACCAGCATTGTGGTGGAGTGTAATTATAGTCTAGGCATACGCGCATTTGTATAAGGATTCGAGAGAGCTCACAAAATGTGGCGTGGTGGCGCAGTGGTAGAGCGCCTGTATGACCATTTTGATGCCGCAGGTTCGAGTTTTGTCGAATAATAATTTTTTTTCAAGGTATTTTTTCTTGAAAAATAAATATTTTTATAGAGAACATTTTTGAAAAAAGTCACAATTTTTCTTAATTATTAATAAAATCCAGCATTCCTTCAAATCAAATATTTTTTTAGATTTTTCAATGGATCTCACATATTTCTTTCGTTAATGGACAGATTTACGAAAATGTTGGCAATTTCATAATTGGAAAACATTTTTTTTATTTGCTATTTACTATTTATCTGCTTAGCCGTCAAAAATTACTATTTTCAACGGATTAATGCCATGCAATCTTCAGAAGGGGCCACCAGAAAATGCGCGCCGCGCGGCCGCAAACAGGCTCCACCCCCACAGCCAAGAGAAAATCAGTACTTCGAAATCGCGACTTTAAAGGGGGTGCCAACTTTCTGGGGAAAGTGGCTTAAAATATACTCTTGGGTGGGGGATTTACGAATATCACATCGAAATCGCACGAAAAAATTTTTCTGATTTTTTATGAATTTTACAAAAAAAAATAGAAGACCACGGGGAGTACACGATTTGGCGCGAAATTCAAACGCCATTTTTCTTTTTCATCATTTTTCTCCCGTCTTTTTCCAATATTTTTGCATTAATCTTTGGGAAATATATTACAAACATCATTTCGTGATTTCAGATAGCAAATTAATGCGTGTTGATCACAAAATTAATGATAAAACAAATTCGAAACAAAATTCTCATACCTTTAATTTTTTCCCGTTTTCCTGCTCACTTCCGCATTAAATTCACTCTTTTATCTGTAACTTTTATATTCGAGCAAAAATTTTCACCGGAATATATTCAGAACGTTGAATCGAACAACAGGCAAATATCGATTTTTCGATATTCATGACTAAAATGTGTTTTCGCGATTATCTAAAATTTAATAAGCGATTAGAGCATGATTTATCGAAAATCGATGATAAAAACGAGGAAAATTACAAGAAAAATAAATATTTCTCGTGAAAATGGAAGTTTCTAGAAGCCGCGGCCGCGGGTTTCCTAGGCCACGGCCACCATTTTTTCGTGTACTCCTCGTGGTCTTCTATTTTTTTTTGTAAAAATCATAAAAAATCAGAGAAATTTTTTTGTGCGATTTCAATGTGATATTCTTAAATCCCCCACCCAAGAGTATATTTTAAGCAACTTTCCCCAAAAAGTTGGCACCCCCTTTAAACGTCTGAAACTCGAGAACTAGCGGGAATTTCGATGAGAAAATTTGGGAATGTACTAATATTGAGGCGTAGAACACGATGAAACCAACGGTTTCCCGAGATTTTGAGGTTTTTCAAATTCGTTGCGGTCCCTAATTATGTGATTTTCATTTGGAAATCAAAACGAAAATCGCAAAGTACCAAGTTCAGCGAAGCGCGTTTGACCGTTCTGACGAATTATTTTACAGCAAAAATGCAAAAAGCCGTGGGGCTTTACGTGGTTCGTCGCGCGCTGCACAATGCTCGCAGCCGTCATCCCGACGCCTACGTGCCTTTCGAGAATTCCTGGAGTAAATGGGCTCCGCAGCCGCTTGCAGGTACGTTTTAAATCGATTTGTATCATCATCAAGTTGGATCTTTCTTTCCGAAAGATGCCCGGGTTCCAATAAATTTGTGCAGGAAACGCAAAAAAAATAACACGAGCCGAATATGAGAGAATAAAACGGATTTATTGACAGAAATCAATAATTCCAACACAAAAAATGCTTAAACGGAAACCTACTTGAGAAGAAAACCAAAAACTAGAATTAAAGAGCCACGCTAAAACTTAAAAACAAAAACCGACACGCGGCCAAAAGCCAACAACAAATCCTAAATATTCGCGGCTCACCCATAGTCAAAACGTGGATGCTAAACCGCGCGTGTCTGGAGTGTCGTTGTACACGTGGCGAGAGACGCAGAGATGCAGAGGGTTATTTGGGTTTAAGAGCTTTACGCCAGCCTGTATCAAAAAACTATCAAAAAAAAAAATAATAAAACCCCGCCCATTTATTTGCGCGCGACCACGCAATCACAGTGCTATTTGAAGAGATGCAGACAAAAAAGACAAGACAAGCTATCCCTTTTTTGTCTGCGTCTCTTCAAATAGCACTGTACTTGCGTGGTTGTTGCGTGCCCAAAAGTGGGCGGGGTTTCATGTTTTGAATTTTCAGTAAATGAAGCTCTTCGCGCCTGCATTCACTTGCGTAATCGCCTCCAAGACGTGTCCCGGGATCTGGCCAACAAGTATCTTCAATCGCTCAACATTTTTCCGCATCCGTGTATGCAGTGCCACGTGAATTTCGACACTTCTCTTGAGATGATTTGTCATTTTGTTGGCGTTGTGCACGTTCGCAGGGTACGAATTTTTGCACAGTTGAAATTAATGTGACCGTAATCTATTAAACTACTCATAAACTTTGAAAATTGGCCATTTTCAAAGTCTATGAGTAGTTGAATGGATTACGGTCGCACTCATTCAACTGTGCCCACATTAATTGTGAGAAAGCAAGAGAAATATACAATATTTCTCATTTTCAGCTCTACACGTACAACCCCCACGCCCTCTCGCTCATCGACGTCGAGTGCGTGGAGAAGATTATCAGCGAAGTGTCGGCGCTCGAAGAGACTCGAAACGTGCACCTCACACCCTTTGAACACCATCACGTGCCCTCGTTCTTTGACGACGCTGACGTGAACGCCGCGTTTGAGAGTTTGAAGAGCACGATCCATGTGATGCAAAGTGTGCCGCTTCTTCATGCGCCACGAGATCGGAGCGATGTGTGCGAGTGTGGGTTTTATGGTTTTTTTTTTTTGGTAAAAACCATAGGACAGTCACGAACAGTCTAATGAAAGTCGACAAAGCTTTTTGAGGAAAAGTCCAGCTTTTAAAAATAATTGTGTGCAAACACCGCTACGACAAAATTCAGAAACATTTTTCAAAACGTCCCTGAAAGTTTTACCGGCCTGCCACGATAATTTAATGGCCCAAACCAAAAAACCACGTGGAAAAGTTGGAAACAACTATAATATCCACGTGTTTTGGTTTTCGCCTTATTGTGACGAGACCAAACCTTTTCAGAGTCCTGTATACAGAAATACGGGAAAAAAGACAAATAACTGGAAGAAAACTCGAAAAATGCTCCGATTGGTCAGAATTTTTGGGAATTATTGGAAAAAATACTCCCATGCTCCAAAAGTTTCGGATTGAAATATTGATTTTCAGAAAAAAAAATTGTTTTTTTTTTCTAAAATCGATATTTCAATCTGAAATTTTCTGAGCGGAAGTACTTCTGACAGTTTTTCCAAAAATTTCAGACCAATTGGACCATTCTCCGAGTTTTCTCTTATGGACCTATTCACAAAACCGAAAAAAAAATTGGGGGAAAAATCGGAGAATGCTCCGATTGACCTGAAATTTTGGGAAATATTGTAAAACATTATCCTGTACACGCTCAAAAGTTTTGAACCAAAATATCGATTTTAAAAATTTTCAGAAAAAAAATCGATAATTTTTAAAATCGATATTTTGGTCCAAATTGTTTTGAGCGTGTACAGGAGAATTTTTTTACAATATTTCCCAAAATTTCAGGTCAATAGGAGCTTTCACCGATTTTTCCCGCAATTTTTTTCCGTTTTTTTCTTTTTTTTCCGTTTTTTTGAATAGGTCCATTAGTTGTTTGTCTTTTTCCGTTTTTCTACGGTACATTGAAAAATCATGGCGTAGGTTTCCGGCAAAACTTCCAGGGATGGATAATCCAGACAGTTAAATATCGCGAAACAGTCTACGCACTTTCGTTAGACTGTCCACTTCACAGAAAACTTTAAGACGTCGAAGGACTCGTTCTAATCCGAATGCTCGGCAACCGTTGCGCCCGCCTAACGCCAGCTGCCTGCACCCGTCGTATAGGAATCGAACGTGTGCACTGTGCCTATTGTAACGTGGATTTTGACGGCACCCACCTCGACGCCCTACTAAAACACTTTTTTCTCGAACGGCACGTTAAAAACGCGCTACGTTACGGTATAAGTCGCTCGGATGTGGAGTATTGGATCTCGTTCCTGCGTGTCATTTCGGTTCAACAAAACACGAGGCAAGCACACCCGCAAAACGTGGAGTGTTCGCTGCAGGAAAAGGACTTTCCGCTGTGCTACGAGCTCACCGATTTGGTGGATGGCGATTTTCTGTACCAGGGTGCGGAAGTGGAGCGAGTGCTGTGCGATGTTCGATCACGGATTCGCGATAATTTTGAGTTGCTACGCGAGGAAAAGCTCGCCACCAAGTGTCTTTGGTGCAACGTGAAGCTCTACTCGGTGCTTGGCGTGCTTCGCCATGTTCTTTACGACAAGTCGCACACGAAACGTCTGCACGTGATCTCCAACGACGATTTGCGTCGTTTGCTGAAGTGGATTGGCATTCCCGTCACGGTTCCGCTGTTTGAGCAGTCCAGGTCCTATGGACGTTTCAACGCATCCATGCACGAGGTGGAAAAGCGAAAGGCAATGCAACGACTTCAGAACGTGGCGTGGCGGACGCACAGGAACCGAGCCGTTGCGAAGATTGCACTTCGCAGTTTTCCGATGGGCCTCGTGAATCGTTGCGAGTTGTGTCAGACGGACCTGGAACTCGTCGAAGATGTACTGGTGCACTTTTGCACGGAGAGTCATGCTCGGAATGTGGTGAGTATGGTCATAATCTTTCCTAGAATATTTCGCGGGATAATCTGGGTCTTGAACCCGGTGATTTGTTGTGAGTGCAAAATTTTCCTCTTTTCTTCTTCTTTTTTTTTCTTCTTTTTTTTGTTTGTTTCGTTGAAACCATAGATGATGTGATGATAATGTTTTGATTGGTATTTAGGGTGAGATTAGGCAGTTGTTGCAAAAAGCTAACCTTGAATAACCCTATGCATTACGGTGCTATGCAAAAATGGGCATTAAACCTCAGTTTTTCATTGAAAAAATGCCAAATCTCATGAACAAGCCGATTAGACGAGCCGACCTTCCTGTTTTTCGTCGGCAAGCTTTCTGTGAAAAGATGCTCATATCGTCATTTCCTTTTTAACTGATAATGAATTTTTCCGTTCCTAGACACGGCTTTTAAGTGAAACTCTGCCTTTTATGGTACGTCCAAAGTAAAAATATGCAAAAAAGACGAAAAAGGCGTTCAAAGTAAATTTTGTTTTGCGTTTTTTTTTCTACAGTTTACCGCAAAACCTGCAGATCCAACATAATAAAAAAAAAAGAAAAAAAAACGGAAAAAATTGCGGCAAAAATGAAATTTTGGGAAATATTGGAAAAAATTCTCCTGTACACGCTCAAAAAATTTAGGACCAAAATATCGATTTTAAAAATTATCGCTTTTTTTTTTTGATCATTTTTAAAATCGATATTTTGGTCCAAATTTTTTGAGCGTGTACAGGAGAATTTTTTCCAATATTTCCCAAAATTTCAGGTCAATCGGACCATTCTCCGATTTTTCCCACAATTTTTTTTTCCGTGTTTTCTTTTTTTCCGGTTTTGTGAATAGGTCCATAATTGACGCGCAAAGTTTTAAAATATGTTTTTAGGTTTGGCGATATACTGTAGAAAAAACCACGCAAAACTAAAGTTATTGTGTTTTCAATCGAGTTGCGACATGAGAACGCGAGACTCCGCCCACTTTTTTGGGCATAGTATTTTGCAAAATCGTGTATGATTTTTCTTTATCCGCGAACCATTGACAAAATTTGCCTTTTTTTAAATTAATTTTCTTGATTGTTTTGCTATTTAATTATTTTTTGTTAGAAATGTTTCAAATTGTTAGAAATGTGCTTCGGATATTGTATATTTAGGGAAAATAAACGAACAAACAAAGGCCGTGCACGATTATGCAAAATATTATGCACAAAAAAGTGGGCAGAGTCTCGCGTTCTCATGTCGCAACTCGATTGAAAACCCAATACGTTTGACACCTTTTTTCGTCTTTTTTGCATTTTTTAAAAACTTTTGACGTAACAGTAATGAGTATTTGGTGCCGAAAACGGTTTTTTTGAAAAAAAAAAGTAAAAAAACAATTAGAAATTAAGCCTCCAATTTTCGTAATGAAGACTTTCCAAAACTCTATTCTTGTTAAGCAAATCTTGTCTCGGATGACTCTGAAAAAAAGGAATATTATGAACCTAATTTTTATGCATTTTGAGCATTTAAATGCAGAAAAATCGGTTGTTTGCATAGACTTAAAACTCCAGAAAAATATCGTCGTTTTATTTGAACTTGGTGTTTGCGTACTGGCGTTGCGATTCACAAAGCTCCGCCCACTTCCTGTTTTTTTCGCATGATTTTCGGTGTAGTTATTACATTTCTGTCGATTTTTTCCGCTATTAATGAAATTGGACGAAACATTTGGGAAAGATTCAGCAATCTGAAATCATTAATCAATTAAAAAACGCTTTAAAAAATTACCACGAATCGGCCAAGATTATTATCGATTTTTGCATCATCCTCTTTTCTTGAATTTTTCGTCCAATTTCGGGCCACTTGAAAGCGATATTAAGAAATCTGAAATCAATCATTTATTTTTTAAAAATCGGCAGAAATACGGAAAAACTGGACAGTGGGCGCACGTACGCAAACACCGAGTGCCAATTTGAATAAAATGACGATATTAATCGATTTAAAGACGAAAAATGACAATAAAACCATTAATTTTTCACGAAAAAAACCACAATTACGGCAAAAATATCTGCGAAATTTAAAGCGTTGCCTAAAAAGCCCAAAATACCATTAAAGGTGCACAGGGATGGGTCTCGACGCGAAAATGCGCGGTACGGTCCTTTTGGCGCCAAGTTTGAATTTTTTCGCCCTCTCTTTTCCGATTTCGAGGCATTTTTGCGAAATTTATACACCAATAATCTGTGGTGTCACAATTTCGGTTTAGAGATCGGGCGGTGCTTGGTTGGCGGCTGGGCGGCTAGCCAAGATTAGAAGCTCTCTATTTTTGACGTTTCCCTTGCTCTTTGAAAGGCCGATTGTCCTTCTCAATGAGTCACGGCAGAATTAATTTGCGCTCTATCGATGACGCAACGCGATTTTTGCGCCCCGATATTTTTTTTCAAATATTTGACACGCGATCAAACGATTTTAAAAAGTTGGATTAACCCAAATCTGTTTCCTAGAATAAGCGGATAAATTTTCAGATTATTAATCCTCGAATCACCGAGTCTGACGTTCACTGTTGGCTGACAATCTTCAATGTTGGCGGATCTAATTCGAAATGAATTGAATTTACGTGTTTGAACCCAACCCAACCCAAAAATGACGGTATTTATATGTATGTATTTTTTTCTATCAGCAATTAACCCATTTCCCCCCAGATTAACCACCTATTTGCAAAAATAAAATTGTGACGCCTACTTTTTTTTTTTTAGTTGTTTTTTATTTGCGCATTCGTTTAATGAGGTAATGGGCGTCACTGACACGCCGCACACGACGCTTAATCCGTTTTTTGCTTTTTTTTTTCTTTTGACACCTTGCCGCCCCGTCATTTCATTTCCGGCGTTTTCGTTTTACGTTTTACTGGAAAACATTTTTGATTGTTTTGCCAGTTTTACAGCCTCAAGATTCAAGAGTTCAAAGCAGACAACCATGTTCAGAAACTTGCCATTAAAACGTATTTTTTCCATAACTTGTGTATAAGACCGGTTTCATGTCTGTGCACGCTTCTCAGCGACCACGTACACAAATTTCAGCCCTATTTTTACCCTCATTAGGCATTTCTATGGTAATTTATAATGGCAAGATTCGCCAGAATGGTTGTCTGATTTTTTTTTTCGCAGCTGTCTGGTTTGATTATTTGGGGGGAATTTATGGCTATTAGCCGTTTAAAATGTGTCCCGGGCGTTTCGAAAGTGCGACATTTCGATAATTGTTCTGCGTCGCGGTGTTTGCCCACATCATTTTTAAAAGCTTTTAAATGAACATTAAATGCTTTGAAAAAGAAGTTATTATGTGCAAACACCGCGACGAAAAAATAAAATGCAGAAAAATTTTCGAAACGTCCGAGAGCCATTCCTGCTAGGATTTTCAAAAAATTGGAGCATATTACGTATTCCTCAATTTGAGATACCTCGTGTATACACACTTGTCGATTTACGCGCAAAACTGAGTTTTTTCGTTTTGAATTTTAGTAAATCCACAAGTGTGCATGGATGTACGAAAAATTCAAAATGGAAAAACTGATTTTTGCGCGTAAATCGACGATCGTGGCGAGACCCGAACGCGCATCAATTGACGAGGAATACGTAATAGACTAATTCAGGTATGCTGAATTTATTTCTAATGTCAAAATCTGCCTATTCGAGCAAATTTTGACTCCACGAAAATTTGGTTTTTTTTCTGGGACAAGCGCTTCTAGTGGCGCTCGAAGTGCTTGACCCAATAAAAAAAAACCAACTATTCCTGGAGCCATACTTTGCTCGAATGGACAGCTTTTGACTTCAGAAATGGATTCAACATAGCTGAATTAGTCTGTACTCCAATTTTTAGAACATAGGTTATCCTAGAAGGTTGGGGTCGTATACTTTTCTAGTCATTTTCAACGGCTAATAGCCACTTTATCGCTATTAGCCGTTGAAAATTGCAGATAGCCAATACTGGCGCACCTAATCGGCTCGATTTTGACGACAATCGGCACACAAGGAAGTTTGACGTCTGTGTCACATACTTTTGGCTTTTGCCCTGAAATGGACTGATGGCTAATAGCCGAAAATTCCGGGCTCAGTGCGCAAACCGCCCTTATACACAATAGATTAGGGTCTTTATCCAATTTTAAACTCTGAGCACATATTTTGGGCAGATTTTTTGGCTGTTAGCGCATAGTTGACACATAATCAGCTCAGGCTTGCCTGGCTAGGAATAACCCCATCGTGTTCTCTGATCCAAACTGGCGGATTAGCGGCAAAAGTGCATTCCAAAATGCTTCACCTATTTACGCCACAGTGCGTCCATCCATCCTTCCGCCCATACCGATTCCATCCCATTGCTCCGCGATCAGATTATCCTCTGATGGTGGAGCATGGCGTACGCGAGCACCGTGGCACGGATATCGGATTAGCCGGCACTGAAGATGAAAAGACAACGAGAGTGGCGAGAGGATGCGCTCTTCTAAATGAGTGATAACTGAGGCGGTGAGGGAGTGCGCGGAAGTGAGAGAGGGAGGCACTGAGGTCGATAATCCGTCTGATATAAATGGAGAAGCCACCGGCGAAGAGGAGGAGCTTGGATGAGCAGGAAGGAGCAGGAAGGGAAGAGGAGAAGCATTCCGTTATTTTTGACACTTTGTTTTATTGGAAATTTTCTACTTTTTTGTTCTACTGCCCAACCAACACTAGTAATGGCTAACAGCCATAAATCCGCCCGAAAAATGTGCTCAGAGTTTAAAATCCAATAAATACCCTAGCCTCTTGTGTATAACGCCTCTTTAATTTCTAAAAGGAATACGCACAATCTACCGCCTAATCTCTTGTGTATAAGCCCGATTTAATGTCTGCGCATCACCTTCTCATGAAATGTTCGGCTATTAGCCGTCTATTTCAGGGCGTACGCTTGCCGCCGAACTGGTGCCGATTGGGCGCGAGCTGGCTGTGAGTCAGAAATGGCTATCTGCCATATTCAATGGCTAATAGCCATTTTCAACGGATATTCCCAAAATAGCGAAAAATTCGGGGATGCTCCAATTGGCTTGAAATTTCGAGAAATAATGTTTTAAAAAATCTTTTTTCGGCTATTAGCCGTGCATCAATGTTAAAAATTATTTTTGACATTATTTCTCAAAGTTTCAGACTAACCAAAGCCCCACTTTCGCTATTTTGTGAATAACCGGTATTACATACAAGCGGTCTTGTACACAAACGATTAAGGTAATAGACCTATTCAACACAGGAAAAACCCCGTTTTTCATGATTTTTTGACTCTGGGACGTTTCGAAACTTTTTTTGTATTTCGCATTTCTGCGTAGCGGATTTCGTTTCGCCAAGTGGCACCAAAAACATGCGCATTTTTTTTTTGGGAATTTAAATCCACTAGTATGACGCAAACAAAAATTCACAAAAGTTTTGAGACATCCCAATTTCGAAATGACAGGTCTGGCTGAAAAATTATTCAAAGCGCCTTTAAATTTCGGTCAAATTTCCATTGAAAATTAAAGGCGCATTAAATTATTTTAACGATATTTTTCGTTTCTAGAAAACATCCAGAATAGGGTTAAAAACACGAAAAACGGTTTTTTTTCCTGTGCTGAATAGGTCTATAACGTTATTTCTAAGAAAACCTAGGCTGAAGATGACCCCGGTCTTGTAAACAAGAGGTTATGGTAAAAAAATTTTATTATATTAAACATATAAATAAATACGCTTTGTAATAAAAAAAAATATATCATAAATTCGTTCCGCCGTTCTCATCTAATATGAAGGTTGTTTTTTGTTGCTCCAGGAAGTTAATGAAAAACAAAATAAACTTTGCTCATCGTTTCGTTTCGTTCTCCGATCGCTGACGCCTTCAATATTTCAGCTTTCTTGTCAAACTGCTTGAACGCCTTCGTCTTCACGTGAAAGTCATCAGAATGTGGGACCCCAAAGACAATATTGAAGGTGGCGGACCTGTGGACGAGGATGTGCTGTTTCCGCCCGGCTATTCGCCGTTTTTCAGCCTGCAAACTGTAATTTCGGTCATCATACCTGTATTTGCATTCTTCCTGATGTTTGCCATTAGTGAGTTGGACGAAACATGAGCAAATTAAAAACTCCTAAAATTCCAGTAATCTTCATGATGTACGTGTACCGCCGACTATGCACACGGACGCCAATTTTCGAGCACATTCTCTGCGATGACGAGGAGCTTCAAATGCCAAGACCGATCACGCCGGGGTGAGTTTTTTTTTGTTACGCTGAAAAATTTAGCGACGTGCCATTTTTAGAAAATCAATAAAAATAATTTGAAGACCCGAATCGTTTCGTCGCAACTCGGCTCAGGCGCAATATCGGCTCTTGATCAAGTCGAAATTTGAGCGAGAATTTGGAAAATCACGCGCCGAATGTGGATTGTTGATGCCGGTTCGACTTATTACGTCAGTTACTGAAGAGGATGATTATTTCTGAAGAATTTTGCATTATTTTCCCCTGAAACATACGTTGTAAAGTAATACGCGATCTCTGTGATAATCCATGTAATTAAATATTTAAAAACGATTTTTTTGTTGAAAAAATAGTAAAAAAAAATGAAAATAATAAATAATTATTTGCCTTCGCGACGAATTGCGCGCCATCGAGCCAACGGGCTATAATCTCTTCAGAATAAGGCCGTCTGGACACAAAATAATGCATAGAAAAGTCGAAAAAATTGGGGGAAAAAATGGCAAACAATTTTGCACTGAAATATTATGTTTTTAACGATTTTCTGCAAGAAATAATTGTTTTTTTTTTCAGATTCAACAATATTTTTGCCTAATTAAAAAAAATTAACCCAAGAGTATTTTTGACAGTTTTTCAAATTTTTAGGCCAATTGAAGATTTTCCGAGTTTTTTCCCCAATTTTTGTCTTTTTTTTCCATTTTTCGCCATAAATGCATTAAAATACACCAATTTCTTCAATTAAAAAAATAATAATAAAATAACACAAAATTAATTTTTAAAAAAATAAAAAACGAAGAAAAATCGATAAATAAATTCAAAAACTTGAGACCCCACGAAAAGGGGGGAAAGTGCCAAAATGTGGGAACGAAAAGGGGGGAAAATGGGCGGAGCCAACCGCAAAGGTGCAGCAAACTCTTGCGACATTTTTTCTAATAATAGTTTTATGTTCAAATTGACCTTATTTAATTTTTTTGAAACTAAAATGCTCGAATCCTTTAACAAAAATCAAAAAAAAAAATTAGGCTCCGCCCATTTTCCCCCCTTTTCGTTCCCACATTTCGACGCTTTCCCCCCTTTTCGTGGGGTCTCAAAAACTTGCGTTCAGCTACCGTACCTTTTTGCTAATCGTGGCGAGACCCCTCACAAAATATTGTGGTATGCGCCTTTAAGTACGGTGGAATTGGCATGAATTCATGAAAAAATTGATTTTTCAACTGAAAAATTCATTTTTTAATGGTTTTCAGGCCAAAATAATTGTTTTTTGTTTTCAAATTCAATAACATTTAAGCCTAAAAATGTACCCCAAAGTTTTAGGCCAATTGGAGCATTTTATCCCAAGTTTTTGTCATTTTTCCCATTTTTCGCCATAAAATGCATGAAAATACACCAATTTATTCACATTTTACACAAAAAAAACCTTTAAAAAACACAAAATTAATTCCAAAAATTGAAAAAATATTTTTTTAAAAATCGATAATTAAATACAAAATATTATTTGGCTACCGTATATTTTTTTTACTCATCGTGGCGAGACCCACCATAAAATATACTGGTATGCGCCTTTGATTACGGTAGATTTTGAATTAATTTTCGAAAAAATAATTGATTTTTTTCAATTTTTTGTTGTTTTTTTAAATTATAAATATTTATTTACATTTAAATATTAAAATCTTTCAAAAAAATTAAAAATCGAACGCTGCTACAGACGCGGGCTCTGAAATTAGGTATTTTTTTTTTAATTTCGACATAATTTTTTTAATTACCAAAAAAAGAGCAATCAAATCAAAAAACGCAAAAAAAAAGTTCGTCTATACGGTGCGCAACGGGCCGCAATTGTGCGTCACAGTGGCCATTAATGCGCGCGAATTGCGATTTTGGCGCGTTTTCCCGCATTTTCATGTTGTTGTTATTTTTTTTGGCTATTTTTGTCTCTAAACGGACATTTTTTATTTTTTTTTTCTCCGAAAACTTTAGTCTTGCTATTTTGATTGCTAAATATTAATCTCACCCGGATTTGGATTGGATTAGCTTAGCGATATGCTTTTGTTCATTTTTTTTTGGTAACATTTTGTTTTGCAGAAATGACCACACTAAACACATGTTTCAACCCATTCGGCGCGCACGAAAAGACGGTGGAATCGCTAAAAAACCAGCTCATCGTCGATGTGGAGGGATTCGATCCAAAAACCAATTTCACCATTGGCATTCTGCTAGAAAACCTCACAAAAGTCTGCAAAGAAATCGACGAGACGGCCGTGCAATCGCTGCTCAGCGAAATCAACGTGCCGCTCGTCAAATTGGCTCGGAATCTCTCGGAACACACAGATCTCGTCGGATTATGCCGATCGCTGGGAAAGTTTGTGCAGACTGTTGCCGATCGGGTTGTGGAGCCGTTCACATCGGATCTGCTGGTGCAATGGGCGGACCTGTTCGAGTCGCTGATATCGGCGAAGACAATTTTGTTGAGGGATTCTGGTGTGGTTTTGTGGAAGGCGACGTTTGGGACGGTTAAAGGGTCGCTGAGGTATCCTGGGGATTTGAGGTAAGGAGGAAAACTTTGACCTTATTTCCCGAAATTTGCACATAAACATATTTCGTTAAGACAAACCCTGGCAAAACTTCCCAAAAAGAACGGAATCGTCCTTCCGCCAGAAGAGAAAAAGACCGAGGAAGTGATATTATTCGCCGCTGAGGACGAAGAGGCTATGGATGGTATGGGAACGTCTTCTTCTTCTTCTTCTCCTTCCTCTTTATCTGAAAAACCTTCTCTGGAAGTCACAAAACCAGAATCCGCAAGCCAGAGCACATTCCAACTCTCCCAACAACCAGATGCCGATGAAATCACTGAAAAATTGCTAAAAGAGGCGCAAGTGAAGGCCGAGAAGGAAAAAAATTCCACCCCCACCAGAAGACGCGCGTCCAAAATGCCATCGCTTCTCGACGAGGACTCATGTGACTTTGTCGCCATAGTAGCCACACCACCATCCGCCAAAAAGCATCGGCTCACCGATCGACAAAAGGAGAAGTTGGCAGAGGCGACGGGACCACGAACCACGATAAACTATGTGGACGAGGAGTCGCAGAGCGGATTTCAGAAGACTGAGCAGATGAAGGCGGCGTTGACGGCGTTGAATTATGATGTCGGCGAGGAGAGTGTTAGGTTGGTCTTGCTTTTGGAGTCGCGTCGCGGAAGCTCGAATTATGTCCGGATCCACGGGGTAATGGCGATTGCCCTGGCAGTGTGCCCATCTGCGGCACGGTTTTTCCTGCATTTTATTCAGTATAAAACTCGTTTCGCGTCACTGACTTGCAAAACCGATTTCGTCAAGGTCTTTCGATCAGAAATTGAAAAAAAAAAGACAAAAATTTTGAGGAAAACTCGGAAAATGTTCTGATCGTCCGAAATATGGATAAAACATTTTTTTGAAGTGATATTTCTTATGGGGGTATTCTCGGAACCAGCAAATCAAGCAAAAAATCAGCGAAAATTCGAAGAATGCTCCGATTGGTCTGAAACTTTGGGAAATCATTTAAAAAATACTTCCGGTCATTCCCTGAAAATTTGAGGCCGAAATATTGATTTTAAAAATTTTACAGAAATAAAAATCGATAATTTTAAAATCAATATTTCGGTCTGAAATTTTCTGGAAATGTCCGAGACTATTTTTTAAATGATCTCTCAAAGTTTCAGATTTTTCGGAGCATTCTCTTTCTTTTTTTTTGAATTTTCGCTGAATTTTTTGCTGGTTTTTTTTTTTTGCTGATTCCGAGAATATTTTTAGTAAGAAATATCACTTCAAAAAAAAAATGTTTTATCGATATTTCGGACGGTCAGAACATTTTCCGAGTTTTCCTCAAAATTTTTGTCATTTTTTTTTCAATTTCTGATCGAAAGACCTTGACGAAATCGGTTTTGCAAGTCAGCGACGCGACACGAGTTTTGTACTGGATAAAATGCAGGAAAAACCGTGCAGCAGATCTGCAAGGTTTTGTCAGGGTCTCGACGGATCCGGACATAATTCGAGGTTTATTTTTGAAACGAAAAATCCATTACACCATTTTAGTGTCTGCGTCCCAACCCCCAAAAACGATCCCATTGTGGACGAAAAGCCCATGGAAGAGGAAACCCCCGCGGCTCCACTTTCCACGAGACGATCCTCGAAACGGTCACGTAAATCGCCCGTCGCTGCGTCTCCATCGGTAGCGAAAAGTGCTGAACAAGATGAGGAGGAGTTGGCAAAAGTAGCAAAATTGGCGAAAACGCCGCCACGAAAGGGAAGGCCAAAGAAGGTAATTTTTGGATTAAAAAAAAAATAACTGAAAATTTAATTTCAGAAGGTGGCACCTGAAGCTGTGACTGTGCAAGAAGTGCCGAATAAACGTGCGCGATCTTTGACGACGATGCCGACGACGACGACGACGCTTCAGAAAAAACCTTCATCTGATGAAGTTACACTCCATCAGCTTCAAAAGTCTGTAGAAGTGGAGCCATCACCATTAATCACTGACACTGCTGAAAACCCAGTGTCCCCACCAAAAACGCCACGAACCCCGTCCATTCTCCGTGTCGCCAAACGATTCGACGGCTCGCCGAGCATTCTCCGCCGTCTGGATTCGCCACAAACTGAGCGCAAGAGAAACCGAGTGCACTTTGGCGAAGAATCTCTGCCACAGGACCAGCCAACGTCACAAGTCGTGCTCGCCGTCGACGTAAATTTAAAGTCAACTTCTGAAAACCCTTCGCCGTCTAAAATCATTGAGATCCCCGACAGCCCACGCGGTCTTCTCGAAATCCCCAACCCAGCATCGACCACGTCACCATTCTTCAGAAGCCTTGTCGGCTGCAACGATCCAATCGATAAAGTGGTCCGCAAACTCGCTCCATTGTGTCTGAAAACTGCGGTGGATGCTGTCAAAAAGTCGCTGCAAAAGGCGGGAATCAAGACGATTGGCGAATTCGCCTCGCTCACCAAAAAACAGCTCAACGACATTTCGGGCCTGAAACATCCAAAGGAAAAGTGCGCGCGAAGCGTTTTGCAAGAGTACGAGGCGAAAAAGAGGGCGGAGACGAGGGCGTCGGAGGAGCGCATTACGGCGGATGAAACGCCGTTGAAACAAATGCCAATGATTGTGGACTGTTTGCCAGTGGACACGCCCTTTCAACCAATCCCGAAGATTGTGGAGACTCCAGAACCGGAAGAAGAAAAGGCATCTGAATCGCCAGCGTCGCCAATTGCCGCAAAAGTGGTCGACACGAATCCGCAGGAAGAGGTGCGCAAGAATTTGGCGCCAATTTTCGACAAAACAAAGGTCAAACTGGAGGTTTTGAGTCCACAGAAGGTCGTGAAAGCAAAGGGAACATCCTCGATGATTGACGGTAAGGCCCAACTTTGAAACAAACGCGCCCTCTGCGTCTCCACAATGCAGAGCATGCAAAAGTGGAGACGCAGAGAAGCGAGAGACTCTGCGTCTCCACGGTGCAGAGTATGCAAAAATGGAGACGCAGAGTGACGAAAGATTCTCGGCGTCTCCACGGTGCAGATCATGCAAAAATGGAGACGGAGAGAGGCGAGCGATTCTCTGCGTCTCCACAGTGCAGAGCGATCTTCTAAAAAATGGAGACACAGAGAAGCGAGAGATTCACTGCGTCTCCACAGTGCAGAGCATACAAAAATTTAGATGCGAAAGATTCTCTGCGTCTCTACAGTGTAGAGAATGCAAAAATGGAGACGCAGAGACGGGGGATATGGCGCCCGAAAATACGATTTTAAGAAATTTTTTGAGACGTTTCGAAACTTTGCATTTTTTGGTTTTGAGACGTTTCGAAACCTGTAATTTCGAAATCTGCCATTTCGAAACTGGGACGTTTCCAAACTTTTTGCATTTTTTGGTTCCGAGACGTTTCGAAACCCGTCATTTCGAAACTTTTGCATTTTTGGTTCCAGGACGTTTTGAAACCTGTCATTTCGAAACTGGGACGTTTCGAAACTTTTTTGCATTTTTTGGTTTTGAGACGTTTTGAAACTTTTTCGCATTTTTTGGTTCCAGGACGTTTCGAAACTTTTTCGCTTTTTTTTGTTTCCGAGACGTTTCGAAACTTCCGTATTTTTTAGTTCTAGGACGTTTTGAAACTTGCCATTTCGAAACTTTTTTTGCATTTTTTGGATCCAGGACGTTTCGAAACGTGTCATTTCGAAACTGGGACGTTTCGAAATTGGGACGTTTCGAAACTGGAACGTTTTGAAACTTTGCATTTTTCGGTTCCGGGACGTTTCGAAACCTGTCATTTCGAAATTGGGACGTTTTGAAACTTTGCATGTTTTGGTTCCGAGACGTTTCGAAACCTGTCATTTTGAAATCGGTCATTTCGAAACTGAGACGTTTCGAAACTTTTTTGCATTTTTTGGTACCGGGACGTTTCGACACCTGCCATTTAGAAACTGGGACGTTTCGAAACTTTTTGCATTGTATGGTTCCGTGACGTTTCGAAATCGGTCATTTCGAAACTAGGACGTTTGGAAACTTTTTTTTTGTTTTGCATTTTTGCGTAGCGTTTTTTCGCCAATTTGACTGCAAAAATGCACAGAAGTTTCGAAACGTCCCAGAGCCGTCTAGGTGGGCGGGGTTTCATATTTGGATGTATTTAGCAACTCTATCTCAAAATGTTCCAGACTCGCAACTGTTGCACCGCATCTGCTCGAACCTCTCCCGAGCTCACTCTCTCAACCAGCTGCCCACCGAGAAATGGTCAAACTTTTTGAACACTGTCAACAAATCGGCCATTCTCTTCAAAAACATTGTCCAGGACCGTGGCACGCGGCTCGCCGAGTGGGATGACGTGGACATGGAGAATCAGACGTGCGACGACGTGTTGGCACCCGAAGATGATGTGAAAATGCTGCGCGACGTGTATCGCCGATTCTCACGTCATCACACGCTTGGTGACGTCACGGATGACACGTGGCGTGGAGTTATGGAGACTGTGAACGAGGCGGCCGTATTGTTGCGAAGTATTGTGGTTGAGCGTGCGTCAAAGTTTTGATTTTGCTATTTTTTTAATAATTTTTTGATTTGATTACACTTACTGACCCAATTTATTGTATACTGTACCGATCTGTAATATTCTGGTATTCGAGAGGAAGTTTTTTTTGTCCGCATAATAACGGCCCTTATTTGTAATATTTTTGACGTCACCTATGACTACGATGAAGCAAACGAATAAAAGATACGTGGAACCTCTTCAGAACATTTTTGCCATACTGACAAAGAATTGTAATCTCGAGTGGTTCAGTTCACATTGAGGAGATGAGGAAGAAGAAGAAGACGTCCAGCACTTCCGCGCGGCGGCAAGATCAAGAGGTGGGCGCGTTTACCATTTTAAATCTAAATACCTCGCGCTCTATCTTTCGTTTTTATTTAATAATTGTGCACCAAAAATTATACAATCATTTCAGTTTATCACACAACGAAACTCTAAATCGACAAAAAAGTGAAGTGAGTTTTTATAAATCAAATTTCTCAAAAATCGTCTCTTAAAAGTTTCCGAAACTTTGCCACAAGGTTCTCCGAAGGATTCTCTATCGATTGGTATAAAAATTATACACCTGTATGTTTTCATTTTCGAGAAAAGTTGCAAAATATTGAGCAATTTGTACAAAAGACAACTTTTCTCGAAAACTAGTTCTTAAAAGTTTCTGAAACTTTGCCAGAACATTCTCCAGACAGTTCTCTATCGTTTGGTATCAAAATTATACACCTGTATGAGTTCATTTTCGAGAAAAGTTGCAAAATATTGAACAATTCGGACAAAAGACAACTTTTCTCGAAAACTAGTTCTTAGAAGTTTCTAAAACTTTGCCACAACGTTCTCCAGACAGTTCTCGATCGTTTGGGATCAAAATTATACACCTGTATGAGTTCATTTTCGAGAAAAGTTGCAAAATGATGAGAAATTTGGACAAAAGACAACTTTTCTCGAAAATCGTCTCTTGGAATTTTCTGAAACTTTACCAGAACGTTTTACAAATGATTTCCTATTGTTTGCTAAAAAAATTACACACTTGTATGAGTTCATTTTCGAGAAAAGTTGCGAAAAAATGAGCGGTTCGGACAAAAGACAACTTTTCTCGAAAACTAGTTCTTACAAGTTGCTGAAACTTTGCCACAAGGTTTTCCGAAGGATTTTCTATCGATTGGTGTCAAAATTTTGCACCTGTATGAGTTCATTTTTGAGAAAAAGTTGCGAAAAAATGAGCGATTCGGACAAAAGACAACTTTTCTCAAAAACTGTCTCTTAGAACTTTCTAAGACTTTGCCAGAACGTTTTCCAGGGGATTCTCTAGCATTTGGTATTAAAATTATCCACGTGTATGATTTTATTTTCGAGAAAAGTTGCAAAATATTGAACAATTCGGACAAAAGACAACTTTTCTCGAAAATCGTTTCTTGGAAGTTTCTGAAACTTTGCCATAACGTTCTCGAGACAGTTCTCGATTGTTGGGATCAAAATTATACACCTGTATGCTTTCAGTTTCGAGAAAAGTTGCAAAGTGTCGCGAAAAAGAGAAAAATCCAGACAAAAATAATTTTTTGAAAAAAAAAAAGAAACATTTTGATGAAAAAATAATTTTTCTCGAAAATCGCTCCTTAAAAGTTTCCGAAACGTTGCCAAAACGTTCTTAAGAGAATTCTCTATCTTTTAATATCAAAATTGTACACTTGTAGCGCCCGTCCCATTATCGGTAGAGCGCCCCTCTTGGTTCTTTGCTAACCTTAACGAATCGAAACGAAAGTTGATATCAAATGAACCCCGCCACCCACTCGGGAGTTCATCATCTTTGTCTCTTTTGTGTGTGTGTGTGTGCACACAAAACTGTTTATATTCAACTCGGCTCCAAATACAGCGCACCGCTCTGCTCAAGCGGCTTTCTTTCCGCGCGCGCGCCGCGCGGAAACCGTAAGAAGGTCAGGGGTCTCGCGCGCGTACAGCTGACTCGTTGCGTCGCTCCACACACCGGTTTCGTCGGTGGCGAGTTTGTTTCAGGAGCGCCGGAATAGCGGCTTTGCGGCCATTTTTGGTGCCTTTTCCTATTTTTAACGTTTTATGGTTTAGCTCCGCCCACTTTTTTTTGTATTTTAGCGAAATATGTAGTTTTTTCTATGTTTTTAATTAATTTTGAATGGTTTTCAGATTTGTTTTATGTCGTTTTTTCCATTATTTAGCTCCGCCCATTTTTTTTGCCATTTTTTGAGCTAATTATCAGTTTCAGAATGATCGGGACCAAAACTTGAGGCTTTTTTCGACTGATTTTGATTTTCAGACTAAAAAGGACCAAGAACAAGAGAAAAATCGATTTAAAATAAATGATAAATTTGAAACAAATAAATGTGCCAGTTTTGCAGTTTTAATTGTATTACACCGCGTCCAATCTATCGGTTTTCAGTCGATTTTAAGCTAGAAATTAATGATTTTTGTCTAGTTTTGGGCCTATTCAACACAGAAAAAACCCGTTTTTCGAAAAAACAAATTTTTTTGACTTGAAAATCCGTCGCGTCGAGACCGGTCAATGTAAAAATTCAATGCGCAGTTAAAGGCGCATTACATGCTTTTTACAACGCCGGGTCTCGACGGGTTTTTACCGGTTTTTTCCGCTCTGAATGAGTCCATTTTATCGGGATTTTTGGAAAATTTGGCCAAAAATATCGATTTTCCAGACAATCGATGATAAACTAGTTTTTCTAGCTTAAATTTCACTGAAAACCGATAGAAATCGAAATAAAAAAACGTCTAGATGAGACCCTTACAAGTCCGGGGAATAAAGAATAAGCTCCGCCCCGATTCCTGAAAAGGGGCGGAGCTTATTCATGGGTTTATCAGGGTCTGATTCTAGAAATTTGAGATTGGACGTGGCATAATAAATGAAACTGTAATTTTCTCTGATCTTCTCGAGTTCCTACAAGAAAACATGAAGCCCCGCCCACAATAACACTAAAAAAGTGGGCGGGGTTTCAGTTTTTGTTGTAGCAATTCGATCGAAGCACAATAGTTATTTATTTTAGGGCGGCAAAAGGTACTGTAGATCAGAGCTTTGTACAGCAGTAAATAAGATGATCTCGTGTTTATTTTTCCCCCAGGTATTTACCTGGTAATTCGATGCTTACCCCCTTCCCAAAGTGACTAGTTGCGGAAAAAGTTTCCGCGCGCGGGCATAATCCTTTTCTTTACGGAATGAACTTGACGCAACACACAGCACTATTTACTCTTTATTGGTGGCGCGCGAACGAAAAAAAAAAAGAAAAACTTGATTGCGTGCACGCCTAGGTTACTGCGTTTTGCCGCTGGCACACACGTTGCGGAAAAATCGGATTATAGGTGTGGGTGGAGCTGAGGAATGTCAGAAATGCTCAGATTCTTCTAAACATTTTGGGGAATGATGTCAAAATGGCGATATTTCAAAATGTGTGTGTTTGCGGACAATGCACCAAATTTTACGACATTTCGAGTTAAAATTTGATTTTTCAGTCAAATTTTGACTCAAAATATCGTAAAATGTGGTGTTTGATCCGCAAACATTTTCGCATTGAAATATTGAATTTTTTTGACATTATTCCCCATTTTTTTGCTTCTTTTTTGTTGGGCTTTTCAAATTTCATAATTTTTGATAAAGTTCTTCCAAAAGGAGTACACGAGGGCGCTTAGCGTTTTTCGTGTTTTTTTTTAACTTTTTTTCTTAAATCTAGTTGCGATAATCTCAATAAAATCGATATTCAACACAGAAAAATGAAAACAAAAAAATATGAAAAAAACTAAAATTTCAACAAAAAAATTTTTTTCCACATTTTTTTTTCAAATTTTTTCCCGTTTCTTAATTACATTTAAATTGTATTTGGTACATACATGTTCTAGCCAATTTTCACTTCGGTTAATGCACAAAAACCCTGATTTTTTACTAACGTAAGGAATTCACCATGGGTTCACGGCTAGGGGCCTAAATTTTAAAATCCCTATTTCTCAGCCATTTTTCAACTTTTCCGGGCGGTCAAACGCTTAAAAAATTTGTTTTAATTGGGGCCATCAAACTACTAAACAATCTAACAAGAAAATAAAAAAATTGGACCAGAAACTTTGAAAAAACTGTTTTTTTTTTTATTTCTGAAAATTAAAACACTTATAACTTTCTTATTTCTCAACCGATTTGATCGTGCGAGCTCTCAAAATGTTCACAAAAATTTAAACTATCGAACTAAACTGTTATCTTTAGCGATAAATTGTGGCGGCGCGTGATTTTCTGCTAAATATCGATTTTTGATTATGAGGGCAGTAAAAAATGCATTTTCTTTTTTCGCTACCCCGTAAAGAATCCCTAGCTACTAGATTTATTAGAAAAACCGGAGAAAAACAGGGAGAAAATAGTAAAAAATGTTTTCAACAAAAAAAAGGAATCGAATTGGCGCCAAACGGGTGGGTTTCTAGGCCAGTTGCAATATTTTTGTATATGTCTATAATAGATCTATCGCGTAGGAAAAATCTTGCTTTGTCTGAAATCTGAAACACCTTGCTTTTTTATTTTGTCTGAGAAACCTAGCAAAACTCGAAAAAAAAAATTTTCCCAAAAAATGTTGCAAAAAAAAAATTTAAAAATTTAAAGTCTTCCAAAAGGAGTACACGAGGTATTTAGAACTGTTTTTTTTTTGCTTTTTTTTTTACTTTCTTGCCATTAGAAATGTGTCAAATAACGAGAATAGTAAAAATATTGGTTTTTGTATGTTTATGAAACGGAAAATTTTGAAAAAAAAAAATAAATTTTTTTTTTCAGAAAATCGCCTATAACTTTTTTATTTCTCAACCGATTTAATCGTGCAAGCTCTTAAAATGTTCACAAAAGTTCCATTTGTCCAACAAAATTGTTATCTTCTGTTAAAAACTGTCCCAGCGCACACACTGACGCATTCCCCATTTTGGTGGCAGTGACCATGTCGAAAAATGTAAAAAAAATGTGGTCTGAAACTTTGGGAAATTGTGTCAAAAATGCTGGCGGTACTGAAAATATTAGCGCGCTCATTTTTTTTTTATTGGGTTTATTTTTAATTTTTTGCAAAACTGGGCCATGTTTGTCTCTATTTGGCAGGTTGTTGGTCTATTTTTTCCGACAAAAGGCATTAGTGAAAAGCTGTTTTGCGCGAGGAATTGTCCATGGTGTTTGGTGGGAATTTTCGGCTATTAGCCTTTGATTTTCTGGCCGGGTGTCAAATGTATGAGGCACAGGGCTAGACAATGATGACTATTAGCGGTTTTGATGACTGTTAGCATTTGAAAATTGTTGCAAATCGGCCTCTTACAAAATGTAGAAAAAAAGTGAAAAATTCAAAAAAAAATCAATTTTTCTCGAAAATCGTCTCTTGGAAGTTGTTGAAACTTTGCCATAACGTTTTCCAAAGCTTTCTCTAATTTTAGACTCTTCTATGTTTTAATTTTCGAGAAAAATTGAATAGCAAAATTTCGAAAAAAAAAGTGAAAATTTAAAAAAAAAAAAAAAATAAATTTTTCTCGAAAATGGTCTCTTGCAAGTTTCTGAAACTTTGCCAGAAGGTTTCCCACAAAGTTATCTTATTTTTGACAGCACAACCAGGCCCTTGTATGTTTTCATTTTCGAGAAAAATTGAATTGCAAAATTTCGAAAAAAAAAGTGAAAATTTTTTGGAAAAAAAAATCAATTTTTCTCGAAAACTGTCTCTTGGAAGTTTTTGAAACTTTGCCACAACGTTTTCCTATTTTTTGACAGCAAAACTAGGCACTTCTATGTTTTCATTTTCGAGAAATTTCCATGTTTTATTTGGTTTTTTTTCTAGATTCTATCAAACTAGTCGCATTTTCCAAAGGCTTCCATTTCTATGGCTATTAGCCCCCTTTTTTAATTGGAAAAAGGCTCTCGATTAACGGACAAACGAACGCGAAGCTATTTTCGACCAGTTACACATTCTAAAATATCCGATCCAATCCGTTCATAAATTCATTCATTCCACAAGAAAAAAAGCACGTATTCCAAACAAACAAATTCATTCATTTGTTTGCTCAACGTGCCTCTTCTTCTTCTTCGTCTTTTTATTCTTGTTCTTCTTCTTGGTCGTCTTCGTCTCTATGGACGGCCGGAGCGCCGTCAATTATGTACCTGTGGGATGATCCTTTAGGTGCTCGGCTCGTCGGCGTTGCAACGCCGTTGCAACTCTTGAGAGTGTGAGAAAAAATGTTTGGATTCTATTTACATAATATTTGTTCACCTAGTCATCTTGTCGTGACCTCTAATTTTAGAAAAATTTTTTTCTATTTTCCAAAAGGAGTACACGAGGTTATTTTTTTTTCTTGCTATTTTTAGGTCAGTTTTCTTATAAATCTAGTTTTCATAATAAAAAACCAATATTAAGCTCATAAAAAGCAAAAATAAAGGGGCAAAAAATGAGAAAAAAAACTAATTTTTTAACAAAAATTAAGACCCATTTCTAAAAACAAGAAAATAATACGATTCAAAAAAATCGGTTCTATCAGCCTCGTGTACTCCTTTTGGACAACTTTTAATTTTTTTCGCAAAATTTTGAAAAAAAAAATTTTTTTCAAGTTTTTTTTTAGTGTTTTAGACAGAATAAGCCATTGTCTGCGCGACACACCTCAGCTCTCTCGTTTTGCAAAAAAAGTCTCTTGTGTATAAGGCCGTTTTCCCCTGTCGACAAAATGGGCGCTGGCGCAGTTTCTTTTAATTAAAAATGGCTGAAATTTTGGGTAATAATGTCAGCAATGCTTGCCCAAAAAATTTCAGATACTGAAATATCGATTTTTCGACAAAAAATTGTTTTTTCAAAATTTCGAAAAAAAAAATTATTTCAGAAAAATTTAAAAAAATTTTTTTTTTTTTTTTTGCAAAAATCGATATTTCAGAGTTTATAAATAATGAACACGCTACTATTTTCAGTACCGCCAGCCTTTTTGAATTTATTTCCCCAAGTTTAAGGCCAATTTTTTGAAAATTTTTCGACATGGTCACTGCCACCAAAACGGGGAATGCGTCAGTGTGTGCGCTGGGATAGTTTTTAATTGAAGTTAACAATTTCATTGAATAAATGGAAATTTTGTGGTCAGTTTAATCGCTTGCGCAATCAAATAGATTGAGAAATAAAAAAGTTATGGGCGATTTTCTGAAATTAACATTTTTTTTTTAATTTCTTGTTTCATAAACACACAAAACTGATATTCTTGCTATTTTTACTATTCTCGTTACTGACACACTTCTAATGGCAAGAAAATCCATAAATAGCTCAAAATCTGTTCTAATACCTCGTGTACTTCTTTTGGACGACTTTTAATTTTTTTTTTTTTTGCAAAAATTTTTGGAAATTTTTTTTTTAAGTTGCGCGTTGTTTTTCAGACAAAGCAAGCTGTTTCAAAAAAAAACATTTTTTCTGCGCGATTCGTCTATTATATACCAATACAAAAATATTGCAAGTGGTCGCTGGCCTAGAAAACCGCTCGTTTGGCGTCAATTCGATTGCTTTTTTTTTTTTTTGAAAACATTTTTGCATTTTTTTTTTCCCTGTTTTTCTCCGGTTTTTCTTGAAAATCTAGTTTCTAGGGATTTTTTACGGGGTAGTGAAAAAAAAATGCATTTTTTGCGGCCCCCATAATGAAAAATCGATATTTAGCAGAAAATCATGCGCTGCCAAAATTTACCCTTAAAGATAACACTTCAATTCGATAGTTCAAATTTTTTTGAACATTTTAAGAGCTTGCACGATTAAATCTGTTCAGAAATTAGAAAGTTATAAGTGTTTTAATTTTCAGAAATAAAAAAAACAGTATTTCCAAAATTTCCGGTCCAATTCTTCTATTTGCTGCTTAGATTGTTTTGTAGTTTTATGAACCCAATTAAAACAAATTTTTTAAGCTTCTGACCGCCCGGAAAAGTTGAAAAATGGCTGAGAAATAGGGATTATAAAATTTAGTCCCCTAGTAGTGCACCCATAGTGAATTCCTTGGTAAAATCAATTTTTGTTCATTGATCGATGTGAAAATTGACTAAAAAGGTATCAAATACAATTTAAATGTATTTTTGAAACAGGGATTTTTTAAAAATTTTTGAAAAAAATTTTTTTTTGTTAAAAAATTAGTTGTTTTCTTTTTATTTTGCTCAATTTTGCTAAATTTTTCTTTTTTTCTAGGCTAAATATCAGTTTTTTAAATTATTATTATTATTATTTGCGCAACTAGATTTAAGAAAAAAGACAATAAAAGCACGAAAAAGAATTTTAATGAAACATTTATTTTAACGCGCCTGCCGGTCCATAGTGTATAGGCCCAAACGCACAAAAAATTCGCGCCAAATACGCAGCCAAACAACAGAATTATACGAATTTTTAAAATTTCGCTGCGTACATGACATGGCGGCAATTTGAAAAATCAAAACAAAAAAACGTACGAGTCGACACACCGAGCGCCGCCGCCAGCGAGTTTATCACAGCCCTCGAGGTCGTTCGCTCTCGTCCTCCCATGTGGTCTAGTGGTTAGGATTCGTGGTTTTCACCCACGCGGCCCGGGTTCGATTCCCGGCATGGGAAGTTTCTTTTTTTTTGTTGCTTTTAACATATTGCATATTACAAGTCGACTGGGCCAGCAATAAGCGAAAGCAAAAGAAACAGTTGCGCATCATCATCCGCTCGCTGCAACAAGTACCGCTAGATAACTACCACAGGCGGGGTCCACTTGTTTTCTCTGCGCTGACTCGTCGCGAAAGCCCATGGATGAATGGAGGAGGAGACGAAGCATTACCGGTTCGTTCGGCAGTCTCCCTCTCTCTCTTTCTCTCTATTTTAGGCCCATGTTTTGTTATTGTGTTTTTGGTTTTTGCTTTTGGGTTGGCGCATATTATCCACTTGTTTCATCTGCTGGGTACAATGTCATAAGTTTTCTTAATTATGCGTTTGTTTTGTATTATCTTTTATGTTTTATTTTTTATTCATTCGCTTCGTTTCTTTATTTCTTTCTTTCTTTCTTTCTTTCTTCCAAAAGCAGGTGAAAAGCGGCTAATCCCTACTTAGCCCTCGTTTTTGCAAAAAAAAACGAACTTCCCATGCCGGGAATCGAACCCGGGCCGCGTGGGTGAAAACCACGAATCCTAACCACTAGACCACATGGGATGGCGAGAGGCAACTGCCTTGAGGGCGGTGATAAACTCGCTGCCACCGGTCGACCGGCCGGCCGGCTGGCTGCCGTGCCGCTCAAAAAAAAAAACGCATTAGGTGCCTATGACGTCATCAAAATGCCCCGAAGACGTTTGGCAATAAGGATAAGCGATTATATGTGTGTGGTAATGGATGGAAAACGAGGAGAAGAAGCTGCGCCTCCACTTTCCGCGGGCTATCACGCGGATAAACGGTATTTCATGTTGCGTCCTTTTCCGCAGATTTCCGTACTTTTATTCTGTTTTCAATCGACTTGCGACGTGAGAACGCGAGACTCCGCCCACTTATTTGTGCGCTACCTGTCTGCGTCTCTTCAAATATCACTGTGTTCGCGCGGTCGCCCTCAAAAAAGTGGGCGGAGTCTCGCGTTCTCATGTCGCAAGTCGATTGAAAACACAATAGCAGTGGAAAATTAGGAGAAAAAGGGCAGATTGAAAGGGAAATTGGGCTTGTATTATTAGAAGGAAGCAAACACGTTAGAAAATAAGATTTATTTGAATTTTTTTCTTGATTTTTAAAAGTTTCTATAAATCAAAGTTCACACTTTTCACTTTTCACGTTTCACCTTTTCACATTCATTCATTCATTTATTCATTTATCGGCCCGTGGAAGACGTCAAAACTTTGAAAGATGTGAGAGGGAGAGAAAGATAGAGAGAGATAAAATCTCCTCGTCCTTTTGTGTAAACATTATGATGATTTAACGTTTCCTATTAACACCATACACAACAACAACAATAATACTAATAATATTACTAAAAGCGGAAAAGGTTCAAACTTTTCCTGATGGAATTAATTTCTTTATCACTTTTATTAGCACTCGCATAGAAAAAAGCAAAAAAAAAAAAAAAAAAAAAAAGAAACTTCCCATGCCGGGAATCGAACCCGGGCCGCGTGGGTGAAAACCACGAATCCTAACCACTAGACCACATGGGAGGACGAGAGCGAGCGACCTCGAGGGCTGTGATAAACTCGCTTGCGGCGGCGCTCGGTATGTTCGAGCGAACGTTTTTTTTTTTTTTCAAATTGCCGCCATTTCATGTACGCAGCCAAATTTTAAAATTGCCCATAACTATGTTATTTTGCTGCGTATTCGGCCCAAATTTTTTGTACGCGTAAAAAATGTAGGAGCCAACTTCGTAACATGTTTACAAACAGTAAAAATTTCAATAAAAAAAAAGGTTTTTTTTTTTAATTGCGTGCTACATCCCCTTTTTGTTGCTGTTTTTCTTCCAGTTTTTTATTGTTTTTCATAAATTTAATAGCTTTAATAAAAATAATTAGCCTCAAAAATAAAAAAAAATTTTTTTTTCAAAAATTTTGTTTCTAAAATGAACAAAACTCTATTTTTCACGTATCGATACATTTTTAAAGGTAGAAAAATAAAAAAAACCAAAATAAAAATTTTGCACCTCGTGTACTCCTTTTGGACGATTTTAAAATGTTTGGAAGTTCCATTCCCATTATTTTGCCGCCGCCGCCGCGCGGCGGCGCTTCCCCAAATCACCAGGTGATTCTGCTTCCGACATTAAACAGTTTTCTGGTCTACAGCTTTTCCTCCCCTTTCTCCCCTCGATTATATCCCTTTCTCTGCGTCTCTCTATCACTCGTACTCTCTGCGTAACGGTTTGGGGAGAGGGAGAGAGAGACAGTTCTCTCTCACTCTCTATTTTTTCTTCCCTATTAGCCACCTCTTCCCCTTCTTCTACTTCTTCTTCTTCTTAGCTTTCTCCCCCAAGATTTAGCCTTTAGCGTTAGCCTTTTTTAGCCACCTTATTTTCCCCAAAAATGGTCCAAAAGGAGTACACGAGGACAATGGCCTTGCTGACCGAGAAACATGTTTTTTAAACCAAGTTTTAACTTCCGGAATTGTAATTTTTTATGAAAATGTTGAAAAAACCTCGTGTACTCCTTTTGGACTACTCGCTTCCAATTTTTTAAAAATTTGAGAATTTTCCTGGTTTTTAGTCCCTTCTCCTTCTCAAAATATACTTGCTGGGAGCTGAGAGCATAGCAAAAAGAGTAAAGTGACCATAAAAGTGGTGGATAAAACAAAACTGGACACTACTACTAGTGGTGCTGGTGGCCATCCCATCCCATCCCATCCCATCTCCTTTTATCGCCGTTTTTTCATCGGGACGCTTTCCATTTTTTTTTGGGTTAGCTTACTTACTTACTTACTTATTTAATGTCCACGAGCACGACGTTCGTATTTTACTGCAGGAATAATAAAAATTGAAAAAAAAAATTTTTTTTTTGAAAATTTTGACAACATTTTTTTTTCTCAAAAACTAACTCTTAGAATTTTCTAAAACTTTGCCACAACACTTTCCAGACGTTTTTCTGATTTTTGATACCAAAACTAGACACTTGTATGTTTTCATTTTTGAGAAAAATTGCGAAAAGTCCAAAAATTGTGAGAAAATCAGACAAAAACCACATTTTCTCAAAAACTGTCTCTTAGAAGTTCCTGAAACTTTGCCAGAACATTTTACAGACGCTTTTCTAATTTTTGATACCAAAACTAGACACTTGTATGTCTTAATTTTTGAGAAAAATCACAAATTTTTGAAAAAAGTGGAAAAAATCCGACAAAAATCACTTTTTCTCAAAAACCAACTCTTGGAATTTTTTGAAACTTTGCCACAACGTTTTTCAGACATTTTTCTATTTTTTGACATAAAAACTAGGCACTTGTATGTTTTCATTTTTGAGAAAAATTGCAAAAAGTTTAAAAATAGTGAAAAATTTACATAAAAACCACATTTTCTCAAAAACCAACTCTTAGAAGTTTCTGAAACTTTGCCACAATGTTTTTTAAACATGTTTCTATGTTTTGACATTAAAACTAGACACTTGTATGTCTTCATTTTTGAGAAAAATCACAAAATGTTGAAAAAAGTGGAAAAAATCAGACATATACCTTTTTTTCTCAAAAGCCGACTCTTAGAACTTTCTGAAACTTTGCCACAACTTTTTCAAACATTTTTTTTAAATTTTGACATTAAAACTAAGCAGCTGTATGTCTTTGTTTTCAAGAAAAATTGCAAAAAATCAAAAAATAGTGAAAAATTTACATAAAAACCACTTTTTCTCAAAAACCAACTCTTGGAATTTTCTGAAACTTTGCCAAAATGTTTTTCAGACATTTTTCTATGTTTTGACAATAAAACTAGGCACTTGTATGTCTTCATTTTCGAGAAAAATTACAAAAAATTGAAAAATAGGGTAAAAATCAGACAAAAACCACTTTTTCTCGAAAACTGTCTCTTAGAACTATCTGAAATTTTGCCACAACGTTTTCCAGACATTTTTCTAATTTTCAATATTTAAACTAGGCACTTGTATGTTTTCATTTTTGAGAAAACAGCTGCGGAATTTTCTACTTTTCAAATTTTCCCGCCCATCAGTTTTGAACCGGTGTCTCTGTGTGTGGGCCTCTCGAACTACCATAAGCACTTTATGGTATGGCATACATCTAAAAGAATACAATAACAACCACAAATACGGTCTCTCTCTACCTGGTCTCGTTTTTGTCGGTCTACGCGCGCACACACCCGCGCGGAATGTGCAACGGTGCATAAAGTCGTAAGCGGTGTGGTGCGGTATGGCGGGAGGGGAACGGTGAGTAGTTACACACAAAGGCAGGAAATTTAATGTATGTATTTGCAGATTTATACATACATATGTACATTGCCAGTTTCAATGCCCTTTTTGAGTTTTTTGGCCTAAATTCCAGGTCATTTCACTTTTCTGTTTTAACGAGATTGTCATTAAGTTGTAAACGTTAAAGCCAAAGACAACGTAATCATAAAACGATAAAAAACGGTAGCGTTCCTTTATCATTATCATTGTCAGTTTTCGTTTCCCAAGTTTTCTGCTATCTCTCTTATTCTTGAAAGTTATCGTGATTTTGCACCAAAAGTTTTTGAAATTTAGATTACCTAAATCGCCACAAAATTCTGCATTGAAGGGTCCAAAAAGCATAAAAATCGGCCCATTAGTAATCGAGTTACGGTTAGCGGCATGTTGCAGCCGACACCTCCCGGGTTTCATTGCTTGCGCTGCCTGCGTTGTTTAGGTTATTTTTGGCGGCTTCAAAATTGGGCTTTCAAGAAATTTAAAATATGGGCGTGATCGGAAAAAAATTCTCTATCGATCTGTCCAAAAATCATAAAAGTCGGCCCAGTATTAAGCGAGTTACGATCGGCGGCATTTTGCGGCCGACACTTCACGGGTTCTGCTAACTGCGCTGTCTGCGTCGTTTGGGCTCCATTTAGTGTCTTTAAAATTGGAATTTCCAAATAATAAAATGACGGGTGTGATCGCAAAAAAATTCTCTATCGATCTGTCCAAAAATCATCAGAATCGGCCCAGTAGTAAACGAGTTACGGTCTACGGCATGTTGCAACCGACACCTCACGGGTTTCGGCTCTAACTGGCTTTGAAATGGGAAATTCGAAACACTGACAGTATCAAAAAAAAATTCCCTATCGATCCGTCCAAAAATCATGTAAATCGGCCCAGTAGTAAGCTACGGTGGGCGGCACCTTGCGACCGACACCTCACGGGTTTCACTGCTCGCGCTGCCTGCGTCTTCTAGGCTCCTTTTAGTGACTTCAAAATGGGAATTTTAAAAAGTTTAAAAAATGGGCGTGATCGCAAGAAAATTCTCTATCGATCTATCCAAAAACCATGAAAATCGGCCCACTAGTAAGCGAGTTACGGTCGGCGTCATGTTGCAGCCGACACCTCACGGGTTTCGCTGCTCGTGCTGTCTGCGTCTCCTAGACTCCTTCTAGTGGCTCTAACTGCCTTCAAAATGGGAATTTCGAGGAAATCAAAATACCAGCAGTACCGCAAGAAAATTCTCCACCCAGCTGTCGGAAATCCAGATAGATTTGGTTAGCCGCCATCATTAGCGACCCCTCTCTCATAACCTTGGTGGAGGATGGATTCTTCACTGTGTTTGCTTCTCTCCTTCTTTTTTTGTGATCGTTCGTTCCTCCATTCCATGAGATGCCCTTCACAGATCGTTCGCTAACGGACTTACTCCACTACCACTCGCAATTTTCGCATCTTTTATGTAATTTGTGAGGCGAGGCGAGGCGGTGAACGTTGTATAAAGGAGGAAGGTCAAATCCCTCCCCCTTTTTTTTTGATTCAGGCTATGGGAATGAATTGAGCGGGATCCGAGGATTTCGAGTTGAACGCTTTCTTTCTTTCTTTTCGTCATTCTTCGATACTCTTTTACTTGTGTACTTACTGTCACTGTTGCAGGCCAGAGTACAAGATATGCGAACAGAAGCCAGAACGACGAACTAGTAATGGTCATCACAACCTTTCCACCCACACCTACACCCACACCATCACCTCGACCCGAACTCGAATGGCTTTTTCCGAAAGAAGTAAGCAATTTTTTTCTCGAAAACTACTTCTTGGAACTTTCTGAAACTTTGCCATAAGGTTTTTTTAGACTAGTTTGAGTTGTTTGATAATAAAACTAGACACTTGTATAATTTTTTTTTGAAAAAAAAATTTCAAATTTTTTTTTTCGAAATTTTTCAAAAAAAAAAATGAAATTTCTCGAAAACTAGCTCTTAGAGATTTCTGAAACTTTGTCACAACTTTTTCCAAACATTTTTCAAATTTTTGCTATAAAAACTAGACACTTGTATGATTTTATTTTCGAGAAAAATCACAAAATGTTGAAAAAAGTGGAAAAAATCAGACAAAAATTTTTTTATCGAAAACTAGCTCTTATAACTTTTTGAAACTTTGTCATAACATTTTTTCGACAGTTTTTCAATTTTTAAAATTAACACTAGACACTTGTATGTTTTCATTTTCGAGAAAAAAATTTTAGAAAAAAAAATTGTTTTGAAAAATTTTCAAAAAAAATTTTTTTTTTTCGAAAACTGTTTCTTAGAACTTTCTGAAACTTTGCCACAACATTTTCCAAGTAGTTCTAAATTTTTTAAAATTAAAATGAGACACTTGTATGTTTTAATTTTCGAGAAAAAAAATTTTGAAGTTTTTTTTTTTGAAAATTTTGACAAAATTAATTTTTCTCGAAAACTAGTTCTTAGAACTCCCTGAAACTTTTTTATAACGTTTTCCAGAAAATTTTCAATTTTTTGATATCAAAACTACACACTTGTATGTTTTCATTTTCGAGGGAAAAAAATTTTTGAAGTTATTTTTTGAAAATTTTGACAAAATTAATTTTTCTCGGAAACTAGCTCTTATAACGTTCTGAAAATTTGCCACAACGTTTTGCACAAAGTTTTCTAACTTTTAATATCAAACTTAGACACTTGTATGTTTTTATTTTCGAAAAAATAATTTTTGAAGTTTTTTTTTTGAAAATTTTGACAAAATTAATTTTTCTCGAAAACTAGCTCTTATAACTTTCTGAAACTTTGCCATAAAGTTTTCCCTAAAGTTTTCTAACTTTTGAAAACAAAACTAGACACTTGTATTTTTTCATTTTTGAGAAAAAAATTTTTGAAGTTTTTTTTTTGTTTGAAAATTTTAACAAAATTATTTTTTCTCGAAAACTAGCTCTTGGAAGTTTCTGAAACTTTGTCATAACGTTTTCCAAAAATTAGCAATTATTTGATATTAAAACTACACACTTGTATGTTTTCATTTTTGAGAAAAAAAATGTTTGAAAATTTTTTTTTGAATATTTTGAAAAAAAAACTTTTTCTCGAAAATTACTTCTTAGAACTCTCTGAAACTTTGCCATAAAGTTTTCCAGACATTTTTCTATTTTCTGACAGCAAAACTAGACACTTGTATGATTTTATTTTTGAGAAAAAAATTTTGAAAAAAATTTTTTTTTGAAAATTTTGACAAAATTAATTTTTCTCGAAAACTAGCTCTTGGAAGTTTCTGAAACTTTTTCATAACGTTTTCCAAACAATTTGCAATTTTTTGATACCAAAACTAGACACTTGTATGTTTTTTTTGGGGGAAAAAAATTGAATTTTTTTTTGTAAAAAACGTTCAAAAAAAACTTTTTTTCTCGAAAACTAACTCTTATAACTTTCTGAAACTTTGCCACAACGTTTTGCACAAAGTTTTCTAACTTTTAATATCAAACTTAGACACTTGTATGTTTTCATTTTCGAAAAAATAATTTTTGAAGTTTTTTTTTTTGAAAATTTTGACAAAATTAATTTTTCTCAAAAACTAGCTCTTGGAACTTTCTGAAACTTTGCCCAAATCTTTTTCAAAATGTTTTTTTTTTTAGAATTAAAACTAGACAGTTGTATGTTTTCATTTTCGAGGAAAATAATTTTTTTTTAATTTTTTGTCCAAAAAATTTTGAAAAAAAATTGTTTTTCTCGAAAACTACTTCTTAGAACTTTTTGAAACTTTGCAACAACATTTTCCAAGCAGTTCTCAAATTTTTGATATAAAAACTAGACACTTGTATGTAAACATTTTGAGAAAAAATTTTTTGAATTTTTTTTTGTTGAAAATTTTGACAAAATTAATTTTTCTCAAAACTAGCTCTTGGAAGTTTTTGAAACTTAGCCATGAAATTTTTTTTACAGTTCTCTAACTTTTAAAAGCAAAACTAGACACTTGTATGTTTTCATTTTCGAGAAAAAACATTTTGAAGTTTTTTTTTGAAAATTTTGACAAAATTAATTTTTCTCGAAAACTAGCTCTTGGAAGTTTCTGAAACTTTGCCATAACGTTTTCCACACAGTTTTCTGATTTTTAAAATTTGAACAAGACACTTGTATGTTTTAATTTTCGAGAAAAATTCAAAATTCCCCAATTTCTCGCTCTATTTGTTGTGCCATTTGAAATTTAATGGCAATGGAGGAAAGAGAACAAAGAGGTACTTAACACAGAAAAACGTGTCATGGAGTGTCATTTCCAACTCTCCTAATGTTACAGGTAACAACATCCTCATCGGCGGTGCTTCAGCGCAACGCCGCCGAGTTGCCGCTGAATTTTTTGGCGGAGCACTCTTTGGCTCTTATTGCCGCACTTTTTGTAAGGCTTTTAGGGACTGAATTCTGGTTTAAAAATTTTGTTTCAGCTAATTGTGCTCACCGTGGCTCTTCTCGCCGTTCTTCTTCAGTATCATTGTCAAAAAACGCCGTGCTCATTGTCAGCGTCATCGCCCAAGTCGTTTTCTACGACGCCGTCGCAATGGACGACGTGTAGCACGGGTAAGCGTTTAGTCGCTCTAGCGGTGTGCGTCGATAGTGGAGACGCAGACGGTTAGGCAGTGAGAGCTAGCGCGCGCAGTGCAGCCGCTGGTGGAGGTGGAGACGCAGACGGCTCTGCACTGCATTGCAAAAAGTTTTGCAATTAATGACAACTTAAGTAAATAGCTAATGGGATCTAACCCCTTGGGATCTAATCAGCCCCCGAAAACATTAGATACTCAGCCATGTGTACACCTCTCATCCCTTTTGAATTTTCTCGTGGTCGTCTCAAAGCTCCGCCCACATGTCTGGCTCACTCTGCCGCCCCCCCAACTGCTCATTTTTTGACCGAGCTGCTCCAAAGTGTGGCGGCGAGTTTTCCCCTTTTTTCGGGCTCCATGATATGGATAGATATCAGTTTAAAGGTTCATAAATTTGATTACTTTTTCTCTGAATGTCTACGTCTCTCTAGTTTTCTTTTCCTGCGCTTTTCCCCCGTTTTGACACTTTTCTCTCCGTTCACCTCCTCACACCGTCAAAAAACCTGATTTTAAAGGGTTTCACGCCTGAACGTGTGCCTACCTTCGACGGGAGAAGGAAGGGGGGGGGGGGGGCAGAGCCCAAAAAAAAAAAGAGCAACTCAGCCAACAAACACACTTTTGCTCATGTGTGTGTGTACAGTAGCTCTCCGCGCACGCGAGAGCTCTCTCTCGCCCCCAAGCATTGAATCACACTTGTGAGACTGCGCACGCACGCACACGCATCGCAGTCGGGCGCAAAATGTTATTTTTCCTATTGATTTGCTTGAATATTCGATGCAAAAGAGTTTTGACCCAGTCCGGGCTCGAACCGGCGACTTTCTGTGTGATAGAGAAGAGTGTTAACCACTAGGCTATGAGGGCGGAGCGAATGCCTTCGTGACGCCGAATTCAAAGCAAAAAAGAACTGACCCAGTGCGGCATCGAACCGGTGACCTTCTGTGTGATAGAGAAAAGCGTTAACCACTAGGCTATAGGGCCGAGCGCGCGTATAGCGCGATAAGACGAGACGCAGACAGAAAAGGCGCAAAATAGCGCGCGTATTTTAGAGACTGAGAGAGAGAGGGTAGCCCGTTCCTTTTTTCCTCTTTTCTCCTTCGTTTTTTATCTTTTTCCGTCCACTTTTTTGCCTCCACTCCATTCACCCCTAAACCTAAACATCCTTCACATAGAATGGGCGAGGTGTTTCTGAACCCCGTCTTCCTCGACACGTCCGACTCGGACTCGGAGCAGAGCTCTTCCAGCCGTTATCGATCGCCGTCGGCCTCGCATCCGGCCGGCAGTCTGCCGAGAAGCTCCCGTCAACATTCTAGTGGTAACTTTTTGAGATTGCGCGCGAGATTTGAATTTTTGATGGAATAGGAAGGGGCTAAACACGCAATATGCCTGCTGAATTATTCCAACTAGACTTTTTTCTCATTATGACCTGGCCAGTGCAATTATATGTACTTTTACCGCTTTTTCTTCACTATTGAACAAAAGAATAATCGGAAAGGAAAATGGATGAATGAAGGTTTCGAGCGGTGCCGTTTAGAGTCAGGTCCTAGGAGACGCAGACAGCGCAGCCAGCAGAACCCGTGAGGTGTCGGCCGCAACATTCCGCGGACTATAACTCGCTGAATTTCGGGCCGAATTTGATGATTTTGGTACAGATCGATAGAGAATTTTCTTGCGATCACGATCATATTTTTACTTTTTGAAAATTCAAATTTTAAAGCCCCTAAAACGAGCCTAGAAGACTCAGACAGCGCGAGAAGCGAAACCCGTGAGGTGTCGGCCGCAACACGCCGCTGATCGTAACTCGCTTACTAATGGGCCGATTTTCATGATTTTTGGACAGATCGATAGAGAATTTTCTTGCGATCATGCCCATATTTTTACTTTTTGGAAACTCTAATTTTAAAGCCCCTAAAACGAGCCTAGAAGACGCAGACAGCGCGAGAAGTGAAACCCGTGAGGTGTCGGTCGCAACATTCCGCTGACCGTAACTCGCTTACTACTGGGTCGATTTTGATGATTATTAGACAGATCGATGCAGAATTTTCTTGCGATCACGCTCATAATTTTTTTTTAAAGAAAATGCAGAGCACCCAACGCGTCCAGAACAGAGAATTGCTATTTCTCAGTAATTGTTCAACTTTTCCGGGCGATCAAGCGTTTAAAATAATCGTTTTAAGCGAGTTTAGAACGCTATTTATAAAAAAAAATATGAAAATTTAAACCCTTTGCCAGGAAATTTCGCAAAAACAGTAATTTTCATTTCTCAACCAATTTTATCTCCCGGACTCTTGAAATTCCTATTTTTTGAAACAACGCTGACGCATTCCCCGCATAGGCAGGTGTTCCGCAAAAAAAAAACCAACAAATCAAAAACGCACAAAAACAAAAAAGTTTGATCTCGGGCGGGCTCGAACCGCCGGCCTTCTGTGTGTTAGACAGATGTGATAACCACTACACCACGAGATCGGCGAGAAGCAGGGGTCGCGAGGGCGTATATAAAACTGCGCCTCTCCCCGTGCCTGCAGGTTGCGTGAAAGTTGAATTAATTGGCCACTTTTTTGCAGAAAAATGCAGAAAAATGCTAAAAATAGAGCGCAAAGGTCGCATTTTCGATGAATGAGTGTGTAAGTACAAAGCAAACAAACAGTAACCTTTGAGAATTCTATTAATAGACGCGCAAGCACGCACCCTTGCAAACAAACATTTTTAAACGTTCTGAAACTCTAAAAATAGCAAAAGCGGCGTATAAAAGTAGAATACAGCGTTCCAGAAAAGCTAGCGATAGAAATGAAAATAAAGAATGTGCCCAGAAGTGAGTCCAAAATAATTTAATTTAAATTAATTTAATTGTTTTCCCTTATTTTACCCTAATTACAGTATCCTCCACCTACTCCACACAAAGCCTCCTACAACTCATCGGTTCGGATCTTCGACAATCCCTTCAGGGCCTGCTATTGCCATCGGAAGCCGTCGTGTTGGAAACGATTGTTGGAAAAGGTAAACGGGATAAACAATCATATATTCTTGTTATTATTAGTATTATTATTATTCCTTTTGTTTTTTGACGCCCCACGCTCGTAGCTACACGACTGGTCGCAAAAATATTTGTGTTTTGCAGCAATTTTCTGTTGGGAGGCTTTGTGGTGGGGGAGCGAGAAACGCAAAAAAAAAACAAAAAAACCAATGCCTGCTGCTGGAATCGAACCAGCGTCGCCACGGCCACAACGTGGAGTACTAACCACTATACTAAGCAGGCCGAGAGAACAGTCAGCAAGAGGGTAATGATAAAACCGACGCGGCGGGCGACACGGCAAAGTTTGTTGAAAGTTGAAAAATTCAATAATTTCACCAAAAATCGATAATTTATGAACTAACTATCAAGCTTTTTTTTCTCTCTTTCCCACATTTCCTTTCCACCGAACCAACTGTCTGCCGTCCGTGTTGCACACGTCTTAAGCAAGCACTTATAGTGACAACTTTTCCGAATTTCTTCTATTTGCTAAAAAGCTCAGCTCGTTGGGGTTGCTAATGCTGTACGCCTAGCCTAGGGATCAATGCAGAATTTTCTTGCGATCACGGCCGTTTTTTTAATTTTCCAAAATGCCCATTTTGAATCAAGTTAGAGTCATTAGAAGGTCCCTAGGAGACGCAGACAGCGCAAGCAGCGGGAGCCGTGAGATGTCGGCCGCAACATGGCGCCGATCGTAACTCGCTTACTACTTGGCGGATTTTCATGGTTTTAGGACAGATCGATAGAGAATTTTCTTGCGATCACGATGATATTTTTACTTTTTGGAAATTCCAAATTTAAGTCACTAAAAGCAGCCTTGGAGATGCAGACAGCGCAAGTAGCGCAACCCGCGAGTTGTCGGTCGCAAGGTGCCGCCGAGCGTAACTCGCTTATTACTTGGCGGATTTTCATGGTTTCAGGACAGATCGATGCAGAATTTTCGCGCGATCACGGTCATATTTTTAACCTCTCGAGTTTCCAATTTTGAAGCCAATTAGAGCCACTAAAAAACGCAGACCGCGCGAGCCGCGGAACCCGTGAGATGTCGGCCACTTCCTTTCTCCGATCGTAACTCCTTTCCTACTGGGCGGATTTTTATGATTTTTAGACAGATCGATAGAGAATTTTCTTGCGATCACGCTCATATTTTAACTTTACTAAATTCTCATTTTGGAGAAACTTGGAGCCAGTAAGAGGCCCAGACAGCGCGAGCAGCGAAACCCGGGAGGTGTCGGCTGCAATGTGCCGTAGACCGTAACTCGCTTACTACTAGGCCGATTTTGATGATTTCTAGACAGATCGATAGAGAATTTCCTCGCGATTGCGGCTATGTAAAAAATAATGTTTTATTTTTGTTTCCAGGATACTTTGGCAATGTATACCGCGGAAGAATGCGCGATCCGGCCGGGCGACTCATCCCGGTGGCCGTCAAAACGTTGAAAGGTGAGTGAGTCGAGTTGGAGCAACAAAAAACTTGTTCATAATTATCCACACAAAACAAACAAAATGAATGGATGGCATCGGCCACTTCAAAAAAACCATGTTTTCAGGCGAGAGAGCACGAGACATTGCACACATTGAGAAATTCCTGCGAGAAGGCGTCGTGATGAAGCATCTGGACCATCCGCACGTGCTCTCGCTGCTAGGGATTTCCATATCACCGGCTGGCAATCCATGGGTGGTGCTGCCCTATTGTGAGGGCGGAGATTTGAAGACGTTTATTGCTGATCCGAATCGGGTAGGTCTTTATTTGTGGCTATTTGAGTGGGCGGGGTTTCATATTTTGATGTGGAAATTTTCCAGGCCCTCTGCGTCCTGGAACTGCTCGACTTTGCACACCAAGTCGCTCAAGGAATGAGCTACCTAGCAGCTCAACACTTTGTCCACCGGGACCTGGCCGCCCGCAACTGCATGATCTCCGCCGACCGTATCGTCAAAGTCGCCGATTTCGGTCTGGCCGTCGATCTGCTCGACAAGGAGAGCTACATTGACGAGAGTGAGACGGGACCGGCGCGTTTGCCACTAAAATGGTTGGCACCGGAAAGTCTACGTGACAGAAGGGTGTTCAACTCGGCGACAGACGTCTGGTCGTTTGGGGTGCTCATGTGGGAGTTGCTGACGAGGGCGGCTTCGCCGTACGGTGAGGTGTCGAACGCGAAGGTTCGACACTATTTGGAGACGGGCATGCGGTTGCCACAACCGACGCATTGTCCGGATATTGTGTGAGTCCTTTTTGTTTTTACTTCGGTGGGGCGCTTTTGCTGAGTGCGCTCGAGCTTTTGAGCAACACAAACCATGTTTCTATTATTCTCAGTACGGAGCGCTGCAAACGCGCTCCCTTCGCACAGTCGTGGACGCGGCCACGTTGGCGACGAGAGAGTGCAGAAAATTAAGAGAGCCGTGGCCGATGTTTCGCTCTGATTTCTCTAAACCTCACTCCAAATGCATGCGAAATTCTTTGTTCGATTGGAGCGAGTTATCAGCGTTTTATACCGAGTATACCCATGTAAAAAGCTTTATTTTCATCCAAAAACGAAAAATTTTCGTCAAAAACTGACCTATCCTTATGGGGTTATTCACGGAAACCAGCAAAATATGCAAAAAATACAAAAAATTAAGCGAAAATTCGGAGAATGCTACGATCAGTCTGAAATTTTGACAAAAAATTTCAAAAATACTCACAAATATGTGCAGAAAATTTCAGAGCGAAATATCGATTTTAAAAGTTTTCAAAAAAAAATCGATGTTTTGGTCTGTAATTTTCTGCACGGGAGTATTTTTTTTACATTTTTTGTCAAAAATTCAGACTGATCGGAGCATGCTCAGAATTTTGGTTGAATTTTTTGCATTTTTGCTGGCTCCGTGAATAGCCCCATTAGGGTTTGAAAAAATAGCTTTCGGTAGGGCGCACTTACTGACCTCTCGAGATTTTTTGAGCTACACGAACCATGTTTCGATTATTTACGTTAAAAGCTTTATTTTCATCCAAAAACGAGGAATTTTAGTTGAAAACTGACCGATCCTTAGAGTTTTAAAAATTGCACTGAAAAACACGGGTTTCGGTGGGGCGAACTTACTGATCTTCCGAGTTTTTTGAGCAGTACGAATCATGTTCCGTTTATTCTCGTTAGACACAACATTTTAGTCCAAAAACTGGGAATTTTCGTCAAAAATGGGCGGAGCCTTAGGGGTTTGAAAATGACCCTTCAAAATAAGTAATGGTGTATTTCGGTGGGGCGAATTTACTGATATTCCGAGATTTTGAGCAATACGAACCATGTTCCGATTATTCACGTTAAAAACTTCATTTTCATTCAAAAACGGTAAATTTTCGTCAAAAAATGACCGATCCTTAAGGGTTTGAAAATGACCCTTCAAAATAAGTAATAGTGCATTTCGGTGGGGCGAATTTACTGATATTTCAAGATTTTGAGCAATACGAACCATGATCCGAATATTCTCGTTAAAAGCTTTATTTTCATCCAAAAACGGGGAATTTTCGTTAAAAAATGACCGATCCTTAGGGGTTTGAAAATTTCGGATTGTCCACGTGGAGTACACGAGAAAATTCACGAGATATGCGCCTTGGAAGGGCGGTGTGCCACTGATGTAGTGTTTTTGATCAAATTGCATCATTAAAAAGTGAAACCCCGCCCACTTTTTGGTCGAAAATGCTTATTTTTTCTATTTTTCAGCTACGATCTGATGCAGTGCTGTTGGAGAGCGACACCTGAGGACCGTCCCGACTTTGTCTTTCTCTCACACCGTCTGAGAGCATTATTGCAGGTACATTTTCTATATTTAATTTCCCGAATTTTGCGGCAATTTTGCAGTTGGCTCCGCCCCTTTTTCCCGTTTTCGTGGGGTCCCAAAGCCGCACAGTTTTTTTTTTGATAAAAATTTCCTTAAACAACCCCAATTTTCGCAGAGGCTCCGCCCCTTTTCATGGTGTTTGAAATGATGATCTAATCGACATATAAGCCCCGCCCCTTTGCAGACTTGCGAAAAGGGGCGGAGCCTGTTCCCCGCTATTGTCAGGGTCTCAAAAAAAAAAACCCAATTCCAGGAAAACTCGCCGGACCCGTTCACCCGCCGGGTACGCCCCAACGCCGAACCATTCCTCCTACCCGTCCTGCCCGGACGCCTGTTCACCAACTATTTTGCCGCTCAAATGCACGCCTGATCTTTTCCGCTCAATCATCACTTTCAGCTACTTAATTTCAGCATTTCAGCCCTTAAGCCCCTCTCCCACTTTTCAATGAAACGGGTCCGCCCCTTTTTCTTTCTTTCTCTCTTTCTCTCTTCCGTTCTAGGAATTTCCTGCTCAAACAGTCCCACTTTTTAGCTATCCGTGCAACAACAAAAAAACCCCCATCAATCCAGACACTGTTCCGATTGCAATTCAGGTCAATTCCGCTCTTCTCACGTTATCTATTTTTGAACGATTTTTTCGATTTTTATGAATTTATGTACAAAATACAAACAATTTGTTTTACACAACAATGCTCCTGATCAGGGCCATTGAGCCATGCTTATAAGAGCCGCCAAAATGGTTCCAGTGGTTCAAATTGTGGTAGAGCTCGTACAGAGCAATTCGTTCGGCTTTGCCACTCGAGGCTCCGCCCACAATTTTATCGTACTCGGTTTGAAATTCTCGGGTCCAGCCGCCTGAATGGGCTTGTTTAGTGGGAGAAAATCGGAATTTGAAACATGGGCGGAGCAATGGTATAGATAGATTTATTATAGTTCCATTTCATCCGGTTCTATTCCGTAGCAGTTATATTCCAAAGTAGCACAGTATTTATTCATTTTTCTATGAGGTTTTTAGAAATTTTTTTTAGCCTAAACCTAGTTTTTTGCGTATTTTTCATGTTAAATCTACACTAAGTTTGGGCAATTTCATGAGCTAAAATTTGTCCATTATGACGGAAATTTCAGCTTCTCTCCCAAATATTTTATTACTATTTTGAAAATTTTGTCACCTCACAAACACAAGCCAGGCTCCGCCCAAATTCCCTAGTACTTTTCTCTATTATCGTCTCATTTTTCTTGACGATTACCATATTTTTGATTCAGTCCTTGACAAAAACACTTTTTTCTCGAAAACCAACTCTTAGAACTTTCTAAAACTTTGCCACAACATTTTCAAAAGAATGTTTGATTTTTTGATATTAAAACTAGACACTTGTATGTTTTATTTTTTGAGAAATTTTGCAAAAAATGGAAAAATAGTGGTAAAATCAGACAAAAACACTTTTTTCTAGAAAACTACTTCTTAGAATTTTCTAAAACTTTGCCACAACGTTTTCCAGATGATTCTCGATTTTTTAATATCAAAAACAAAGAGTTGTATGATTTAATTTTTGAGAAAAATTGAAAAAATTAGAAAAAAGTGAAAAATCCAGACAAAAAAAACTTTTTTCTCGAAAAGTACTTCTTAGAACTCTCTAAAAATTTGCCATAATGTCTTTCAGACAATTATCGATTTTTTGAAAGTAAGATTAGACACTTTTATGACTTTATTTTCGAGAAAAATTGAAAAATTTACCAAAAAAGTGAAAAATTCCGACAAAAATTTATTTTTCTCAAAAAGTACTTCTTAGAACTCTCTAAAACTTTGCCATAATGTTTTATAGAGAATTTTCAATTTTTTGATATCAAAATTAGACACTTGTATGTTTTCTTTTTTGAGAAATTTTGCAAAAAATGGAAAAAATAGTGGTAAAATCAGACAAAAATCACTTTTTCTCGAAAAGTACTTCTTAGAACTCTCTAAAACTTTGCCATAATGTTTTCCAGCGAATTTTCAATTTTTTGATATCAAAGCTAGACACTTTTATGATTTTATTTTTGAGAAAAATTGAAAAATCCAGACAAAAAGTTGTTTTTGAAAGATTCAAATTTAAGCAAAAAGGTGGAGCCTAAATTTAACGGTTACTCGTTTTTTGTGGTGACACATTTTTCACTTTTTCTCGTATTTTGAGTTCCTGTATTATGGATTCATGAGTGAGCGACACTGCGCGGTAAATCGTGTCGAGTCCAACCTAGCCAACTATCGACAATTTACCGTAGAGAATCGCTTCTTCATGAATCGATAACATTCCGGATTTACTCTAATTGCCCGGCATGCCGTTCTATTGGTGCTACCTCGGAATAGAACTGAAGTGTAATAGAACTGCAGCGATATAAAACTTGCTTCGCAATAAAACCGTTCGTAATAGAACTGTTCGGTAAAGAACTGTAGCAAAATAAAACTGTTTTGGAATAAAACTGTTCGGAATAAAACTGTAGCGTTTTGGAACTAAATTAGCAATGGAGCGCGATTGCATTGCTTGGCCGTCAAGGCGGGCCGAGAAAAAATGATAAAAGTTTATTAAAAAAAACAAACAATTTTTGATGAATAGCTCAAATATAAAACTGTTGAAAAAAGCACGCGAATCAGAAATTCCAATATTTGAATGAGGAAGCAATGCAATCGCGCTCCATTGCTAATTTAGTTCCAAAACGCTACAGTTTTATTCCGAACAGTTTTATTCCAAAACAGTTTTATTCCGATTAGTTTTATTCCGAACAGTTTTATTTCGCTACAGTTCTATTTCACTACAGTTCTATTCCAAAGCGAGTTCAATTTCGCTACAGTTCTATTACGCGTCAGTTCTATTCCGAGGTAGCACCGTTCTATTGTTCCATTTTCATCTCAACTGCCGGTTAATTAGAGGTTGGCGCATCAAACTCGGCGAAGCACTTTCTAATCAAAGAGTTATGAGAAGACCGAAGTTTGGTGCGTCTACCTCTAATTACCTGGCAGTTAACATTAAAAGGACATGCCGGGCAATTAGAGTACATAAATACGGCAGTCTTCTGATTTCAAAATTCAAGGCTTTTAAAGGGCTCAGTACTGAGGCCGTATTCATGAGTTGATTCGAAAAAACTATTTCGTGCATTGGAAAAAAAATGTCAAATTAATTCATTTAAATGGCCTTTTTTATTTCGTGCATAGGTCAATTAGAAAATACGGTTTTTTAAGACTTTATTTCGCCCTGCCTATTAAATTGAAACAAAAATGCGATATAAATTTATTTTCGCGAATTTTTGACGAACAATACAGGGAAAAAAATCGTCGGAAAAAAAATTATAATCATTCAAATTCGGCCATGTTTCAGTTTGCGTTGTCCTGAACACTTCTCGATGATTTTCTTGGCTTCAGGAGCATCAATTGGAGGGGAACAAACCTGAAAATCTTGGCACAGAGTTAAAATGAGGTTATCGGTGGTTCCAGTGATATTTTTCCTTTTTTTCCGGCCTGCAAAAGCAAAATTCAGTTACGACGTTCCGATTTTGCGAAACCTGCTGTAAAACAAAATAATTGAAATATATGTATAATCGAGTAATTAAACGATAACAGTAAATTTATTACAACGAAAATAAATCATGGTAAAATAAAAAATGCTCGCGCCATTAGCTCCGCCCATATTCAAGTTCCATACACCCAAAAACCCACCAAACATGTGCATAATCCCAAACTCAAATTCCGGATCGGAAAAACTGGCCGACGGATCGAAAATTACTGGCACAGACTCTCCAGAAATGGTGGTCATGCTCCAATTTCCACCCCACAAGTCGCCGTGCACCAATCCGGGCAGCACTTTTTCACGACTTCTTAGCAATTGCTCGGCTTTGCGGTAGAGCGCGTCGGCAACGTCAAGCAGGGCGCGGTCTCCGTGGGTCTTAAAGGTGTCTAATAATTTTTGAAAATCGATTTTTTTGAAAATAAAGTTAAATACCTCAATGAGTCGATCGATTTGTGGCTTCAGGCGGTTTCGAATGAAAAAATCCTTTAAAAAATTAAATTTTTTTTCAAGTCCAAATTCGCCTCTGGGACGTTTCGAAACTTTTTTGAATTTTTGCAACATACTAGTGGATTCAAATTCCCAAAAAAATAAAAATAACTTATAAAAACGAAAAATAAATACGCAAAAATGCAAAAAAGTTTCGAAACGTCCCAGAGCCCCAACTTCACGCACCGCCCAACTGTCAAGCCACGCGTTTTCCTGCGGCAGTCTTCCGCAGCAAGTCGGCACTTTGAAGCCGAATTTTTTGGTGCAAAAGTTCTCATTCTCTTCTTCGTTTTCTGGCTCAGAATCCTCAGATTCTGACTCTGACATTGGCATTGTCATTCGCCGGATTCTATGGCTTCCCCCTCCGACAAACTGCCGCCCTTTCTCACCATCCGCCACATTTTCAGCGTTTTTCATGTGCATTCTGTAATTTTAATTAGCGAAAAATGCAAGTTTAGCGTACCGTGCCAACAAATTTCCAGCTTTCGCCCAATCTTTTCCGTGCTCAAACTCGATAAAGCTGGTTATCAGGGCGTGGGATCCTGGAAAAAATCCTGTTTCTCCGTTTCAGGAAATTTTGTGGCTAATAGCCAGACACTATATATTCGATGGCTATTCTCTTCCATTTTTTTTTTGCATTTCAATTTACAGGAAATTTTTAGCGGGCATATGTGGCTAATAGCCATGGAATACGGCTAATAGCTTGAAACCCAAGAAAAGTGTTTTGACATCAAAATACAATTGTTTTGACGGAAAAATGGCTCTGGGACGTTTCGAAACCCGCCACTTCGCAACTGGGACGTTTCGGAACTTTAGTGCATGTTTTTATTCGACAACTATTTTATTCTTGGTCGAATTTTGTCAATAGTGCGAACGAAAAAAAATAGCACCAAAGTTTCGAATAGGCCAAGTTTCGAAACGTCCCAGAGCCAAAAAGTGTGACAAAACCGGGGAAAGTTGACACTCTCACGCAAAATCGCGGACCACGCTGATTTTCAGAAATTTTTATTGATTTTTTCATCCCAATAAATACTGGGATGCTATTGAATCCTGATAAAATCCATATCATATCCAGGAAAAATTCCTCAAAAGTCTAAAAACCAGCGTTGTCCGCAATTTCGCGTGACAGTGTAAACTTTTCCCGGTTTTGTCATGCTAAATATTTACGTCCAAAGTAAAAAAAAACGCAAAAAATACAAAACAAGGTGTCCAAAGCAATTTTGTTTTTGTGTCGTTTTTCTCTACAGTATCCCGCCAAACCTGCACATCTTGGTGACGCGCGAAACGAAAAATTCAAATTTCACATTTTTTCCGTTTTCATTTTTTGTTTGATCTGCAGGTTAGGCAGTGTACTGTAGAAGAAAAAACAACGCAAATACAAAGTTATTGAGTTTTCAATCGAGTTGCGACATGAGAACGCGAACATCCGCCCAGAACGGTGTTTGCGGACTCCTGTTCTCATAACGCAACTCGTTTAAAAACACACTACTTTGGACGCCTTGTTTCGCCTTTTTTTTTGCGTTTTTTTTTTTGGAGGTATTATCGCTTTGAAAAAGTTTTCACCTCCGAAGCCGCGTGAACATTTGAATCAAGCTCCGCCTCTTCACGCGAATTTCATTAAATGTTTATTTTCCTTCACTTTTTCTTCGCGAACATTTTAAAACGTTAATGCCGCGTCCAAAGCTCAAAAAATTCCTGAAATCAAGAGTTTATTGCAGTCAAAAGTTCCAAAAAAATTCCCAGAAATAACATGCGCTCACAGTTGATACCGACGTTACCGTAGTTGCTAAGTATCACAAGTAAGTAAGTAAGAATTTTCCCACAGTTGCTCAATTTTTTTTCTTCTCTTTTTTGCGGGAAAATTCAAGTTCAAACATAGAAGGTCTCGCAGCGAAGCCACTACGGTAACGTCGGTTTCAACTGTGACCGCATGTTATTTCTGGGAAATTTCTCGGAACTTTGGACTGCAAAAAACTGCTGATTTCAGGAATTTTTTGAACTTTGGACGCGGCATAAAATAGGTGTGAAGAGGCGAAGGCTAATTTTAAAGTTCACGCGGTTTTGGAGGTGACAGCTTTTTTTTAAACAATAATGGGGTGGGTTATTCACAAATTGGCAAAAAAAAACTGCGAGAAAACTCCCGGACATGACATTCCCACAAAATTTCAAACCAAATATTGATTTTTTTCTGAAAATGCTTAAAATCGATATTTTGGTTTGAAATTTTGTGGGAATGTCATGACCAGTAGAATTTTCTCCCTTATGTCCCAAAATTTCAAGTCATTCAGAGCATTTCCGAGTTTTCGCGCAGTTTTTTGCAATTTCGTGAATAACCCCATAACACCAACACCATCACGCTCTCAAAACATGTACATTGAAGCCAGTCAGATTTTATTTCGCCAGTATCATAGAAAATAAAAGAAAATTAAATTATTCCAATTTCAACGATTGTCAGCCAATGTGCGCTCCACAAAATTGCTCGAATTTTCCAGCCTGCAAGAAGTTTTTTTAAAAGTTTTTTTTAAAAATGCATAATTATTTCAAATAAAAACGGGAAAAACGAGTTTTACGAAGATAAAAAAAAATAAAAAATGATGATGCGCCAAGACCACCAAAAGCGGGTCAGGATTATAAATTTAGGCTCCGCCCACATGGCGCCAAGCATGCCGCCTATAAAATCCAGTCTCCCCCTCCCCAAATACCTTCTTTTTCCACCACACCAAACGCCTTTGGGCAAAAAATCGTGTCAGTCTCCTGGATAGCTTTCAGCGATTCAAATTCCCCGCGAACCAGGTCCTCATCCTGCAAAGCAAAAAATTAATTTTAACCAATTTAGAACTGGCAATTTCAAGATCTCACCCCATACTTGACAAACAGCTTTCCATGGTCCGAATCCAGCGAGTTGCCTCTCAAAATTTTCACATTTTTCAGCCCAAGCTGGTTTTCAATTGCAGATTGCATTTTTTCTGGAAAAATGGGTTAAAAACTACAGAGATGTCTAGTCTACTGTAGAGATAGTGGCCAGGTGTACAGAATACATTGACACTACGGTAATTAATGAAAAAAAACTAGTCTAAATGGTTAACAATTCAGATTCATCAGGTTCTCTAAAATACACAAAAATACAGTCTTGGCACATGAAAATTTAAAATTTTGTATTTAAAATGCACCGGTAAAAATTGGTGGAATGGGTGTGGGGGGGGGGGGGAGGGAAGGAAAGGGCGGGAAATTTAAAATTTGTGAAAATTTGAAAACTTTTGAACTATCACAACAAAAGCGTCGAGTGGAAAGTTTGAAAAAACTGGCTCTGGGACCTTTCAAAACCAGCCATCTCGAAACAAAAGTTGCGAAACGTCCCAATTTCGAAATGACAGGTTTTCTTTTTTCAAAATTCCACTCGACCACTGAGAAATAGGACTTCCAAGAACTCATCATCACATTTTCTTGGTCCGCGGAGATTTCGAGTGGAGTTGAGCGAATATTTTCTCGAGCCGATTCGCCGGGAAAACCTTGATTAGGAGACGTTCGAGAAGCACGTACAACAGACGTCGGTTCAGTTTCTTGTTTTGGAACGCTTCGGAGATCGTGTTGATTCCCTGAAATTATGGAATTTTAGCAACTTTCAGGTACATGGTGATTGCGGACATTGGCCGGATTTGGGAAAATTCGCTCCGCGAAATGCCCAATAGCTGCCCGAAATTCCCCGAGCTTTCTGGCGGTTATTTGCCAGCTATGTGACGGCTATTTGGCAGCTATCTGGCGGCTATTTGGCGACTATTTGGCAGCTATGTGGCGGCTTTTTGGCAGCTATCTGGCGGCTGTTTGGCAGCTATCTGGCGGCTATCTGGCGGCTTTTTGGCATCTATGTGGCGGCTATTTGGCGGCTATTTTCCAGCTATGTGGCAGTTTTTGGCAGCTATCTGGCGGCTATGTGGTGGCTTTTTGGTGGCTTTTTGGCAGCTATCTGGCAGCTATCTGGCGGCAATTTGGCATCTATGTAGCGGCTATCTGGCGGCTATTTGGCGGCTATTTGGCGGCTATTTAGCGGCTATTTGGCAGCTATCTGACGGCTATTCGGCAGCTATCTGGCGGCTATGTGGCAGCTTTTTGGCAGCTTTCTGGCTGCTATTTCGCTGCTATTTGGCGTCTATTTGGCTGCTATGTGGCAGCTTTTTGGCGGCTATTTGACAGCTATCTGGCAGCTATTTGGCAGCTATCTGGCGGCTATTTGGCAGCTATTTGGCGGCTATTTGCCAGCTATTTGACAGCTATCTGGCGGCATTTTGGCAGCTATCTGGCGGCATTTTGGCAGCTATTTGGCATCTATATAGCGGATATTTGGCAGCTATCTGGCAGCTATTTGGCATCTATATAGAGGCTATCTGGCAGCTATTTGGCGGCTATTTGGCAGCTATGTGGCAGCTATTTGGCAGCTATGTGGCGACTTTTTAGCAGCTATTTGGCAGCTATTTGGCTGCTATGTGGCAGCTTTCTGGCGGATTTTTGGCAGCTATTTCGCGGCTATTTGGCAGCTATTTGGCGGCTATTCGGCAGCTATTTGGCAGCTATTTGGCGGCTATCTGGCGGCTATTTGGCATCTATGTGGCGGCTATATGGCAGCTATTCGGCGGCTATTTGGCAGCTATCTGGCGGCTATTTGGCAGCGATCTGGCGGCTATTTGGCAGCTATGTAGCGGCTTTTTGGCAGCTATCTGGTGGCTATTTGGCAGCTATTTGGCGGCTATTTGGCAGCTATCTGGCGGCTATTCGGCAGCTATCTGGCGGCTATTTGGCATCTATGTGGCGGCTATATGGCAGCTATTCGGCGGCTATTTGGCAGCTATTTGGCGGCTATCTGGCGGCTATTTGGTAGCTACTTGGCGGCTATTTGGCAGCTATCTGGCGGCTATTTGGCGGCTATTTGGCAGCTATGTGGCAGCTATGTGGCGGCTTCCTGGCGGTTTTTCGGCAGCTATGTGGCAGCTTTCTGGTGGCTTTTTGGCAGCTATCTGGAGGCTATTTGGTGGCTATTTGGCTGCTATTTGGCGGCTATTTGGCGGCTATGTGGCAGCTTTTTGGCGGCTTTTTGGCAGCTATTTGGCGGCTTTTTGGCAGCTATGTGGCAGCTTTCTGGCGGCTTTTTGGCAGCTATCTGGCGGCTTTTTGGCAGCTTTCTGGCGGCTTTTTGGCAGCTATCTGGCGGCTTTTTGGCGGCTTTTTGGCAGCTATCTGGGGGCTTTTTCTGACAAGTTTAACTTTTTAATTGTGAAAAACAATAAAATGGGACACGGTGTTTGCGTACTTTTGAAATACAAATGAAAATGAAGAGAAAATTCCTATTTCTTCGTTTGAATTTTCAAAAGTACGCAAACACCGTGTCGCTATTTTTTTGTTTTGTTTTCCCACTATATTGGCCTTTAAAGTTTCCTGCTGGGTTACAGTATGATCTGGTGCGAAAATTTACACATTTTTAGCGCCAAAACCCATTTTCAAAAAATTAAAAAATACCTTGTAGCTAACATTGGTGCCTAAAATTATGCGCAACTCGTCCGGTAGTGATGACAACATTAGCGTTTTCGCCAAAATTCGTGATTTATGATGAAATTCAGCCGGTTTTTCGACGTACGCCGCGCCCAGCTCACCGTTTGGCCACATTGATTTTCTGAGATTCGCTGTTTTTGATGAAAATGTTATACTTTAGATTTTGTACCTAAAAGAGTTCAAGTACCCGCCGACTTGTTGCTCAGAGGTTAGCCAGTTGACAATGTCGACGATTCGTTTGTTGATCGACGTGCCAAATGGTGTGACAATGTGACGGATTACGGTAACGAGTTGGCGACGGAACCAGGCGCTTCCTTGCGCTCCAAAGACTTCGGAGACGACTAGAACGAGGACGCGGAGGGGTATGTTTTCGGCTTCCTGGAAAAGTAAGAATTCGTTTTAATAGGCCGCCGATTTTCTAGGTCACGGCCGCGACTTCGTGTACACTTAGAATTTGTCTCGTGTACTCCTTTTGGAGTAAAATAAAGTCTTTTAAATGATTTTTTGAATTTTTTTCACTTACCGTATCCGTAAGAGACGCAGCAACTCTGTCAGTTTCCAGGGCTGGCGGGGCGGATTTTGGCAGCGTGTTGCTTATAGGATTCTGAGCAAAAAAATCAATAATTTTCCTCGAAATTTCAAATTCCCACTCACAATGATAATCTTGGCCGCATTATTGATACCCGCACTCATTTTCGTGACACCCTCAAAAACCTGGTCGGGCACCGCCATCACCGTATTGCCCACCGCTTTCACACCGTTCCGAATCGGATCAAACATCGCCGACATCAGCTTTTTCGTCAACGGATCCGTATTGGCGTAGCGCTTTTGTGACAGGAAATCGAAAACGACACGATCCATGTCGGGATAGTTGCGGAGGAGGGATGGTTGGAGGATGGCAGAAATGTACATGTTCAGAGCCTCGGTGCGCTTTTCCAGAAATTTCGAGTCGAGGTTGTTGAACGTTTTTTTGCCGGGGAACGAGAGGAATGAGAGTTTTGGGAACTGAAAGAATAGGGGAATTGTGGGTTTTATTTTCTGCATTTTGTCGTCGTGGTGTTACAAAATTGAAATGTCACGTTTTGAAAAGTGAACATTGCGTGAAAATGGAAATCCACGAAATAGAAATGTAATAAATCTGAAACGTAACAAAATGGAAAACGCGTGAAAACAGAAACGTAGCAGAGCAGAAATGTGTCGAATTGCAAATAAAAATAAAATGGCAATGGAGCGCGTTACGTTTGCAAGATTTATTTTTTAAAACGACTTTTTCGATTTTTTCACGTTTTTTTTAAATTATTTTCGATTTCGATAAGTGGAAAATTTTTTTTTTATTTTCCACGTATCGAAATGGAAAAGAATCGAAAAAAAAACTTGAAAAATCTCAAAAAAGTCGCTTTAAAAAATAAATCTTGCAAACGTAACGCGCTCCATTGCCATTTTATTTTTATTTGCAATTCGACACATTTCTGCCCTGCTACGTTTCTGTTTTCACGCGTTTTCATTTTGTTACGTTTCCGATTTATTACATTTCTATTTCGTGGATTTCTATTTTCACGCAATTTCCAAAACGTGACATTTCAATTTTGTGTGCAAACACCACGACGACAAAATGCAGAACATTTTTAAACAAAATAATTTTTCTTCATTTTTTAACGCCAGACCTCGTCTCTGGGTACTGTAGTTTTTTTTTTTGGAAATTTCGAAAGTTACGGTTAATTTTTCTGCCCTGATTAGCTCCACTGTGGACCTAATTTTCCTGTCATTTTTTCCTATGCAAACCAGAATTTACCGTCATTAATGGACCTATTCAAAGTACTGTAGAAAAACGGAAAAAATGACAAAAAACTGGGAGAAAACTCGGAAAATGTTCCGATTGGTCTGAAATTTTTGGAGAAACTGTCAAAAATGCTTCCGGGCTTGCTCAGAAAATTTTGGAGCGAAATATCGATTTAAACAAATATTGATTTGTTTTTCTGAAAATGTTTAAAATCGATATTTCGCTCCAAAATTTTTTGAGAAAGTCCGGAAGCATTTTTGACAGTTTCTCCCAGAATTTCAGACGAATCGGAGCATTTCCCGAGTTTTCTCCCAGTTGTTTTTCATTTTTTCCGTTTTTCTACAGTACTTTGAATAGGTCCATAAAATGCACGATTATCACATTGAAATCGCACAAAAAATTTCTCTGATTTTTTATGATTTTTACGTACTACTATTAGAGGGACACTTCAATTATGGGGTTATTCAGGGTCGGAAAATTTTTTTTTCCTTTTTTTCCTCATTAAAACGACGGAAAAAAAAGAAAAAAATCTGTGGCCGCGAGAGTTTTTTTTTCCGTTGCTTTTCTAGGCCATCGCAAAAGTTTTTTAGGCCCTCCGCTTTTAAATTTTTTTGGAGAATTGATCGTATTTTATTGCTTACTTGAAATGAATTTCTGTACTTTTTCAAAAATTATTCGCCCGTAAATCGATATTTCGCAGGTCTCACAGCGGAGGGCCTTAAAAACTTTTGCGATGGCCTAGAAAAGCAACGGAAAAAAAACTCTCGCGCCCACGGATTTTTTTCTTTTTTTTTCCGTCGTTTGAATAAGGTAAAAAGGAGAAAAACTATTTTTTCCGACCCTGAATAACCTCATTATTGAAAATTTCCGGGGGTGCTACGGTATAGAACTGCGCGGAATAGAACCGGCTGAAATGAAACTGTACTGAAAAAACAACTGCACGAAATAGAACTCAGGGCCTCACAATGTACAACGAAATAATTCTTCGAGTTGTTCGAGCGGTTCTATTCCGCGCAGTTCTATACCGTAGCACAAATTTTCTCCCCAATTTTTAAGAAAAAGTTCTAAAACTACTTTATTAAATCCGTAAAACGGTAAGACAGACAACAACAAAAAAGGAGAAAATTAAAAATAATTATTTTGCGGCTTTTGCGTCGTTTCTTCGTCTGGCATTTCCTCTCCGTCAGGGATTTAGCTGAAAACTGGAATAGGAAAAAAATAATAATAAAAACAGAAAAATGGTGAAATAGTTTACAAAGAAAAAACCGTGAAAAACGCTGGCGGCGTGTTTGCGTACATATATGCATTTCCATCATTAGAGCGCACTTGCATCATCCAAAACCCCTCACCTTTTGCGTCAACACCGAGTGCAACGTGTGAAAGTCAGAATATCGTCGAATCACATTCCAACTGCTAACTTCCTTCTCATCTACCGTACGACTGACACGGACATTGTACAGAGCGTACGTCTGTTTGCCCTGGTTGCCAATTCCCAGAGTTTCTATGGTGGCCGTCATTACAGGTTCACCGTCTAAAGGCGCTAGGTGTTCGGTCGATTGGTCCGTTGATGGTTTCCAGCCGTCGTCCGAGCGATCGTGTGACGATAGTGACGTCATTGATTCCGACTCGGAGATTGTCGGGTCGTTGCGGTCCTGATATTCGGAATATGAATATGAATTTTCGACCTCTTTGCCCCTTCGTTTCGAAAAATGAATTGGCACACTGCCAACATTTTTTCCCACTACTTACCTCATCAATAATCTCCAAATCGAGCAGCATTTTCACGTAGGCCGGCGATTTTTTGAATGCCGGGAAAAAGTGCGCGTCCGTGTTCAAAATCTCAATTACTCGCTCCTGTATCGACTCGAACCACAAATCGTACGGCTCGTCGTTTTTCAAACGTTGTAGAAACTTGGAGACAAGGGCGGCTTCCAGGGGTACGCGGGTTATAGCCTGGGGAATGGAAAATTAATGGGCTTATTCATAGAAAAAACAAAAAAAATGGAAAAAATTTGCAAAAAAATGGCAAAAAAATGGGACGTTTCGAAACTAGGACGATTCGACACTGAGACATTTCGAAACTAGGACGATTCGAAACTGAGACGTTTCGAAATTGAGACGTTTCGAAACTGTGACGTTTCGAAAGTAGGACGTTTCGAAACTGAGAAGTTTCGAAAGTAGGACGTTTCGAAACTGAGAAGTTTCGAAACTAGGACGTTTCGAAACTGGGACATTTTGGAACTCGGACGTTTCGAAGCTAGGACGATTCGAAACTAGGACAATTCGGCTCTGGGACGTTTCGAAACTAGGACAATTCGAAACTGGGACGTTTCGAAACTGAGACGCTTCGAAACTGGGACGTTTCGAAACTGAGACGATTCGAAACTAGGAAAATTCGAAACTGAGACGTTTTGAAACTAGGACAATTCGAAACTAGGACAATTTTCGGCTCTGGGACATTTCGAGACTGAGACGTTTCGAAACTGAGACGCTTCGAAACTGTGACGTTTCGAAACTAGGACGATTCGAAACTGAGACGTTTCGAAACTAGGACCATTCGAAACTAGGACGATTCGAAACTGAGACGTTTCCAAACTGAGACGATTCGAAGCTAGGAAAATTCGAAACTGAGACGTTTTGAAACTAGGACGTTTTGAAACTGCGACGTTTCGAAACTGAGGCGTTTCGAAACTAGGACCATTCGAAACTAGGACGATTCGAAACTGAGACGTTTCCAAACTGAGACGATTCGAAACTAGGACGATTCGAAACTGAGACGTTTCCAAACTGAGACGATTCGAAACTAGGAAAATTCGAAACTGAGACGTTTTGAAACTAGGACGTTTCGAAACTAGGACGATTCGAAACTGAGACGTTTCGAAACTAGGACCATTCGAAACTAGGACGATTCGAAACTGAGACGTTTCCAAACTGAGACGATTCGAAACTAGGAAAATTCGAAACTGAGACGTTTTGAAACTAGGACGTTTTGAAACTGCGACGTTTCGAAACTGAGGCGTTTCGAAACTGGGGCATTTCGACTCTGAGACGTTTCGAAATTGGGACGTTTCGAAGCTAAGACGTTTCGAAACTAAGACGATTCGAAACTAGGAAGGTTCGAAACTGCGACGCTTCGAAACTTGGACGTTTTGAAACTGAGACGTTTCGAAACTGCGATGTTTCGAAACTAGGACGATTCGAAACTGAGACGATTCGAAACTGAGACGATTTGAAACTGAGACATTTCGAAACTAGGACGATTCGAAACTGGGACGTTTCGAAACTAGGACGATTCGAAACTAAGACGTTTTTCACAATTTTTGGGCCGTTTTTCACAATTTTAGACCGTTTTTCACGATTTTCGGGTAGATTTTCATGATTTTTGGGCCGATTTTCATAATTGTTGGACAGATTTTCACGATTTTAACGTTTTTTTTTTGCGATTTTAAACAATTCGCTGCAAAGTGTCACCCGCGGCAAACACGTAATGATGATTTTCGGGCCGATTTTCATGATTTTTGGATCGTTTCGCACGATTTTTGGGTCAATTTTTTATGATTTTAGTCCGGTTCTCAAAATTTTTAGACCGTTTTTCACGATTTTTGGGTAGATTTTCATGATTTTTGGGACGTTTTTCATAATTTTTGGACAGATTTTCACGGTTTTAACGCTTTTTTTTTTTGCGATTTTGAACAATTTGCTGCAAAGTGTCACCCGCGGCAAACACGTAATGATGATTTTTGGGCCGATTTTCATGATTTTTGGACCGTTTCAACGGTTTTCGACCGTTTTTGATAATTTTTGTACCGTTTTCCACAATTTTTAGGCCAACTAAAACGTTTCGAAACGTCCCAAAACCGTATTTTTGTCACTATTTTCCATTTTTCGATATTTAGCACCTACCTCCTCCGACAAATACTGATCGTACATATATCTGGCCGCCTCTTTCACCGTCTCATACGCATCTCTTTCCGTCAATTCTCCTTTTGAAAGCGAGCGCATCTGATGCTCGACCGACACTTTGAATCCCTCGATCGCCAGGTAGAAATCAATGTAATTCTGACCGCCGGCGGATTTCAGAAAGACGATAAATTGCGAGAGAGCCGTGGAGTTGGTGAGAATTACGTGGAGGGGGAGTTGGACGAGCTGCTCTGTGGTGCCATCTTCGCCGAATTTTGACTGCAAAAAAAAAGAGAAAAAATGTGTTTTTTTTCCTTTTAAACGAAATTTTGACAATTGTAAATATATAATTACCAAAAACGTGGAATCCTTGGATCCGAGAAAATCGATTCGTGAGCGTACCAAATTCTCCACAAATTGCAGACTTGCCAGTTGTTGTTTCACAAATGTATCTGTGATATTCGATAAATCAATAAATTATTGATTTATGGAATTTACCTTGCTCCCCACCCGAATCCTTGCCCCTCATCACCGTCTTCTCCTCGATTATCGATTGATAGATCGCTTCCAGCTCTTCGATGCACGTGGAATTTGTGATGCATGCCACAAAATCGTCGGGCTTTGGCTCCACCTCGCTGAGCAGCCAGACGATGAGTTGGAAGATTTCATTCGGGTTGGACAGGTAGTCGAGAGTGGGTAGGATGACTTTTCGGACTGAAATTGGCAGAGATGGAATTCCATGGCTATTAGCCATATACGCGCCAAAAATAATCCGACCCTCTCCCTCTCCCCATCGCCGTTTTCGCTGCGTAGTAGTTATATTCGGGTCTCGCCACGATTTTCACAGAGTAAATATGGTGGTGGCCTAGAAAAGCCGGTTTTTCAGTTTTCTAGGCCATCGGTCACACCTCGTGTACTCCTTTTGGAAGAAAGAAAAACAAGTTTTCCAAGTTCTTTAAAAAAAACATTTTTTTAATGATTTTTTGTGCGATTTTATGGACCTATTCATTTGAATTAAAATGAATTTTTATGTCATTTTAATTCAATGCATTACAACATATTAATTAATTAACCTGAATTTTCCTGAACCATTGAGTTTGAGCCTTTCTGCAAATCGTGTCGAGACCTCCTGGCCAAATAAATGCATGCGCCTTTAATAACTAGGGTCCAATCTGCATTTTATGCCATATTTTTTCGTCATCTTGTCCACTCGGAGTACAAATTAAAGGCGCATGCATTTATTTGGCCAGGATGTCTCGACACGATTTGCAGAAAGGCTCAAACTCAATGGTTCAGGAAAATTCAGGTTAATTAATTAATATGTTGTAATGCATTGAATTAAAATGACATAAAAATTCATTTTAATTCAAATGAATAGGTCCATTAAACAATTTTCCGCAAAGTGTCACACGTGGCAAACACGTAATGTTTTTTTTTTGCAGTCCAAAGTTTTATAAAAATTATCAACAAAAAAACGGATTTTGGGTCGATTTTCACGATTTTCATGATAATTGTGGCAATTTTCACAATTTCTGGACGATTTTTACGATTTATTTTCGGACCATTCTTCATGATATTTAGTCTGATTTTGGCAATTTTTCATGTTTTTGGACAGTTTTTCATGTTTTTTAGTCAGTTTTCCAAAATTTTTGGGAGCTTTTTCACAATTTTTAGGCTGTTTTAAACGATTTTTAAGCCAATTTTCATGACTTTTGGGCAGTTTTTCATGATTTTTGGGATGTTTTTCACAACCGTTTTTACGTTATTTGGACCATTTTTCAAAATTTTTAGACCGTTCTTCATGATTTTTAGGCCGATTTTCACACATTTTAGTTCGTTTTTCATAATTTTTGGCCAATTTTCATGATTTTTGGACCGTTCTTCATAATTTTTGTATTTTTTTTCACAATTTTGAAGCGTTTTTCACAATTTTTGGATTGTTTTTCATAATTCTTGGACCGATTTCCATAATTTTTCGGTTGTTTTTCATGATTTTTGGACGTTTTTTTTTTTTCAAATTTTGGACCGTTTTTCAGAATTTTTGGGCCGTTTTTCACAAATTTTAGACCGTTTTTCACAATTTCGAAATCGTTTTTCATGATTTTTGGGTCGTTTTTTACCATTTTTGGACTGTTTTTCACAATTTTGGAGCCGTTTTCCACAATTTTTAGATTGTCTTTCACAATTTTTGAACCATTTTTCAAATTTTTGAGCCGTTTTTTTCAAAGAATTTTAAACCGCTTTAAACGATTTTGGGCCGCTTTTCACAATTTTTTGAGCTGTTTTTCATACTTTTTGGGCCGTTTTTGATAATTTTTGGATTGTTTTTCACAATTTTTGAGCCGTTTTCATGTTTTTGGTCAGTTTTTAATGATTTTTGGGCCGATTTTCATGATTTTTGGACCGTTTTTCACAACTTTTGGTCTGTTTTGCATAATTTTTAGTCCGTTTTCCACATTTTGAGCCGTTTTCACAATTTTTGAGCCGTTTTTCATTATTTTTGAGCCGTTTTCATGATTTTTGGGCCAGTTTCACAATTTTTAGTCCGTTTTCCACAATTTTTGAGCCGTTTTCACAATTTTTGAGCCGTTTTTCATTATTTTTGAGCCGTTTTCATGATTTTGATTTTTAGGCTGTTTTTCACAATTTTTAGGCTGTTTTTCACAATTTTTAGTCCGTTTTCCGCATTTTTGGACCATTTTTCTCAATTTTAGACAGCATTTCTCGATTTTTAGGCCATTTTCCATAATTTTTGAGCCGTTTTCCAAAATTTTTGGGCGGATTTTCACAACTTTTCATCCATTTTTCATGTTTTTGGGCCGTTTTTTACAATTTTCAGACCGATTTTCATAAATTTTGGAGCGTTTTTCACAATTTTCGGGCCGATTTTCACAATTTTTAGGCCCATTTTCATGATTTTTAGTCCGTTTTTGATAATTTTTAAACCGTTTTTCATGATTTCTGGGCCGTTTTTAAAAAACTTTAGACCGTTTTTCACAATTTTAGAGCCGTTTTCATGATTTTTGGACAGATTTTCTCGATTTTTATGCATTTCTTTCATTTTTAGAACACTTTTTTTCTTTCTTTCTTCCAAGAGAAGTACACGAGGTGTGGCTGTTGGCCTAGAAACTTAGCGGCGGGACTTTTGGAAGTTTATCACGAATTTTCGACATTATAAAGTCGCGACCGCCGGTTTTCCAGGCCACGATTTTTGAAAAACTCGAATTTTCTAGTTTTTAGCGATTTTTTGAAAAAAAAAACATGTTCAAAACGTTTTTAAGCGCATTTTTATAAAATTGCAAACAAAAAAAATGACTCACCAACAACTTCTCGTAGCAAAAATCTCAACGGGCGGCATCGAAAATCCTCCGGGGGCATTATCAAATAGAGAATTATGTCGACCAGGTCGTGCAGGTAGGCTAAAGGGAAAATTTTTTTTGCCATTCTCCCCTTCAAGACCCACCATTCTCATAATGCGGAGTAGTGGACAATAAATCCCGGCACAATGTCTTTTCCATTTCCAGCTCAAAATCGAAAAAATTGGAGAGCAGCTCATCGTCAAGCTCCTCTCTCGATGGTTTTTCTTTCTTTTTCTCGCCAGAATTTTGAAATTGTGTTCGCTCTTTTGCCTTCCGGTAGAGCCTCAAATGAGAGGCGAAATCGTCGACGACGTCACGTGTGATCAGGGGCACCCAGTCTACTTGGCGGAGGCTGGAAATTTTGAAAATTTTGAAAAGAATTTTGACGGGATCTACCACTGAGTTAAAGAAGCTATCGATCTTCTCGAAGTCCGCTTCAGACTTTGCTCAAAAAGCTTATCGTTTGACAGGTTTTGGTACCAAAAGCCAATGTAGTCACGAGTTATATAATCGAGAATCTTAAACACTTCTTAAAATATCGTTTTTAATCGTTTTTACCTGCTCCAAGACCTGATCCAGCTGTGGCGAGTTGCTCATCGAGTGCACCTCGACGTACTGATTCTGCTCTTTCAGCCGCTGCGCATTCTTCAACAACTGCTCAATTCCCGACTGGAACTTGAAGCTTCTCAGCGTCTCGTCAAAACTCTCGTCTATCTGTTGCGATTTTTCCACCCCGGATTGGTAGAATATGTACAGAAATCTGCATTTTTATTTAAAAAATTTCAGTTTCAGTTTCAATATTAAAGACTCACCCAATAACGAAGCAAATCGCGCTAACTGGAAGCACGACAAGACCAGTGAGGCCAAATGTGGTGAGGAATAGAAGGGTGGCGAGCAAAATGCATAGCCGCGGTGACATTTCCCTCATTTCTTCTGTCACATAGTTTATTTTCCTGAAATTAAAAAGCAATATTAAACTATTTTTGAAATGTTTTTGACAAAATAAATGGAAAATATTGATTGGAAATCAAAACAACAAAAATAAAAAGTGAAAAAGTGAAAAATTCTGAAATTCTGAAAAACCGCGAGACAATGCAAGTGCGCTCCACTGAGAAGCGTGCGTGTCGCGTCGCGGTTCGGATTTTCGAAATTTATTCCCAATTTTTGGTTTTTTCTTCATTTTTTCATTTTCTTTCTCAATTTTTGGCCAAATAATGCGCGAAATTTAAATTTACGATTTAAACTTTATATGGAATTCGAAAATATCTCCTAAATTATCGGTTTTTCATAGAAAAACCGAAAAAATTGTGCAAAAACTCGGAAAAATGCTCCGATAGTCCTGAAACTTTGGAAAATAATGTCCAAAATACTCGCGGACATTAAAAGCTCAGAAAATTCGTGCCGAAATATCAATTTTATGGGGTTATTCACGAAATGACAAAAAACTGCAGAAGACTGCGCGAAAACTCGGAAAATGCTCCGATTGATCTGAAATTTTGGGAAATAAAGGGGAAAATTCTCCCGGACATGACTCCGAAATTTCAGACAAAAATATCGATTTTAAGCTTACTTACTTTTCAGAAAAAATCAACATTTCTTAAAAATCGATATTTTGGTCTGAAATTTTGCGGGAATGTCCGGGAGAGTTTTCCCCATCATTTCCCAAAATTTCAGATCAATCTGAGCATTTTTCGAGTTTTCGCGCAGTTTTTTGCCATTTCGTGAATAACCCCATTAAAAAATATTGTATTTTTCCAAAAATTTTTTTTAAATATTCGATAAATATTTATTTCTATCCAATATTTTTCGAGCGTGTCAGAGAGTATTTTTGACATTACTTCCCAAATTTTCAAGCCAATCGGAGAATTTTTCATCAATTTTTTTTTGCTATTTTGTGAATATCCCCAGAAAATGCAATTTTTCGATTTTTCTCCTTTTTTTTTAGCTAGAAAAATTAAAATTTGCGCTTTTTCTGTGCATTTTGAAAATGTTTGCCTTAAAAATTACCCCAGAAATGTTTCCCCACGGTGTCCAGGATCTGAAATGTGGGCGGAGCCTAATTTGCTGGCGCGTCAGCAAACTTTCATGGCGCACTTTCGGTGCTTGCGCAGTTTGCGACTCTCGAATTTTATTTTTGATTTTTTTTATTTTTCTTTCAGTAAAACCTGTTTTTCTTTGTAAAATCTATGTATTGTATCTTTTAATACCATTAAATTGCCCAAACTTCAATTTTCGTAAAGATTTATCCTGCAAAAACTCCAAAAAACTCAAAACGAATATTTCGATATGGTGGCTGAACCAAATTCGACGTTCTTAGGCTTAAAAAATTTCTAAAGACCTCAGCTATAATTCCGTTGGAGCACATGTGGGAAAAAAATAAGAATTTATGCTTTTTTTCCCGAAAAACATAAAAAATGCGTCAAAATTTGAATTTCGCGCGAAAAAATCCAGTGGGGCGCGTTTGCTCGGCTCCGCCCACTTTTCAAATCCTGGACACCGTGTTCCCGGGTTTATTTTCGTCATTTTTCGATTATTTTTTTCATTTTTAGCCATTTCCTGCTAAATCGAGCGGAAAATTCAAATTTACAATTTGTGTGTGCATTTTGAAAATATTTCCCTTCTAAATTACCTCTGAAATGTGTTTTTCCCCAAATTTTCTATATTTTTTGGAATTTTTCATCATTTTTCAGCCTTTTTCCGCTAAATTTGTGGCTGAATCATGCGGGAAGTTTAAATTTACAATTCAGATGTTATGTGAATTTTTACATTCTATTGAAAAAAAGCTTTAAAATATCCTCCGAAATGTTTTTCCCCATTTTTTAGATTTTTTCTTTATTTTTAGCCTTTTTCTGTTTATTTGTCGGCTCAATATTGCGATAAAATTTAAATTTACGATTCAGATTTTATATGGAGTTCGAAAAAATATTTTAAATTATGGATTTACTCCTAGAAAACCCGAAAAACAGCAAAAATTGTGTAAAAACTCGGAAAATTGCCCTGAAACTTTTGGAAATAATGGCAAAAATACTCCCGGACATTCCCAAAAAATTTCAGGTTTAAATTTCTCAAAACATTTGAAAAATCGATATTTTGGTCTGGTCTCAAATTGTCTGGAACAAAAATTGACGAAATTAACCAGAAAACCGGATTTTGCATGAAAATAGTATTTCAGTGATCCGCATTTACAGGACCAAAGTTTTACTGCGATCCGTAAAAAACCATTTTCATCGAAATCCTCTTAAAATCACATCTCTGGCGATTTTTCTTCGTTTAAATATTTATGAAATCTGCTGCATTACTTGATTTCTTCCAGAATGACTTCAGTCGGTGTGCCAATCAAGATCCTCCACGAAGCCGAAGGTCATACCGTCACGCTTGAGACCGTTACAGGTACGTAAATATCATTATAAATTTCCCTAAAATCTAGAAAATCCATGTTTTTTTTTGCAGGAGAGGTGTACAGAGGAAAGCTGATCGAGGCCGAGGACAACATGAACTGCCAGCTCGTCGACACGATCGTCACGTTCCGCGACGGAAGAAGTCATCAGCTGGAGAACGTGTTCATTCGGGGAAACAAGGTGGGATTTTTTTTGAACTGTGAAAAATTGGCGAGAAACGCTCCGATTGACCTGAAATTTTGGGAAATAAGGGCAAATATTTGGACAAAAATATCGATTTTAAAAATGTTTTGCCATTATTTCCAAAAATTTCAGGTTAATCGGAGCAGTTTTTGTCATTTTTTGCTATTTCATGAACAAAATTGCCCGATTTTTCATTTTTCTCACCCAAATCCTTTCAGATCCGCTTCATGATCCTTCCTGACATGCTGAAAAACGCGCCAATGTTCAAAAACATTGGAAGAGCGCAGAAGGGAGCCATCGGTATGGGTTTGGGTGGTCTGGATCAGCGCGGACGAGGCCGCGGTACCGCTTTCCGCCGACCAACCGGACGCGGTGGACCACGCGGAATGTCTCGACCGGGAGGCGCCCCACCATTCCGTGGATGAGTTGTTTTTTGAAAATTTTCATGTAACTTGTGCGGATCTCCTGCTCTTCTTTTTTGCTCCCATTTTGTTAATTAATCACTTTTGTAATTGTTGGAACCGAACCTTGTTTTTAATTTTAAGTACGACGACAATTTCATCATCAATTTCTTTCCTTTTATAAATTATTTTTCTGTCCTTTTAATTCTGGAATATGGATCTGTGGTTTTCTGGCCAATATGGGAAGAACTTTTAAAAAATTTAATTGCTACAGAAGCCATTTATCTACACTTTACAACTCATACTTCGAAGCTCTGGAGCAAAACAACCTTGAAAAAAAAGACGAAGACTTTGCGGAAGTGTCAAAGGAAATCGATATTGGTCACGAATTATTTATTTCATTTCAAATATATTACCCCTAATAAGGCATAATTACTATATTCACTGTCAATTATCTGGTGCTAAATACAAGGATAGGATCCCAATTTTTGTGAAATCCCGTTTAAGGCTTCCATTCGGACCAATTTTCGTCGCGGACGGATCGGTTGGTCCGTTTCGTCCGGCACGCTCTAATTGGCTGTAAATTTTAATTTATGGTACGTCCAAAGTAACTTTGTTTTTGCGTCTTTTTTCTCTACAGTATACCGCAGAACCTGCAGATCAAACAAAAAAAAAACATGTTTCAAAAAATCAAAAATGTAAACAAACATGTGAAATTCAAATTATTTGCTTCGCGCGTCGCTAAGATGTGCAGGTTTGGCGGGATACTGTAGAGAAAAAAGACGCAAAAACAATGTTACTTTGGACGCCTTTTTTCTTACTTTGGACGTACGATTAAAATTCTGACATTGAAAATGTAAGCGGTTGCAAATTTATGTAGAATTAGCTTTGCAAAAACTAATTTTTTTTCCGAATTTTTGATAGCAGAAACAAGACATTTCTGTTGATATTTTAAAGAAAAAAGAACAAAAACAGCTTTTGAAAACAAAATATAGCAGAAACAAAAAGAAAAACTAACAAGAAAAAAACGGACGAAGCGGACAAAATTCGTCCGAATGGAAGCCTTAGCCTAGATAATTTTCTTCTACTTCCTTTTCATAGCTTCTAACTTATTTCGTTCGCTTCTGATAAATATGTGTTGATGAGTCAGTGGCAGCTGCCCTTCAATCAATAAACAAATTTAAATTCAAATTCAGATCGATCCGAGACTAGTTTCGGAGACCCAGATCCTCGATGCTGATTGCGTCCGTCCGTTCGTTCGTTCGTGCGCGCGCGCCATTTTACCATTTAGTAGCCAAACCAAAAAACTAGACTATTTAGATAAAATGGACAGTTCCCCACTAGGTCTTTTCTTATTCTCCCTATTTTTCTACTTCCACTTGAGCTCTGTTTGTACTGATATTGAGCTGATGTCAGTCGGCATTGAAACCAGAGAAATTTTGCTGAAAAAGACGAACAAGTGTGTTTTAAAGTATCTGGATAACCGGGAGCCGAGCAAGGTGAGTTCAACTTACAAACCCCTTTAATTTTTGATTTTCAGAGCATCACATTGCTCCGCTTCGCTCTGGAAAGATGCGCACTTTCCAACTATTTTCAGCTGGACGAGTATGGAAGGAGAGGCAAATTGGGACGACCCAGCGGGTCGACAATTATCAACCTGTTTCCACTTTTCCAGCATCCCCATTTGAAAAATTGCAACAGTTTTCTGTTTTTTGGCACGTCTTCTCATGAAATGTCGGCTGAGCTGGAAATTTTGGCGTCTGTGGACTTTAAGATGCTGGAATGCAAGTATTTGGTGGTGGATAAGCGGAAGAATGTTCATGGTGTGAGTATTTCGGAATATAAAAAAATGATTATTGCCGAAAAAATGCAAAAAATAAAGCGGCGACCTACAAAATGGTGCGAAAATCTTCCATCCTCGCCGATTTGTGGTAAAACCACGAATCGGCGATTTTTTTTCGCCCATTTGAACGCGATATTTATCAATTTAAATTTAAAATCAATAATTTATTCAACAACAACAACAAAAAACCGAAAAAATCACGAAAAACAAGAGAAAAAGAAATAAAAACAAAAAAACTGGCCTAAATTTTTTTTTATGGGTTACGGTAGCACTCATTTCAACTGTGTCAATTTTTTTAAAGCGCTTCGAGACCTTTCGTGGAAATAAAATTGTCCATTTTCAAAGTTTATGAGCAGAAGGCAGTGGGCGGAGCTTCGTAAATAAATCCCTACGAGTGCCAATTTAAACAATTATAGCTCCGCAACTACATCCACGTGCCACAACTCTCCGAGACCCATCTCACCGACATTTTGTGGCAGTATAAGGCTGATAAAGACTATGTACCTTTTTTTTTTTTCGTTTTCAGCCATTTTCAGCTCACATCTTCCAGATCATCGAGCACCTGTACATCTCCGAACTCGAAGAAATTGAAAATTTCGTCGACAATTTGCTGAAAATTCGTCAACTATTCGCAGTCCAACCGTGCCAAGTTACAGTAAGACTGCCAAGAACATTTTCAGCCGAAAGGCTATGGCAGTTTGCGGAAGACGTGCTGAAAAACGAGGATTACGTGTTGCTGAGTGTGATGGCGATGGAAAAGTTTACAGAGTAGGGAACCAAAAAACGGTTACCAATAAATTATGCTTTCAGATTTTATTTCATCGCAATTGGTGAACACCACTGTACGATGCGATATGTGTGAATTCGTTTGGAGTTGTTTTTTTTAAATAAAAATAAAAAATTGTGGGTTAATTCAATAAAGCCCCCCCACCTTAATAGATCCCCCCACGTTGTATTCAACCTTAGGAGAGCCCCCCACTCAGTACTAAATGGGTGGGGGTTTCTACCTGACGCCGGGGGGCTATATTTGAACGCCTCTATTCAAAAATCAACCCCCATTAGTGTAAAGTGGGGGGTTGTTTTTTAAGAACCTGGTATTCTTAAAGAAGAGCTCCCCCCCCTCTAGAGCCCCCCATTCAAAATTCCTCCCCCATCATTCAATATCAGTCCCCCACTATTCAAAATGTCTCCCCCATCATTCAATATCAGTCCCCCACCATGCAAAATCAGTCTCCCAATATTCAAAATCAGTCCCCCACCATTCAACATCAGTCCCCCACCATTCAATATCAGTCCCCCACCATCTAATACTCGTCACAGGCTTTTAAATTTTCTAAGCGTTTTTAGCAGAATTATCCAATTAAACAAGTTACAAATATTTGGAGATTTTTATACACGGCATCGCCACTGGAATGCAACAAATATTTTCAAAATATCTGATTTTTAATTGATATAAATTTCATACATCGTAAGATGATCCGCGGCTTCGAAGTGCCATTTGTTTTCCGCATTTGTCACATTTTGCTTCTTATATAAAAGAAAACAATAAAAAAAATGATGGAAAATAGTTTAAAACTTGAAAAAGTAAATAAAAAATTTTGGGATTTGGCCCAGAGAACGGGAATCTTCAAATGCATTCAAAATGACGCAAAAATGGGGGGCTCTTCTTTAATGCTAATGCACTTTATTTGACGACTGAATGGGGGCCTTTTCTTAAACCCACCGGAAAATACGATCATGTTGGGGGACTGTTTTTGAATGGTGGGGGACTAATTTTGAATAGCGGGGGACTGATATTGGACGATGGGGGAGACATTTTGAATGGTGGGGGACTGATTTTGAATGAGTCCCCAGCCGTGATTGGAGCATCTGGGTGGGGAGCTATTATTGAATAAGTGGGGGACTGTTATTTAACAAGTGGGCAGCATATAAATTTCTGAGTGGGGGGCTTTTCTAAGGTCTCTTTTGGGGGACTCTACTTGAATTAGGGGGGGGACTCTTTTTGAATATACCCAAAATTGTTTCTAAATTGTACAATTTCATTTCAAAAAATTTTTTTTTCGAGTTTTTGCCCGCCAATTTCCTAGGCCAGCGGCCACACCTCATGTACTCCTTTTGGATGAAAGAAACTGGTTTTAATTGTTGAAAAATTAGAATTTATCGATTTTCATTTTTAATCCGCAATTCAAAAATTACAGTTATTATCGGCCCGCCACGTCGGTCAAACGCGCTCCGCTGAACTCAATACTACGTGGATTTTATTTTGGTTTCCAAATTTTTTCACTTCACGTGTAAATTAAACATGACATAAAATAATTTGGAAACCAAAATAAAATATACGTAGTATTGAGTTCAGCGGAGCGCGTTTGACCATTTTGGCGGGCCGACAATAACGGAGTCCACTCTCATTCAGAATAGTTCCGCCTTTCTGAAGTTTTCCCGTATTCTGGAGCTAAATATAAAAATACAAGAAAAACAACAACTACATCTTATTTAATTATTTTTTATTTGATCACCATATTAGGCGTAACGAAGGGTGAAGGGGGCAGAAGATCGATTATATAGGGGGAGGGGAAAACGAAGGTTGGGGAAAAAAACCACGAGATCAAAAAGGATAAATAATTAGTCGACCTCCTCGATCGTTGGTCCTCCAGCTCCTCCGGCTCCAGGGGCTCCTGGGGCAGCACCTGGTGGGGCTCCTCCAGCTCCCTGGTAGAGCTTGGAGATGATTGGGTTGGCGAGCTGTTCCAAGTCCTTCTGCTGGTGCTCGAACTCTTCCTTCTCGGCGGTCTGATTGCTGTCGAGCCACTTAAGGATCTCGTCGCACTTGTCCTCGACCTTCTTCTTGTCTTCTGGGCTGATCTTGTCCTTGAGCTGAAAATAAACAAATAATTAAGATTCAAGGCATAATTTGATATCAACAAACCTTCTCATCCTCGATGGTCTGCTTTAGGTTGAAAGCGTACGACTCGAGTCCGTTCTTGGCTCCAATGCGGTCCTTTTGAGCCTCATCATCAGCCTTGTATTTCTCAGCCTCGTTAACCATTCTCTCGATGTCATCCTTGGAAAGACGTCCCTTGTCGTTTGTGATGGTGATCTTGTTCTGCTTTCCGGTGGATTTGTCGGTGGCGGAGACGTTCAAAATACCGTTGGCATCAATATCGAAAGTAACCTCGATTTGTGGGACTCCACGTGGTGCTGGTGGGATTCCGGAAAGCTCGAACTTTCCGAGAAGGTTGTTGTCCTTGGTCATGGCACGCTCTCCCTCGTAGACTTGGATCAACACTCCTGGCTGGTTGTCAGAGTAGGTGGTGAAAGTCTGGGCGGTCTTGGTTGGGATGGTGGTGTTTCTCTTGATGAGAGCAGTCATGACACCTCCAGCAGTCTCAATACCGAGGGAAAGTGGGGCAACGTCGAGAAGGAGAAGGTCCTGAACGGCCTCTGACTTGTCTCCGGAGAGAATAGCGGCCTGGACGGCAGCTCCATAGGCGACAGCCTCATCAGGGTTGATGGACTTGTTGAGTTCCTTTCCGGAGAAGAGGTCAGAAAGAAGCTTCTGGACCTTTGGGATACGGGTGGATCCTCCGACGAGAACGATATCGTGGACCTGAATAAGTAATTGTTTGTAAAGTTTGAAAGGGAGGTGTAAAGATACTCACCTGGCTCTTGTCCATCTTGGCGTCACGGAGAGACTTCTCCACTGGGTCCATGGTGGATCTGAAGAGATCAGCGCAAAGCTCCTCGAAACGGGCTCTGGTGATGTTGGTGTAGAAGTCGATTCCCTCGAAGAGAGAGTCGATCTCGATCGAAGCCTGGGAAGAGGAAGAAAGAGTTCTCTTTGCGCGCTCGCAAGCGGTACGCAGACGGCGGAGAGCACGTGGGTTGGAGGCAAGATCCTTCTTGTGCTTGCGCTTGAACTCGGCGCAGAAGTGGTTGACCATGCGGTTATCGAAATCCTCTCCTCCGAGATGGGTGTCTCCAGCAGTAGACTTGACCTCGAAGATTCCGTCCTCAATGGTGAGAATGGACACATCGAACGTACCACCTCCAAGATCGAAGATGAGAACGTTGCGTTCTCCATGTCCCTTCTTGTCAAGTCCGTAAGCGATGGCGGCGGCGGTTGGCTCGTTGATGATACGAAGGACGTTGAGTCCAGCGATAGCTCCGGCGTCCTTGGTGGCCTGACGCTGGGAGTCGTTGAAGTAAGCTGGAACGGTGACGACGGCATCCTTAACGGAGGTTCCGAGGAAAGCCTCAGCGGTCTCCTTCATCTTGAGAAGAACCATCGAGGAGATCTCTTCTGGGGTGAAGATCTTGTTCTCTCCCTTGTACTCGACCTGGACCTTTGGCTTGGCTGCTTCGGCAGAGATGACCTTGAATGGCCAGTGCTTCATGTCCGACTGAACGGCTGGGTCGTCGAACTTGCGTCCGATGAGACGCTTGGCATCTGAAAGCAAAAATTTATGAAATTCGAGTTGTAAGAACGACAAAGAAACTAAGAGCGCACATAGCACCCCAGCAGGGTAATGTTCTAAATGCTATTCCCTCGTTTTATATCGGCAAAAACTACAGACCCTAATGCCGGAACAGAAGAGGAAGCAAAATTTCTGAGTGGTGATTTCTAGAAGGAAACAAAAACTAACCGAAAACTGTGTTGTGTGGGTTCATGGCAACTTGATTTTTGGCGGCATCTCCGATGAGACGTTCAGTGTCGGTGAAGGCGACATACGACGGTGTGGTGCGGTTTCCCTGATCGTTGGCGATGATCTCGACCTTTCCGTGCATGAACACTCCGACGCAGGAGTATGTCGTTCCCAAATCAATTCCCACGGCGTTATGTTTGCTCATTTTCCTGAAAAATGACAAATTAAGAAGCTTTAAGTAGGAAATAAGTGGAACGAATGAAAAAGGTTGGCAGAAGAGTCTAGAACATGCAATTTTTTTCATGTTTATTTTCGAAAATCAAATTTCACGAGGAAATCAGTGGTTGCGAGAGATTATTTGTGAAATTAATATGAGACATGTCTAGAACAATTCATTGGTGAAAAAAGTACGTTAAAATCTGAAATCGGAGCAAAAATCTATGGGTTTTCCTACAGAAAAGGGTGAGACCACCGAGAATTATATGAAGAGATGCTTGCGCAGAGAATGTTCGCGACGAAAGAGGGAGGTAAGAGCGCGCACCGCACATTAATACGTTAGTTTCTATGGTCTAAATGAACGAGTATAAGAAGAAAATTATATGATAAGAATGAAAATAGCACGGGCGTTCAGGCTTTATACTTTTTAATGAGGAAATCGTAGTTTCTAGAACTGCCATTTTTGGGCGGGGCGTATCAGCGGCCTGGAAGGTTCGCGGCTCGCCGTGTCTGCGTCTCTCCACTTGGCGCCATGCCTATCATGTTCTCTTGAATTTCAAAACCAGCGCTGACCACGTCGAACTTTCTAGGCTTAAAAAGTGCAAAAAATGTCGAAAAATTACGAAAAACAGGGCGAAAATGCCTAAAATTGAGCTGGAAATGCTCCTCCAGGCTCAAAAATTATCAAATGACAGTCAGAAAATTATTTTAAAGTTTTAGGGACTATTTTCGTCATTTTTGGACATTTCTCCGAGGAAAAATTCTCCTCGAAGAACTGTCGATAAATGCGAAAAATAGGGAAAAAAATTGTCAAGTTGGCCTAATGTGCCCAATATTTGAGACCAATCGGAGCATTCGCGCTATTTTTTTTAAAAGATTCATCGCGTTTTTCTTAATATTTACTTTTCTATGTTTAACGTCGCCAATTTCGTGTCATTTTACCGTATTTATTACATTAGAAGGGCGCTTCTGATGTACCTATTCAAATGAATCTTCCTGTCATATTATTTATATGCAAACCTGCATTTTAATGAATTTTCCTGCATTAAAATGCATTTTTTCATAGGAATGAAATGACGGGAAAATTCTTCTGAATAGGTCCATATTAAAAGGGCAAACTAATGGGGTTATTCACAAAATGGCAAAAACGGCAAAAAACTCAAAAAATGCTCCGATTTTCCTGAAATTTTGGGAAAAGAGGGAACAAAAATTCTCCCGGACATTTTGTCAAATTTCAGACCAAAATATCGATTTTTAAAAAGTATTGATTTTTTTCCGAAATGCTTAAAATCGATATTTCGATCTGAAATTATTTGGGAAGAGAATTTTTCCCTTATTTCCCAAAATTTCAGATGAATCTGTGCATTTTTCATGATAAAATTGCTACTTTTTCCAAATTTTTATGCCTTTTTTCTTTTATTTTCGTGATTTTTATGCTTTTATTGTGTTTTCAATCGACTTGCGACATGAGAACGCGAGACTCCGCCCACTTATTTGTGCGCTACCTGTCTGCGTCTCTTCAAATATCACTGTGTTCGCGTGGGCGCTCCCAAATAAATGGGCGGAGTCTCGCGTTCTCATGTCGCAAGTCGATTGAAAACACAATAAGTTGAAAAAACGATATTCACGTGTGTGGTTTGCCCATTGAACTTGCCAAATCTGCTTAAAAAAATGAAAGAAAATGCCTTTCAGAGGGGCATGAGACGGGAATCAGCAAACGCGCCCGGACGCAAATTTAGGTATCCTTCAATTTTATTTTTGATTGTAATAAATAAATAATTTTCGCGTATTTTTGTCAGTTTCTCTTCTGTAAGGCGATGTGCTTCGAATTTCATTAAAAATTATGGCGTTCGGGTGCGTTTGCTGACTCTCGGCTCATGTCTCTGTGATTTTTTAATTGAATAAATACGGTAATTTAATGCAGAAAAATTAATTGCATAGGAATTCACGTGAATAAGTCTGGTCTAATCGTTTTCTGGGTCTTTCGAATTCTTATCTCAAGTTGACTGATAAGATTGCTGGGCAAACAAGTATCACTAGCAATTGCTAAGTCCAAGTTTTTGGGTTGGTCACACAAACACCAGGGCCGATTTCATAACAGATGAGACCACCTGTCTAGATGCTTTGAATTCTGAATATCTACGAAAAAGTATATAAATAAAAATATTTATTAATCTGACGAAATTTATTGAACCCATTGATGAAAATCGTCCAGTGCCCGTTCACAAACCACGTGAAACTTTGACAAGCAAGAATAGTAGTAGTTGTAGTGGCGGGTTGGCGACGAGTAGCAGGCGATGCACTTTGACGCCGTCGATTTTCCGTTGAGCGTCTCGTCGTACGGTTCGTACAGCCAGACACTAAAGATTAAGAGTCATTATCTGTCAATCTGATGCAACTCACAGTTCTTCCTCAACTTCGGCTTTGACCCAAGTAAGGTAATAGTGTGGAAACAGGACTCGCACTGCTTCCCACTCAAAAGAATCTCCGGATTCGAAAACTGCCGCTTCTTTTTTCTTACAAGCCTGCGTGGCTTCTTCGAAATTCAGAAGGTCTGGCAGTTTGAAGTAGCAAGTGCTTTCGAATTGGAGCCAGCCACGTGGGCATGCTGGAATTTAGTTTAGGATTTTGCAAAAAAAAAATTAGGATCTTACATTTCGTTCTTCTTGGCGGCGGACTTGAGAGTATTGAGCAAACTAGTAGAAATAGGGTAATAGATGAAATAAGGCGACTCATTTTGCCAAGTGCAGACAATGACTGTATGAGGTGAGGTCAGATTAGATCTGGACTCTGTGCGAGGCACGTAATTTTATTGATTGGTGTCCTTTTGAAGGCCGAGAAATGCTCCGATTGGTCGGATACTTTGAGGAATAATGTCAAAAATGCTCCCGTACTTCACTTGTGCAAGCTTAAAAATTGTCGACTTGAAATAAATATTCTCGGCCCGCCAAAATGGACAAACGCGCTACGCGAAAGTCAACGATATGAGATTTTCATTTTGGTTTCCAAATTATTTAATTTCATGTGTAAATTCGCCGTGAAATTAAATAATTTGGAAACCAAAATGAAAATCGCATACCGTTGAGTTCAGCGGAGCGCGTTTGACCATTTTGGCGGGCCGACAATATTTCAAAACTCGAAAAAAAATTTTTAATCTTGCAAAAGTGAAGTACGGGAGCGTTTTTGACAATATTCCCCAAATTTTCAGGCCTATCGAAGCATTATCTGCATTTTTCGACATGTCTATATGAAAAAAAATCAACTTCATTCTTGAAAAAGTCGTATAAACTAAATTAAAAGGTTCAAAAACATAGTTATCACAGCTCTAAACGAGATCCGGAATGTGAGTAAAACGAGTCTTGAAGCGACATTTTTCGCGGTCGTGGCACCGGTTGAATTGTGTTCGAGATGACGGTGGGTCCTGCAGCGAAAATTATTATTTTTTTGGAGAATTTTGGTTTTTTTTTGTTTTTAAATGTTTTTCTTTCCAGTTTTAAGCTATTTTTTTTAAACGTAATTTGAACATACGTATTGAAGTTTTGCAGGACCCAAATATGCGGTGCGAAACGGCAAAATATGCACGGAATAATCGAACAATGGACATATTCAGAGAAATTTCGAAACATGGCAAATAATTGGACTGAAACTTTGAGAAATAATGTCAAAAGACCCCGAGCAAAATTTTCGGTCTTACGAAATTCGGGTCTCGGACGTTTCATAAATTTTCTGCATTTTGTCGTCGCGGTGTTTGCACACAATCATTTTTAAAAGCTTTTGAAGGAAAATTCCATAAAAAGCTTTGAAAAAATGATTTTGTGCAAACACCACGACGACAAAATGCAGAAAATTTTTCGAAACGTCCAAGATCCCGAAATTGAGACCCTGACAAAACCGGGGAAAACCACGAAACCGGGGAAGACAAAACCAGGGAAGACAAAACCGGGGAAAAAATCGGACAAAACCTGGGAAGAAGCTCCGCCCCCTTTTGCAGCTGCTGCACGATGTTTTGTACTGGAAGTGTTGAAAAAGTGCGCCGCAGACTTGCAACTTTTCCCCGGGTTTGTCCAGTTTGGGGGCGGAGCTTCTTCCCAGGTTTTGTCCGATTTTTTCCCCGGTTTTGTCTTCCCCGGTTTCGTGGTTTTCCCCGGTTTTGTCAGGGTCTCCCGAAATTCATAAGTCGAAAGGGAGTATTTTTGAAATTATTTTCCAAGAATTCAGACTAATTTGTTTTTTTTTTTTCATTTTTCGACACCTTATAACACAATAATTACCTGTTAAAGAGCTCAACTCTGGAATTTTCGGCGGTTTTTTCAATGCAAGCGCAAATCCAAGACACGACAAGCACAACTGATCGAACACGAGAACCATAGCCAGCAAAAATGGCCATCGAATTTGACAAAGACCCAACTTGTACTTTTCCGACTCGCAAATCTCGCGAACCCGCGGATTTTCCCAGCCATACGGGTACAAAACACAACCGGAGAGCATGAAGACGACTGAAAGTTTTTTTTTGGTTAATGTATTGCACATGCACAGTGGTTTGGGACTTACACGCGAAAAAGTGAAGCCAGGAGCAGAGAATGAAGGCGTGTCGGTCTCGCAGAAGGACGAGGAGCTAGAAAAGAATACTTTTTTAAAGAACTTTTTGCGGTTTAAAAAAGTATAGCCCACCAAAATCGAGAAAATCGCCAAGAAGCTCAAAACGGTGGCGGCGAGCACCAGAAACGCTGAGATTTCGAACCACATTGACAGCAGGCGTACCCTGAATGGGCTCCACGGACATTCATTGGTGCCACAGTAATCGTAGAGGCCGAAATACCCGCCTTCATCGTTGCCAATCCATGTTGGATGGATGAGCACAAGGGTTTGGAGGACGGCTGTAAAAATGTTTTTTCATGAAGGAGAATTTGAAGAAAATTTGAAGACGCCCGCCTTTTTCCATGAAAAAATCATCAAATAATGTGGTACTACGTAATAGAACTGCTGAATTGATTAATTTCTTCCTGTCAAAACCGCATACCTTTTTTTCAAATAATGGTGGCACAACGTAATAAAACGGAAATTGTCAGCTCGCCACGAAATCAAGTGCGCTCCACTGAACTTGGTACTTCTTCAGAAATGCATTCAGCATAGCTGTATTAGTCTATGCTCCAATTTTTAGAACATCCTAGAAGGAATGGCTCTCGGACGTTTCGAAAATTATTCTGCATTTTGTCGTCGCGGTGTTCGCAGATAATATTTTTTTCAAAGCTTTTTATGGAATTTTCCTTTAAAAGCTTTCAAAAATGATTGTATGCAAACACCGCGACGAAAAAAAATGCACCGAAGTTTCGTAACGTCCCAAAGACGTTTTTTCATATAAAACAACAAAAATAACCAAATTGTTGTTATTGTCGGCCCGCCAAAATGGTCAAACGCGCTCCGCTGAACTCAATACTACGTGGGTTTTATTTTGGTTTCCAAATTTTTTCATTTCACGTGTAAATTCAACGTGAAATAAAATTATTTGGAAACCAAAATAAAATCCACGTAGTATTGAGTTCAGCGGAGCGCGTTTGACCGACGTGGCGGGCCGATAACAGATATTTTTCTCGAAATGAACAAGCAAAACCCTTCAACCTACTTGTACACAATCCACACAGGACCCAAATCGCCGCAACCACTCGCCAATTCCGTGTGTATATCGAATGATAGGTCAAAGAGAATTGTTGCATTACCCAGTTTTTGACCCTTTCTCTCTACCTTGACACTTGTAAATAATTGTTGTTTTTGTTTGCCGCCGGAATTACTGCAATGTTGCCGAAGGATTGCAGTTGTTGGAGCATGTCGAACAGAACGGACAGAGATGCGAGATGAAGAAGCGAAGACAAAAGAGTGTGTAAATAAATAAGCAGCGCACCCCACCAAACCAAAAAAAAGGTGTCGTGAACAAGTGCTTTGACAAGACAGGATAAGAGGTGTTTTTGTTTTTTGGTTTTGATGGAGGAAACCGGCGAAATTCGGCCAGGAATGTTGGGGAAGTTGCGGAGAAGAAGAAATCGAAGTCGGGTCTCACCACGATTTTTCCTCGTTTTTTTTAAGTCATCGATTGTCACTCGGATTTTGGGGCTTCATAATGGATTTTTGATAATTTCCCGGAAAATAGAAAGTTTTCTATTGTGTTTTCAATCGACTTGCGACATGAAAACGCGAGAAACGCACAGTGATATTTGAAGAGACGCAGACAGAATGGTGAATGCAGACTTGCGTTTTCATGTCGCATGTAAAGTCGAGTGAAAACACAATATCTGAATTTTTTACTCTACCTACTAGGCTCTTTGATGGACTAATTAACTAATTAGGCAAGTAAAGTAAAGAAGTTCGGTTAGAAAATTTGATATTTTTGGGAATATTCTCAAAAAAAAACCCCCCCCCCAAAATTCGACGGAAATTTGATGTAATTTGAAAAAAAGCGTGCAAATCGTGGCGAGACCCGGTAGAAAAATTGTTGCGGTTTTTTGCATTACCCCCTAAAATTCCTCGCCAATTTTCGCGGTTTTTATGGACCTATTCACAAAACCGGAAAAAAAATTGCGGGAAAAATCGGAGAATGCTCCGATTAACCTGAAATTTTGGGAAATATTGGAAAAAATTCTCCTGTACACGCTCAAAAAATTTTGGACAAAAATATTGATTTTAAAAATTTTCGATTTTTTTCTGAAAATTTTTAAAATCGATATTTTTGCCCAAAATTTTTTGAGCGTGTACAGGATAATTTTTTCCAATTTCTCCCAAAATTTCAGGTCAATCGGAGCATTCTCCGATTTTTCCCGCAATTTTTTTCCTTTTTTTTCCGGTTTTGTGAATAGGCCCATTACCAACAAAACCCAAAAAAACTATCCAGGAGTTATTCATTATCGTTTTTTACCAATAAAATCGTTAAATTATATATTTTTGAGTGAAAGCAACAATTTAAACAATTAAAAAAAGGCTCAGGTTCAATAGAGCGCGAATTCAATACCGGAAATTACGTATTCATCGATTTGAGGTTGCTCGTCAAATGGTGCGCATCCGGGTCCCGCCACGACGGTGTGTGCACACCTGTGGATTTACGCGCAAGTTGAACATTTTTCGACGAATAATTTCGTTTTCGTGTTATTTACCTGTTAAATAACAAAAAACAGAATTTATTCGTCGTAAAAATTTACACTTGCGCGTAAATCCACAAGTGTGCATACACCGTCGTGGCGGGACCGGCATGCGCACCATTTGACGAGTTACCTCAAATCGCGGAATACGAAATATTGAAAATTATAATGGACCTATTTAGTTGAATTAAAATGAATGTTTATGTCATTTTAATTCAATGCAAAACAAAATTAATTAATTAACATGCATTTTCCTGCACCATTGAGTTTGAGCCTTTCTGCAAATCGTGCCGAGACCTCCAGGCCATATAAATGCATGTGTCTTTACGGCATGTACTCCGAGTGGAAAAGATCATTTGTCATCTTGTCCACTCAGAGTACACGCCTTAAAGGCGCATGCATTTTTTTGGACATGATTAGCAGAAAGGCTCAAACTAAATGTTGTCGGAAAATTCAGGATAATTAATTAATTGATGTTCTTTGCATTGAATTAAAATTCATTTCATTTTAATTCAAATTGATAGGTTCATAAGAATTTCTCCCAAAAAAGCCCAAAAACGCTCAAAAATGGATGGCACGAAAGTGTTGAAACAAAGACAGACGATGATCGAATTTCACCCGATTGTTAAATCAAACGGATGAAAAAAAAAGATGGGCGAATCGGAATACACAAAAAGGAGCGGAGAGCAACCAAGAAAAAAAGAGTATATACAATTTCGGACACCTTTAGACACCCGCTACTGACCAGCAGCCGACCGAAAAGGACGGACGGTTTATTTGTTTGGGTTTGATGATTTGTAGGAAAACGGTGGTGGGGGCAGATCATGAATCGTTTATTTATACAGTTCGGTTTATCATCAGCAGCGCGGACGGAGGTGATAGGCGACGGGAAGCCCCCGACCGTCCGCCCGTCTGTCGGATACAATTTTGAAGAAGAAGGAGAAGAAGCTTTGACATTTTTGTGAAATGTGCACTGCACTGCACTGCAAACTTGGGCAAATACCGTAAAAGTTGCATTGGAACGGCGTACCTTTAAGTGAGGAAGAAGCTCCGCCCCTTTGCAAGTCTGGCAAGAATATTGAACCGATAATGAACAAGGGAAGAGCATGTCGGGCAATTTTTTCACGTTGGCACAGTGTCCCAAAGTGAAAACATTTCTTCAACTGTCTACACTCTCTTCTCTCTCCTTCACCACCGCAGCGCAGTTGTTTTTTTTTTTGATTTTCAGCAAAACTTGGCCACTTTTGAAAATCTGTCTTTAAAATATATTCTTCAAATCAAATTCTTCATTTTTATTACAAAAACACCAAGATTGTTGTAGAATTGACGGAGGAGTGGATTTTAAATTTTTGAAAAATCCGAATTAGCACGTTTCGAGCTGGTTGTCTTAAAAGTCTTAAAATATCCGCGAGAACCTTCTGCACAAGGCAGTATTTTGAAATTCCTTATAATTTTCCAAAAAATTATGTTTTTATTAAAATTCTTTTAAAATCCATCTCCTCCGTCAATTCTGCACCAATCGTGGCGTTTTTGTAATAAAAACGAAGCATTTGATCTGAAGAATATATTTTAATGACAGATTTTCAAAAAGTGGCCTAGTTTTGCTGAAAATCATAAATAAACAAAGGGGAGGGAGAGAGAACGAAATATGCGCCAGCAGTTATTTTTAGAGCGCTTTTCCAGACACCGTGGATGGTAAAAAAAAACATACTTTTGTATTTTACTTGAAGGTTTAAGTCCTCCCTGTACTGCCAAGAGGGCTTCTGAAAAAACTCCTTATATTGTTCGATGTACCGAAACGAATCCAAAATCACAACTTTGCTATTTGTTGGTTTTTTGTCGTTTTTATTTCAACAATACATTTTCTTTACTGGACAGATAAATACAAAGTTTTATCCGTAAATTTTAGGTTTTACTGAATTCTTTAAAAAAAAGTGGTCATTGGGTGCTACCTCGGAATAGAACTGAAGTGTAATAGAACTGCAGCGATATATAACTTGTTTCGCAATAGAACCGTTCGGAATAGAACTGTTCGGTAAAGAACTGTAGCAAAATAAAACTGTTTTGGAATAAAACTGTTCGGAATAAAACTGTAGCGTTTTGGAACTAAATTAGCAATGGAGCGCGATTGCATTGCTTGGCCGTCAAGGCGGGCCGAGAAAAAAAAATGATAAAAGTTTATTCAAAAAAACAACAAAACAAGCAATTTTTGATGAATAGCTCAAATATAAAACTGTTGAAAAAAGCACGCGCATGAGAAATTCCAATATTTGAATGAGCAAGCAATGCAATCGCGCTCCATTGCTAACTTAGTTCCAAAACGCTACAGTTTTATTCCGAACAGTTTTATTCCAAAACAGTTTTATTCCGATCAGTTTTATTCCGAACAGTTTTATTTCGCTTCAGTTCAATTTCACTACAGTTCTATTCCAAAGCGAGTTCAATTTCGCTACAGTTCTATTACGCGTCAGTTCTATTCCGAGGTAGCACCGGTCATTGCTCATATTTTTTTTGGTCGCCGCTTTTTCTACGGCGCTACCTCGGAATAGAACTCGCTCAAAATAGAACTGATCGGAATAGAACTGTAGAAAAATAGAACTGCCTGAAATGGTTCTGTAGTGATCCAGACAAGCTAGATCAGCTCGAATAAGTATTCAGTTGTATGTATATGGTGGGTTGTTGAGTTTGATTCCGCGCAGCAGTTTTACCGAAATGGAACCGCGTGGAATACAACCGTATTCCGTTTTAGCGCAATTAGGTGAACTATTGGATTAATGGGCAAACAGAAAACAGTGGCACTGGCTTGGCTTCTATTTCGCTACAGTTCTATTCCGAAACATTTAATGATTCGGGCGTAATAAATTTAGGGGTACCATACTTTTGGACTACACTGACACGGGGGGTACAAAGCAATTGATTCAGGTACAAATATTTGGATTTAGGGGAACAATTTTTTTGGGGGGGGGGGTACAAATTGTCTAAATTCTGCAAACCTGTGAAAATTTTGGTTTTTACTGGAAATTTTTTTTACTATCGCTCACGGAGTACAGGATTGGAAATGTGGGCGGAGTCTAATTTGCTGGTGCGCCGGCAAACTAGCATGGCGCACTTTCGGTGCTTGCGCATTTTTCGACTCTCGCATTTTTTTATTGTGCATTCGCGAAAAAAGCAAGTGCGCTCCACAAAACTTAGTACTACGTGGATTTCATTTTCGTCGCCAAATTATTTCATTTCACGTTGAATTTACACGTGAATTGAAATAATTTGGCGACGAAAATGAAATCAAGTACTAAGTCTCTTGGAGCGCACTTGCCTTTTTCGCGAATGGACAATAATTGATTTTATTATTTTTCTTTCAGTAAAACCTGTTTTTCTTTGTAAAATGTAAGTATTGTATCCTTTGATTCCCTTAAATTGACCAAACTTCGATTTTTGTAAATATTTATCCTGCAAAAACACCAAAAGCTCACTTTTTTAGGTCCTCAATGCTAAAAACGATTATTCCGAAATGGTGGCTGAACCAAATTCGACATTCTTAGGCTTAAAAAATTTCTAAAGACCTCAGGTATAATTCAGTTCTAGCACATTTGGGAAAAATTGAGAATTTATGCTTTTTTCCCGAAAAACATAAAAAATGCCTCAAAATTTGAATTTCGCGCAAAAAATCCAGTGGAGCGCATTTGCACGGCTCAGCCCAATTTTCAAATCCTGGACACCGTGCAATACATACATTTTACAAAGAAAAACAGTTTTTACTGAAAGAAAAATAATAAAATCAATAAAAAATGCGCAAGCACCGAAGGTGCGTCATGCTAATTTGCTCCGCCCACAATTCCAATCCTGGACACCGTGGTCTTTTAAAAAAATGGCAAAATCGAATGACGGTCTCATTGTCAGAAAATAAAAAGTTTTGACCATTTTTTGATCTACCGGACGCGGTTGCCCGGCAAAAATGTGTGGATATTTCTAGACGATTCGTTGGTTTCGAGGATATTCGAGCGGCGAAGCATTGCCTTGTTCATTTTTAATTTTTCGTTTTTTTGCGTTCTGTCGTTTTTCGAATTTTGTGGTTTTTTTCCAGTTTGTTTCTCACTGCTAACACTTATTCTTCACAGAGTGACACTTCGGTTTACCTCTTTTGTAAATAAGAAAACATTATCTTCTTTCAGCCACCCAGCCATGTCACACCTCAACTACGAAACCCGCCTTCCACTCGGCCAAGCCACCATCGATCACTTCCTCGGCCTTCCAGCCCATCCCACAAAATGCCAGGCGACATACGTGTGGATCGACGGCACCGGTGAGCAACTTCGCTCCAAGACCCGAACAATCGATGGAGGCGCGCCAAAAAGCGTCGACGATTTGCCAATCTGGAACTACGACGGATCATCCACCGGACAAGCCGATGGCATCGACTCTGATCTCTACTTGCGCCCGGTCGCCATTTTTCGGGACCCATTCCTGGGCGGACACAACATTCTCGTGATGTGCGACGCGTGCAACCACGAGATGAAGCCGACGGCGACGAATCATCGCGCACGATGCCTGGAGATTATGAACGAGGTGGGGCACACGCATCCGTGGTTCGGCATGGAGCAAGAGTATCTGATTGTGGATCGTGATGAGCATCCGCTTGGGTGGCCAAAGCATGGATATCCGGCTCCGCAGGGCAAGTATTATTGTGGCGTTGGTGCGGATCGTGCGTTCGGAAGAGAGGTTGTGGAGACGCATTATAGGTGCGTTTTTTTGTTGTTGTTGAACATTTGTAATGGGGTTATTCACGAAATGGCAAAAAACTGCGCTAAAACTCGGAAAATGCTCCGATTGATCTGAAATTTTGGGAAATAATGGAACTATTCAAAGTACTGTAGAAAAACGGAAAAATGACAAAAAACTGAGAGAAAACTCGGAAAATGTTCCGATTGGTCTGAAATTTTGGGAGAAACTGTCAAAAATGCTTCCGTGTTTGCTCAGAAAATTTTGGATCAAAATATCGATTTTAAAAATTTTAGAAAAAAAATCAATATGTTTTTAAAGTCGATATTTCGATCCAAAGTTTTCTGAGGAAACCCGGAAGCATTTTGGACAGTTTCTCCCAAAATTTCAGACCAATCGGAACATTTTTCGAGTTTTCTCCCAGTTTTTTGTCATTTTTTCCGTTTTTCTACAGTACTTTGAATAGGCCCATAAGGGGAAAAATTCTCCCGGACATGACATTCCCACAAAATTTCAGACAAAAATATCGATTGATCCAATTTTTGAGATTTTGCGAAAAACGGGGAATAAGCTCCGCCCCTTTTTTGCAAGTCTGCGGCACGGTTTTTTTTTTTTAAATAAAACTTCCTGCACGAAAATGGTTCCGCAAACCAATTTGCCAAAGAAGCGGAGCTTGTTCCTCGTTTTTATCAGGGCCTCCGAATTTCGATACCTTGACAAAACCGAGGTTTTAAACACTTTCAGGAAAAAAAATCAATATTTCTTATCGACCTATTCATTACAGGAAAAAAAACCGAATTTCGTGGTTTTTTCCCTATGCAAAATTGAGGAAAAAAGACAAAAAACTACAGTAGTCGGAGGTTTTTTGACGTAAACAACTTGTCGTGTCGAGACCGGCCGATGAAATAATCGGATGCGCCTTTAAATTTCAACCGAATTGCCTTCCCATTGAAAATTAAAGGCGCATTGCGTTTTCCACTGCCGGGTCTCGACGCGATGGGTTTTTTCCCTGGAAAACAACCTGCATAGGGAAAAAACCGGTTGTTTTCCAGGAAAAAAACCCAGTGAAAAATGCAATGCGCCTTTAATTTTCAATGGGAATTCGAGATCCTGGCAAAATCGGGGAAAACCACAAAACCGGGGAAAAAAAATGACAAAACCTGGGAAGAGGCTCCGCCCCCTTTTGCAACTGCTGCACGATGTTTTGTACTGGAAGTGTTGAAAAAACAAGAAAAAGTGCGCCGCAGACTTGCAACTTTTCCCGGTTTTTTCATTTTTTCCCCGGTTTTGTCTTCCCTGGTTTTGTCTTCCCTGGTTTTGTCTTCCACGGTTTTGTCAGGGTCTTGGGAATTCGGTTGAAATTTAAAGGCGCATCCGATCATTTCATCGTCCGGTCTCGACACGACAAGTTGTTTACGTCAAAAAACCTCCGACTACTGTAGTTTTTTGTCTTTTTTCCTCAATTTTGCATAGGGAAAAAACCACGAAAATCTGTTTTTTTTTCCTCTGCTGAATAGGTTCATAATATTTATTATCGTCGGCTAATAGCCGTTTTCAATGCATATTAGCCACAAAGCTGCCTGTATCCGCCATATACGCACTTTTTTTTTCTTCCAGAGCCTGCCTCCACGCCGGAATCACAATCTTCGGCGCAAACGCCGAAGTGACACCCGGCCAATGGGAATTCCAGATCGGCACATGCGAAGGCATCCAAATGGGCGACCACTTGTGGATGGCCCGCTACATTTTGCACCGTGTCGCCGAACAATTCGGCGTCTGCATCTCGCTCGACCCCAAACCAAAGGTGACGATGGGCGATTGGAACGGCGCCGGATGCCACACAAACTTCTCCACCGAAGAGATGCGTGCACCCGGCGGTCTCGACGCCATAAAACAAGCAATGACGGGGCTGGAGCGAACTCACTCGGAAGCCATGAAAAAGTACGATCCGAACGGTGGGATGGACAATTTGAGGCGCCTGACTGGTCGGCATGAGACGTCATCGGCCGACAAGTTCTCGTGGGGTGTCGCGAATCGTGCGTGCTCTATCCGGATTCCGAGACAAGTCGCCGAGGAGGGATGTGGTTATTTGGAAGATCGTAGGCCGTCTTCAAACTGCGATCCGTACCTGGTGACGGCCATGATTGCTCAAAGCGTATTGCTTCTCTAACAGTGAAATTTGAAATTCTGTATATATCATACTAGTCTATAATTTTGATCGTATCGCATCCTATTTATGAGATTTTTTACTCTTTTTTCTCATTGGCGACTAATCTGAAAATGAACTCATTGCATGTAATTACATATTTCAGATAGTTAACGGGACTCCCACATCCTCTGGTTTACTTCCCCCTCTATTATATAGGCACAGTGAATCTTTTACTACGTCAAGCCAAAATTTCTTTGACGAAAAGTCCACCAATCAGCGGAAAAATGGGCGGGATTTAGTTGCAAAAGGCTGGCACAGATTTTCTAATGGCTTCGTTTTCGAATTACCTGGTGAAGAAATTGCAATTTTGGGAATAAATAGTGTGAATATTAAAGGAAAAACTTCAAAAAGAACGTGCAAAAATAAATTACAGTTGAAAACAGCTCGTGCGACAAGTTTCAGGTCTCTATTAGGTAAAGGCGAAACTTAGGCCGTACCTTAAACAAATCTTGTGGGGTCGGTGGCAGCCCGTTTCGGGTCAACTTTTTTTTTTTTAAACGTAGCTAATTAAATGAAGAAAAATAATTATTGAGTCGATTTTTAATTTAGGCCTTTATTTTTCCGAAAAGTACAAAAAACTGAAAATGGAAGAGAAAATTCGATATTTTTTTACTAGTTCGCGACACCTTTAACAAATTTGCTAGAGCCGGTAGTGAACCGATTTGAGCCAACTTTTTTTTAAAAGGTAGTAAATTCAACGAAGAACAATATTTATTGAGCCGATTTTTCATTTTGGCCTTCATTTTCAAAATAGCTCCAGGATTTCTTTCATGGAAGAGAAAATTTCTCAAAATGGCCTAGGATCCGAATCGTCACGTAGTAAAAGATTCACTGTGATAGGTCGTTCCAAAATTCAGAGCCGGTAAAACGATGGAACACGGCATGCTTGACTCTACGAAAGTGCAAACGTGCCCTGGCGCACTTTTGCGTTTTTCTCTGCGCCTCCATTTTTGGCGCCTTGCCAAATGTTTTTTTTGACTAAATATAACGTTGTTCGCATTTTTAGTCCCAATTTTTTATTTACGAAAAAACCGACTTAAAATCAATTTTCCAACAAAAAAATTTATCCCAGTAATCTCAAAAACATACAAAAACGTAGCCTCCAACACGCCGTGATGCTGCTCGGCGTCTTCGGTGAAGTTCCAGGGCTCCAATTCGTTGTTATGGTTGAGTAGCCTACCGAGGTGTTATGGATTCATGAATGAGCGACAAAACACGGTGAATTGTGGGGCAAAAGTTGGCTGGTCTCGCCACGATTTTGACAAACTACGGTTAGCGCGAAAAATATGTTTTTTTCTGTTTTTAATAAAAACGCGATTTTTTGCCTTTTGACTAGAATTTTTTCACTTCGGTAATTTCTTTTCAAAAACACATTTTGTTGGGAAAAAACTATGCAAATGCATTTTAATTTAAAAAAAAATATTTTTTTTCGCGCTGGGGTTGTTGGCGATCAAGGCGGTATTCATGAGGCCATTCGGAATTCCGAACGGGCTCGGAAAAGCTATTTTTCATATTCCGAATGGCCTCATGAATACGGCCCCAGAACGGGGGGTACGACAGAATAGAAATAGACGAAATAGAAATGCTACAAAAAAGAACTGGAAAAAATAGAACGGCTACAAAATAGAAATGAGCGGAATAGAACAGCGCGAAATAGAAATGTGACAAAATAGAAATGGGCGAAATAGAAATCGGTGCGATGGAGCGCGTTTGCATTATTCTTCGAATTTTCCGATTATTATAGGATTTTTCAGTAATTTTCAGATATTTTACGCACTTAACAACATCGAAAATGAAGAAAGGTATAAAATCAATGCAGTTTCAGAAAAAAAAAATAATGGAAAATTGGCGAAGAACTGAGCAATTGAAAAAATGATGCAAACGCGCTCCATCGCCCAAAAGCTTCTATTTTGTAGCTTTTCTATTTCGCTCATTTCTATTTTTTAGCCGTTCTATTTCGTAGCATTTCTATTTCGCTCAGTTCTATTTTTTCCAGTTCTTTTTTGTAGCAATTCTATTTTGTAGCATTTCTATTTCGCCTATTTCTATTCTGTCGTATCCTCCCTGGAATGGGTAATTTCTTTTCAAAAACACAATTTGTTGAGAAAAAAATATTAAAATGCAGGTGAGTGAGATTTTGGCCATTGATCGTAGTTGTCGTCGTCTCCTTTCAGATGCTGCCATAAAATTCACTGTGCCTTGAAGCTAAAAAAATTGGGTTCTATTTTTCGAAGACAAAAAAATTGGGCACAATTGTTGCCCTTTTGAAAAATAAAACCAACAACTTGAATATTTTAATAACATTAGAAACTTTTAGTAGAATTTAGTTCTCAAAAAACATATAATGTAAATAAAAGTTTCCAGCAACATAAATGAATGAATGACGTCAGAAAAAAAATTACAGCTTAAAAAGAACGGCTTGCTTTGGCGGCAACACCAGCGGCGATTCCACGAAATTGTAGTGCTCGCGAATTTTATAGTCGGTCACGTTGGTGGTGGTCACCGAGATCTCGGCTCTCTCCACATTCTTGTTGCTCGGGATGAGCTTGGCAGTCTGCGGGGTGGCAAAATCGACGGTCCGCTGTTGATCGCCAAAGTTGAGGGCGACGACGAACGCCGAGCCGGTGGCAGTGTTGTTGACAGCCTGTACGTAACGCGAGAAGAGAATGACGTCATCGTTGACGAGCTCATCGCGCACAGTTTCACCGACAATTAGGGCCTCGTCGCGCTGGCGAAGCTTGGCCAGTTTACGGTAGATTTTCAGGGCAGAGTTTTCGACGGCGAATTGGGTCTGTAAATGTAAAAATTTTAATTTTTTAACTTGAAATATTTAGCAAATCGACGTCCAACCAGAATCTTCCAACTCACCTCAAAGTTATCCAACTCCAACTTGTCATCACTCTCCGGGAAGAATATCGAGTCCTCGATGCCACTGAATCCGTGATGGTCCTTGCCGGTCGGCGTCCACTGCATCACGCCCATCTGCTTGTATTGTCCATCTTTTCCCAGGGTGTCTTTCAGTCCCAACTCTTGACCGTAATAGACAGAAACGGCTCCGGGCAGAGTGAGTTGGAGGAACGAGAGGAGATGGGCGGTCGGAGCGTCGAATCGAGAAGCCAGGCGGGATCCTTCGGCGTTTGAGAATTGCCAGTGTGGCGTGTATTTTGCTTCCTGAAGATTTTCAGTTTTTATATTGAATAGGTCCAAACTACGGTATACTCAGTCAATCAAACACAATCACAAATCTAAAAAAGTTCTAGCCCTAAACTCACCGGTTTTCGGAATTTTTCTACCTGAACAAAGATTATTTTGACACTAAGTGTTTGCGGACTTGCGTTTGGAACCGTAATCCAAAATACCCTACGGGGAAAAAGTCCCACCCCTTTGCAAGTCCTGTACAAAAATCGTGCCGCAGACCAGAGTTGCAAAAAAGGGCGGAGCTTGTTCCTCGGTGTTTTTAACATTCTTTGACCGGGTATTTTTAGAATATCCAATTTTTGAGATTTTGCCAAAAGCGGGGAACAAGCTCCGCCCCCTTTTGCAAGTATGCGGCACGGTTTTTTTTTCTAGAACTTTCTGTATAAAAACCGTGCGGCAGATTTGCAAAAAAGGCGGGGCTTGTTTCTTGGGTTTTTAACATTTTTTCCCGGATTTTTCAAGGTTTTCAATTTTTGAGACCCCGGGAAAATTTTGTCTACAAAACCGGTGAACAAGCTCCGCCCCTTTTTGCAAGTCTGCGGCACGGTTTTTTCTAGAACTTTCTGTACAAAAATTTATTTGCAAAAGGGGCGGAGCTTGTTTTTCGGTTTTTTCAGTGTCTCCAAATTTCGATACCTTGAAAAAATACGGCGAATAAGCTCCGCCCCTTTTTGCAAGCTTGCGGCACGGTTTTTTCTAGAACTTTCTGTACAAAAATTGATTTGCAAAAGGGACGGAGCTTGTTTCTCGGTTTTTTCAGGGTCTCCCAATTTCGATACCTTGAAAAAATACGGGAAACAGGCTCCCCCCTTTTTTGCAAGTTTGCGGCGCGGTTTTTTTTTTAAATTTTACAAAAATTCCAGTTTTCCAGGCCAGATTTACAAAAAGGGCAGGGCTTGTTTCTTGGGTTTTTTACATTTTTTGACCGGGGTTTTTCAGGGTATACAACTTTTGAAATTCTGCCAAAAGCGGTGAACAAGCTCCGCCCCTTTTTGCAAGTTTGCGGCACGGTTTTTTTATAAAAACTTTCTGTACAAAAATTGATTTGCAAAAGGGGCGGAGCTTGTTTTTTTTTCCCCGGTGTTTTCAGGGTCTCCCAATTCCGATACCTTGACAAATTACGGGGAACAAGCTCCGCCCCTTTTTTGCAAGTTTGCGGCACGGTTTTTTTTTTTAAATAAAACTTCCTGTACAAAAATCGTCCCACAGAGTTGCAAAAAAGGGCGGAGCTTGTTCCTCGGTGTTTTTAACATTCTTTGACCGGGTATTTTTAGAATATCCAATTTTTGAGATTTTGCCAAAAGCGGGGAACAAGCTCCGCCCCCTTTTGCAAGTATGCGGCACGGTTTTTATACAACTTTCTGTACAAAGATGGTGCCGCAGACCAGATTTGCAAAAGGGGCGGAGCTTGTTTCTCGGTTTTTTTTTACTTTTTTGACTGGGTTTTTTCAGGGCCTCTAATTTTCGAGACCCTGACAAAAGCGGGGAACAAGCTCCGCCCCTTTTTGCAAGTTTGCGGCACGGTTTTTTACTAGAACTTTCTTCACAAAAACCCTGCGGCAGAGTTGCAAAATGGGCGGGGCTTTTTCCTCGGCTTTGGGAATTTTTTTCCCTGATTTTCCAAGGTTTCCAATTTTTGAGACCCTGACAAAACCGGGTAACAAGCTCCGCCCCTTTTTGCAAGTTTGCGGCACAGTTTTTCCTGTTTTTTTTCTTCTACAGAACTCGCGCCGCACACTTTACTTGACCTGCAAAAGGGGCGGAGCTTGTTCCTCGGTGTTTTCAAGGTTTCCAAATTTCGATACCATGAAAAAATACGAGGAACAAGCTCCGCCCCTTTTTTGCAAGTTTGCGGCACGGTTTTTCCGGCTTTTTTTTAACTACAGAACTCGTGCCGCACACTTGACTTGACCTGCAAAAGGGGCGGGGCTTGTTCCTCGGTGTTTTCAGGGTCTCCCAATTTCGATACCTTGAAAAAATACGGGGAACACAAGCTAGCTCCGCCCCTTTTTTTTGCAAGTTTAGGGCACGGTTTTTCCATCGTGTTGCACAAAAAGGCGGAGCTTGCAGTCCGCAAACACCGCGCGCCAATCATTTTGAATTTTGAAGTTTAAAACCTCCAAATTAGATATTTATGTACCTCGTGTCTCTGATAAGCAGTGTTCAACGCATCGTGCACACACTTTGCCACCGACGGCGCGCATTTCTTGTCGTTCAAATTGGCGAACGAGTTGTCGATGACGTAGTGCAACACGCCGGTTTCGGTGGCCTTTGCGTGCAAACTCTCAACGTCTTTGAGTGAGGAGAAGAGAACGCTGGAATTGGATTTGGTTATTTATTTTCGACCCGCCAAAATGGTCAAACGCGCTCTGTTGAACTTGATAATAATTTGGAAGCCAAAATGAAAATCGCATAGCGTTGAGTTCAGTGGAGCGCGTTTGACCATTTTGGCGGGTCGATAATAAATATTGTCGGCCTGCCAAAATAGTCAAACGCGCTCCGCTGAACTCAATACTACGTGGATTTTATTTTGGTTTCCAAATTTTTTCATTTCACGTGTAAATTCAACGTGAAATAAAATAATTTGGAAACCAAAATGAAATCCACGTAGTATTGAGTTCAGCGGAGCGCGTTTGACCGACGTGGCGGGCCGATAATATAATAATTACATTTTCTTGCCAGCCAGCTCCTCTTTCGATTCCACGTGGAGCGTCACCGATTTCGTGAGATCCTCGAGCACTTTGATCGCCTCGTCGTGCTGAAAAAATTTTATTTACGTCCAACAGAAAAAAAACCGGAATATCGGCACGAATTTTGACACAGTTGAATGAGTGCGACCGTAATCCATCAACGAGATTCAAACGAAAATGGGAACAAATCGCTTCATTTTTTTATTGCCGTTTGAATTTCAAAAGTACGCAAACACCGCGTTGCAATCTCGTCGAATGGATTACGGTAACACTCATGCAGGTGTGTCAAAATTCGTGGGGAAATTCCTCGATGCTGAAACCTTGCTGAGACGTTTGCATTGTCGGCACTAAATTTGCCGACAAATTTTAGCAAGTTCTTCGAATTCACGGCTCTCGGGAGTTGCGAAAGTGCGACGTTTCGAAAGTTTTTCTGCATTTTGTCGTCGCGGTGTTTGCACACAATCATTTTTAATGGACCAATTCAAAGTACTGTAGAAAAACGGAAAAAATGACAAACAACTGGGAGAAAACTCGGAAAATGCTCCGATTGGTCTGAAATTTCGGGAGAAACTGCAAAAAATGCTTCCGGGCTTGCTCAGAAAATTGTGGACCGAAATATCGATTTTGAAAATTTTGAAAATCGATATTTCGGTCCAAAATTTTCTGAGCAAGCCCGGAAGCATTTTTGACAGTTTCTCCCGAAATTTCAGACCAATCGGAGCATTTTCCGAGTTTTCTCCCAGTTTTTTGTCATTTTTTCCGTTTTTCTACAGTACTTTGAATAGGTCCATAAAAGCCTTTTTAGGAAAATTCCAGAAAAGCCTTGAAAAAATGATTGTGTGCAAACACCGCGACGATAAAATGCAGAAAAACATTCGAAACGTGCCGGAAAATTTAGCGCTAAAATGCACTAAAGTTTCGAAACGTACATTAGGCTTTCCCTTTGCGTCTACCGCTAACTGGGAGATGTGATCAATATGGAATCCATCGACTCCTAGATCCAAAAACTTTTGAATAGCACTGTTAATCGTCGATTTGACATCCGCATTCTTCCAATTAAGCACCGGATTCTGGCTGCTCGGATATCCAAGATACTTGAGGTTAGACGCTCCGTGGAATGGATAAAAGTTCGATTCATTAAATCCAGCATCTTTCGGCTCGGCGAGCACAAACTTCTCCTTGTCACTAGCCTCGAACCACGGATGCGAAATGTCGACCGTGGAGACTGGAAGATCTATCACGAGGTACATGTCTCGATTGTGCACCGTTTCGATCAGCTCCTTGAATTGCTCTTCGGTTCCGAAGCGTTCGTCGATGGCGAGATGGTTGACGACGTCGTACGAGTTGAAGTAGTCGTCTTTTTGAACCTTGATCACTGGTGTCGGGTAGATGGTGGTCACGCCGATTTTGCGAAGGAAATCTATTTTTTCGGTGATTCCGGCGAAATCTCCAACACCATCGTTGTCCGAGTCGTGGAATGTGGCGGTGAGGATCTGAAAAAATAGCGAATTTTCTTTCAATTAGCCTGACGAAATAGCAAAAAATAGGGAAAATGCTCCGATTGGCCTGAAACTTTGAGAAATAATGAAAAAATTCTCCCGGCCATGAAATGACATTCACAGAAAATTTCAGACCAAAATATCGAAATTTTTAAAATCGATATTTTGGTCTGAAATTTTCTGGGAATGTCATTTCATGGCCGGGAGCATTTTTTTCATTATTTCTCAAAGTTTTAGGCCAATCGGAGCATTTTCCGAATTTTTTGCTATTTCGTGAAGTCCCAATTGGAGATTTCTCGACATTTCCCCGTCCAACCCCGGTCGAATTTTCTCAAAAATCGTTTCTTCTTCTCCTTGAAAACGCCGCATATACAATTCAGTGCGGGGAACAATAAGAGGAAGATGATTAATTGCCGAGATATGCATTTGACAGGCGCGGGAATTGAGTGAACGAGGTCATCAACGCGCTCGCCGATGTTTTGGCGAGTGAGAGTACTAATCCGTCAAATTTCGGGGGGCGAGGAATTGAGACGTGGGTGATGAACACTTGTTGTTTTGGGTGGTTGGGTGATGGGTGCATAATTAATTGTTACATTTTGAGGACAAAGAAATGCTTCGATTTGAATTCGATTCGCGCTCTACCGATAATGCGAGGTGTGACGTGACGTGGCGTGACGTAACGTGGCGTGACGTAACGTGACGCGTTGCCTTCTTTCTTCTTTTCTAATAAAACCTCGAGATTTTTTCCAGCGGTTCGGTCTCTCAGCGATTTTCCTCGTTTCTTTTCAAATTTCGTCGATTTTCAGTCAAATTTCAGCCAGAAAAGGTAGTTTATCATGGATTTCGTTTAAATTTGAAGTTCAACCCCAAATTCACCCAAAAATATCGAATTTTCAATCTAATTTGTTGAAAATTCGATATTTCCGTGTGAATTCGCGGTTAAACTTCGAATTTGAACGAAATCCGGCAAAACCACACAAATCGATGATAAACTATCTTTTCTGGCTGAAATTCGACTGAAAATCGGTGAAATTCAAAAAAGAAACGTTGAAAATCGTGACGATCTTCCTTTTTAGATTTCTTTATTGAAGATAAAAGTTGTGTTAGATTTTTTCTATTTTTCAGGATCTCGCGTTATCAGTAGAGCGTAAATTCCCCTTTTTCTTCGTTTATTTTCAAATTTCGTCGATTTTCAGCTAGAAAAGATAGTTCAACATGGATTTTGTCGAGTTTGACCCGATTTCGTTTAAATTTGAAGTTTACTGAAAATTTCACTTTTTTAATCGTAAATTAACCGAGTAATATCGATTTTAAACCTAATTAAACATGAATTTTTTATAATTAGATTTAAAATCGATATTTCTCAGTTAATTTGCGATTAAACAGTAAAATTTTCAATAAACTTCAATTTTAAATGAAATTCGGCAAAAATTCGACAAAATCCATGATAAACCATGATATCTTTTCTGGCTGAAATCCGACTGAAAATCTTCCTTGTCCGCTCTTCTTTTTCGAGATAGAGGTGGTGTGTAGATTTTTTTGGAGCTCGCTGCGTTATCAGTAGAGCACAAATTCCACATTTTCTCCTGAAAAAATCAAAAATGCTCACCTGATACGAAACTTTGGTCTGCCACCAATCAGGCTTCTGCTTCTCGGCGCATTTCGGCGACAGCACGACAATGGCAATCGCTCCGGCGAACATCGCCGCCCATGCGAGCCAGAACAGGGCGAACAGAATGGTTCTAACCGGCTTCCAGAACGGATCATTTCGATACTTTTCCAGTTGCTCTTTGGTGAGTCCGATCGCCTTCGGCTCCAGCTCAAAGTTGACCACTTCGGCGTTCTGAAACTAGTGGAAATGGTGCACGCATAATTTTTCTTAATTCACCTTGTCAAACGTGGCAATATCACCGCTGCCGACTCCTCCTTTGCCTTCCTCGGCGATGAGGGCGTCCTTTGTGGCCATCCTGGGTAGAAATATATATTTAAGTACAAGTATTTCTAACTAAATAAAGAACGAAAACTGAATAAGAAACAGAGCAAAAAAAGAAAAGAAAAAGCGCGTCTTTTCGCAGCCGTGTGTCAGGACGAAAAGAGAGCGATGGGCGGTTGGGAGGGGTGGGGGGAGGGGTTAGTATGTGGAATGTCTGCGTCGAGGTTCTCTCGATTGTGTCGCCAGCGATTTCATCACACTTTTCCCCTCCCCACATCAAATGTGTACTAGAGGGCGCCGACCGATTATCCGAGAGGATAGAAAATCCAAGACATTATACGAAAAAGTGGATATTAGCCATTAGTGGCGCACATCTCGCGCCTAATCGGCTCGCACGCGGGAGTTAGCCATCAAAATCAGCCCCGATCAAGTGCCAACTATGCGTCAGTAATGGCTATTAGCCATTTCATTTCATTTCCAACACGCCAAAAATTTCCGGAGCATACATTTAAGAAATTGTCATCATTTTCCTCTAGCACTCAAATTTTCTGACGCAATATTGTGGTCAAATTACCCAGAAATGTCCGAAATCCGCTGTTAAGGATTCGAAAAAAAAAACTAGTTTAGCCGGAACCGGAAAACGGGGAAAATTGGGTAGTTGAGAGAACCTTGAATGCAAATGGAGGTGTATAGAGCGACTGTGTGCAATCGGTGTGTTTTATGAGAGTCTGCTTCCGCTATCTCACACGGGGTCGCCGAAGGAACATCGCTGAAATGATCTTGACCGCCCCGCGAATGCGGTCAAATAAATGCGTAGCGACTCATCCACGTACGCGATACACAGTGAAATCGGCGATGTTCAATTCTGTTGTTTTGTGTGTGTTTTTTAATTATTTTCTTTTTCAACTCTGTTTTCAATTTATTTCTTTTTATAGGTTTTAGTTTTTATAGGTATAGGGCAAAAATCAATATAAAACACGATTTTGGCATGATGCCAATATTCAATCTGGCTGGTTAAGGTAGTCTGGTAGAGCGCGCTTTCTCGATGTTCCCTCGGCGACCCCGTGTCTCATAAAAACACACTGATTGCACCCAATCGCTCTATACACCTTCATTTGCATTCAAATTTCTCGCAATCACACAACTTTTTCCACGTTATTCGGTTCGGGGTAACTAGTTTTTTTTTTTTCAAATCCTTAACAGCGGCTTCCGGTCATTTCTGGGCAATTTGACCACAATATTGCGTCAGAAAACGTCAGTGCTGGGCGAAAATGATGACAATTAAATAAATACTCGGGGAATTTTTGGCTGGCGCGTTGAAAATGAAATGGCTAAATATTAGCCATTACTAACGCATGGTTGGCACCTAATCGGTGAAATTCATGTGCCCGCGTGTGAGCCGATGAGGCGCGGCCAGTTGGCTATTAGCGGGGGTACGACAGAATAGAAATAGGCGAAATAGAAATGCTACAAAATAGAAATGTTACAAAAAAGAACTGGAAAAAATAGAACTGAGCGAAATAGAAATTCTACGAAATAGAACGGCTACAAAATAGAAATGAGCGAAATAGAAATGCTACAAAATAGAAAAAATTTTGGCGATGGAGCGCGTTTGCATTATTTTTTCAATTCCTCAGTTTTTCGCCGATTTTCCATTTTTTTTTCTGAAACTGCATTGATTTTATACCTTTCTTCATTTTCGATGTTGTTAAGTGCGTAAAATATCTGAAAAGTACTGAAAAATCCTATAATAATCGGAAAATTCGAAGAATAATGCAAACGCGCTCCATCGCACCGATTTCTATTTCGCCCATTTCTATTTTGTCACATTTCTATTTCGCGCTGTTCTATTCCGCTCATTTCTATTTTGTAGCCGTTCTATTTTTTCCAGTTCTTTTTTGTAGCATTTCTATTTTGTAGCATTTCTATTTCGCCTATTTCTATTCTGTCGTACCCCCCTATTAGCCATTGTAAAACGGCGATCGGCGCGCAAGCGATATGTCAAATTCATTTGGCACCGGTCCAGAATTCGATGGCTATTAGCCGTTTTCCTGCGCCCGAGCCAGAATTTCGATTATTTTTCATCAAAAATTGGTTGCAACTTGCAATTGAGCAAGAAGAGGCGCGAAAAGTAAAAAAGTAAATACTGTGGTCAGGTGAGAGCACAATGGAGCCGCCCATCGCCCTTCAATATTTGCTTTTCGTAAGGTGAGGCTGCTGGTGAGCAGCAGCAAGGCACAATTTGATATATTTGAACAAATGAGCACATAGCATTCGACAAAACGAGTAAATGTGCACGCTTCATTAAATTACCTACGCGTATTATAAATATGTTCACACACACGGCATTATTAGCTGTAATTTAATTCCTATCCGATAATGTGACGCATTCCGCGCGGAACACCACGCGGAAATGGAGAATAATGGGAAAAAATGGGCCTGGAGCGTTTTTAAAAAGATTTTCCAAAGTTTTAGGCCAATTTTTCGGAAATTTCTAAAGTTTTATGAATAACCCCACGAAACCGCGAAAACATTCCTTGTGTTTGCAATTTCACGGACCATTAATCACTGTGAAAAGTGGAAAGAGGAGAGGATTAGCAGGAAAGATGGGCGGTGAGAAAAGGGGGATTATGGGGGTGCTTAGAAGAGGTATGGGAAAGGGAGAATGAGGAAGATGGGAATATGTTTAATATACTGGAGCATGTGGAGAAAATTCTCGAGAAATAAATGGATAAATACATTGGAAAATGAGATAAAAAATATTCATAAAATTCGAAAAAAAAAAAATGAAAAAAAAATGTTTTTGACGAAATTAGTGCATTTTGGCACCGCGGTGTTTGCACAATTTTATTTAAAAAACTTTTTTGGGGCCCAAAATTTTCATTTTTTCCTTTTATTTTCTTGTTTTTCTTGAAAATTTTGATATTTTTATTTAATTAAAAAAAAGAATCATTTGAAGTAAATATTTTGAACCCAAAACGCAGTAATTTGTTGCCACCGCTACCGAATTTATCGATTTTTCGTTTTCTAGCAGTAAAATGCGTAATTTCTTAATTCTAAACGTAAAAAAAGCAATATTAGGTGCTTAGTAATTTAAAAAAGGTGTAATATTAACTAAAATAGGCGCCACGTAATTGAAAAAAATAGGAAATTTCCGATATTCCCCTAAAAATCCGCATTTTTGACTGGCGACTGATTAATTAAGTACAATTAGGCTTTTAAAAATAAGGAAATAGAGAAATTTTGGATGAAAATGAACAAAAAAACAAGTGCGCGAGGGTTGCAAAAGAGACGTGGTCATTGCTCATCCTTATTTGGGTTACGGTTGGTTGGCGCTTTTCAACGCTGTGTTTGCGTACTTTTGAATTTCAAACGAAAATGGGAACAAATCTCTTCATTTGCCATGCTATTTCTTTCATTGCCGTTTGAATTGCAAAAGTACGCAAACACCGCGTTGCAATTTTTTTGTTTTCACAATAAATCGACAACCTACCGTAGCCTAAATAAGGATGATCAATGACCACACCTTTTTTTGCAAGCTGCGCACACTTGTGTTTTATTTTTGTTAATTTTTGTCCGGAATTTCCCCATTTTCTCAGGTATAAAACCCACTGAATAACCGACTACTGTATATCGCCGCTTTTTTAAACGAAAGTATTTACAAAACCTACAGGAAAATCCGATAAAGCCGTAAAATACGGAATACGCATTGAACATCCTAATCATATTTCCCTACAATTTATGACCAATGCAGAGTATTCGGTATAATTGGACCACAATTACGTAGTGTGCAATGCATGAAATATCATTTCCCTGGAGAAATTGAATTTAAAGTGTTCATTTGGGAACATTTTGGGGTATAATTGTGCGCGCGATTGGGTAACTAAATACTTTCAGGGAAATGTTGAATTTTTTTTCAATTAAAAAAAAATCCAAGTTCAGGGCGGAGTCAAAATTTTCTGACACCCGATCTGACGCGCTTTCGGTCCCGTTTTTTGGTCGTAGTTTTTATTTCAAGTTTTTTCTCCGTGAAACTCGTTTTTCTTCCGAATATATGAAGTGTTTAGGTTTCAATCTCTTAAATATTGCATGAATATCCTAAAATTTCTTACAGACTGGGAAAGTTAGGGAAAATCTGGCTTTGCTGGACCCGAATCCACAGGATTCATGAAAATATCGGTCAGTTGAAATGTTTTAGGCATATTTATTTCGGACATCCGCACATCGCTCGAGAGTTACCTCGAAATAATACGAAGACGTCAAAATTATTGTTTTCTTTTCAGAAAAATCGAGCTTCTACGGAACTGCGATGAGCACAATTTTAATTTCGAATAAAATCCAGCGGTCCGCGTTTGCTTTAACTCCCCGCATTTCACGAAAAACATCTTTAGACCCCATTTCAATGCCCGATGACGTACAGACAAAAGCCGACAAACTGATTTTCTCGTCAAATGAGGTTCATGCATACGACCACTGGACACAGTGAATTCAAAATGTTCAAATGCAGAAAATAAGATACTCTATCTAAATAAAATGATGACAACGATAAATGAACGAGTACAGCGCAAAGATTTGCGTCGGACGGTCAAGTGCCGGGACCCCTTTTCTTCCAAAGTGATGCATTCTCGAGTATGTTGACAGATTACCCTCCCTCATCGTCAAGATTTTGACAAACACAAGTTAATTGTTAATGGGTAAACTCTGTAGTATTAGAAACTTCTTGTATTTAAATAAATAAAATATTTTGCGACAAAATCGGTGTGCTCAGCCGACTGGTAGAAAAAGTCAGTCATGGGGGTATTCACAATTTTGGGGGAAAACTCGGGGAATTCTCCGATTTGCCTCAAACTTTGGGAAGTGTTGTCAAAAATAGTCCAGGACATGTCATGCTCAGAAAGTTTTGTACCGAATTATCTGAGTATGTCCGAAAGTATTTTTGACATTATTTCCAAAATTGTCAGGCGAATTTCCGCTATTTTGTGAATAATCCCATTAAAAACTGTTTCTACCACCGGTGGAGCATATTCATTAAAAAAGACGAGGCTCCACAAAAAATAAAATGGCAAAATTTTAAAAATACGGCGGTGGCTGCAAAATGCTATGCTCCCACGCAAACTTTTCAACTTCTGGCACGGAGCTCAAAATTTTGCCCGCTTTTTGGATCGCCAGCTCAAACAATCTTCCCTTGTTCTTCTCAAAATCCATCACACATAGAGCATCTTTGCAGTGCTCTAAATCTTTTGAGAGCGATTCAATCTGAAAAATGATTGGTTTTTTTAATCGCTCTATTTGTGAGTCTATTACCATGGCCAATAGCTCATGCTCGTAGCCCTTTTCGAAATTCACAATGAGCTCGATGATATTTGATAGGAAGTGAGCTGTAGATTCGATGCTCTGGAAATTTGTTTTTTTGCTGGTTTTTTTCAAGCTATTTATTATGAATTCAATATTCTTGCCGGCTACAGTAAGCAGTGGCGAAACTCCGCCCCTCAGGTTTTTCAACTGGACGAAGCGCAAAAAGGTGAGCGGGTGTGTCATCTCGTTATGTCTGTCACGGCAAGAAAATTGAAACGATAATACTTACCATTTGACAAGTTTCCTCATGTTTTCTGCAAGTTCCAATCAAAAGGGAAAGAACTCTTGCTGGATGGTTTGAGAAATTACTTTTTAAAATTATTAAAATGGAAATTATCGGCCCCAAAGACGAGCAAACGCGCTCCGCTGAACTTACTACTTTTCGATGTTCATTTTGGTTTTCAAATTTCATATTTCGTCGGTTTTTATTTGATTATTTAATAAAACATTAAACTAACTATAAGCCATTTGAACAAAAAACTCCCAAACAAAATAATATTGAAATAAGAAAAATATCGATTTTCGACTGAAATTTGCACAAAACTTCACGAATTTATTGTCGAACCACCAAAATGGTCAAACGCGCTCCGCTGAACTCAAAGCTATGCGATTTTCATTTTGGCTTCCAAATTATTTCATTTCACGTTGAATTTATAACAGTTCAGTTCAGCGGAGCGCGTTTGACCATTTTGGCGGGCCGACAGTAAGTATTTTAACAAAGTAAAATTAGGAAAATCGACCAAAAATGTAATTTGGAAACCAAAATGAAAATCCGAAAGTACTAATTTCAATGGATCCATCGTGCCGGACCGAAAATACATACTCACGCTTAGTAATATCCATTCCTTTGAATTCCATAGCTCCGTGAGCATAACATAGGAAAAAAGACGTAAAAAGAGCAGAAAAATAAAATGAATTTTGTATCCGCATTTTAAGTTCTCGTTTGTGAGCAATTGGGTGTCAGACAAAATGAATGAGCCATTTTGTTTAAAATTTACTATTTCATATTGTTTATCAGGGAGATGTAAACACAAAATTGATATCTAATAATATTTAGAGTATAACGTAAACATTTTTTTTGAAATACACCCCGTTTTGCAACCCCCGCGCACTTTTGTTCACCATTAAAAATTGATAATTTCGATAAAGGCATTTCCAAAATTGTCGCATAAAATGAGAGCTAATTGTTTTTTATAATTTTAAGGGCTTTAACGCCATTTTTTTTTTCAAAAAATGAATAATGAACATTTTTATTTGATAACTAAAAAACAAAACCAGATAAAAAACACAATACGCTATAGTCTATACATCAAATATAAACAGTTTAAAATTGGTATTTCCTGTTAAACGACCGATCCAGGAGCTGGATGGACACTATTACAGCTGGAAATGTTGTCGAATAGTCTTTCCGGGTGAGACCTGTAAATTAAAATCGCCCATAAAATTAAATTATCCGATTTTTGGCGAATTTTAGAAGCAGGTGTGGCCTAGAAAACCGACGGCCCGCAATTCAAACTCATTTGGCCGCGATCTGTTTTTTTTTAATTGCATTGTTTCGTTTTCGTCGTTTTTTTTTCTCATTAATTTTCGGTAAATTCCGTTTAAATGTGTACTTTGATAGGTGCGATAATTAAAAATCAATATTATGAGTTTAATTCAGTAACGAAGCTCCGCGGGTTTCGCATCAAAAAACTGCACAGTTTTCATCGTAGCTACGAGACCTGCGGAACATCGGAGCGTCGTAACTGAATTTCGCTCGTGAACACCAAATTTAGCAAATTTATATAGAAAACGGTGAATTCATTGGTAAAATTTAAATTTAAATCGATAGTTGGGCAAAAACGGATAAAAATCCGTTTTTTGGGCCATGCCTCGTGTACTCCTTTTGAACTTCTTCTAATCAAAAACGCTTACATTTTTCTTTGTATTCGTGGACCAGGCGGCTCCTCCCCCTTTTCTAGTTCCCCATTCCAAAAGTCGTTGAGACTGTTGAAATGATTCTCAAAAGTGTTCACATTCTTTCTCACATCGAGTTTTGCGTCGAGTCGACGGATCGCAAATATCCAAATGAGTGGTGAGAGGCAAATGTAAAATGGCACGGACTGTAATTTCACAGTGGACGATGTTCGCGCCTGCATAAAACTCACATTAGCCATCAAAAATCGAATCGGATCCACGTTTTCGCCTGTTGTATTTAGAATAGAAACCGATGCAAAATAGAGGTAACAGAAGACGTTGAAGATTAGGTTCGGCACGATTATTTGAACGGTTCTCACCAGTTCTTTGACAGCCACACGCTTGTGAACGCTGTATTTTAGGCTGAAATTGTGTTCATTGCATAATTTTAGTCTCGATATTTTTGCGAAAGATAGAACTCACACCGGATTTGACATTTCAAATTTCTGAAACATCTTCAAGAATCCGAACGAGGCGAGCGACAAAATGTCAAGAAAGATGAACCACTAAAAGCAAAAAAAAAATCTGATATTTATGCGCCAAATACTGCCCATAATCTCACCACGAAAACTCTTCGTTGAATAGTATTTGACTTGTTCTCCAGCGACGCACAATTGATGAGCTTGCTCGTAGAGTTCCAGTCGATTGGCACAGAAGGAGCTGTGGTGAACAGTGCGAATAGAGCCTTAAAAATTGGCGTATTACACAAAAAGGAGCAGTTTGATCTACATACCATAGCATATCCAATGCTTTTCGGACCATGAGACTCTAAATTTCGATACCATATTGAGAATAGGCTTGCGATGTTGTCAAGGGCTACTCCGATATAGAATAGTTGGAAAACTGGAAGAAAATGAGTTTAAGTAGATGTTATTCTATCAATTTACGTTGTTGTCTGCCTCTCTAATCGCCTACGTGACCTACCGCACGCGAAGCGTGTCGCTTCGCGTCGCGTTTCGGCGGCTGTTTGAAAATTTTGAAATGTGCGAGTCTTTTTTTAATTTTTTTCACGGTATTGTTGGCCCGCCAAAATGGTTAAACGTCCTCCGCTGAACTCAATGCTATGCGATTTTCATTTTGGTCTCCAAATTATTTTATTTCACGTATAAATTCAACGTGAAATGAAATAATTTGGAAACCAAAATAAAAATCGCATAGCGTTGAGTTCGGCGCAGCGCATTTGACCATTTTGGCGGGCCGACAATAGTTGTTTAAATTAAATAGTTTTCAGATACGATCGATAAGACTTGGAGGAAAAATATTCGTTTTGACAGAATTTACGTTGTATTGCACAGCTTTCTACTGAACGTTTATGGTGTGAACGACATTTTCCACGAATCCATCAATATACAACCGTGAAAGAGGATGAAATAAATTCGATAATGGTAGGAATTTTGAACTTGCCGCCGAAACGCGTCTCTATTGTTGAAGTTAATGATTTTCTTTTTCAGATAGGATCGATACGACTTGGAGGAAAAAATATTGTCGACCCGCCAAAATGATCAAACGCGCTCCGCTGAACTCAGTACTACGTGGATTTCATTTTGGTTTCTAAGTTATTTCATTTCACGTGTAAATTCAACGTGAACTGAAATAATTTGGGGACCAAAATGAAAATCGCATAGCGTTGAGTTCAGCGGAGCGCGTTTGACCATTTTGGCGGGTCGACAATATTCGTTTTGACAGAATTTACGTTGTATTTCACAGCTTTCTACCACCCGCCGAAACGCGGGAGACCTTGGCTTCGTGGCCGAGTGGTTAGCGTGCTTCCGCCTCACTCAAAACACCCTGGCCTTTGTGGCCGGCAAAACGTTTCTGCTATATGCTCTGTACGGAGCGCTGCAAACGCGGGGGTGCTACGGTATAGAACTCGCACGGAGTAGAACTGCTACGGAATAGAACTGCGCGGAATAAAACCGCCTGAAATTGAGTTGTACCGACCCAGAACCGCTAGAACAACTCGAAGAATTATTTCGTTGCACATTGTGAGGCCCTGAGTTCTATTTCGTGCAGTTGCTTTTTTAGTACAGTTTCGTTTCAGCCGGTTCTATTCCGCGCAGATCTATTCCGTGCGAGTTCTATACCGTAGCACCCCCGCAAACGCTCCCTTCACACAATTGAAGACGCGGCCACGTTGGCGACGAGAGGTGACCGATGTTTCGCCTCGGATTTCTCTGAATCTCACTTCAAATGCATGCACAATTTACTGTGCGATTGGTGCGAGTTAGCAGATCCTTATATCGAGTATACAATAAACTTACAGACAGAAGCCCAAGACTGAAAAATTCGAAAGATGACACACCATTTCGCGGAAACCAAAAGGTCACAGCCTACACTGATGAAACGGTCAACGAAATGATACGTCTAAAGAAAAAAAAAAACAAGAAAATTATGACACCAAAAAAAGTCATCTTCGCTCACCCCTACAATAACAAAAGAAGCGCAGTACAAGTTCATGAAAAACCTTTGGAAGGAGAGAAGCACCTAAAAATTTAAATATTTTTTCCTAAAACAAAAAAATCAAAAAACACCTTAAGATTATGCGAAATAAACACCCTTTCCAGCATTTTGTGCGAAAATTTTATAAAAATAACTGCTAACAAACACAGAAAAATGTGCAAAAACTGTAGAAGCATGTAGAATGGAAGAGTCGACGTTTGGATGTTTTCCAGAACTTGGAATGAGCAATTAGGTGGCTCGGAGCTCATTGTGCTCTGACTCTGAAAATCCGAAGTTTGGTACGTTTTGTACGGAAACAGAACCGGAACAAACAATTTCAATTTAAAAAATAGTTTGATTCGTACAATTATCAAACTAAACATCTCATTAGCAATAATTCAAGGCCTCAAAGCAATACGAAAAAAAATTATAGGCTATTCAAAGTGAAAGGGCTGAAAAAGAACTCTGCTCAAAGGCTGTTATTTTTCGTTTTCTTTTGAGCTCTAGTTACCGATAATTTGAACTCAATGAAACCGATTCGGTTCCGGCTCCTTTTTAATGCGTCTATTGTGTTTTCAGTCGAGTTGTGACGTCAAAACGTGAAACTCCGCCCACTTTTTCACGCGAACATTAAATTTTAGTGCATTTTGAGTTTTGATGTCGCAACTCGATTGAAAGCACAATAACTTGCTTCAAAATGAAAGTTTTGAGAAGTTAAAAACATAGAAATTGTCGCAAAAAAATTCTGCATCGATCTGTCCAAAAATCATAAAAATCGGCCCAGAAATAAAGGCGTTTGGGCCGCCGACAGGATGCGACCGACACCTCACGGGTTGCGCCACCTGCGATGTCTGCGTCTCCTAGGCCACTTTTAATGGCTTTAACTGGCTTCAAAATGAAAGTTTTGAGAAGTTAAAAACACAGAAATTATCGCAAAAAAATTCTGCATCGAGTGGCAAGCAAACTCTATAATTTTAAACGGCACGTGATCTCTTTAAATGTCTGTACATTTAACATTTCTTGTTCTTGATGAAAACAATACAGTGCGCGTCATAAGTATATGCCCACCCCAAATTTTTGATGTTTAGACCAAACTGAACTATTTGGTTGAAAACCGTTAATGCTATTCGATTCAGCATGTCAAATAACCTATGTGGCCAATTTTGCACAACGATACAATCAAAATTACGTGCTCCAGGCCAAAAAGTTGAAATTTTGATCGCGTCATAAGTATATGCCCACCCCGAAATTTTGACGTATTTTCGAAAAAAACATGCATTTTTCTTTGTATTTCATTCACAATTTGACTTTTTTTGTTTTTTTATCGATCTAGGCGGTTTTCATAATTTTTAATGTTACCGAATATGTTCTTGTTGGAGCAGAGCTCTGAAAGTGTTGTTTAAAACGAGTGTAGCTACCGTAGCCTTATAAAGCCAAAGAGGCGCAAGCAAACGCTATCAAGTAATGTGTTGAAGTGATAAACAGAATATAAATCAAATTAATTTAACTTCCCATTCGTCTTTCTGCTTTTTCAGTTGATTTTCTCATAATTTTCCAGAATCCTAAACTTTCAATGGAGTTGCGAACATAAAAGCAGCAATTTTTCGACACTGTTAAGAATTATAATTACTGGAAGAAAAGCAGAAAAGCGGCATTTATTAATGATGTGCTTGCGGCATTGACCACTCCATCCAAAAGACTACAGCCGGCTTCGATGGGCTTTAAATTGGGACTGAATTCTGGCCACTCGCGAGCATTGATCTTCTGACTTCATTCTGTGGGCTTAGTGAGCAGACGTCAGGTAGAATGTGATACGAACCATTATGACTTCTCAATACAATTAATTTTGTAATGTGGACATCGAAGTTCTTGAGGATTTCTGTTGGAATCGTTATTTAATTGGTGGTACCAAATCACATTGAGCTTGTCTTGTCTTTTGAGCGTTTTTGGTAGAGCGCATCAAGATTGTTGTATATTTGAATGAACATTTGACAGATAACTGCATGATACCGCAAGTTCACTAGAGTTTTTTTGTTCTTACGAGTTTGCATAGTCCGAATTTCAACATAATATCCAGGTGACCATGTTCTCAATTTACTAGATTTGTTACATTTGGTATATTAGTTGGAAAATGCTGAGAAAATTGTTGGAAAAGTCCAAGAGAAGCATTAGAAGTTACAACAGACAGTTGTTAATTTTGCTTATCAGTTCGATAAATCACTTGATAGCGTTCCTTGCGCCCCTTTGGTTTTTTGAGGGTACGGTAGCTACACTCGTTTTAAACAACACTTTCAGAGCTCTGCTCCAACAAGAACATATTCGGTAACATTAAAAATTATGAAAACCGCCTAGATCGATAAAAAAACAAAAAAAGTCAAATTGTGAATGAAATACAAAGAAAAATGCATGTTTTTTTCGAAAATACGTCAAAATTTCGGGGTGGGCATATACTTATGACGCGATCAAAATTTCAACTTTTTGGCCTGGAGCACGTAATTTTGATTGTATCGTTGTGCAAAATTGGCCACATAGGTTATTTGACATGCTGAATCGAATAGCATTAACGGTTTTCAACCAAATAGTTCAGTTTGGTCTAAACATCAAAAATTTGGGGTGGGCATATACTTATGACGCGCACTGTATTAAAAGTCACAATCACGTCATGTACGTCCGCAATTTTTGAAAATTACTGGCTTGTTGTCGGAGTGAAAAGGAAAAACAAACGTGGTGTGTTCAAAAATCAAAAAGAAAAGTAATTAGAATTAGAAAGAAAAGAGCAACAAAGATCTCATATCAAAATTGAATTGGCAATCCAATTGTCATCGTCAAAAATTCGTTTAAAAAAGTTACATAAATGTCAAGACGGTTCCTAGGGGACCTTTTGGAACTTAAAATTAACCCGCTAAAACGAGGAATGTGTCAGTGTGGGCGCTGGCACAGTTTCAGTTGGATAAATAGGATTTTGTGGTCATTTTAAGAGCCTGTGCGGTCAATTTCCACTTGTTTTATAGATAGCTTTGTAAACTAGATTAAAACGAATATTTTAACCACCAGGCTGTCCGGAAAAGTTGAAAAATGGCTGAGAAATAGGATTTTCTATGAATGGAATAGGCATGAATACGGGCAAATTGAAAAGAAAGAATTTCAAAAAACCGGTGGGTCGAAACTCACAAATTTACGAGTGGATGGACTTGATTTGTAGCCTCCGTGTTAATCTTCTGTTTTTAAAGTTTTAAAAAGTAAAATCAAGCAAGAAAAGAATCAAATGATTAATTGGCTAGAAGGTAGAGTATTTATTTCGTTACTAGAGGCGAGAAAAGGTTTAAAAAATATCAAAAAATGGTCCAATTGGCCTTAAAATGTGGGAAATAATGCCGAAAATAGTCGCGGACATGAAATGAATGCTCAGGAAATATTGGACCGGCCGAAATATCGATTTTTTCTAAAAATTTTAAAAAGGCGACTATTTTTGACATTATTTCCCAAATTTTCAGGACTTTTTTTCTCTGAATAACCTCCTAAATGAATAGAACGTGCAAGACGGAAAACGGCGCGAGAAATTTCTGGAAAAAGAAAAGTAAGCAATAAATTAGGCTTGATTGAGTTTATATACTTGGAAAACTCAATTTTTGAGAGCATGAACGTGCTCACGCGAAATTGCGGACAGAATTTTCAATCAAATTTCATTTTTCAACTTTTCCAGTTGGTCAGGCGCTTAAAATGTTCGTCTTTATCGGGTTTAAAAGGCTATTTTTGCCGGAAAAAATGTCAGCGTCTATTATAATTTTTTTTGCGGGCGCACATGGTAGACGGCAAGCGAATAGAAGAAATTTAGGCTTTCATTTCAGCTTATTTCTCAACCGATTTAATCGCACAAGCTCTTAAAATGACCACAAAAATGCCATTTATCAAATTAAATTGTTATCTTTTGTTGTAAAGCGTGCCAGCGCTCGTACTGACGCATTCCCCGGCGGTGAAAAATGTGCAAGAAACAATTGAGCAACTAAAAAAGGCAGTGCACTAGCTTTAGTAGCAAACCAGTAATTATTGAGAGCAAAAAAATGCATGAAAACATTGTTCAAAGGTCTAAAAATCAGCCTTGTCTGCAATTTTCGGTTTTCTCACGCTTCGTCGTCAAATATGATGCACACGGACTATGAAAGTTCATTTCTACGGTAATCCCCTTCTCGCTCCGCCCCTTTGCAAGTCTGTGGCACATTCTATACCACTTTCTCTACAGAATCGAGCCGCAAACTTGCAAAAAGGGGCGGAGCCTATTCCCCGGTTGCTCTCGTCTCTAGGAATCATATTTGACACCCAATTTCCAGTCAAATCGCTTTAACCTTGAAAAAATTGAGTTTCCTTTATTAAATAAAGTCTCATTTATACACATTTATGCCTGCTTTTTGCAGAATTCAGAATTTCTGAACTAGCGCAAAAATTACGCGAATCTCTCGTGGATAAAGGTCCTTTTGGTACTATAATTCCAACTTTCGGCTATTAGCCGTTCATTTCAAGGCGTATGCGTATGCGAAACCGATGACTGCTAGCCGTTCCAAACTTGCTCACGGGTTTCGCCGCCGGCGCTGTCTGCGTCTCCTACACGGAAAATTCGGAACTTGCGCTCTAAATAACTGACTTCTAAATAGGCATTTTCTGGAAAATAAAAACATGGGCAAAACCGCCGTAAAATTCTGCGTCGATCAGTCCAAAAATCATAAAAAATGGTCCAGAAATAAGGGTGTTAGTGCCGCCGACATGACGCGACCGACACCTCGCGGGTTCCGCCGACGGCACTGTCTGCGTCTTATAATGGCCCCAGGGGGCCTTAAAATTGACCTTATGAAATTTTAAAAATATCGTCATGACCGCCATAAAATTCTGCATCGATCTGTCTATAAATCATAAAAATCGGTCCAGAAATAAGGGTGTTAGTGCCGCCGACATGATGTGACCGACACCGCACGGGTTTCGCCACTCGCGTTGTCTGCGTCTCCTAGGCCCCTTTTATTGGCTCTAACTGGCTTCAAAATTGGAGTTTTGAGAAGTTAAAAACCTAGAAATTATCGCAAAAAAATTCCCGAATTCGAAGGCTATTAGCCGTTTTCGATGGCTAGTCTCTGCATTCTCAAGACATTTTTGGAGAGGGTAATAGAAAAGTGCCTCCCTTGTAAATCGACACTCGGTGTTTGCAGACTAGCCACAAAGCTCCGCCCACTTTCACTTTTTACGAAAAGAAAAAACCTCCATAAAACCACATCAAAAGTGGGCGGAGCTTCGGAATTATGAGCAGCCTGCAAACACCGAGTGCCCGGGAACTATTAAGAGAAATCAGAGAAGCAAATAACTGCGAGAAAATGCTCTGATTTGCCTGAAATCCCCGGAAATTTCAGAATTTTAAAATCGATATTTCAGTCCAAATTTTTTTTTTAGCATTTCATGTCCGCGAGCATTTTTGGCATTATTTTTCAAATCTTTTGTCATTTTTTTCAATTTTTCACTGAATATTGTGTTCTCAATCGAGTTGCATCCTCAAAAAAAAACCAAACCCCGCCCACATTGATTTTTTTTGCGTGCGATTTGAAGAGACGCCGACAGAAAAGAGTCTGCAAACACACTTTTCTGTCTGTGTCTCTTCAAATAGCGCAAATGTGGGCGGGGAGGTTTCATTTTTTGATGATACAACTAGATTGATAATACATGCAATAGGTCCACAATACAATAACCAGAATTATTGATACAAAAAACTATCAAATAAATAAATAATTGCAATCTAATCTAATGATAGATAAGATAGCAGGCTGGCCAGCGGTCTGACCTGGCCGCCCGCAGTTATTATTTTACTATTTTCCCCACTTAATGTCCACCTTACGCGAAAAATTCGAGCGCGACGGCTTCGCCGTCATCGACAACGTGTTCGATGACGCGGAAATCGAGGAAATGAAGACGGCGATTTCGCGAATCGTGGACGAGATGGAGCTCAGCGAGCATCCACGTTCTGTTTTTTCGACATATGATGAGGATAAGGTTTGTAACTTCCAAAAACTCTAAACCTCGACCATTCAGCACTCCGCCGACTCGTACTTCCTGAACAGCTCCGACAAGATCCGTTTCTTTTTCGAAGAGGGCGCGGTGGACGAGCAGGGCGAGTTGAAAGTGGCCAAGGAAAAATCGCTGAACAAAATCGGACACGGCCTTCATTTTCTCGACCCGACTTTCAAGAAGATGACGTTCAACGCGAAGATTCAGCGCATTTTCGGCGAAATTGGATATGAAGAGCCTGAGGTCGTGCAGAGCATGTATATTTTTAAGGTAGGTTTTTGATGGGGTTATGGAGCTGTTCAGATGAATTTTATTGCCATTTTATTTCTATGCAATGCTGCATTTTAATGGAGGTTTGCATAGGAACAAAATAAATAAAAGCTAAAAAATCGACATTTTATTAATAAAAATCCAGATCGGGACGTCTGCTGCGGAGCAGGCTTGCAATAAATAACTTTAAAAAAACACACAGATGAAAAAATCAATAAAACGCCACAATTTTTCGAAATTTTCACAAAAATGCAAGTTTTTGCAAAAAAATAATTTAATTTTTTTTAATGTGGTCATTTTAAAACATTTTTTCGGCATTTCTCTAGTTTTTAAAATGCATTTTTACTCATCTCAAAAAAAATCGATTTCTAGAAATTAAGAAAAATGGAATAAATGTGAAAATGCACTCATTTATTGCTATTTTCTCGCAATTTTGGCGAAAATTCGCGGAATTTGGAGAAAAAATAGTTCAAAAATAACGAAAACAGGAAAAAAAAATCACGAATTTTCTGGCCAAAGCTACCTAAAAATGCCCAAAAAAATGGCACACGGAACGACAGTACCGCAGGCATTTTATTTTCGCTGCGAGACCATTGGTGCTAAGAACTTATACGAAATAGAACTGCTACAAAATAGAACTCAGTGATTCACAATGCACTTCTGGCGGTTCTACTCCCTTTTACCCCCTTGAAAAAATGAAAGACACAATTTTTCAGCAACCAAAAATCGGCGGCGCCGTCACCGACCACGTGGACTCCACATTTCTCCGCGTCAGCCCAATAGATCACCTCACCGGAGTGTGGATAGCCATCGACGAGGCGAGCGTCGAGAACGGCTGCCTGTCCTTCATCCCGGGAAGTCACAAAGACACATCCGCCACCGATTACCGTTTCGTTCGAACGCACGACACATCCGGAGGACCCCTACTCAAATTCGTCGGGACCCGCCCGACGTACGATCCGCTGAAATTCCAGCACGTTCCCATCGCCAAGGGTTCTTTGATTTTGATCCATGGATTGGTGGTGCATAAATCAGAGGCGAATACGTCGGACAAGTCGCGACACGCCTATACGATACACGTGATGGAGAAGAAGAATACAGTGTGGAGCGAGGATAATTGGCTTCAGGAGACAGACGAGTACAAGTTTCCGAATTTGTTCAAGTTTTGATAAAATTTTCAATAAAATGCGACTTAAGTTCAATTGAATTTCCGCGATTATTTCGCTTATTGTGTTTTCAAACGAGTTTCAGCTGTTGTCTGCGTCTCTTCAAATATCAATGTGTTCGAGTGGTCGCGCACAAATAAGTGGGCGGAGTTTCGTGTTTTCATGCTGCAACTCGATTGAAAACACAATAAAGTCGTTTTTTTTTATAAATTCCGTAAAACTCTAATACAACGACGTTTCATTTTATCACAACTGCCGGTTAATTAGAGATTTGCACACCAAACTTCGGTCATCTCATACCAGCTTGGTTAGAAAGTGTTTTGCAGAGTTTGGTGTGCAAACCTCTAATTAACCGGCAGTGGGGGCCTGACTTTGTATTCGAATTTTTACGGCAGATGTTTTTTTAGGAACAAACTTTATTAAAGGGGGTGCCAACTTTTTGGGGAAAGTGGCTTAAAATATACTCTTGGGTGGGGGATTTACGAATATCACATCGAAATCGCACGAACAATTTTTTCTGATTTTTTATGAATTTTACAAAAAAAATAGAAGACCACGGGGAGTACACGATTTGGCGCGAAATTCAAACGCCATTTTCTTTTTCATAATTTTTCTCCCGTCTTTTTCCAATATTTTTGCATTAATCTTTGGGAAATATATTACAAACATCATTTCGTGATTTCAGATAGCAAATTAATGCGTGTTGATCACAAAATTAATGATAAAACAAATTCGAAACAAAATTCTCATACCTTTAATTTTTTCCCGTTTTCCTGCTCACTTCCGCATTAAAATCACTCTTTTATCTGTAACTTTTATATTCGAGCAAAAATTTTCACTGGAATATATTCAGAACGTTGAATCGAACGAAAGGCAAATATCGATTTTTCGATATTCATGACTAAACTGTGTTTTCGCGATTATCTCAAATTTTAATAAGCGATTAGAGCATGATTTATCGAAAATCGATGATAAAAACGAGGAAAATTACAAGAAAAATAAATATTTCTCGTGAAAATGGAAGTTTCTAGAAGCCGCGGCCGTGGGTTTCCTAGGCCACGGCCACCATTTTTTTCGTGTACTCCTCGTGGTCTTCTATTTTTTTTTGTAAAAATCATAAAAAATCAGAGAAATTTTTTTGTGCGATTTCAATGTGATATTCTTAAATCCCCCACACAAGAGTATATTTTAAGCAACTTTCCCCAAAAAGTTGGCACCCCCTTTAAACAACAAACAATAAGCAGTAAATTTGACTTTTTTGAGCTTTGATGCACGCTCATGACCTTCCAGACTCCCAACGCGCCAATCAATCAATTCGCCGAGAATTTCAGAATTTTATCAACAAAAAAAAATTATTGGAAAGACAAAATATTTGACGATAAGTAAATTTTCAGTACTAAATTGAAAACAAATTTGAAAAAACGAAAGTTCGCGCCAAAAGGAGCGGAGCGAGCTCAGTGGAGCGCGATTGCACTGCCTGGCGTCCTGGAATCAACGATGTCAGCATATTTTTTTTCTCGAGAGCGGCCTTCTAACCATCGACAGTGGCAAAACAATTTCCAGCGATATTTGCTTCCAGCATTCCTCAAACGCTGAAGTCCATCGGATTGAGATCCAGGCTCGAAGCAGGCCATGTCATGATATTGTGAAGGGATGCTTCTGCGTCTCCGAGCATTCTGTCTCTCGGTGCAACAAATGTTTCGGACAAACCATTGGTTTCGTGTTTACGGCTGGACAGAGGTCAGCCCATCATAGCCTCTCGTTCTCAATAAATATTGAATTCCTAAACACCTTTTTTTTCTATGTCTAACACGAAGGTACGCCACAAACCTTTTCGTTTGATAGGGAAATGAGAATCCAAGACGAAAATTGTGAATTGAGATCTATGGGACGGTGCCTAATCTTGTTGAAGGGTGAATGGTCGCTGGCCAAAGTGGCTAGTAACCCCGGGAAGTAAAACACCCTTCAAAACCGAATTTTGGTAGATCTCCAAGTTGATTTTCACATTTTTATCAATGAACACCAACGGAGTTTTACCATGTAATTTTCGTGACAAAAAGCAAGAAAATAACAACCTTTTATTTAAAAAAACACCCCGTTTTCAAACAAAAACCAAAAACCCAACAAAAAGAAGACTACGATCCCATCGAAATAGTTGTAAAAGGGCTGATTGACCGATTATTTCCATACATCGATGTATTTCCATTAGCCGCGTTTCCAGAAGAGGCGAGAATTGAGCTATTCGGTGTGATCGTTCTGGATTTAGCCATAAAAGCCGTGGATGCAGACGTTCGACGGGTTCGGTCTAGGCAAGAGTCGAAAAAACGAGCCAGGGTGATACTGTTCGAGGATCCACGTAGTATGTTTTTGAGCGAGTCGACGTGGAGTCTGAAACTTCATTCAACAGTGTTTTTCATGATCCTCATCATTTTTATTACCTGTCATAACTAACAGGTCCTTTATGTGGTACCAAATCGGCTTTGGTGCCCACAATCAGCACAGGAATGTTACAACTCTCAATATCAACTCGAAGAGCCACTGCAGCCGGATCTTTCGACTTGGAGCTCTGCTGTGTACGCGGTTTACCGTCGAGCATCGTCAGCCACGTGGCGAGGTTCTCCTCACTCCTCCGATTCGTCAAATCGTGCACCAAAATCGCGCCAACCGCACCCTCAAAAAACACCTGAGCAGTCTGTCGATGTGCCACCAGGCCGCCTATATCCCAAAGCTCTAGAAGCTCCGCACGTTGCTCCGGTGTGCCCGCTCGATATTCGTGCCACGCCATGATTACGGTAGCTCCTATAGTAGAGTCAAAGTTTCGACCGGGCTCACCGGCAATACAATGGCAGAGGGAAGTTTTGCCGACACAAGTGTCGCCGAGGACTAGAATTTTTGTGCTCGTCTCGTCGAGGGACATTTTTTGCGTTTAGTGAGCTGGTCGCCGAACTTCCAGGCAAAGCGAGCAGGAGGAGCACTCGAAAATTCCCACGTCAATGATTTGCTCGAGTTTTTCCGCCGTCAAGTCAAAGTCGGCTCCACAGCGGCAAATCTCGTCAATTTCGAGTTCGCCAAAGTCTAATTCGATGGTTTCGCCGATAGTTCCCTGGGTTTCTCGGAGCTTTTGCTCGCGGAGCCAACTGTCGTAGGATGGGCGATTTTCCTGGAAATTTGAGGGCTTATTTTGAAAACGGGTTAGAGAAAGCTCCGCCCATTTAACTACTGAAAAATTCCGGAAAAATCAGATTTTTCAAAACGTTTTTTTCGGGATTTTTTTTTGCATTTTGAAGGGATTTTTAATGAATTTTCCAAACTGGTTTTCCAGAACATCAAAAAATTCGGAGAATGGCCTAAAACTTTGGGAAATATTGGCAAAAATGCTCCCGTACATGAAATTTTCTGAGCATGTCATTTAATGTCCTGGAGTATTTTTGCCATTATTTCCCAAAGTTTCAGGCCATTCCCCGAATTTTCGCTCAATTTTTTGCTAATTCATGAATACCTTAAACTGCTCCCAAATCTGCCCAACCGTGTTCAAAAGCTCTGTATTGGCGTGCTCTGGATTCTTGTCGGGGTGCTCCTGAAAAAAACGAATCTTTTGAAATTTGATCTTCTCCAAACTTACTTTTCTCAAAAACCGAAAATACGCTTTTTTGACGTCTTCGAAGCTCGCTGTCTCGTCGATTTCGATTATATCGTAGAAGCTTTTCATATATCTTTAATTCGGGTTTTTAGCTGAATTGAGTCGAATGTAGAGGAAATATTTTGGCTATTTATCCATTTTTAATCATAAAAAATATTGTTCCAAAATTAAAAAAAAACCATTTATTAAACAAAAAAATATGTATGAGAGGCGAGATCAAAAATCGTTCTAAAAAGGTCGGTCATAAAGCTGTTTCAAAAGCTAAAATTCCACAAATCTAGATTTTGGCTTGTTAAATATGGAAAAAATATTAGGTATTCCTGGAATGGTGTCTCGCCACGCATGGTGTTTGCAGACTTGTGGATTTACGCGTTTTTTGTTATTATTTGTGCCGTTTTAATTTTTTTAGCTCTATGGAAATTTAAATTGCCCGGGAGAAATTTTGAAATGGGGATTTTTCGGAATACAGGGTGGCCGATAAGTATAGGACGCTCGCTTTCAGCGTTCCCTGGCACGGTGCCAAGGGATATTTTCGAAAAATTTCGAAACTTTTCGAAAGTCCAGAGACTATATAAGTAAGCTTCTCAGTCATTTGTTCTCACTTCTCCATATCGCCGAGCTATGAAAAGTTCTCCTCATCGTCCTTCCATTGAACTCTTGTTCAAGAGAGGCCTCGGAAGTGCTGAGATCGCTCGACGCCTTCAAATTTCGTCTTCGACGGTTCGAAACGTTGTCGCTGCTATCAAAAAGCGAGGAGATGCTTCTGAAGTAAAAAAAAGCGGACGTCCACGTTCTGTCAACACCCGGAATACTCGTGCAATCATCAAGAAACGGATCATTCGAAATGATGGATTGAGTCTCAATAGGATGGCGTCACAGCTTGGAATTGCCCGATCCACTGTCCAATCGATTGTCAAGAACGACTTGAAGCTCAAAAGTTACAAACTACGTCGTGGACAGTACCTCTCGGACAAATCGAAAGCGATGCGACTCGAAAAATGCCGAAAATTACTCCAGCACTTTCAAGTGCGCCGCGTCTCTGACGTTATCTGGACAGACGAGAAGATCTTCACTATTGAACCTCTTCCCAACCGTCAAAACCAGAGACAGTTATTGTCAAAGGATGACAGCATGTCTCCGAAACGTCGTCTTGCCCATAACCGCCTTTTCCCGAAAAGTGTCATGGTTTGGGCCGGTATCACGGCAACCGGTAAAACTCCGTTGGTTTTCATTGAAAGAAATGTGAAAATCAACTCGGAGGTGTACCAAAAGATTGTGTTGATGGATAATTTGTTACCCTGGGTCACTCAGCACTTTGCTGGTGGTCCATTTATCCTTCAACAAGACTGGGCACCGTCCCATGGCTCGAGATCGACATTGGCCGTCTTGGAGGCGCATTTCCCTGGATTCCTGGACAAGAACTTGTGGCCTGCTTCCAGCCCGGATCTCAATCCGATGGATTTCAGCGTTTGGGGCATGTTGGAAGGGAAGATCGCGGGAAAAGTTTTTGCTACTGTCGATGACTTGAAGGCCGCTCTCGAGGTAGCATGGGCTTCGATCGACGACGGATACCTGCGGCGCACTGTCAATTCGGTGAAGAAACGTTTGAGAGCCTGTGTCAAAGCTCGTGGATCCAACTTCGAAATTCTCTTGTAAAATCAAATTTTCTGCTTATTTTTTGTTGTTTAATAAAGGTTGTTCTCGAAAAATCCTCAAATTGAAAAAATGGGAGCACTTTCAAAACGTCCTATACTTATCGGCCACCCTGTAGAAATTCGACAAAATTGAAATGTCACGTTTTGGAAATTGCGTGAAAATAGAAATCCACGAAATAGAAATGTAATAAATCAGAAACGTAACAAAATGAAAACGCATGAAAACAGAAACGTAGCAAAGCAGAAATGTGTCGAATTGGAAGTAAAATGGCAATGAAGCGCGTTTACGAGATTTATTTTTCAAAACGACTTTTTCGATATCTTCCACGTATTTTTAGATTTTTCACGTTTTTTTTTTTCGATTCTGAAACGTGAAAAAATCCAAAAAAACGTGGAAGATATCGAAAGTCGTTTTGAAAAATAAATCTCGCAAACGTAACGCGCTCCATTGCCATTTTACTTCCAATTCGACACATTTCTGCTCTGCTACGTTTCTGTTTTCACGCGTTTTCATTTTGTTACGTTTCTGATTTATTACATTTCTAATTCGTAGATTTTTATTTTCACGCAATTTCCAAAACGTGACATTTCTATTTTGTTGAATTTCGATTCTGAAAGAGTCCCAAAAAAAAATCTAAAAACGACGCAAATAATAACAAAAAACGTAATTTATTTATTTATTCGTCGAAAAATTTCAAAATTTGTATCAACAAGTCTGCAAACACTGTTCGTGGCGAGCAGGGATGTGATTTCACGGTTACGGATTTCACGGATTTCACGGTTTTCACGGCATTTTTTGAAAAAAATTATTTCACGGCTGACCGTGAAAAAATATTCCGTGAAATCCGTGAAATTTTCGTGATTGAGTTAAATATTTTTAAGGCTAGTGCGCTGACTGCTGTATCATCCCTTTAGTGTTTTTACTGTCAGAAAACGACAAAATTTCGAAAAAAAAATGCTCATTGTGCATGCAACACCCAGAACTGACAGAAAAATTCGAATCTTGTCGACTTTATTTAGTGAAATCGTATTCTCACGTGCACCACGAATAGAAGGTTAAAACACGGAGTGAGTTGCACAAATTCAAAAGTATAATTAAGGTTTCATCCTTATCATGTTTAACTTTTAAATTCAAGACTACATTTCACTAGTTGAACACTTATTCGTACGACTCCATTTAAAGGTACTGTAGGCAAAGCAAGGATCAGTTAAAAATTGATGGAATTTGGACAGAGAAACATAGATATTTACTTACTTCTCATTTCAAGAATTTACAGTGTTTTTGAAAGGAGTTGTACATGAAAGTGGATACTAGCTTTTAGAACTGGGCGGTTCAGAACTCAATTTTCCTGAGAGAGTGTTATTTTTTCCTTTGTAAACATTGTCTATCTAATCATATTTAAAATGATTGAAAAGACAGGAATAAAATAACAGACTCAAGAAAATTGAGTGTAAACTGCACAGTTCTTTTTTGTAGCAGTTCGCAACCACACAAATCTAAAAGCGGGTACCCCTGAAGAGTGATCAACTATTAAAATGAAATTCAGGTAAAAAAGTACTACACAAGTATTTTTAAATCGATAGCACACTTCCAAACCTTTGTTAGTACACTTCTAGACTCTGATTTTGTCATGTTTAACCAAAAAAAAACAAAAAACTGTTGTTTCGGTGAGTTTTGTATTTCATTTTTTAATGATGCAACTCTATTGAAGACACAATACCTTGATCAATTTTTGAAAATTTGTTTTTTCACGGATTTCACGGTTTTCACGGTTTTTCACGGTTCTTCGAAACCGTGAATTCACGTTTTCACGGATCCGTGAAAAAAATAATTTCACGCACATCCCTGGTGGCGAGACACCATTTGACGAGAAATCACCATTCCAGGAATACATAATATATTTTTCTTCCATTTTTCGCCTTTTCTCTGAATAAAGATAATTGAATTTACACGTAATTTTTAGCAAATCTACAGTAATAAAGTATTTACAAACTACTACACAAAAATGACAAAATAAGTGGCAAATAAGCAAAAAAGCAAAGAAAAAAAAAAGAAAATCAATCCGGTTGCGAAATATCGCCCACCCAGTGGTAGCCATACTCATTTTTGTACTGCGCTATTGCGCGGGAGATTGCCGCTTGATCAGACGGATCTAAAGAGAGAATAATTACTCTATTAGAAGGGCGTGTTTTCCTGTTTATTCGTTTTCTAGAATTTTTCAAAGAATCCCATGAAAATCACTAATCCAAAATGTGCGCCCGAGCGCGTTTGCTGACAGGCAACTTTGTTGACGATAAAAACACGGTATCAAGTCGAAAAATTATGGAAAATCGCAAAAAAAAAGCCGAAATTATTGACTTTCTGAAACTCTGAAAAAACCAAGGAATAAGCCCCGCCCCTTGCAAGTCTGCGGCACTGTTTTTGCAAAAAGGGGCGGGGCTTGTTCCCCGATTTTGTCAAGCCCTCAACTTTCTATTGAATAAACCCTGATCTCTCCTGTATAAGGCCAGTTTCATTTCTGCTAAGAAGACGCATTTTTTCGGCGAATTTTTTTTGTATAAGACCGCTATTAGCCGCGCCAAATTCGACGGAAATTAGCCGTTTTTCATGGCTAACTGCCGCTTGTACGCCAATTGCCGCCAACCTTGCACCGGTTTTGCACCGATCAGGCTGGCTGATAGCAATTTTAAACGGCTAATAGCCATTTTCAACGACTAATAGCCATTTTTCAACAGCTAATAGCCGATTTTCAACGGCCAATAGCAATACATTTTCAACGGCTAATAGCCGATTTTCAACGGCTAATAGCAATTTTCAGAGGCTAATAGCCGATTTTCAACGGCTAATAGCCATCATTTTCCACGGCTAATAGCCATTTTTCAACAGCAAATAGCCGATTTTCAACGGCTAATAGCTAAATTCATTTTTAACGGCTAATAGCCATTTTTCAACAGCTAATAGCCATTTTTCAACGGCTAATAGCCATTTTCACCGTCTAATAGCCGATTTCAGCTGCATTAGAGCTGCCCTTCTAATAGAGTAAATACAGTAATCCAGAAGGCACAAAAACTCACTAGTATCACTCTGTCCACTCTGACTACCATGTCCACTATTCTGACTGGCTGCCGATCCGCGATTCTTCTTCTCCTCGGCTCGTCGAGCATTCCGTCGAATCTCGGCCACCATGCCGTCCGCCTCGTCGTGCTCCTCGTTATTCTCGATTACAGCCTGTTGCTCTTCGCCGGGTTCTGTCTGAAAGAGGAGGAAAGGATTGGTCGTTTTTTTTTCTGCCAGTTCCACGGCTCAACCAGTTCCATAGTTTTGCCAGTTCTATGGCTTTACCACTTCCATGGTTCTACCAGTTCCACGTTTCTACCAGTTCCATAATTTTTTTCTACCAGTTCCACAGTCCTACCAGTTTCATGGTTCTACCAGTTCCACGGTTCTACCAGTTCCATGGTTTTACCAGTTTCATAGCTTTACCAGTTCCATGGCTTTACCAGTTCCATTGAAAAATCCGGGGAACAAGCACCGCCCCTTTTTGCAAGTCTGCGGAACTGTTTTTCTGCAGTTTTTCTGCAGAACCCATGCCGCAGAGTTGCAAAGAGGGCGGAGCTTATTCCTCGGCTTAAAAAAACATTTTCGTCCCAGTTTCGCATCGGCCCAGTCTACTACCAGTTCCATAGAAAAATCCGGGGAACAAGCTCCGCCCCTTTTTGCAAGTCTGCGGCACAGTTTTTCAGTACTTTACAGCACAGCCCCCATGCCGTGGAGTTGCAAAAGAGGCGGAGCTTGTTCCTCGGCTTAAAAAAAACATATTCGTCCTAGTTTCAAATGTCCCAGTTTACTACCAGTTCCATAGAAAAATCTGGGGAACAAGCTCCGCCCATTTTGCAGCTCTGCGGCGCTGTTTTTCAGTACTTTACAGCACAAAACCCATGCCGCTGATTTGCAAAAAGGGACAGAGCCTGACCCTCATTTTTTTAAAACATTTTCGTCCCCGTTTCGAAGCGTCCTAGTTTCAAAACGTCCCAGTTTACTACCAGTTCTATAGAAAAATCCGGGGAACAAGCTCCGCCCATTTTGCAGCTCTGCGGCGCTGTTTTTCAGTACTTTACAGCACAGAACCCATGCCGCTGATTTGCATAAAGGGGCGGAGCCTAACCCTCATTTTTTAGAAACATTTTCGTCCCCGTTTCGAAGCGTCCTAGTTTCAAAACGTCCCAGTTTACTACCAGTTCTATAGATAAATCCGGGGACGAAGCTCCGCCCATTTTGCAGTTCTGCGGCGCTGTTTTTCAGTACTTTACAGCACAAAACCCATGCCGCTGATTTGCAAAAAGGGACAGAGCCTGACCCTCATTTTTTTAAAACATTTTCGTCCCCGTTTCGAAGCGTCCTAGTTTCAAAACGTCCCAGTTTACTACCAGTTCTATAGAAAAATCCGGGGAACAAGCTCCGCCCATTTTGCAGCTCTGCGGCGCTGTTTTTCAGTACTTTACAGCACAGAACCCATGCCGCTGATTTGCATAAAGGGGCGGAGCCTGACCTCCATTCTTTCAAAACATTTTCGTCCCCGCTTCGAAAGGTCCTAGTTTCGAAACATCCCAGTTTCAAAACGTCCCAGTTTCAAAACATCCTAGTTTCGAATCGTCCCAGTTTCGAAACCTCCTAGTTTCAAAACGTCCCAGTTTACTACCAGTTCCATAGAAAAATCCGGGGAACAAGCTCCGCCCATTTTGCAGCTCTGCGGCACTGTTTTCTGCAGTTTTTCTACAGAATCCATGCCGTGGAGTTGCAAAAGGGGCGGAGCTTGTTCCTCGGGTTTCGAAACCTCCTAGTTTCGAAACGTGCCAGTTTCAAAATGTCCTAGTTTCAAAACGTCCCAGTTTCGAAACGTCCCAGTTTCAAAACGTCCTAGTTTCGAATCGTCCCAGTTTCAAAACGTCCCAGTTTCGAAACCTCCTAGTTTCAAAGAGTCGCAGTTTCAAAACGTCCTAGTTTCGAATCATCCCAGTTTCAAAACGTCCTAGTTTCAAAACGTCCTAGTTTCAAAAAGTCCCAATTTCAAATCGTCCCAGTTTCAAAACGTCCTAGTTTCAAATCGTCCCAGTTTCAAAACGTCCTAGTTTCAAATCGTCCCAGTTTCAAAACGTCCTAGTTTCAAAACGTCCCAGTTTCAAAACGTCCTAGTTTCGAATCGTCCCAGTTTCAAAACGTCCCAGTTTCAAAACGTCCTAGTTTCGAAACATCCCAGTTTCAAAACGTCCCAGTTTCGAAACGTCCTAGTTTCGAATCGTCCCAGCGCCCAAATTTTCACCTCATTCTCCACACGACTTCTGCGCCCGATTCGATAGCTGACATTCGCATAAGTCCTCAGCGACGGACACTTGTCCAGCAAAAACGGACAGAGCGGTTTTCTGAGTCCAAACCACCAGATATTGGTCTGCGGTGTCGAGGATGGTCCGCCGAATCCGGCCGACATTATGCCCATGAAGAAGAAGGAGACTTGGAGCGGTGCCAGGACGAGCTTAAATTTAAAAAATACCATAAAATGCCAAAAATATTTTTAAAAAATACCGTAAAACTGAGCTCGGTGGCCGAATTTTTGTCAGACGTCCACGTCATCGAGTCCAATTTTCCGGTGAGCAATACTAGGCAAACCAGGGCAGGGATGACCTGAAAAAAAAAACATTTTTGAAATTGTGTGCAAACACCGCGACGACAAAATGCAGAAAACGCACAAAAAGCGTGTGCAGCATCGCAGAATAGACGTGTTGCCTTCTGTGCGACGGGATGAAGTGGCGAGAGCGGATGAGCACGACGGAGAGCACCAGGGCGTACAATACGCCTACCGCGGCCAACGAGAGGACCACCCACAGGGGAATGAAGACGACCGCCCATGTCCAGTCGATCTGGAAATTGTTTTTTTTGTTTCCGGTGAAATTTCTGTGATTTTCTTAATTTATTGATTTTAATCTTCTTTTCACGTGTCAAAAACCTGGGAAAATTTGCAAGTCTGCCGCACAGTTTTTCTGCACTCTACAGTAGGAAATTGGTGCCGCAGACCAGACTTGCAAGGGGCGGAGTTTCTTATTTGGTTTTTCCTCAGTTTTTTCAGGTTCTTCAAAAAAAAATTTAGAAGGGCTTTCTTTCTTCCACGAGGTGACGGACTAATTTTTCGAGATCGGAAACAAAATAGCCATCGAATTCGGGCATTTGGCACACGTTTTCAATGGCTATTAGCCAAAAATTTTCTTCTTTTTCATTGTTAAAATAATTATTCAAGACCGAATTTGTAAAGTTCTGTGAAAAATTTGGGCATAAATTTAGTCAGAATTCGATATTTTCCGATTCTCCACACTTATAAAAAATTCCAAACTCATTTTCTTGGAAGGATTTTTGTTAAAATACCATTTTTTCTCACTTTTTAGCCCAAAAATTACAGATTTTAACAAAAATTCTACCGATTTTCCGGCGAATTTCCTTTATTACTGCGTCGTCAGGAACAGTCAGAACGTCGCGTGGGTCTCGCCGCGACAGTGTGTCGATCGTACCGAATTTAAAAGTTTCAATCATCGTGGAAACAACGATAATTTACTTTCAAGCTGATTGAAACTTTAAAATTCAGAACAATCGAGCGTAAATCGACACACTGTCGCGGCGAGACCCACGTAACGTTCCGACAGTTCCTGGCGTCGCAGCAAAAATGAAAATTTGACGTTTTGCCGGAAAATCAGTAATTATCTGGCTAAAAAGAAAGAAAACATGGTATTTCAACAAAAAACCTTTCATAAAATGAATTTGGAATTTTTTAATGTGTGAAAAATTGGAAAAATATCGACTTTTAACGAATTTCGTAGTTTTGTGAAAAAATTGCGCATAAATTTAGTCAGAATTCGATATTTTTCGAATTCGCCACACCTAAAAAATTCCAAACTCATTTTTTGAAAGGATTTTTGTTCAAATGTCATCATTTAATGCTTCTTTTTTTTCTAATTTTTAGCCAGAAAATTAGCCTTTTTGGCAGAAAACCGGTAATTTTCGGGCTAAAAAGTGAAAAAAGGAGCATTTGAACAAAAATCCTTCCAAAAAAATGAGTTTGGAATTTTTTAAGTGTGGCAAATTGGACAAATATCGATTTTTTACTAAAATCATGAATTAATTGCCGAATTAGGTCTCGAATATTTATTTTTCCAAAGAAAAAAAAACATGAAAAGCGAAGCATTTATAGTAAAAATGAAGGAAAATCCGTCGAAATTGGAAATTTGGGAACCAAAAATCCGGCGTGCCAGAAGTCGATGGCTATTAGCCGGTTGCGATCTCTGAAAAATTATTTTTTACAACGAAAAAATGAGAAAAATGGAAAATTTATGCAAAAAATTAAGGAAAAAACGACGAAATTGAAAATTTTGTAAATCGCAGAGTACAAAGTATTAAGTTCAGAGGAGCGCGTTTGCTCGTCGTATTTTTTTAAAATGCAATCTGAACATTTTTTAATCGGAAATTCTCCCCCGGTCGCCAGTTTTCTAGGCCAAACCTCGTGTACTCCTTTTGGAAAAAGGGGCGGGCGAGTTCCTCGGTTTCTGACTATTTTTTGTGTTTTTTTTAGATATTTAATATATTTTGAACCATTCTAAGCACAAAAATTGGCGGGAAACATGGAATTTGAGCAACTTTTGACCCAAAACGCCCCAAAAATCACCTGTTTATCCAACTTAAACGCGATAAACACCAACTGCACAATATTGACCGCGTAGAAGAACTCAAACTCGAACGGTTTATCGTGTCGAAGTGACCACACGGCGATGCCAATCGACAGGATGGAAAGCGAGAAGAGTGGGCAGAAGACGATGGTCCATGGCAGCGGATAGCCCGGCTCGAAGATGTGCTCGAATTCGAGCTGAAACATAATAAAAAATGGAAATTGAGGAAATTTGAAAAAAAAAAAAATGAAAATACCAACTTTTATAAAGACCAAAGTGACGAAAGCGCACAGAAAAATGTGCTCCATCGCTGTGATCAACATGGCGTTGAAGTCGACGCGCATCATTACTTCTGTTCTGTAAAAATTTTGATTTTTTTGAAATTTTCTACCAAAACCGAGCATTTTTGACATTATTTCGCAGTTTTTTTCGCCTTTTCCACGCATAAAATTTCAAATAAAAATTACCTGGCCGGCGGTTTCGAGCAAAATGAGCAGACACCCACTATCGCGCCCACAAAAACTATCAGATTGCACGCCCAGAGGGGGGCGAAGACAAACGCATAGCTAAAATTGACTCGTTCGTCCAGTTTCAGCGTGAACAGGGCGATAAAGACCAGAAGGCAGGCGCATAGGATGACTTTTCTGAAAAATAATAAAAACGCCAGATTTTTCTCCAAAATGAAAAACTTACGATGCATTGAATGAGCGGAAAAAGACGCCAAGACTGATTTCTACCATTTCAAACTGAATTCATCTGAAAATAAAGATAAATTTCCAAAAAAATGAGGAAAATTGGGAGAAATAAAAAAAGAAAAAATCCACTGAAAAAATCAATAAATTTTCCACGCGAGAAAACTCGTGCACGGGTCTTGCAAAAATACATGCGCAGCGTTGCAAAAGTGGGCGGAGCCAGGTTTTCAATTGATTTTTCGGCTTTTTTATTTTCAAACAAACACGTTTCGCAACAAATAAAGACGAACAAATGAGTCATTTTTAAAATTTTTTATCAAATTCTGTGTTTTTGTATGGTCTATATTCTTTTATCACAATTATTGAATATTTGCAGGTCGAAAATGGGTAAATTCCTGTCGAAAATTTTCGGAAAAAAAGAGCTGCGGATATTGATGCTTGGTCTGGATGCTGCTGGCAAAACTAGTGAGTATTTTGTTTATATAAATTTGTTGCTAATGCCTAAATTTAATGGAAAAGCCCAACTCAAAAATAAATAAATAATTTCCCTTTTTGGCGCCCTTAAAACCTTTTTTTTCCATTCAGCGATTTTGTACAAACTAAAACTCGGCCAATCGGTGACCACCATTCCGACAGTGGGCTTCAATGTGGAGACGGTCACGTACAAAAATATCAAATTCAACGTTTGGGTAAGTTTTTTTCCATTTTCCACCCCATTTCCTGCCATTCAGGACGTCGGTGGACAGGACAAAATCCGACCCCTCTGGCGACACTATTACACTGGAACACAGGCGCTAATTTTTGTGATGGATGCGGCGGACAGGGATAGGTTGGTTGAAAATCATAAATCCAAAAAAATGCACCCAATTTAAGAGTGGACGAGGCGCGAATGGAGCTGCACAGAATAATCAACGATCGCGAGATGAAGGACGCGATTATTCTCGTGTTTGCCAATAAGCAGGATCTTGCGGATGGTAAGGGTTTTTAAAAAAGTGCTGAAATTGAAAATTGGCTGAAAATTTAAAATTCCAGCCATGAAACCGCACGAAATACAGGACAAATTGGGGCTGACGAGGATTCGAGATAGGAATTGGTAAGATTTTTTGTCTTTGCGCGCCCACCACGATGATCAGTGGCTAATAGCCGTTTCCAATGGCTATTAGCCGAAAGTGCCCGAATTCTGTTTCCAAATTTCCAGTTTTGTCGTTTTTCCCTTCAGTTTTGTCATAAATTCTTCGTTTTTCTTGTTTTTTGTTTGTAAAAAAATTTTCCAGACCAACCCCATTTTGAAGAGAATAGCGGCGCCTCAGATTCGATGGCTAACAGCCGAAAATTGCCCGGATTTTGTTCATTTTTCGCATAAATTTTTTATTTTTCTTGTTTTTTCTTTGAAAAAAAAACATGATTTTAGCCAAAAATCGATATTTTTCCAATTCGCCACGCTTTTAAAAATTCCAAACTCATTTTTTTTGAAAGGTTTTTTGTTCAAATTACATCATTTAATGCTTTTTTTTTTTCATATTTTAGCCCGAAAATTACCGGTTTTCTGCCAAAACGGCCAATTTTCGGGCTAAAAACTGAAAAAAAAAACATTAAGGCATTTGAACAAAAAACCTTTCAAAAAAAAACAAGTTTATAATTTTTTATTTGTGGCAAATTTGAAAAATGTCGAATTCTGACTAAAGTTATGCTCAAATTATTCTCAAAACTACGAAATTTGTCAAAAATCGATATTTTTCCAATTTGCCACACAAAAAAATTCCAAACTCATTTTTCTGAAAGGTTTTTGTTCAAATTTTAATGCTTTTTTTCAGCTTTTAGCCCGAAAATTACCAGTTTTCTGCCAAAGCGGCCAATTTTTGGGCTAAAAACTAAAAAAAAAACATTAATTTGTGGCATTTGAACAAAAATCCGTTCAACAAAAATGAGTTTTGCATTTTTTAAAGTGTGTCGAATTTGAAAATTGTCGAATTCTGGCTAAAGTTATGCTCAAATTTTTCACAGAACCTTACGAATTTGTTCTCGAAAAATTATTTTTTCAAAGAAAAACAAAAAAAAAAGAATCTCTACAAAAAATGAAGGAAAAACCGCTGAAATTTGTAATTTGGAGACCACAATCCGGAAAATTTTCGGCTATCAGCTTTTGAAAACGGCTATTAGCCATCGAATTCGGTTCAAAACGGCTATTAGCCATTTCCGATCTCCAAAAATTGGTCTCAAAATTATATTTTTTCAATGGAAAAATAAGAAAAAGAAGAATTTCTACAAAAATGAATGAAAAACCGACGAAATTTGTAATTTGGAAATCAAAATCCGAAAAATTTTCGGCTATTAGCCATCAATTTTGGGGCGATTTTTTTCAAAATCCCCAAAATCGATGGCTATTAGCCGTTTCGTTTCCGATCGCAAAAAAGTGGTCTCAGAAAATTATTTTTCTTCAAAGAAAAAACAATAAAAACATGGAAAATCTCAGTGGAGCGTCTGTTGGAGCGCTTTTTTTCAAATTCCCGCCACATACGCAGCTAAATAATAAAGTCAACGTATTCCCGGCAGCCTCTAATTGCCCGGCATGTCATGCAAAACGTTAAAATTTGTCTGTAAATTGTCCGAAATCCAAAAAAATCAATATTCCAGGTACGTACAACCATCATGCGCATCCACAGGAGACGGTCTTCACGAAGGGCTAACGTGGCTGAGCCAAAACTGCAAGCCTTGAATTTTTTTTTCTTTTTCTTGCCACAACGTGCTCGGCTAAAGCTTTCCCTCCCTCAAAAATTGATCAAAACGACTAAATAGCAGTATTTATTGGAAATGTGCCATGCTTTTAACCAAAAATCACCAAAAAATGCTCAAAAATACCCATGTAAAATATCTATCTAATACCCACTTTTTATCGCTCCGCCCCCTTCTTTTTTCAAAATTTTTCAAAAATATCTGAATTTAGGCACTTTTTTCTCCTCGTTTCACCACTATTTCACTTATTTTCGCCCTTCGCCCTGTCCCAGTACCGTCCAAAATTTTTTTTTTCCACCTGAAAAAGTTGCTTTTTACCCCCTTTTTTGGTGCTTTGCTTTCCTTTTTTTTTCTTCATTTTCTGTGATTTTTATTCTATTTTTTTTGTTTTGGAAAATACGAAAATGAGAGGATTTTTTGATTTCTGGCCTCTTTTTTTACCTTTTATGATGCATTTTTTCTTCAGTTTTCTAGGAAAATCTGAAAGGGATATACCTGGTTTCAGGGGGAAAAACTTTAAAAAATTGGGGAAGACACTTTCAGATGACCACCTCGCGAATACCGCTAAACGTGGACAGTTATGAGGGAAATGGTAAGCTTTTTAACATTATAAAAACATAAAAACTGCTCAGATACGCCTGGCGAAGAGCTCGGACGATTTGTGGTGCTCTACGGCAAAGCGTCGACACGAAAGCACAAAATTTGGGAGGGCGATGGCATTTTGCTGTGCTTTGGCGACTCGTGGCTACTCAAATCGGAGGATGAGAGTGATTTGATTTGTAGGTGAGATTGAAAATTGTGAAGAACAGTCTAAAAGTTGTGAAAAATGGTCTGAAAGTTGTGAAAAGCGGTCTAAAAATCATGAAAAACGGTCCAAAAATCGAGAAAAGCGGCAAAAAAATTAAGAAAAACGGTCCAAAAATCATGAGAAATGGTCTCAAAATCATGAAAAACGATCTAAAAATCGTGAAAAACGATCTAAAATCGTGAAAAACGATCCTAAAATCGTTTAAAAACACCGCCCATATAAGAAATGGCTCAAAATCAGGCTCTGGGACGTTTCAAAACAAGACGTTTCAAAACTTTTTTGCATTTTTTCGTAGCGTTTTTTGCCAATTGACACCAAAACGCACGCTCATTAGGTTTTTATTTTTTTGCTTTTATCAATTATTTGTATTTTTATGGAAATTTAAATACACTAGTACGCCGCAAAAAGTGCAAAAAAGTTTTGAAACGTCCCAGTTTTGAAACGTCTTGTTTTGAAACGTCCCAGAGGCAAAAATCATGAAAAATGATCTAAAAAATTGTGAAAAATGATCTAATAAATTGTGAAAAAAGACCCAAAAATCGTGAAAAACGGTTTAAAAATCCGGAAAAAACGGTCTTAAAATCATGAAAAACAGTCCAAAAATCTTGAAAAAAGCTACGAAAATTTTGAAAAATGATCCAAAAATCATGAGAAATGGTCTCAAAATCATGAGAAACGATCTAAAAATCGTGAAAAACGATCTAAAATCCAAAAAAAAAACGGTTAAAAATCGGGAAAAAAACGGTCCGAAAACCGTAAAAAGCGGTCCAAAAAACAGACCAAAAAGCATGAAATACCGCCTAAAATTAATGAAAAACGGCCTAAAAATGGAGAAAAATACCCTATAAATTGTGGAAACAGTCTGAAAATCATGAAAAACGGCCTAAAAATCATGAAAATAGTCTAAAATTGTGAAAACCGGTCTAAAAATCCTGAAAAACAGTCTAAAAAATGGGAAAATCGTACTGAAATTTGTGAAAAATGGCCCAAAAATCTTTAAAAACGGCCCAAAATTTATGAAAAACGGGCCGAAAAGTATGGATATCAGTCTAAAAATCTTTAAAAAACAGCTTAAAAATCGTAAGAATGGCCCTAAAATCTCAAAAAATGGGCCAAAAATCATGGAAAACAGTCTGAATGTCTAAAAAAAAATCAACTGGCCGAAAAACAAAAATCGCGAGAATGGCCCTAAAATCATGAAGAAACTGTTCGAAATCGTGAAAAATGGCCCAAAAATCGTTAAAAATTGTTCAAAAATATTGATATTCGGGCCAAAAGTGTGAAAAACGGTCTAAAAATTCTGAAAACCTGCCCAAGAATCGAGAAAAACGGATCACAAATCATGAAAAACGGTCCAAAAATTATGTAAAACGGCCTGAAAATTATGAGAAATGGTCTAAAAATCTTTTAAAAAAGGTCTAAAAATCCGGAAAAACGGCTCAAAAATTTTTTTAACGGCCAAAGAATCGAGAAAAACGGGCCAAAAAATTATTAGAAACGACCCAAAAAATTTTGAAAATCGGCCACAAAATGGTATAAAATTCAGATCCTCCGCTCTAAAATCGCTGGACCAGCTGGAAGACGGCCGAGTGGTGAACATTGGCTCGTGGTGTGTGGAAATTCAAGAGCGAGTTGGCGTGAAGCCAAGAAATTTGGGTGCAAAACCAGTTCAGACCCCAAAAACGCCTCTGTTACCTCAAAAAAACTTGTCGAAAAATGTGGAAACTCGCAAACGTGTAATAGACGAATCGACGGCGCTTTATTGTCTGGATGTGAGTGTTTTTTTTTGCAATTTGTTTTTTATTATAAAATTGCCACGGAGGGACACTACGCGTTAAGACCGTTTTTTGTGTTTTTTGAACCATATGCACGATGTCCAGACGCTGAAATGTGGGCGGAGCCTAAATTTGGTGGCCTTGGCGCATGTTTTATTGATTTTACATAAAATTCGTTTTTTTTTTTTGGAATAATTTTGTATTTTTTCTTTTATTTCATCACCCCCTAGTTCAAGTATTTAAAATCTTGCAGGCTGGAACATTCGGGCGATTTTATTGGTAAAAACACAATATTGGATCAAAATTGTTGGAAATTCGATAAATTTATTTTATTTTTATGTTATTTCCTTTATTTATTTATACATGGCGAAATAAAATAAAATCTGAAAGGTTTCACTGGTTTCAATCTATTTTCGCTTTTATGGACCTATTCATTTGAATTAAAATGAATTTTCCTGAACCATTGAGTTTGAGCCTTCCTGCAAATTGCGCCTAGACTTCCTGGTCAAATAGGTGAAATTATTAACAAATAAATGAATGCGCCTTTAAACAGTGGCCACGATTACACAAAAATGATGACAATCTATGAATTTTTTGACCAGGATGGATAGGCGCGATTTGCAGAAAAACTTAAACTCAATGGTTCAGGAAAATTCAGATTAATTCATTAATATATAGTAATGCATTGAATAAATGTGACATAAAAATTCATTTTAATTCAAATGAATAGGTCCATAAATACTGTGGATAGAACTGCTACAAAATAGAACAATATCCAAGATAAAACAGGGCGAAATATACCGGCTATATAATGGACCTATGCAGCTGAATTTCCCTGCCATTTTATTTCTATGCAAACCTACATTTTAATGCAGGTTTGCATAGGAATAAAAAGTTTGAAAAATTCATCTGCATAAGCCCATAATAAAACTGTATCAGAATAGAACTGTGCATTTTAAAACTCTTGGGCGAAGGAGCGCGTTTGCATTGGTCTTCCTGACCATACGCCTCTTGTTCTTTCACGTCATTTTAAACAGTTTCAAACATTCTGAAAAAAAAACATGAAAACAATCTAAAAACCTGAAAAAAGCACTTACACGATTGTCAATGCAAATGCGCTCCCCCGAACAAGAGTTTTAAAACGAACAGTTCTACATATTTCGCCCTGCTATATATTGAGTATTTTTCTAAATGTTTTGTAGCAGTTCTATACCAAACAGTTCTAAAAGCGAGTACCCCCGTTTCGAAAATGCGACATTTCCAAAGGTTTTCTGAATTTTGTCGTCGCGGTGTTTGCACACAACGATTTGTAAAATTGTCCGCCCGCCAAAATGATCAAACACGCTCCGCTGAACTCAACGCTATGCGATTTGCATTTTGGTTTCCAAATTATTTCATTTCACGTTGAATTTATAAGTGAAATGAAATAATTTGGAGACCAAAATGAAAATCGCATAGCGTTTCACCATTTTGGCGGGTGGACAATATTACAAATTATTGGGTGCAAACAGCGCGACGACAAAATGCATAAAAAATTTCGAGACGTCCGAGAGCCATACTTATTGAGATTCTAGCCCCTAAAACCGCTCGCCAAGCGTACTTCCACATTTGTACCTCCTCTTCTCACGTCCGATGGTTCACCAACCCCGCAAAAACTTCCACCATTCGTGCTCAATGAGTCTGACGTTTTGGCTCGCAGAGCTGCTCCGATTTGTGTCGACGATCGGTTCAATCGACAGCTCAGAGAACATCAAAAAGTGGGAATACGGTTTTTGTTCGAGAAATTGAAGGTCAGTGAGCAATATGGCTATTAGCCGTTGCGAAAAAGCGGCAAAATTTGGGTTCAGAATGAAGACAGTGGTGCGATTCTTGCCGACGACATGGGCTTGGGAAAAAGTATTCAGACGATGGCTTCCACGTGGGCGCTTTTGAAAGGTAATCGCGATAGAACTGCTAGAAATGGAACTGCTAGAAATGGAACTGCTGAAAATAGAACTGCTAGAAGTAGAACTGCTAGAAATGGAACTGCCGGAAATAGAACTGCTAGAAATGGAACTGTCAAAAATGGAACTGCCGGAAATAGAACTGCTAGAAATATAACTGCCGGAAATAGAACTGCTATAAATAGAACTGCTAGAAATAGAACTGCCAGAAATGGAACTGCTAGAAATGGAACTGCTAGATATGGAAATTCTAGAAATAGGACTGCTAGAAATAGAACTGACAGAAATGGAACTGCCAAAAATGGAACTGCTAGAAATAGAACGGCCAAAAATAGAACTGCTAGAAATGGAACTGCCAGAAATGGAATTGCCGACAATGGAACTGCTGGAAATAGAACTGCTAGAAATGGAACTGCTAGAAATGGAACATCCGGGAATGGAACTGCCAGAAATGGAACTGTCATAAATAGAACTGGTAGAAATGGAACTGCCAAAAATAGAACTGCTAGAAAAGGAACTGCTAGAAATGGAACTGCTAGAAATAGAACTGCTAGAAATAGAACTGCTAGAAATAGAACTGCCGGAAATAGAACTGCTAGAAATAGAACTGCCAGAAATGGAACCGCCAGAAATGGAACTGCCAGAAATATAACTTCTAGAAATAGAACTGCTAGAAATAGAACTGCCGGAAATAGAACTGCTAGAAATGGAACTGCCAGAAATAGAACTGCCGAAAATAGAACTGCCAAAAATAGAACTGCTAGAAAAGGAACTGCTAGAAATGGAACTGCTAGAAATAGAACTGCTAGAAATAGAACTGCTAGAAATGGAACTGCTGTAAATAGAACTGTCAAAAATAGAACTGCCGGAAATAGAACTGCTAGAAATAGAACTGCTAGAAATGGAACTGTCAAAAATAGAACTGAGAGAAATGGAACTGCGAGAAATGGAACTGCTAGAAATAGAACTGCTAGAAATGGAACTGCTGGAAATAGAACTGTCAAAAATAGAACTGCCGGAAATAGAACTGCTAGAAATATAACTGCCGGAAATAGAACTGCTATAAATAGAACTGCTAGAAATAGAACTGCCAGAAATGGAACTGCTAGAAATGGAACTGCTAGATATGGAAATTCTAGAAATAGGACTGCTAGAAATAGAACTGACAGAAATGGAACTGCCAAAAATGGAACTGCTAGAAATAGAACGGCCAAAAATAGAACTGCTAGAAATGGAACTGCCAGAAATGGAATTGCCGACAATGGAACTGCTGGAAATAGAACTGCTAGAAATGGAACTGCTAGAAATGGAACATCCGGGAATGGAACTGCCAGAAATGGAACTGTCATAAATAGAACTGGTAGAAATGGAACTGCCAAAAATAGAACTGCTAGAAATGGAACTGCCAGAAATGGAATTGCCGACAATGGAACTGCTGGAAATAGAACTGCTAGAAATGGAACTGCTAGAAATGGAACATCCGGGAATGGAACTGCCAGAAATGGAACTGTCATAAATAGAACTGGTAGAAATGGAACTGCCAAAAATAGAACTGCTAGAAAAGGAACTGCTAGAAATGGAACTGCTAGAAATAGAACTGCTAGAAATAGAACTGCTAGAAATAGAACTGCCGGAAATAGAACTGCTAGAAATAGAACTGCCAGAAATGGAACCGCCAGAAATGGAACTGCCAGAAATATAACTTCTAGAAATAGAACTGCTAGAAATAGAACTGCCGGAAATAGAACTGCTAGAAATGGAACTGCCAGAAATAGAACTGCCGAAAATAGAACTGCCAAAAATAGAACTGCTAGAAAAGGAACTGCTAGAAATGGAACTGCTAGAAATAGAACTGCTAGAAATAGAACTGCTAGAAATGGAACTGCTGTAAATAGAACTGTCAAAAATAGAACTGCCGGAAATAGAACTGCTAGAAATAGAACTGCTAGAAATGGAACTGTCAAAAATAGAACTGAGAGAAATGGAACTGCGAGAAATGGAACTGCTAGAAATAGAACTGCTAGAAATGGAACTGCTGGAAATAGAACTGTCAAAAATAGAACTGCCGGAAATAGAACTGCTAGAAATAGAACTGCTAGAAATAGAACTGCTAGAAATAGAACTGCTAGAAATAGAACTGTCAGAAATGGAACTGCCGGAAATAGAACTGCTAGAAATGGAACTGCTAGAAATAGAACTGCTAGAAATAGAACTGCTAGAAATGGAACTGCTGTAAATAGAACTGTCAAAAATAGAACTGCTAGAAATGGAACTGCTGTAAATAGAACTGTCAAAAATAGAACTGTCAAAAATAGAACTGTCGGAAATAGAACTGCTAGAAATAGAACTGCTAGAAATGGAACTGTCAAAAATAGAACTGAGAGAAATGGAACTGTGAGAAATGGAACTGCTAGAAATAGAACTGCTAGAAATGGAGCTGCTGGAAATAGAACTGTCAAAAATAGAACTGCCGGAAATAGAACTGCTAGAAATAGAACTGCTAGAAATGGAACTGTCAAAAATAGAACTGAGAGAAATGGAACTGCGAGAAATGGAACTGCTAGAAATAGAACTGCTAGAAATGGAACTGCTAGAAATAGAACTGCTAGAAATAGAACTGCTAGAAATAGAACTGTCAGAAATGGAACTGCCGGAAATAGAACTGCTAGAAATGGAACTGCTAGAAATGGAAATGCCGGGGATGGAACTGCTAGAAATGGAACTGCCGGAAATAGAACTGCTAAAAATAGAACTGCTAGAAATGGAAATGTCAAAAATAGAACTGCTAGAAATAGAACTGCTAGAAATGGAACTGCCAGAAATGGAACTGCTAGAAATGGAACTGTTTCAAATAAAAAACAATGAAAAAATTTTATTTGAAGCAGTTCTATTTCTGGCAGTTCTACTTCTACCAGTTCTATTTTTGGCGGTTTCATTTCAACCAGTTCTATTTCCACCAGTTCTATTTCTAGCAGTTATGTTTCTGGCAGTTCTATTTCTACCAGTTCTATTTCTGTCAGTTCTATTTCTACCAGTTCTATTTCTACCAGTTCTATTTCTGGCAGTTCTATTTCCAGCAGTTCTATTTCTAGCAAATTTTTTTTGCTTCACAATTGAGGATTCGCTATAGATCTATTGTGAATCTATGATAGATTTTTATGTAGAATTTGAAGAAATATTCAATTTTTTTTGTTTTATAGAACTGTGCGGCGGAGCGCGTTCGTTTGCATTTTTTTGCCATTCTTTTTGATTTTTTAAAATTTTGTTTTACATGTAAAACTATTCTGGAACATTTTAGATGATTAGAAAGACAGGAAAGGCTCAGGAAAGTTCAGTTCTATTCTGAGCAGTTCTAAAAGCGAATCAAACTTCCAGGTGCAAAATCCGGTCCAAACCTGGTCCACTCTTGTCTCATCGTCGTCCCGTCTTCACTGGTGAACAACTGGAAAGCCGAATTTGACAAATGGTGGCGATTTATGCGATTCCCAGCGGTCATAGCCCTTCAAGCAAAAGATATCAGCACCTACCAGTCTACAGCCAAATCCATGCCCTACCTGATTGTCAGCTACGATATGGCGCAGCGCCACGTGGAAAAGTTACGATCGCAAAAGTTTGACGTGATTGTCTGTGACGAGGGGCACAAACTGAAGAATGTGGACGGAAAGCTGAGAAGTGCACTGGTTTCACTCCAAATCCCACGCCGCCTCATTTTGACGGGCACTCCGATGCAAAACGACTACGACGAATTCTACTCGCTGCTCGATTTTGTGTGCCCGGAAGAGTTTGGCACTCTTGGCGAGTTTCGGCGAATGTGTAATGAGAATCCGGAGGCGTTGAATCGCAAAATTGACGAGTGCATGTTGAGGCGAACTTCTGCGGATGTCAACACGTCGCATATGCCGGAAAAACGTATTTTTATTTGTTATCTCGGATCCATGAAACTGGAAAACGTCAGGAAACTGTTTTCCGGAGAACGGTGGTGAGAGACGCATAGAAACAGAAAAATTGCGTTTTCCTTTTTCATGGATCCTAGCCTAGCTCAGTTCACAATCGAAATCGAATTACGACACTGTGGAACATCGGAACGTCGTAAGTCGATTCCGTTCGTGAACAGGGATTATTATATTTATGTATTGTCGGCCCGCCACAGCTATGCGGCTAATAGCCATTGAAAACCGCTACTAGTCATTGGATATGGCTATTAGCCGTCGGCTATGGCTATTAGCCATTATAGCGCATTGTTGTCGCTTTTAATAATTCCGCCTCTTGGCAACATGGCTTATAGAGGAACTGGCGCACAGCCGGCATTTTCGACCCACACGATCTCCAGAATTTGAAATGTGGAACTAGTTGAAGAGAATAATTATTGGAAACGGCTAATAGCCATCGAATTAAAGCATTTGGAACACGTCCCAAATTCGATGGCTAATAGACGTGTTTTCAATTGCTATTAGCCATTCGATTTCCTGAAAACATGATGCTTTGCGATTGGTTTTTCCTACATTTTTGTATATTGTCGGCCCACCAAAATGGTCAAACGCGCTCCGCTGAACTCAACGCTATGCGATTTTTATTTTGGTCTCCAAGTTATTTCATTTCACGTTGAATTTATACGTGAAATGAAATAATTTGGAAACCAAAATGAAAATCGCATAGCGTTGAGTTCAGTGGAGCGCGTTTGACCATTTTGGCGGGCAGACAATAGATAAATAATTATTCGAAACAAAATTCGTAAATTTTTGGGAAAAATTTCCACAAAATGCACAATTTTAATCAAAATTAAACAATTTGAAAATAAATAAGAATTAAGGACGCAAATCGCCGTGCCGTGTCGGCAATATATATTTTTTTCCGTTTTTTATTTATTTCCAATTATTTCATCAAATAATTAACTCAAATTTCCAGACGAGTACATTCTGTTCTGCGCCGCCTCGAAAATCCAAAAACGCATCCACTCGGAAATTTGCGAATACATGACTGGCGACGCACTCTCCCTAATCTTCTTTGCCCGACAACTCGTCAACCATCCCAAACTTCTCTACGACAACCTCCGTGAAAAGCACGATAAATCGAATCAAAAGCATTCGGCACTCTTATTAGCCTTTGACGGCGAAACAATGCCACGTGGCGGTGTCAAAGAGTCTGGAAAGCTCACTGCTCTAGTGGACATGCTAAAATGCTTTCGACTGCTGGGCGAATGCGCTGTCATCGTGTCGAACTACATTGAAACGCTGGACATGATTGAACAGCTGTGCAAGTTCTTAGAGTTTAACATTTTCCGACTGGACGGTAAAACCCAGGTGCAAGACCGTCAGAAGGCGGTTCGCCAGTTTAACGATCAGCGCGACGCGTCCAACGTGTTTTTGTTGAGCACGAAGGCGGGCGGTGTTGGGCTGAATTTGATTGGTGCGTCACGACTGGTGCTATTCGATTCGGACTGGAATCCGGCGAATGATCAGCAGGCGATGGCGAGGATATGGAGGGATGGGCAAGTTAGACCGTGTCATATTTATCGATTGATTACTACGGTGAGATTTTGGACCTTTAAATGTACTGTAGAAAAACGAGAACAATGAAAAACAACTGGGACGAACTTGGAAAGTTCTCTAATTATTTTGGATTTATATGAATATCGATTGAAAAAAATCAATTTTTTTTTAATTCGATATTTCGGTCCAAAATTTTTAGAGAAGTCCCTTCAGACCTCTCGGAGTATTTTCTGTTGTTCTACAGTACGTTGAATAGGCCCATGAAGTGTGAAAGTACCGTATCTCGATTCCAGGGAACGATTGAGGAGAAAATGCTGCAGAGGCAAATCAAAAAGACAGGTCTGCGATGTGTGATTGATGCGATTGAAGTTGGAGGTGAATAGTGGTGCCAACTATGGCTAATAGCCAATAGTTTTATATCCGTCATATCCGCGCCAAAACCGCTCAGGAAACTTATAGCTAATAGACATCAAACTCGGGTCGTGTGCCATTCGCGTTTGGCGCATGTTCCGAATTCGATGGCTATTAGCCGTTTTCTATGGCTACTTCCTTCGAGTTTCAAATTCTGGGCATTCCCCGTGAATTTTCGGCCCATATGGCGGATATAGGCAGCTAATAGCCATGGAAAACGGCTAATAGCCATCGAATTCGGGTCGTGCACCAAATGAAAAATAGCTAAAAGCCACCGAATTCGAGTCATTTGCCAAATACATAAATACATTCGGCGCATACCCTGAATTCGATGCCCATTAGCTAAAAATTCCCCATGCCCGAATTTCAGACACCATCTCCACGTTTGCCGACGAAGAGCTCAAAGACATTTTCACGTTTATCGAGGCCACAGAGTGCAATACTCACGATTTATGCGAATGCCCGTGCGATGGCAGTGGAATGATGGAGAATGAGATGGCAGAGGAAGAGGTATTGCCTATTCAATTATACTGACACTCGGTGTTTGCGGTCTTGAAGTTTACACATTGAAGAATTGCGTAAACTGACAAAACGGTGGCCTAGAAAATGCAAACTCTTCAGCACGGTCGGACGTGGCTGAAACTAGAGAAATTTTTAGCTAAATCCCTGAAAAACTTGTTAAAATTGGAAGAGCATGCATTTTCTAAGCCACCACAGCAAGAGCCAGCTTAGAGGGTAATATGTCTAGAGACAACAGTCCGCAAACACCAAGTGTCAATATATAGGCTGTATTCACGGTATTAAAAAGATTAAACATTTTATTAAAGGATGAGGAGGAAGAGGAAGACGTGGAAAATCGAAAAATCCAGAAAGGCCAGCAGGACAGTGATGATGATGAAGAAGTGGACGACGAAGAGCTGGAGAGCGAGATCACTTTGCTAGAACATGACGATGAAGTCGTGGAAGACAGCGCGGATGAGAAGGATGAAGATGATCAAGAGAAAGATCTCAAAAAACATGAAGAACCGATTAAAACGAAGAAAAATGCAAAAACCTTGGGTGTCGCCTCGCTCGCAGAGCTCTCCAGATGGCGACACTTCTCGCCACGTCATCAAGATACGTGGCGCCATTTTATGATTAACTCTGGATTGTCGCAAGTGGAGACTGATGTGCAACTGACTTTTGCCTTTTATCAACAGTCTCAGTATTGATTTGGACATTTTTATGTGTTAAATTTTGATCTGCATCTTATAGTTATCTTGTTATATGTATTTGTGTTTATACTAAACTTTTTTAAAAAATTTATCGCTTAATTATCGTTTGGTTCAGAGAAGAACGGTTTTAACCGCGTCATATTTCAAATTTCGATAATTTTGGAACGTAAATTTAGATTTCCAGGTGTCACACTTTTTAATTCGTTGGATCTCGTATGGAAGCCAATAATTACCCAACAAGACTATGGAACGAATATTTCGAAATCATATTATGAGACAAATTCCCAATCCAATCCACACAGAAGAACGGAATCTCAACTTTTTCACTATCTCAGCTGTGTACAGTCAGCTGCACAATGCCTAGAATTGAACCATTTTTTAGTTTGTGTACAAGTTCCCAGTGAACATGGAATGGCAAAGGAATCTGTTCTTTTTCATAAATTCACAATTCGCACATTGTTCATGCTTCGAGAATCCACACTGACCAACCATTCTGTAAGTTTTAAACAGAAATAAAAAAAAAGGTCTGCGTTCGGGGGGAATCGAACCCCCGTCGAATGCTTGGAAGGCATCCATGCTGACCATTACACCACGAACGCTACGGAAAAGCGAGACACGCGAGGCAGTGATGTGTTAGCGGGAGGTGAGGGTAGAGAGACGAGAGAAGAGGGTTGAGGGTGCGCCCCACTTTATATTTTGGACATTTCTGACGGAAATTCAGAGGCGATTTTCTCGAGAACCACCGGCGTTTATCCAAAAAGAAAGACAATTTTGGAATCTGTGGGAAAATCTCTTTCGAATCATGTAAGACTCATTGCGAAAGCTCGAATTTAGTTCTTGAACGAGATTGAAGAAGCTATTGTCGGCCCGCCAAAATGGTCAAACGCGCTCCGCTGAACTCAATACTACGTGGATTTCATTTTGGTTTCCAAATTATTTAATTTCACGTGTAAATTCAACGTAAAATAAAATAATTTGGAAACCAAAATGAAATCCACGTAGTATTGAGTTCAGCGGAGCGCGTTTGACCGACGTGGCGGGCCGATAATAGGAAAAGACATTTACACATGTTTCACCGAGAAAGTCTCAACCCTCAAAAACGCAAAAAGAAAGTTGGAATAAATAATGAAACTTTCATGAATAATTTTCACAAATTCCAGAGATTAAAAAACGGTCCATGAACAACAGGATCGAGAAAAAACAGAACGGCAAATGTCAATGGATTAAGAAAAACAAACGCTAGTCAGGGTCTTGCAGAAGAATCTTTGGAGTGTGAAGCACCTCAATTAAAAGTCTCTTCAAAAGTCAAGTACTCCCGGCGAAAAGATAATCGAATATGTACTCGTCAACCCCAGTGGATGCGGTGTATCTATTCAATTTCGCGATATCAGAAAAAAAATGACAAAGAACAGTTTGTCCCAGTAGAAAAAATTGGAATTTTAAGTCTCATCAATCACGGAATGGCGGCTTCGTGGATTGGCAAAACCCTTTGGTGAGCCATTTCGAGTATTTCAGCTATATCTGAGATGTATCTCTGTTTCTCTTTTTACAGCTCCATGGACAGTCACATTGTCTTGTATGTTCGAATTGATGACCAGTTTTTCACCGGACCTAAATACCTTACGCTGGATTCGGAGTCACCACATAATTACTATCGTAGTCTTTTGAAACGCTAACAATAAGCGGTTCGCCTGTGAAATCACGAACTCTGGAAATATTCGGCTAATAGCTAAATATCGGTTAAATATATACACAAATTTATGTACACAAACAGTAGGATTTTGCAACGATATTAATATAATTATTATTCTCATAATTGTCTCGCGTCCCGCATAATCAATATCAGCCAAAAATTGTTAGTATTTTCAATGTTAGGCCACATTGGCACGTCTGCGAAGTTTTCGCCGAGCCTCACGCTTTCGGAACATTGATGGAGGTGGCATCTGGAGAAAAATGTATAATAATGCAATTCAAAGAGGTGGGAATAGGCGAGGCATTTACGAATACCGCTGAAGACGTCCAAAAGGAGTACACAAGGTGTAGCTGCTAGCCTAGAAAATTGACGGACGCCAATTCATGCTCTAGGCCACCACGTGTACTCCTTTTGGACGCATTCTTATTTTTTGATGCCGTATTGTGAAAACAAAAAAAATTGCAAAGCGGTGTTTGCGTACTTTTGAAGTTCAAACGGCACTGAAAGAAATAGCGTGGGAAATAAAGAGATTTGTTCCCATTTTCGTTTGAATTTTTAAAGTACGCAAACACCGCGTTGCAGCTTTTTTGTTTTCACAATAAAGTTCACTAAAATTTAGAAAAAAGGTTGTATTCGTAAATCACCCACCCCTTTAGAAATAAAAATGAACAAGTACCTGGAAAGATTTCAATGAGATATCGTTCTCCTCCAGTAGCTGAATTTGTTTATCTATTTGCTGGAATCAGAACATTGACTGTAGATGTCGAAAAATTAAATTCCTACCTCAACACAACTGTTGCCCTTTTTGTATCCGATCCAAATATTGTGAAGTTTTTCCTGAAAAGTGCAAGAAATATTCCTTCAGATTTTTGCGGAATTTCGCAGCATTTCGCAATACAGTTCCGATGGTTATCTCGAACAGATTTACGGCGGCAAAAGTCACGAATTTTCGACCAAAATTCAATGTTTTTCATCTAATCTGATGGAAAAATTTAGGAAAGACATAACTCATGTCTCGTAGGTTAACGGTCCATAAAACTTGAAATCAAAAGTACTTCGCCAGGAAAACTGTATTTTTCTTATTTTTTCAATCAGGATTTTCTACACAGTTGCCGCCCCCTCAAATTTTTCCTACCAAAAAATCCTCGCAAAGAAATGCAAAACGGAAATAATTGGCGCTCATTAATGCGAATTTCGGGGCCGTCTCGAGCGCCGCGTTTCGTTTAGAATGCGAAAAGAATGACACATTTGAATGAAAAGAAATAATGGGAAGAAAAAAAACGGGAACAGCAAATCGGAACCAATCAAAATGCAAAGTACCCGTTTGAATTGCCCGCACTTGTATTTTTTTTTTGAAAGTTTTATTTATCGTTGGTTTAATGGAGAAAAAAGAGTTCAGGAAGTATGGATTTTTTGGAAAAATTGGGAAAACAAATTTTTTTCCAAAAAAAAAAATTTCAAAAATGTCCAGAAAATTCTAGAACGATCTAAACATGCTCCAAATGCTCTAAAACTACCATAAATTCTAGAAAACCCCTTAGAAGTGCCAAAAAATCAAACCCTTTTCAAATACCTGCAACCCTAGCTCCAATCGATTGTAAAAGTGCGGTAGAGCGCATTCAAATGCAGGAGGGACATGGAATTTAAAGCCAATTGGGAGGTTCATCAAAAGAATTCTGAAAACTTAGGGTTTTTGAACTCAACTCAAAAAAAAAACATTTTAAAGCTATATACATACCTCGCATTTTTCTGCCGATCCCAACACTCTTTGTCCCTTTTCATCCGATTCACACCCTTCTCCAACTCGAATTTGCCGTCTAATTTAGCCGAAATTGCGCATTCTCGCGCCTCTTTTCGCAAAATTGTCCATTTTTCCGCATTAGTCAGGTGGAGAAGCGCGTTTCGGGTTTTTGCCATTTCTATCCAACAGTCTCCCGATTTTTCGGTTGTTGACCAGATTTGCTCGATTCTGAATGGGTTTTTTTTTGGTGAATTTAGGTGGGGGGGGGGTTAGGCTAAAAGTTGTATTTGTGCGGGTGAGAAAATTTGAAAAAAAAAAGTGCAAAAAATGTTTAAAAATTTTTTTGTATTTTTGAAAATTTTTTTTTGAATTTTTGAAGCCGTTAAAAAAATGTTTAGCGTTAAAATAATTACAGAAAATTGCTGAAAATATTTTTTTAGGCAGAAATTTTGATGAAACAAGCTAACAAAAATTGCAGAATTTTTAAAAACCAAAATAAAAAATAAAAAACCACTCACTTTGCCCTAACAAATGTCGGTAATTTTGGGGTGATGGCTGGCATTTCGCAGGGCACTCTCTGCTCGCCGACCAGCTCCATAAATCTAGAAGATTTTTCCAGTTCCGTGAGCTTCTGAAAATTGCACAAAAAATTTACAAATTGTTATTTTATCAACAAAAAAAATTTTCATTGTCGACCCGCAAAAATGGTCAAACGCGCTCCGCTGAACTCAACGCTATGCGATTTTCATTTTGGTTTCCAAACTATTTCATTTCACGTTGAATTTATACGTGAAATGAAATAATTTGGAGACTAAAATAAAAATAGCATAGCGTTGAGTTCAGCGGAGCGCGTTTGACCATTTTGGCGAGCCGACAATATTTAATATTAATACCTTTGATATTCCCCTAGCCGACGTAGTTTGAATAAATGCACAATGTAGAATAAGGGCAAAAGTGATGACGTGGCAACGTGCCCACCGCATTTCTAAAAACAAAAAAAATATAAAACAAAATTGCAGCAGCTCGATTCCCAGGACAGAAAAATGAAAAGACTGGAAAATAAATTCAGATTTTTATCACTTTTTTTTAAAAAACGAACAAACTTCCGTCAGTTTTCTGAAAAGAAGAAAAGGCCAGAAACCAGTACCAATTTGCCTCGTTAAATTGACACGAAACTCATTTTTCATTCTTTTTACTGCGAAATGAGACTTTATCGCGGTAAACATTGTCAAAAAACAAAACAGTGATCGACCGTAACCCGGAAAACAAAGATTTTAGGCCACGCCCCCTCTTTTGTTGAATTTCTCGATTTTTAATTTAATTTTTCGTTTTTTTTTTTGAAGATGACGTCATAAAAGTGTATAATTTTGGTATTAAAAAATAGAGAATTTTTTGAAGAACGTTGTGGCAAAGTTTCAGAAACTTCCAAGAAACAGTTTTCGAGAATAATTTTTTTTTTAATTGTTGAAAAATTTCACTTTTTTCAAAATTTTGCAATTAATTTTTCTCAAAAATTACGTCAAAAAGAAGCTTAATTTTGGTATCAAAAAATATAAAATGCTCTAGAGAACGTTGTGGCAAAGTTTTAGAAAATTCTAAGAAACAGTTTTCGAGAAAAACATTTTTTTTTTTTTTGAATTTTTTTGAAAATTTCACTTTTTTCAAAATTTTGAAATTAATTTTTCTCAAAAATGACGTCATACAGGTGCCTAGTTTTGCTATTAAAAAATAGAGAATTTTCTGGAAAACGTTGTGGCAAAGTTTGAGGAAATTCTAAGGAGTATTTTTCGAGGAAAACTTTTTTTTTGAACTTTTTGAAAATTTTACTTTTTTCAAAATTTTGTAATCAATTTTTCTCAAAAATGACGTCATAGAAGTGTAAAATTTTGATATCAAAAAACAGAGAATTTTCTGGAGAACGTTGTGGCAAAGTTTCAGAAAATTCTAAGAAACGTTTTCAAGAAAACAAAATTTTTTAACTCAAACTGAAAAAATCGATAATTTCAAAAAATGGAGGGCAGAAAAAGAACTAACTTTGCCGCATTTTTTGCACAATTTCCTGCTAGTAAATGGTCAAAAATCTACTTGTCATGAGGGTGATTTCAAGATTTTATCTCGAGGGAAAAATCTGTGAAAAATTTAATTTCCAACGTTCTAAAAAGTGTCAAAAAGGCTAGGAAAGTCAAAGAAAAGGCGTGTAGGCGGCGCCGCGGGTCAAAGAGTGACTAATTGACGATCGGAATTTGTATTCCTCGAAGAGGAAAAAAAGAAAAAGGAATTTCCTATAATTATTGACACCTAACGCAGTTCGACGCAGACGTCATCGAGTAATTGGATTTTTTAATTGGAATTGTTACAGACATTTGTAGTAATTTTTGGAGGGTTTAAAATAGTTAAACGCTGAGGTTTTGATTAAGAAACACCGGTGAAAACGGTTTTTTTTTCTAAATTTTAAAAAATTAAAAAAAAACAATTTTTTTTGTTAATTTTCAAAAATTCCAAAGTCCCTCCAAATGTTTTCCACTTCTCCTAAGTTTTTACAAAACCGCATTAGATGAAGAAAAAATTAGCGTGAAAAGTGTGTAAATCGGGTGTTTGAATGGGTCAACCGAGTGGTAGATAAAGATAAACATCAAAAATTCAAAGGTCATTTGAAAGTTGTGAGAAAATTAAATGTTTTGAGGTCAAATTCTTCGTGGAGGTATGTACATATTTACAGGAACTGTTATTTCAACAGTTTTGATTGAAAAAAAGTTTAGCCGAAGAACAGAAAATCCTCGAGGAGAACCCAAAAAAAGATAAGATAAGGTGGATGGATGGATGGATGGTCAAAATAGTGATAAAAATGAGAGACTTCCATCTGTTTTTTTTGCTGTTTCTTGATAACAACATACGGTCTGTCTGTTTTCTGAGATGAATCACATGTGTTCTATTATTTTTTTATCCATCACCGATCATTTTCGCGCTTAACCGCCTTCGCCATTCAATCGATCTGATTTACGATTATTATTGTTATGGTATATAGAAGTGAGAGTGGAATTGCTTGCCATGACGTCATATTCTGGAGAAGGTTTTGGCAAAATATCAGGGAATTCTGAGAATAAGTTTTCGAAAAAATATATTTTTTTTAATTTTTGAAATTTTCACCGTTTTTTCCAAAATTTTGTAAAAAATTTTTCTCAAAAATGACGTCATAGAAGTGCCTAATTTTAATATCAAAAACTAGATAATTTTCTGAAAAACGTTGTGACAAAGTTTTAGGGAATTGTAACAATTCTTTTTCGAGAAAAACATTTTTTTTTGAATTTTTGAAATTTTCACCGTTTTTTTCCAAAATTTTGTAATTAATTTTTCTCAAAAGTGACGTCATAGAAGTGCCTAATTTCAATATCAAAAAATATAGAAATTTCTGGAGAACATTTTGGTAAAGTTTTAGGAAATTCTAAGAGAGGATTTTCGTGAAATTAAAAAAACATTTTTTTTTTTTGAAAAAAATTTTTTATTTCCAAATTTTGCATTTTTTTTTCTCAAAAGGAAAAAGACATAAAAGTGCCTAATTTTAATATCAAAAGCTAGATAATTTTCTGAAGAACGTTGTGGCAAAGTTTCAGGGAATTCTAAGAGAGAGTTTTCGAGAAAAAATTTTCGGAAAAATTTTTTTATTTTGAATTTGGAACTTTTTTTTTGAATTTTCTCAAAATTGACGTCGTAAAAGTGTCTAATTTTAATATCACATTATAGAAATTTGTCTGGAGAGCGTTGTGGCAAAGTTTCAGAAAGTTCTAAGAAAGGATTTTCGAGAAAAACATTTTTTTTTTGAGAAAATTTTTTTTCACTTTTTTTTAAATTTTGCATCTTTTTTTTCTGGAAAATGACGTCATACAGGTGCCTGATTTTAACATCAAAAAGTTTGGAATCATTTAGAGAACGTTGTTGCAAAGTTTCAAAGAGTTTTAAGAAGAATTTTTCGTGAAAAACAATTTTTTTTTTTGAAATTTTTAATTTTTCCAAAATTTTGTGATTAGTTTTTCTCAAAAATGACGTCATAGAAGTGCCTATTTTTTTTTATCAAAAAATAGAGAATTTTCTAGAGAACTTTGTGGCAAAGTTTGAGGAAATTCTAAGAGAGGATTTTCGTGAAATTAAAAAAACATTTTTTTTTGAAAAAAATTTCTTATTTCCAAATTTTGCATTTTTTTTCTCAAAAATAAAGGCATAGAAGTGTCTAATTTTAATATCAATTCATAAAGAATAGTCTGGAAACGTTGTGGCAAAGTTTGAGAAAATTCTAAGAGAGGATTTTCGAGAAATGAAAAAAAAAATTTTTTTTGAAATTTTCAAACTGTTCTTTTTTTTTCCCCCAAAATTTTGTAACTGAGTTTTCTCGAAAATGACGTCATAGAAGTGTCTAACTTTAATATCATAAAAAAAAAGAATTTTTCGGAGAACCTTGTGGCAAATTTTCAGGGAATTATAATAAACAGTTTTCAAGAAAATTTATTTATTTTTTTTTGAATTTTTCAAAAATTTCACTTTTTTTCCAAAATTCTGAAAATAATTTGTCTCAAAAATGACGTCATAGAAGTGTCTAATTGTAGTATCAAATTATAGAGAATTATCTGGAGAACGTTTTGACAAAGTTTCAAGAAGTTCTAAGAGTTAGTTTTCGAGAAAAAAATTATTTTTTTTTCAAATTTTTTTAAAATTACAAAAAACTCACTTTTTTTGTAGATTTCAAGTAAGCTCCAATATGAAATGAAATGAAATAATTGTGTAATTTTGATATTTTAATGCAGAACAGTAAAAATACAAACGAAAGAAAAATATCAATGAGGTGACCGAGTTTTCGCCAATTCCTAGGCTACTTCGCGTAGACTCTATTAGATTTCTGTAACTTTGCTTGGGCTGGGAAATTGGAACAGAAATTCAATAAATGAAGTGCTGAGAATTCTCCCAAACTCGACATCAACCTAGATATATTTCAAAAATTTTTGAAAAAAAATTTTTTAAAATAAAACTTTAAAATCTGGAAAACTTTATGTACCTCCCAGAATATCAAAAAACCCGTTTTCAGACAAAAAAAATAAAAAGACAAGAAAAAAGAAAAACACTCAAAAAGGCAGCAAATCAAAATCAACAAGCAGTGAAGGCAAAAATGGCAAAAAGAAATTCTACATAGAAATCAATTTCTAACAATGAAACGACAAAAATGGCATTTTGTGCCTCCAAAGTGACGGATGTCCCCTCATATTCCAGCCCAGAACTGGAAGAGAATGAGGGTCAGAAGTGAAGACGTCCTCTTTGGAAAGCGTCGGATCGAGGTGGAGGTCCACGTCTCCTGAGCAGTCGTGCATTGAGCCGTCTTTCTGGAATTTTGGGTGAGGCTTATAAACGGTACGGTAAAAGTGTACAAATTTTATTGAATAATTTTGTAAACCCTTTTTTTAATAAAAGAAAGTTTGGAAAAATTTGAAAAAAGTTTGGTTTTTTTTGAGGGAAAAAAATTAAAATTTTCAGAAATTTAAAAACAAATCGATATTTCAGTCCAAAATGTTTAATCAAGAGTATTTTTGACAATCTTTCCTAAAATTTCAGACCAATAACCCACCTCTGTGCACTTAATCTGACAATTCACTCGATTCCCATTGCTTAAAATCGACACTTGAACCCTGACACCGGCGTGGTGTAATTCTGGGTTTGGAGCTTGTACAAACACGATATTTGGGTCAAAAGATGACGCGGCTTTTTCTATGGACGAGGAGAATGGAGGACCAATGTCCGATTGGGGGGCAACTTCTATCTGAAATTTTTTTGGGTAAAAAATGTTTTTTTTTTCAATTTTGTAAAATTAATTCGTCTAGTTTTGGTATTAAAAAAACTCTAAATTTTATTGGAGAACGTTGTGGTAAAGTTTCAGGAACTTTTAAGAAACAATTTTAAAGAATTTTTTTTTTGCAAGAAAAATTTTTTTTTCAAAATTTTGTGATTAGTTTTCCTCGAAAATGACGTCATAAACATGTCTAATTTCGATATTAAAAAAAGAGAATTCTCTGAAAAATGTTGTCGCAAAGTTTCAGAAACTTTTAAGAAATACTTTTTGAGAATTTTTTTTTTTGCGAAACATTTTTTTCACGTTTTTTTTTTCAATTTTTTGCAACCAACTTTTCTCAAAAACAAAGTTATAAAAATGTTTCATTTTGTTACCAAAATGTAGAGAATTTTCTAGAAAACGTTGTGACAAAGTTTCAGGACATTATAAGAACTGATTTTCAAGAAAATTTGTTTTTTTTTTGATAAAAACACATTTTTTTAAACTTTTTTTTTTTCAAAATTTTGTAGAATTAATTTTCTTGAAAATGACGTCATCAAAGTGTCTCATTTTGATATCAAAACTAGATGATTTTTTGAAAAAAGTTGTGGCAAAGTTTGAGAAAGTTCGAAAAAGTAGTTTTGGAGAAAAAAATGTTGAGAGAAAAAAAATTGTTTCACGTTTTTTTTCAATATTTTGTAAAAGAAATTTTTCTCGAAAATGGAGTCATAAAAGTGTTTTAATATATTGTCTATTCGCGAAAAAAGCAAGTGCGCTCCACGAAACGTAGTACTACGTGGATTTCATTTTCGTCGCCAAATTATTTCATTTTACGTTGAATTTACACGTGAAATGAAATAATTTGGAGACGAAAATGAAATCCACGTATTGTCGGCCTGCCAAAATGGTCAAACGCGCTCCGCTGAACTCAACGCTATGCGATTTTCATTTTGGTCACCAAATTATTTTATTTCACTTTGAATTTATACGTGAAATGAAATAATTTGGAAACCAAAATAAAAATCGCATTGCATTGAGTTCAGCAGAGCGCGTTTGACCATTTTTACGGGCCGACAATAGTACTACGTTTCGTGGAGCGCACTTGCTTTTTTCGCGAATGTACAATAATATCAAAATGTAGAGAATTTTCTGGAAAAGGTTGTGGCAAAGTTTCAGGAACTTTTAAGAGTCAGTTTTCGAGAACAAAAAATGTTGCTAATTTTTTTTCACGTTTTTTTTTTCCAAAAATTTGTAAAATTAATTTTTCGTAAAAATAACGTCATAAAAGTGTCTTATTTTACTATCAAAATGTAGAGAACTTCGTGGAAAAGGTTGTGGCGAAGTTTCAGAAACTTCTAAGAAGCGGTTTTTGAGAAAAAAAAATGTTTTTTCCGAAAAAATTTTGTCACTTTTTTTTTTCGATATTTTGTAAAATTAATTTTTCTCGTGAATGACGTCATAAACCATATATGATTTTGATATCAAAAAATAGAGATATATTTGGAAAACGTTGTGACAAAGTTTCAAAAACTTTTAAGAAGCGGTTTTCGAGAAAAAAAAAATTTTTTGGCGGGAAAAATTTTTTTTCACTTTTTTTTCAAAATTTTGTAAAATTAATTTTTCTCAATAATGATGTCATAAACCGTATTTGATTTTAATATCAAAAAATGTAGAATTTTCTGTAAAACGTTGTGGCAAAGTTTCAGAAACTTCTAAGAAGCTGTTTTTGAGAAAAAAAAAATTTTTTTCCGAAATTTTTATTTTTTATTTTTTAATGTTCAATTTTTTTTTTAAATTTGTAAAATTAATTTTTCTCGAAAATGACGTTATAAATCTGTCTAATTAATGTATCAAAATGTAGAGAATTTTCTGTAAAACGTTGTGGCAAAGTTTCAGAAAGTTCTAAGAAGCGGATTTCGAGAAAAAAAAATTTTTTTCCGAAAAAATTGTTTTCACTTTTTTTTTTCAAAATTTTGTAAAATTAATTTTTCTCAAAAATGGAGTCATACAAGTCTCTAATTCTGATGTTTAAAAATGAAAAATGTTATAGGAAAGGTTGTGGCAAAGTTTCAGAAACTTCTAAGAAGCGGTTTTCGAGAAAAAAAATTTTTTTTTTTGCGAAATCAAAATTTTTGTTTAATTTTTTTTTCAAAATTTTGTAAAATTAATTTTTCTCGAAAACGGAGTCATAAACCGTATATGATTTTGGTATCAAAAAATAGAGAAATTTTTGGAGAACTCTGAGGCAAAGTTTGAGGAAATTCTAAGAAGCGGTTTTCGAGAAAAACAATTTATTTTCCAAAACCAACCCACCTGATAATTAACATTATTCTCCCGATAAACAGCTACTCGGAAAAACACATAATTCTCCGTGGACACTGGCGCACGAACATTCTCCGCCGCGTTTTTAATCATCACGCTGGTCACCAATTTGCGAGAGCACACAAACACAATGGCAGGCATGTCGGGGTGGATTTGGCGCGGGTGTACCGATAGATCGTTGTCGAGGAATCTTCTAGAGTGCATTGAATGTGTGAAGGAGACTGGGGCAGAGGTGTCAGAGTTAAGGGAAATGTTGAGGTTTGGTTGGCAGACCTGGAAATTTTGAACGATGATATAAGATCACTGTGATTAATGTTCCTACCTGATATCTTTCACTAGTCGTATTCATGCATTGTGCCTGACAATACCGTCCAAACTGATCCCTTGCTTCCATAGAAACCCGACTCAGTTTTCCGGCTCGTGGCTTTGGAACACTCAGGTAAACTGTTCCCTGGAAGCGGAAAAAGTGAAAAAATTGGAAAGAAAAACCCACCGGAATCTCCGGAAACAATGAATCTCCAGATTGAAACACTGTGAGGGTCTGATTGGTGTCCATATCAGTGATAATCACTCTTGCCAGCTCATCTTCAATTCCCTTTCCATCCTCGTCCAGTAAAACGGTTTTCGCCCAGACTCGCTCTTTGGCGAACATTTCTGTAGCTGTCAGCTCATTTTCCTCCTCGATCCGCGATTTTGTGGCGGTTCGAATGCGTGGCGGGACCACGCATTTTCCCTGAGAGCATACCGAGTTGTAGCAGATTTGTGAGCCTTCGAAACCGGTGCAGTTGCCGCCGTAGACTACCTGGAAGAGGGGTTTTGCGAGCTCCGTTGAACAAATCTTGGCAGGGTGCCAAGTTTATGAACTTACCCGACTCCGACACCTCCACAACTTTTTGTCACACCAGTAAAATGGCGAATCACACGTGGTGTCGTCACGTGAACAATGCCTGACGGGCTGGTATTCGTACCACTCGTCCGTGTATTGATTGGCGAGACCGTCACGATTCTGGAGGGTGAACGGCTTCATTTGCACGTCGTAGCCGTGATTGTCGTTGCAGTTTTTCTACAAAAAAAGAGTAAGGCCGAAATAAAGACTAAGAAAGAAGGGCTTAAAAATGATCTAAATTAGGCTTGACTAAAGCCTAAGTTAGGCCTAATAAGAAGGGCCTAAAAAGGCCTAGTAAAAAGGGCCTAAGGAAGGCCTAAAACAGTTCTACGTAAGGCCTAATCAAAAAACTAAATTACCGTAGCCCACTGTGTCTCCCGTTCCTCTCGCGTCTGGCTATTTTGCCGAAATTGCTCCCAGAGATTGTCGATGAATGCGTGATGCATGTAGAATGTGGGATCATTGGGAGAGACTCTTTAATTTTGGTATTTACGTGGCTTTTCTGTTTCGTACTTACCTGATAACATACATGAAGCCTCCGACCCAAACGTGGCTTAGTCCGTGCATACTTTCAAAAGTCTTGTCGTGGCAGAATGTTAGTTGACTGAAAAAAAGAATTCTAGGTGGATTTTGAATGGGCTGAATAGGCTCCGCCCCTTTTTTAGTACAGAATGTCGCTGCGCTCTATCGCACTTTTTCGCCCTCGTTTCTCCACCAGAGAGAGATAGCGGAGACGCAGACAGGCAGGGAGAGAGAGAGAGAGAGAGCGGAGACGCATACAGCGAGAGCAGAGATGCAGACAGCGATGATGAGGCGCAGACTGGGAGAGTGGAAGCGTAGATAGAGAGGATGGAGACGCAGAATCAGACAGCAAGGGCAGAAACGCAGACAGTAAGAGTGGAAGCTCAGACAGTGAAAGTGGAAGCGCAGACTCCGAGGGCAGTGACGCAGAGAGTGAGAGCAGAGACGCAGACAAAGAGAGCGGGGCACAGACAGCGAGAGTGGAGACGCAGACAGCGAGAGTGGAGAAGCAAGCAGTGAGGGTGGAGACGTAGAATCAGACAGCGATGGCGGAGGCGCGGACGAGGAGATCGAGGACGAAAATAGGGAGAGCGGGGCGCAGATTGTGAGAGCAGAACCACAGATAGCGAGTGCGGAGACGCAAACAGCTAGAGCGTAAATGCACACATCTAGATTGGAGGCGCAAACAAGGAGAGCGGAGGCGCAGGTTGTGAGGGCAGAAACACAGATAGCGAGAGCGGGGTTGCAAACAGCGAGAGCGAAGACTCAGACAGCGAGGGCAGAGACAAAGATAGCGAGTGCGGAGACGCGGACAACTAGATCATAAATGCACACATCTAGATTGGAGGCGCAGGCAGCGATAGCGGAGGCGCAGACAGCGAGGGCGGAGACGCAGGCAGGGAAAACGGATACGCAGAAAGCGAGGGTAGAGATGCTGGAATCGAGCTCGGAAACGAAGACAGCAAGGGTGGAGGTGCAGACAGGGAGAGCAAAAACGCAGACATCGTGGACAGTGACGCAGAAAGTGAGAGTAGAGACGCAGACCGGGATAGAGAAGTAGCCCACCGCGAGAGTTGAGTCGCAGACAGCGAGAATTAAGACGCAGACAGTGAGAGCGGAGGCGCAGACAGAGAGAGTGGAGACGGAGGAACCGAACGCAGAGACGCTGACAGTGAGTGCGGTGGCACAGACAGCGAGAGCTGCCACGCAGATAGCGAGGGCAAAGGCGAAGACCGCGAGAGTGGAGACACAGATAATGATGGCGGAGACGCAGGCAGAAAGAGCAAAAACGCAGAAATCGTGGACAGTGACGCAGAGAGTGAGAGCAGAGACCCAGGCAGCGAGGGCAGAGGCGCAGACTGGGAGAGTGGAGACGCAGACCGAAATAGAGATGTTGCAGACCGCGAGAGTGGAGACGCAGACAGTAAGGGCTGAGGCGCAGGCAAGGAGAGCGGTGATGTAGACAGGGAGAGTACGAACGCAGGTAGTGAGGGTGGAGAATCAGACAGCGAGAGCGGAGACGCAGGCAGGAGAGCGGGGACGCAGATCGCGATAGAGAAGTCGCAGACACCGAACGCAGAGACGCTGACAGTGAGAACGGAGGCGCAGGCAGGGTGGTCGGAGACGCAGACAGCGAAACCGGTGGCACTGACAGCGAGAGCTGCCACGTAGATAGCGAGGGCAAATGCGAAGACCGCGAGAGTGGAGACGCAGATAATAATGGCAGAGACGCAGAATCAGATATGGAGAGCGTTGGCGCAGACAGTAAGGGTGGAGATGTAGGCAGCAAAAGTGGAGACGCAGGCAGCGAGAGTGGAGACGCGGATAGTGAGAGTGGAAGCGCCGACCGCGAGAGCTGAGGCACGCATATTGTAAGGGCAGAGACACAGACAGTGAGGGTGGAGATGGAGAATCAGACAGCGAGAGCGGACACGCAGACAGCAAGAGCGGAGCCGCAGACAGTGAGAGTGTAGACGCAGACAGGGAGGGTGGAGACGTAGGCAGGGAAAACGGAGACGCGTAATCAGATAGCGAGAGTGGAGGAGCAGACAACGAGATTGGAGGCGCAGACAGGGATCGTGGAAGCGCAGGCAGCGAGGGCGAAGACGGAGACAGAGAGGGCGGAGACGCAGACACAAACAGCGAGAGCAGAGACGCTTGCGATAGAGCGCATCATATTTTGTACTTTTTGGGCCCTACTTTTATTGTTTCTTTTTTCTTACCTGAAATTTTTCCTAGACGTGATCCAATTCGCGTCCCTGGGTGTCATCAGTCTGTCCTGTTCTCGCCCACCGGTCGATCTGAATAATCAATTTATGTACAGTCTTAATTAGATACAAGTCAAATTTTAGTATAAATCAATTGTTAAACCGCGGAAAAACGTTGAAAAATCAATAAAATGGTTTTCAATTTTTCAGTGAAACAGTAAAAAAAAATTTTTTTTTTACTTTTTGCAAATTTATTATTTTTTTTTGTTGTTTTTAAAAACGTACCTATACAACTTTTTCACGGGAATCTGGCTTAATGGCATAAACACATTTGTGTCCCAATTGGCAAACGGTCCAGTTTTCACGTAACCATTACCGTTTCCCAGCAACTCGTCCGTCCATAGAACACTGTCCGCTTCGTTGGGAAGGCCTGAATAATTTTTTTTGAGTTTTGATTACGGTGAAGCTTTTGTAGTTTTGTGGGAAAATTGCGCAATGTAGGAAGCTAAATTGATCCGCGACGCAAACACCGTGACGTAAAATTGCAGACTGTGCACAGGTCCCTACCATTTTGTCCTTTTTCTCAAAAATGACGTCATAGAGGTGTCTAATTTTGGTGTGAAAAAATAGGGAATTTTTTGGAGAAACTTGTGGCAAAGTTTCAGAAAGTTCTAAGAGACAGTTTTCGAGAAAAAAAAATTTTTTTGGCGAAAAAATGTTTTTTTGTTTGAATTTTTTACTTTTTCAAAACTTTGTACTTAGTTTTTCTCAAAAATGAAGTCATACAGATTTCTAGTTTTGGTATCAAAAAATAGAGCATTTTTTTGGAGAACATTGTAGCAAAGTTTCAGAAAATTCTAAGAGACAGTTTTCGAGAAAAAAATTTTTAAAGTTTTTTTTTTTTGGAATTTTTAATTATTTGAAATATTAAAAAAAATTTTTCCAAAAATGACGTCATACAGATGTCTAGTTTTGGTATCAAAAAATTAAGAATTTTCTGGAAAACGTTTTGGCAAAGTTTCAGGAAATTCTAAGAGACAGTTTTCGAAAAAAAAATTTTTTGGCGAAAAAAATTTTATTTTTGAATTTTTACTTTTTCAAAAATTTGTGATTCGTTTTTCTCAAAAATGACGTCATAAATGTATTTGATGTTTACAGGGTGGCCGATAAGTATAGGACGTTTTGAAAGTGCTCCCATTTTTTCAATTTGAGGATTTTTCGAGAACAACCTTTATTAAACAACAAAAAATAAGCAGAAAATTTGATTTTACAAGAGAATTTCGAAGTTGGATCCACGAGCTTTGACACAGGCTCTCAAACGTTTCTTCACCGAATTGACAGTGCGCCGCAGGTATCCGTCGTCGATCGAAGCCCATGCTACCTCGAGAGCGGCCTTCAAGTCATCGACAGTAGCAAAAACTTTTCCCGCGATCTTCCCTTCCAACATGCCCCAAACGCTGAAATCCATCGGATTGAGATCCGGGCTGGAAGCAGGCCACAAGTTCTTGTCCAGGAATCCAGGGAAATGCGCCTCCAAGACGGCCAATGTCGATCTCGAGCCATGGGACGGTGCCCAGTCTTGTTGAAGGATAAATGGACCACCAGCAAAGTGCCGTCGAAGAATTCGAACCGTCGAAGACGAAATTTGAAGGCGTCGAGCGATCTCAGCACTTCCGAGGCCTCTCTTGAACAAGAGTTCAATGGAAGGACGATGAGGAGAACTTTTCATAGCTCGGCGATATGGAGAAGTGAGAACAAATGACTGAGAAGCTTACTTATATAGTCTCTGGACTTTCGAAAAGTTTCGAAATTTTTCGAAAATATCCCTTGGCACCGTGCCAGGGAACGCTGAAAGCGAGCGTCCTATACTTATCGGCCACCCTGTATATCAAAAAATAGAGAACATTGTGGAGAAACTTGTGGCAAAGTTTCAGGAAGTTCTAAGAGACAGTTTTCGAGAAAAACAATTTTTATTGTGAAAAATTAAAAAAAAAAAATTTTCTTCGAAATTTTGCATTTTTTTTTCTCGGAAATTACGTCATAAAGGTATCTGATTTAAATATCAAAAAATAGAGAACATTGTGGAGAAACTTGTGGCAAAGTTTCAGGAAGTTATAAGAGACTGTTTTCGAGAAAAAAAAATAAAAAAATTTTTTTTTTTAGTTTTTTTTTTCAATATTTTTTAACTTTTCTCGCTCAAAAATGACATCATAAACTCTGTATAACCAACACAAATACCAATTCGATTTCACGATTCTGCTCTCACCCTGATCCAACGTAGAATCCCAATAGGGAAGTGTCACCGATGGAACTTCAGTCTGCAATGCAATTTCAAACTGTCTCAAGAATTCTCGATGCCACGGTAGAAAAGCAGGACCCCAATGGGCGCCTGGCGCACTGTCCGGGTAGTGGACAAGAGTGTGTAGATCCCACGCAGTGATGTTATCGATTTGTCGGTTTTTTAGGCCGTTCATGGCTGCTGCAAGATCGCTGAGTTCGCTGGCAGACATCATACGGATTTCTTTGCGGATCGATTTTGTTGGCGCGCGTTTCTGAAAGTTTTGTTTTATATTTGTGTGTGCGTGTGTGTTTTTTTTTACTGTTTCAGGATTTTGATATATTTTTTTTAAAGCAGGCATTAGTTTGCTGTTATTATTGTTTTAAAAAATTTGTCACCTGGCGAGAGGCGCGAATTCAAAAAATAGGCTCCGCCTCCTCGCCGAAATATTTTTGCAATTCTGCGCGCGCCAATTTGCAATAGCAGTGCGCGCGATTTTCTGCCTCGAATTTTTGTCCAGTGCCTTTCAATTTCTCCTGGAAACCTGTATGAAAATTGTTATTTTGAAGCGAATTTGGCAACTGTTGATTTAAAGTGAGTTTTTAATTATCTTCGATCGATATTTGTTAATAAAGTAACGGAAATTCAACGCATAAAATCGCGCGCAGACTTGCAAAAATATTTCGGCGAGGAGGCGGAGCCTATTTTTTGAATTCGCGCCTCAATAATATGTGAGAATACTCAATTATCAGTTATCAATTTATGGAGTCTAATTCATCAACTAATTTGTATAGGGAAGATTAGAATCGATAGAATATCAACAAAAAAAAGCATAATTTTGGAGCCTTGTTATCGGAAATGTAACAAAAATTGAATTTTTCAAAAAAAAAAAAAATTTTTTTTTTAGTTTTTAATAAAAAAAATTTTTTTTCAACGAATTTTTGGCTAATAGTCTTTGAATTCAAAATGTGTACACAATTAGATTAAATGCGCAAAATCACGCAAACAAGATTCGATGGCTAATAGCCGTTTTTAATGGCTAATTGCCATTCTAAAGAGCTTTTCAATATTTTGTACTCCATTTTTCTTGAAAATGAAGACATAAAAATGTCTGATTTTGATACCAAAATTAAAACAATTTTTTGGTGAACTTTGTGGCAAAGTTTCAGAAATTTTTAAGAGCCGGTTTTCGAGAAGTTTTGTGAAAAAAAATTAAAAAATATTTTTTTCAATATTTTGTAATCAATTTTTTCTCGAAAATAAACGCATACAAGTGTCTCATTTTAGCACTCAAAAATAGAAAAAATTCAGGAAAACGTTGTGGCAAAGTTTCAAAAAATTCTATGAACCGGTTTTTGTGAAAAAAAAATGTTGTTTAAAAAAAATTTAAAAAATTATTTTTCAATATTTTAAAATTAATTTTTTTTTTAAAACAAAAGCATAAAGATGTACATTTTTGGTATCAAACATAGAAAATTGTCTGGTGAACGTTGTGGCAAAGTTTCAGAAAGTTTTAAGAAGCGCCTTTCGAGAAAAAAAAAGGTTTTTGTTAGAAAAAAATAAAAGTCAATTTTTTCTTAAAACGAAAGCATACAGGTGTCTAGTTTTAATAGCAAAAAACAAAAATTTGTCAAAAAAATGTTGTGGCAAAGTTTCAAAAACTTCTAAAAAGCGGTTTCCGATAAATTTTTTTTTTTCAATATTTTGTACTCAATTTTTCTCAATACTAAGGCATAGAGGTGTATAACTTTAATATCAAAAAATAGAAAACATTTGGGAAAACGTTATGGCAAAGTTTCAGAAAGTTCTAAGAAGCGGTTTTCGAGAAAAAAAATTTTTTGTTAAAAAAAAAAAAATTTTTTTCAATATTTTGAAATCAATTTTTCTCAATACTAAGGCATAGAGGTGTACAATTTTGATATTAAAAAACAGAGAAATTTCAGCAAAACGTTGTGTCAAAGTTTCAGGAACTTCTAAGAACCGGTTTTTGAGAAAAAAAAGTTTTGTGAAAAAAAAACAACTTTTTTTCAATATTTTTAAATCAATTTTTCTCGAAAATAAACTCATACAAGTGTACATTTTTGGTATTAAAAAAAATCAGGAGAACGTTTTGCCAAAGTTTCAGAAACTTCTAAGAAGCCGTTTTCGAGAAAAAAATTTTTTTTTTTTTTCAATGTTTTATCATCAATTTTTTTCTCGAAAATAAACGCATACAAGTCAACAATTTTGGTATCAAAAAATACAGAAATTTCTGGAGAACGCTGTGGCAAAGTTTCAGAAACTTCTAAGAAGCGGTTTTCGAAATACAAAAAAAATTCCAAAAATTTTCCAAAAAACTCACTTTTCTTCTGGCCTCTCTCACGCAATTTTGTCGTGTACACTGTTCCACGTGGCGTAGGTATTTCAGCTGGTTGTCTGAAACTGCCAGACATGTCTAATCATAAAGATAAAAAAAAAAAAAAAGAGAAAGCCTACCCGTGGTAACTTCCAAAAACTTTTTTCCAGCCTCCTCATCACGATCTTTGATCCATTCCTTTTGGTGCATGCACACCATCCGAATTTGTGATTCCGTGAAGAAATCCAAATCGCCCAGCTGTTTTATCCATTGGGCGCACGAGTCCAGTTTGGATTGACTGATGAGGATTAACCAGAGAAAGGTTAAAAGTAGGCGGAGCATGATGGGCTGAAAATTAATTTTTTCCTATTAATTATGTTTTCCAAAAGGAGTACACAAAGCCCAAAACTAAAACTTTGAAGATTTTCAATAAAATCACGAAAAAAAAAGTTGTAAAAATGAGGAAACTTGGTAACAATAATTCCTGATCCTCCTCTAATCTTTCTTCATCACTCGATCATTTTCCTTCTCTCTGTCTAAGCTCTCTCACGTTCGCACGCTATTTTCTAGGGTGGAAACTGACCAAAAAACGAATAAAGATGGAAGGAACGGGTTCTCAGATCAGACAAATGCGTGATTACGTGTGAATCATCCCTTGCCTATATGTGTGTGTGTGTGTTAGTGTGTGACTTTTGAACTTAATTTTTTTTAATTGTTTTTGGTGTTTATTATGCATTCCATTGGTGGTTAACTGTCGCTAATGATGCGTCAGTAATCGTTAACTAAAGTTTTCAAAATAGGCACGGTACGGTCCGTTGATTTTCATGTCTTTCCAAATAAAAGTTGAAATGGGCGTGCCTTTCGAATGGAAATTTACGGCAGTGTCGAGTTGCGACATGAGAACGCGAAACTCCGCCCACTTATTTGTGCGTCACCATGTAAGCACAGTGCTATTTGAAGAGACGCAGACAAAAAAGGGATGCATCTTGATTGAAAACACAATAGGAAAATCTGGTTATGATACGGTAATTGGTCGGCAAACACCGTAAAATAGCAAAGTTGTGAACTGGAGAATAAATTGTTTATTCAAAAACGAAGGCATAAAAGTGTCCAATTTTGATATCAAAAATTAGAAAATGCTCTGGAAAACGTTGTGACAAAGTTTCACGAAAATCGATGAGACAGTTTTCAAGAAAAAAGTTTGTCTTTTTTTTTTTGGAATTATTGATTTTTTCGATTTTTGCGAAATTCTCAAAAATGAAGACCTGGAAGGGTCTAGTTTTGATATCGAAAACTAGAAAATTGTCTAGAAAACTTTGTGACAAAGTTTAAGGAAATTCCAAAAATGATTTTCAAAAAAAAAATTTTTTTTGGAAATTTTGATTTTTTCGATTTTTGCGAAATTTTCAAAAATGACGTCATAGAATTGTCCAATTTTGGCATCTTAAAATAGAAAAAGCTCTGGAGAACGTTGTGGCAAAGTTTCACGAAATTCGAAGAGACGGTTTTGGAGGAAAACAATTTTTTTGGGAATTGTTTTTTTTTTTTGAAAAATTTTTTTCAATATTTTGTAGTTAATTTTTTTTTTCAAAAATGACGTCATAAAATTGTCCAATTTTGATGTCAAAAAATATATAATTTTCTGGAAAACGTTGTGGCAAAGTGTCAGGAATTTCCAAGAATTACTTTTCGAGAAAAAAATGTTTTTTTTTTTTTGGAAATATTTATTTTTCCGATTTTTGCGAAATTCTCAAAAGTGAAGACGTAAAACTGTCCAATATTGGTATCAAAAAATGGAGAATTTTTCGGAAAACGTTGTGGCAAAGTTTTAGAAAATTCCAAGAATTAGTTTTCGTGAAAAAATTTTTTTTTTTTTTGGTGATTTTCATTTTTTTTTCAAAAATTTTTTTCTTTCAAAAATTGTTTTTTTCAATTTTGTTAACTTACTTTAAATATTTTCAGGTATTCAAACTGTCAAGCAACATATTAACAACTAATTTTTTACAATAAACAATGAGAAAAAAATGTTTAAAAAATTGAGAAAAAAAATTTCAAAAAAAAAAACATTTTATTGCAAAAATTTTTTTTTTCAAATCACATAATTTCCACATAATGAACAAGTTTGCGGTGTAAACAAAAAGAAAACAACACAAAAAGTTAAGACGAGACAAGAATAAGACAACGAAAAGGAAGAGAAAACTAAAAAAGATGAAGAAGAAGAGGGGGACAATGAAAAGAAAAAGATAGTCAATGATAATGAAGAAATTGGGACAAAAGGGACAAAAAGTGCTCTGATTTTTGTCAAGTACATTCATAATTGAAAAATATTCCAAGTTAATAGCAAAACACAAAAACTTGAAAAAAAATGAAACAAAAAATTTTTTTTTTTTTTTCAAAAAATCAACAAATTCAATAAAACTGATTTACTTGATCTCTCCCGACCATCATTCTCAATGATTCTCTGTAAAACCACGCCCTTCCGGTCCGAACACGGGCGGTCTGACATTCTTTTTCGTCTTCTCTTCCCCTTCTGTGAGTCACGTTTTGTCATTGACCAAGACAGAGAAATCGGGCGGTTCTTCTCCTTTTGTGAATGAATGAGTGTAATGTGATGTGTGGAGATTTTTGGGCGCAAAAAATGGGGGAAAATAGAATTCAATTCAATTTGAAAAAGGATAGAAATGGAAAATGGGATGGGTGAAAGTTGAAAGGTTGAAAGGTCAGGTGACCCATGTAATTGTGTTTGTGGTTTTAAAATGACGGTAACATGATTCGATAGAGTTTTTACGCTGAAAAAAATTGCTGTTGAACATTTTTTGAAAAAATTAGGTTGGAGGCTTGAAAATGAGCAAAAACTGTAATAGCGAGACAGTGAGGGATAGGATGGGACGCAGACATTGGTCATGGTTTTTCCTCATTTTTATTGAAAATGAAAAACTTTATATATGATTCGATAGAGCTTTTCACAGTGAACAAATTTGCTGTTGAACATTTTTCAAAAAAATCCCGTTGGAGGCCTGAAAATCGCAAAAAAAAAACTGGTGGTGCTAGAGAATGCGAGATCAGAGGAGATGCAGACATTGGATTTTTTAACTTTTATGCAGCTATGATTTTTGATTTTACCATCTTCTTAGCATGCAAATTCAAATTATTCCGACAAAAAAGATATTTCCAATAGAAATAAATTTTCCCAACCAAAACCAAAAATTTTTCGATTTTGACAATTTTTTTGTACCATTTTTACTCACATTTTTCAAAAGTTTTATATACGAATCGCTAGAGCTTTTTACGCTGAACAAAATTGATGTTGAACAGTTTTTGAAAAAATTAAGTTGGAGGCCTGAAAATCGTTAAATACTGTGGGTAGGAGAGAGTTTGGGGTTAGAGGAGACGCAGGCATTGGCCATGAATTTTTCTCTTTTTTTCAGGAATTTTTGAATAGTTTATATGAATCGATGAAGCTTTTTACGCTGAATAAAATTGATGTTTAACATTCTCTGAAAAAATCACGTTGAAGCCCTGAAAATCGCTAAAAACTGTGCGTATGAGCTAGTGTGGGATTAGAGGAGACGCAGACATTGGCCATGAATTTTTCTCTTTTTTTCAGGAATTTTTGAATGGTTTATATGATTCGATAGAGCTTTTCACGCTGAACAAAATTGCTGTTGAACACTTTTTGAAAAAATCACGTTGGAGGCCTGAAAATCGTTAAATACTGTGGGTAGGAGAGAGTGATGAGACGCAGACATTTGAAATCCATAACTTGATGATTTTATGTTTAACCAGCATATAAGCCTGTAAAACTCAACGTGTTTGGAAAATAAAAACACATTTTTCAAATGGTAATAAATTTTCCAAACCAAAACCAAAAATGTTCCAATTTTGACACAAAAAGTCCCTTTTTGCACATGTTTTCTTCATAATTTTGAAACGTTAATAGATGAATCAATAGAGCTTTTCACGCTGAATAAAAATGCCGTTAAACATTTTCTGAAAAAATCACGTTGGAGGCCTGAAAATCAACAAAAACTGTATTCGCAAGTCAGTGAGGGATAGGAGGAGACGCAGACATTGTATATGTTTTTTTTCCCTATTTTGCTCAAAATCTCAAGAGTTTGTTATATGATTCGATCGAGCTTTTTACGCTGAAGAAAGTTGCTGTTGAACATTTTTGGAAAAAATCACGTTGGGGGCTTGAAAATCGTTAAATACTGTGGGTAGGAGAGAATGTGGGATTAGAGGAGACGTAGACATTGCTCATGGTTTTTTCGCATTTTTGCACGAAATTTTGAATGATTTATATGAATCGATAGAACTTTTTTCGTTGAACATTTTTTGAAAAAATCACGTTGGGGGCCTGAAAATCGTTAAATACTGTGGGTAGGAGAGAATGTGGGATTAGAGGAGACGTAGACATTGCTCATGGTTTTTTCTCATTTTTGCACGAAATTTTGAATGATTTATATGAATCGATAGAACTTTTTACGTTGAACAAAAATGCTGTTGAACATTTTCTGGAAAAATCACGTTGGAGGCCTGAAAATCGTCAAAAACTGTGGACATGAGAGAGTCAGTGGATAGAGGAGGTGCAGACATTGGATATAATTTTTCCTCATATGAATCGATAGAGCTTTTTACGCTGAACAAAATTGCTGTAAAACATTTTTCTAAAAAATCACGTTGGGGGCCTGAAAATCGCAAAAAAAAAAAAACTGGTGGTGCTAGAGAATGGGAGATCAGAGGAGACGCAGACATTGGATTTGTTAACTTTTATGCAGCCTAGCTATGATTTTTGATTTTACCATCTTCTTAGCATGCAAATTAAAATTATTCCGACAAAAAAGATATTTCCAATATAAATAAATTTTCCGAACCAAAACCAACAATTTTCCGATTTTGACAATTTTTTTGTACCATTTTTACTCACATTTTTCAAAAGTTTTATATACGAATCGATAGATCTTTTCACGCTGAACAAAATTGATGTTGAACAGTTTTTGAAAAAATTAAGTTGGAGGCCTGAAAATCGTTAAATACTGTGGGTAGGAGAGAGTGAGGGATTAGAGGAGACGCAGAAATTGGCCATGGTTTTTCCTCATTTTTTACCCGAGTTGAACAAAATTTATATGAATCGATAGAGCTTTTTGCGCTGAATGAAATTGCTGCTGAACGTTTTCTGCAAAAATCACGTTAAAGCCCTGAAAATCGTTAAAAACTGTGGGTACGAGAGGAGACGCAGACATTGGATATGATTATTTCGGAGGGGCACAGCGATAACTTGCTAAAAATGTCTGTTTTGCCACATTCTAAGCTATTGATTTATGCACTTAAGCTACTCTGAAAAAAAATTTAAATTTAAAAACTCCGAACCCAAATAAGGAATTTTCAATTTTCGAAAAAAAAAGTTTTTTTTCTGATTTTTGCCAAAAATTTCAAAAGTTTTATATATGAATCGATGGAGCTTTTTACGCTGAATAAAATTGCTGTTGAACAATTTTTGAAAAAATCATGTTAAAGCCCTGAAAATCGCTAAAAACTGTTGGTGGGAGAAAGTGTGTGATTCGAGGAGACGCAGAAATTGGCCATGAATTTTCCTTATTTTTCATCTGAATTGAACAATTTTTATATAAAAAAAATAGAGCTTTTCGCTCTGAACAAAATTGCTGTTGAACATTTTGTGAACAAATCACGTTAAAGCCATGAAAATCGGTAAAAACTGTGGGTACCAGAGAGTGAGGAGACGCAGACATTGGATAGGATAGATTGGAATTTTATTTTTAGGCAAATTAGCCATTATAAGATGTTTTTTCATTTTATTATTTAGCTGAATTGAGATTTGTGCGCATTTCACAAATTTTTGAAAAAAAAATTCCATTTTTTTTTGTAAAATTTAACTAAAGTGTAATTAGTATTTTTCCCATTTTTTACTGTATTAAAATAGTTGCAAATTGGTTAAAATTATTCCCCAAATATTTATTCTCCCCTCCATTGTTCTTCCCCTCCTTTCCCACTTCTCTGACCTGTCTGCGCTCTCCATTTCTCATCCCTCGTTCTCTGCGTCTCCTGTTTGCGAAAACTCTCTCGTCGCGTTTTAACTAAAGTAGTGGACGAGATCAATACGCTGCGCTCTTCTTTTCTATTCTTTTCTTTTTTTTTCTTCCCGAAATCTCTTTGAAATTGAGAAAACAGTGTGATGAAATTGGTTTTTAATGAAAAATTTCGAAAACTTGTTGTGAAACGATAAAAAAAAAATTGCGAGACGGTGTTTGCGTACTTTGGGAATTCAAAGGAACTTCTCTTCATTTTCGTTTTAATTTCAAAGGTACGCAAACACCGTGGAGCATTTTTTCCAATAATTTTCCTATTTTTCCAATTACCAACAATTCAAATTGCAATTTCAATAAGTTAACGAAACAATTAAATTCCATGCTTATTAATACAACAACGACGCTCCAAAATTACGCTCCGTGCCTTGTTTAGGAGCGAAATTCAGCTACGACGCTCCGATTTTCCGCACTTTTTCGCTGCGAGACCCACGGAACATTGGAGCGTCGTAACTGAATTTCGCTGGTGAGCACTTTTCACATTTGTCAGCCATTGTCTTTTCGCCAATAAAAAATGCCGTTTTGCGGTGAGAAAAAACAAAAATAAACACACTCATGTGCATCAAACGGTCTTCACAAAAAAAGAGATCCTCCTTTTTTTTTGTGACTCATCTTTGTGTCAATAATCGGGAATTTTTAAAACAATTTGGCACTTTTTTATCAGTCGTAAAAAGCTTGTCAGTTTCTTTTTGTCTTCTTTTTTTTTAAAGCGAGACAGCGTGTCAAGTTATGCGTCAGCAATCGTCGGGTCTCGCCACGATTTAGCTCTTGGCGGCGAGAGAGGAAACGATTTCTTGCCATTTTTTTTTCATTTAACTTGCAGCAACTTATGTGTTCACGAGCGAAATTCAGCAGGCCAGGTCTCTGCGGAACACCGGAGCGTCGTAACTAAATTTTGCTCATGAACGCATATTATGCACGCTTTGTCTTTTGCATTTTTAATATTTAATCACCATAGAAACGAGGCAGGTGCTCTGTTTTTGGCTCAACTTCTTGAAAAAATGAAAGAAAATTTTCCTTAAAACACTGAAATTCATATTTCCGGAATCGTGACACGGCGTCAAATGCTGCGCATCGCGGTCTAGCCACGACGGTGTATGCACAATTACGCGCAGCGTCGCGTCGAGACCACGATGCGCAGCATTTTACGCCGTCTCACGTACGATTCCGGGAATACAAAAAAAAATGCGACACGGTGATTGCGTACTTTTCTCTTCGCAGTTTTACCGTTCGCACAATAACCTGTCTTTAATTCATACTAATTTCAGATTTTCCCCTTCTGATGCTCTGAAAAATGGCAACCTCATCAGCTCACTGGAAGGACCAGGATCCGTACAGCGCGCCAGGACCATTAGGCTGTAAGTTTTTGTGTTTTTTTGTCGAAAAATGGGAAAATGCAAAAAAAAAAATCCCGAAAAATACGCGGAAAACGTTAAAGTTTGGCTGCGTATTGGCGAAACGTCAAAAAAAAAAATGGAAAAACTGCCAGAAAATGCTCCAATTAGTCGGAAAATTTGAGAAATAATGTCAAAAATACTCCCGGACATGATGACATTCACAGAAAATTTTTGATCAAAATTTTAAAAATCGATATTTTCTGAAAATTTTCTGCGAATGTCATGTCCGCAAGTATTTTTGCCATTATTTCCCAAAGTTTCAGGCCATTTTACTCAAATAAACCCACAAAAATTACTTCTTGTGCCAACAAACAAATTGCGACACGGTGTTTGCGTACTTTTGAAAATGACAACGAAAAGGAGAGAAATAGCATAGAAAATGAAGAGAAATCGAGAAAAACGTTAAAAAAATTAAATTGCCACAGAATTTCAGGGAATTCTCGGCGCGAACGTGGCGGATTCTGAGCAAATTGGCAAAATTCCGTGAAAAATGGCGCTTTGCCGTAAAATGTGCGATTTTTATTGAAAAATCACATTTTTTGCTCTAAAAATGGCCTTTTTGCCCAAAAAACGACATTTTTTCATTAAAAATAGCGATTAGCCGCTAAAAATTACGTTAAATATCGTCATTTTATTTAAATTGGCACTCGGTGTTTGCGTACGTATGGATTTATTTACGAAGCTCCGCCCACTTCCCTGTTTTTTTCGTATGATTTTCGCTTTAATTATTGCATTTCTCAATTTTCCTTTTTTTTTCGTTTATTGATTATATTGATGGCTTAATAATTTCTTTCTCACGATTCGGCGAGAATTATCGATTTTTTTTTTCGCCCATTTGAAAAATCGATAATTTCTGTAAAAAACAGGAAAAAATGGGCAAAAATGCGGTAATTAAAGCGAAAATTAACGAAAAAAAAAAAACAGAACAGCTTCGTAAATAGAAATCCGTACGTACGCAAACACCAAGTGCGTTGGCGACGAGAGAGTGCGGAAAATTGAGAGAGCGTGGTCGCTTTTTTTTCTCTGAATCTCACATGCGCAGTTTACTGTGGAGCGCGATTGGAGCGAATTTGCAGCGTTTTACCGCGAAAAATGGAGCATGGCGCGATCGAGAAAATCGATAATTTTGCAGCTCGCTACGATGACCACGCCCTGCACCTCGATATTCAGCTAGTGGTTCCCGGAATTCGACCGAAAAGTTTCTACCGAGCCGCCAACACGCAAGTCAATATTAAAAGCGATCCTTTGTGAGTTTTTTGTTGTTTTTTTGGCGCGAATGCTTTTGGAACTGTGCCAATTTACGACAGGCAGAAAGTGTGTGAGCGACGAGACGAGACGCAGACGAGAAACAGCGCTGGCACGCGACGCGACCGCAGCGCGTGGGCGTCGGCGGCAAAAAGGCAGTCGCCAGCACCCCGTGGCGGCGAAAAACAGCGCTGGCACGCGACGCAACCGCAGCGCGTCGGGCGTCGACAAAAACAAGCGGGACAATTTATTGATTTTTTCATTTGCAGCAGCATGAAATGCGTCGTGGAAATTGTGAAAATCGATAAAAAGAAGACGCCGCCAGAGAAATCGATTATCGATCGACGATTTTATGAGGTACGCCACTTTTTTTTTTAATTTAATTTAATTTAACCGGCGCACGTTTCAGATTCAACGATTTCCCGCCGAAATCGAGACGATCACGTGGAAGCTGAAGAAGGATTGTTGCGTGCTGACGATCAGAAAAAAGGTGGCACAGTCGTGGGAGAATCAAATGTCGCAGTTCGGAATGACCTAGGCGCAAATTTTTTTTTAATTCTTGGTATAAAGCGCTGCAAATTCGCTCCAGCTCGTGCATTTGGAGAGAGGTTTAGAGAAAAAAAAAAGGGAGCGCTCTCTCAATTTTCAGCACTCTCTCGTCAAATTCGATCGGGAGCGAATTTACAGCGCTCCGTACTGAGAATATTATCGATTCGTGACGAATCGTTGGGTCTCGCCACGATTCAGCGCCAACTTGCAGCAACATGTCGCTACGTCACGAATCGATAATAATATCACGAAAAATTGAAATTCCTCATTGTCATCACTTTGTATATTTACTATATTTTGAATTTAAATTTGATTACTGCTTTTGCGAGAAAAACTTTATTTTATTTCCATGTCGGTCTCTTTAATAAAAAAAACGCGCTCTAACGCAAAATTCAAATTTTTGAAATGTTTTTCACGTTTTTTTGAGGTATTTTTATCGATTATTCACCTAATAAATATCGATTTTTGATTATCGCAACTATTGTCGGCCCGCCGCGACCGGCAAACGCGCTCCACTGAACTGGGACTTTTCGATTTTAATTTTGGTTTCAAATATTCAATTTCGTCGGTTTTTCCTTATTTTTCTTTGTAAAAGTAGCCATTTAATACCAATTTTATGGCAAATTTCACGCAAAATGCCAAATTTTGACCAAAACACGCTGCCCTGCACGCGAAAAACGTCAACAAAGCTGTCAACGTGGCCGCGAGGCGGTGGCCGAACTTTTTTCGCGACCACGGCCACTGAAAATTTGCGAAACCAAATTTTTGCACTAAAATTTCGCTTTCATGGCCAATAACTCGATTTTAAAAGCAGTTTTTTATAAACAATTCTAATACGATTGTAGAGAAATGTCTGAGCTTTGTAATAAGCGCAAAAACGTTGAATTTGGTGCTGTGTAGGAATCTGATTTTCGATTAGAAAATTGTTTTTTTTTTCACAATTTCAATAAAAATTGAGTTTGCAAAAAACAAGAAAATATATTCATGTATTTCTATTTGTTTGGGTTATAAGGAACATGAATACTATTTTATTCAAGCCATTTTTTTCCCATTTTTTTAATACTGCCAAGCAGCAAATTCGACAGTTTTCATTCATTTTTCATTTCATTGAAACATCTGATTTTCGATTTTAATTTTCTTTTCTTAATTAGTTTGCTCCGAATTTTTAAAAATCTGATTTTCAGAGACAAGCAGCTTAGGCAAACGTTTTTTTTTTTACAATAATAGGAAACTCCAAATATACATAAATCGGAAGTTTTTGCACTAGTCCAGAAAATTAAGATCTTGTTAGGAAATACAAACCTTACAGAGAAATTTTCAAACCATAAAGGGATCTTGACAGATTCAAAACATTTTTGGAATCTGTATCGAAAGTTTTTGGAATCCGGACAGAATTTCAGTAAAGTGTGCAGGCAATGCGCGTCTGTGTAGAAAGTTTTGGTATTTGGACGGAAGTTTTTGGGACTTTATGAGATCGCCAAATATCCATAAATCACCAGATTATAGTTCCAAAATTGTAGGTTATTGTAATAAATGAGTTGCCTAAGGGTTGGGTTAAAATTGAAACGCGGGTAACTCGTTATATTCATATGGTTGGTAAACAAAAATTAGAATAAAACAAAGGTCGATTTGTTGTTGTTGTATAACTTTCCGACTTTTTTTGTGGAATTTCCATACAAAACAAGCGAGAAGAAATACTTGAAGACCTGAAAAAAGTAGTGCGGTGAAGTATATTTTGTTCTTCTCTCACTAACCGCCAACATTTAGACAACGACTAAATGGATACTGAAAAAATTAATAGAATTTATAAATAAACATTGAAATGAAACAGATTCTTAAAAAAAACAACGTTGAAAAATTAGCAGAGACGCAGAGAGTCGCAGAAAAACGCACGGGAAATGCGTCAGTAACGATCAAGACGTTTTTCGCGTGCAGGGCAGCGTGCAAAAATCGATAATTTCCAATCCAAGTCTGCGGCATCATTTTCAAGTTTTTCTATATTTTCTTATGGTACGTCCAAAGTAAAAAAAAAAGCGCGCACTTGTAAACATGTATACATAGGGACCACAAAGTGTTTTTCAAAACAAATATTCTCTGAAATGTTTTTGTTGCATTACATTCTACAGCCAATTCTAAGACTTTTGCCAAAAAATCAATCCAAAAGAGCTATTCGCTGTCGAGTTACAGCCGTTTTTATGCTCATTTTCAATGTACTGATTTTCTGCCAGCCCAGTGGGCGGGGCGATGTTTGCAAGAATCCCGCGCGAGATAATCGTTCAATTTGAAGCTCACAAAAGGAAAAGGCCTCATAGACTGGTAGCGAACCAAGAGTTTTCACAGGTAAACCGGCATGACCGAATGATGGTCCACTGGTGCGCCGCTCGATGCTCGAGTGACGGAACCACCAACGTTTGAATTAGCGGTTTTTCAATGGCCGACTTTTCACGCATCCGCGGCTTTTCAATGCTCGAGTTTCTCTCGTTTCACCTGAAATAGACTGATCTTAAGATGGAATTAAATATTTTTATTGAATTTTTAACATATTAAAAAAAAACAAGAGATCTGTGAAAAAAAATTAAGTTTTGCTGAACAGAATAAAGTAATTGAGAAGTTGAACTTGGTGACAGTTTAATCGGGCTGATTGCACTCTTTCCCATTGTTTCTTCTGCATTCGGCAAATGTGTCGTCGCTGCAAAAAAAGTATTTCATTCGATCGTTACTAAATTTAATGAGGTTTCTCATAATAATAAAAATGGAATTATTTTCAGCCCCCTCAGCTAACGGCATTTTTTCCATAGACCATCTTCTCGCGAAGGGGTGCTCAAACTCCCACGGCGTGTTGGGGACTACGTTTCAGAAAACTTTTTTGAGGTCAAATTTTCGAGCGCCAATTATCGTGTCTCTGTGTCTCCATTTTTGCACACTTTTTGCTAGACTTGGCAGAACGCCACTGTCGAGACACAGACACATGCGAAAAGGCGCGAATTCCTTTACGTAGGGTCCAGCACGCCGTGACTCCCAACTCGGTCAGATTTCAAAATTTCCCAATTCTGTCTTTTTAATGGTACGTCCAAAGTAAAAAAAAAGCGCGCACTTGTAAACATGTTTACAACTTTTTTTGCTTGTTTGGCGGTAAACAACAAAGAAAAAGACGCAAAAAAGTTACTTTGGACGCCTCTTTTCGTCTTTTTTTGCGCTTTTTTTACTTTGGACGTACCATAAACAGTTTCTATCTGTTGAGATAAGCTAATTTATCGTCTTTCAGCTATTCTATAACGGTTTTTTGGTCAATAGACCATCTGCAGAAAGTCTGGGACCATCCGCTGAGGGACGCCACTTCCATTGCGCTGAGGGGGCTGATTATTTTTTATTAGTTTAATGGAATATTTTATGCACTCGATTTTTACATATGCACGAAATGGCAACAAAAAAAACGGAAAAAACTGCGCAAAATTTCGAAAAATGCTCCAATTTACCTGACAAATAAGGGCAAAAATACTCCTAGACATTCCAACAAAATTTCAGACCAAAATAACGATTTTAAAAATTTTCAGAAAATTATCAATACTTTTACAAATCTATAATTTGGCCCAAAATTTTGTAGGAATGTTCGGAAGAATTTTTTTCCCCTATTTCCCAAAATTTCAGATCAATCGGAACATTTTGCGAGTTTTCGCGCGGTTTTTTTGCCATTTCGTGCATAACCCCATTGAGTATAACCTCTTTTCAAAGACTTACATTATTCATTATTCTCCCATTCGAGTAAACCGTAGGAATTGCCGAAAACCAATGTTTCTCCTGCCGAATGCTAACGGTTTCTGAAAAAAGTCGATAAAATGTAGTCTTTATCTTTCGTGCCCCGTTCAAGGTAAATACAGTTATTGGAACTATTATTTAACAGTTTTTCCTATATTTTTAATTTTTACGCGCGGCAAAATGCTAGTAGATTTCGAAAGCTTGCACTTTTTTGTTTGTAGCAATTTCTCCAATTTTTGAGAAATACGTAGTTCCAGGATTTTTTTTACTTTGAACGTGGAATGGAACTTACAATTTTGATACGAATAATTGCCATTCCTTTAGTCTTGTAGGCTGAAAGATTTTTGGCGCATTCTGCAATCAGAAATTATGACAAAATATTAAACGCTGTCCACCTGTTACCCATAGGAAACGGCCTCTCGTGCATTTCATCTTTGGCTTTGTTATGGAAAATTGGAGAGATGATGTCTGAAATTGTTTTTATTTAATAGCATAATTAGGGAGCGCAAAGGGGTGGGCGGAGTCAGACGATTTTTCTCCCCAGTTCGCGCGCGCATGTTTACAGGCCTGTAAGGAGGCCCCGGATTGAAGTAAGATACCCAAAACTATCTCTTTAGATGTAATCGACCATGCTGAATCTAATGAACAAGTTGGTTTTACATGAAAATGCATAGTTTTCTCAGAAAAAGGAGAAAACAAAAACGGAGCTCACTTTTTTGACCCGTGTGGTCGATTTTACCGGGGCACGCGGCTAATTTTGAGTATACAGATAGTTTAAGATATGGGGAATTCATTTCTGAAATCAGTTTCTGTCCTGCTGGTTTCCGATTTTTTTTAAAGCTTCCCAAACTTCAAGGAAAAATTCTAGAAAAATTTCTGCGATGACCCTAGTTTTTTATTTGTGAAGTACAAAGATAAACCCTCTTAGAGCTCAAATACAAAAATTTAGAGCACTTGACCCACTTGGAGCAATTTTATATACATTTGAATGAAGCATGTTCGCCCAAAACTCAAGTTTTTTGATGATTTGAAGGTCGCAAATATGGAGCACGCGGCTAATTTTTCATATACAGATTCAGCGTAAAATTTTCTACAAAACCATGTAAAAATTAATACTGTGGCTAGTTTCCGATTTTTTTTTCGTGCCGATTTCTGTGCGAAAAATATGGTTTTCCGCACGCTGCCCTGCACGCGAAAAACGTCAACAAAGCTGTCAACGTGGCCGCGAGGCGGTGGCCGAACTTTTTTCGCGACCACGGCCACTGAAAATTTGCGAAACCAAATTTTTGCACTGAAATTTCGCTTTCATGGCCAATAACTCGATTTTAAAAGCAGTTTTTTATAAACAATTCTAATACGATTGTAGAGAAATGTCTGAGCTTTGTAATAAGCGCAAAAACGTTGAATTTGGTGCTCTGTAGGAATCTGATTTTCGATTAGAAAATTTTTTTTTTCACAACTTCAATAAAAATTGAGTTTGCAAAAAACAAGAAAATGTATTCATGTATTTCTATTTGTTTAGGTTTTAAGGAACATGAATACTATTTTATTCAAACATTTTTTTCCCTATTTTTCTAATACTGCCAAGCAGCAAATTCGACAGTTTTCATTCATTTTTCATTTCATTGAAACCTCTGATTTTGGATTTTAATTTTCTTTTCTTAATTCGTTTGCTCCGAATTTTTAAAAATCTGATTTTCAGAGACAATGCAGCTTAGGCAAACGTTTCTTTTTACAATAATAGGAAACTCCAAATATGAATCGGAAGTTTTTGCACTAGTCCAGAAAATGTAGATCTTGTTAGGAAGTACAAACCTTACAGAGAAATTTTCAAACCATAAAGAGATCTTGACAGATTCAAAACATTTTTGGAATCTGGATCGAAAGTATTGGAATCCGGACAGAATTTCAGTAAAGTGTGCAGGCGATGCGCGTCTGTGTAGAAAGTTTTGGTATTTGGACGGAAGTTTTTGGAACTTGATGAGATCGCCAAATATCCATAAATCACCAGATTATAGTTCCAAATTTTAGGTTATTGTAATAAATGAGTTGCCAAAGGGTTGGGTTAAAATTGAAACGCGGGTAACTCTTTATATTCATACAAGCTTGCAGCTTGTGGCGACTAAGTCGCCTTCGTCAATTATTTATTTTTACTGATTTATGTTTTTTTTTAATAGAACTGGCAATCATTTCCTTTCCCTATTTCTTTCACGTTCTCGTGACCCTTGTGGTATAGTGGTTAGCACGTTTGAACGTCAATCGATAGGTCGCTGGTTCGAGTTTTGTCGACTGCCAACTTGTGTGTGAGACACACAAACAAACACACAGACTAATCTAAAATTTTCTATTTAAGAAAGATGGTTGGTAAACAAAAATTAGAATTAAAAAAGGTCGATTTGTTGTTGTTGTATAATTTTCCGATTATTTTCTGGAATTTCCTTACAAAACAAGCGAGAAGAAATACTTGAAGACCTGAAAAAAGTAGGTCGGTGAAGTATATTGTGTTCTTCTCTCACTAACCGCCAACATTTAGACAACGACTAAATGGATACTGAAAAAATTAATAGAATTAATAAATAAACATTGAAATGAAACAGATTCTTGAAAAAAACAACGTTGAAAAATTAGCAGAGAGACGCAGAGAGTCACAGAAAAACGCACGGGAAATGCGTCAGTAACGAGCAAGACGTTTTTCGCGTGCAGGGCAGCGTGTTCCGTTGAAAATGCTGACCGCGCAAGCAGCGGTGGAGGATACAGTCCCCCTCGCCTCTCTCCATTTTGTGTTGTCTCTCGCTCAATCTCTCTGCGTCGGCGTCTCTTTTCTCGCGTCTCGAAGGCCCACCTCATGCAAATCTGGGGAGAAAATAGTGCTACTTTGGGACGGTATAACTCGAGAATTACCGAAAAATTTTTGATAAAAATTTGACATCGTACTCATATTGAGCCAAAGAACACATTCCAACCAAAAATATTCGGAAATTTTCAGTTTTAGAAAACACATTGCGGTCCCTAAGCATAATACATTTATTGCACCTACTGAGTGAGTACATCCGAGAGGCACATTTCTTAATCGTTTTGAATCGTCAGCAACGTACAGTACTGGCCATAAAGAATGCGACAACTAGTTTTTTGACAATAACTTCTTGGAATGTTAACTTTTTGACCCAAATTTTTTGTGAGATTTTTTCAGCACTATCAGAAACCTTTATATCAAGTTGATTTTAAAATTCTGCTGAAAATTATTTTTTTATTCAATTTTTTCGAAAATTCATAAAAATTGACATTTTTGGAGATCTATACAAATAAGTTCTAGAATCACCGAAGGTCAAAAACAAAAGGAAGGTAACTATAAAAAATGATTTAATACTTGGTTGGGTATCCTTTGGCATCAATAACAGCCTGGCATCTACGTGGCATCGAATCCAGGATCGTCTGAACCACCGTCATCGGGATACTCTTCCAAGCAGCTTCGAGTTGAGCGAATTTCTGGTTGGCATTGGAGGCTCGGACTCCATTGAGACGTCGTTCTAGCTCCTCCCACATATGTTTGATGGGATTCAAGTCCGGAGACTGACTTGGCCATTCTAGGAGATCCACACGGCGACGTCGAAACCAATTGGCAACATGACCCGAAGTGTGCTTCGGGTCATTATCCTGCTGAAACACCCACGATCGGCCCAAATTTGCTCTTGCCCATGGTCGCATTGTGTTCTCCAGGATGTCTTGGTACACATATCGTCCATGGTTCCAACAATTCTCTTCAATGGACCCATGGAAGTGTCGGAGAAGCATCCCCAAACCATCACAGATCCACCTCCATGTTTTACCGTCGGACATTGGTACTGAGGAGCATATCTGGAGCCAATAGGACGTCGAATCCATTGAATACCATCAGTACCGAACAGATTGAACTTTGATTCGCCGCTCCAGGTGTGATTAGCCCCCTCTCGAGGTCCCCAGGACAAGTGCTGTTTAGCCCATTCAAAGCGAGCTTTCCGGTTTTTAGACTAACGAGTGGCTTTTTGACTGGTCTTCGTCCGTGCAGTTCAGCAACTTGCAGACGTCTTCTAATAGTCCTTCTCGATGGCACCGGCTCATTTGGAGATGTCACGGAAACTTGAATATCCGTAGATGTGCGTCTAGGATCTTCTCGGCACGCGCGCAAGATATTTCGATCCATAGCTCTGGAAGTAGTTCGGGGTCTTCCTGGAGATTGGCGATGAACTACACCATCCTGAATAGTCGAAATTAGTTTAGAAAGCTAATTGAAACCTTACATCATCACGGTTATTCTTCAAACCACGTTAAATTTCGCTGGAAGAAGAACCAAACTAGGTTGCGAGTATCTTCGGATGCGCGCCTAGTTCATGTCCACGTACGATGCTTTTTCGAACGTCCACAATGAAATTTGTCTTCCCAAATGGTCTGACCATAGCTGAAAAACAATAAAAAACTAATTAGAACTACTCCCAATTAATTTTCATTCAACTTTATACAAAAAACTGAAATACATGAAAAAAGTGCAAAAATGAGAAAAACTTAAAAAATTAAAAAAAAATTTTTTTTTGCAGAACGATGCAATTTGCAGGTACGCAAGTTTTTGTGAGGTTCCATTGCAGATACAGTAAGAAATTCGGGTCAAAAAGTTAACTTTCCAAGAAGTTATCGTCAAAAAACCAGTTGTCGCATTCTTTATGGCCAGTACTGTAGCTTCACACGAAATGTGCTAAAAAATCATGATTGCGGAAATTTATAGGGTAATTAAGGAAAAGTTCAAGAAATAATTGAGTTTCACGAGCAAAAAAAGAAAAGAAAATTGAATCAGATCACGCGCTAGCGCTGAGGCCGCAATCGATTGTTCGCACATCGGTGGCTCACCAGGAATCTCGATTTTCCCGCCTCGCGCATTGTTTCTCATTCAGCCGTGTCTCACACATTGTTCGAACATCAGCGTCTGAATGGTTCCTGCTCCTTCACCGTACAGTCACCATTCGCGCATTACCGCCTATTGGGCCACCATTCAGCCACAATCCATCCATGCCGGTTTACCTGTGTTACCACAGGTGATTCGCGTGACGCAAATAATTTGTCAAAAATTGTTCGCGCGTTTACGAAATGGGTACGCGTGAACATTACTTTTGTGCGCGCATAATTCGCAATTCGCGAAAATTTACATTTAATTTGCAAATTATATGCGCATCCCGAAAACACGGTCAACAATTTGCAATTCGCGAAACAGCATATTCGCCGACAATAATTTTGTTCGCACACAAATGACAAATCCCGAAAATTTTCCACACAATTAACAAATCGTGTGCACATCGCGAACAAAAACAACAAGAATTGACCAATCGATAGCAAATAATTGACATTTCGCTATCATTATTCTGTTTTCGTAATTCACGTACCGCTAAAAAATTTCCTGGATAAATAATTAATTTTCTTTAACTTTATTTATTGAAAAATTATGTATTTTAAAAATATTTACAATTAAAAACAAATACAATCAAATATCTACATGCAAAGAAAAAAATTAAAAGCGGGAAAAGAAGAAAAAAATCCAGTGGAGATGAGCGAGCCAGTCGATCGTTGTTGATTGCACTGAAAAATAATACATTTAAATCCGTAATAGAACTGATTTTGTTCCCCTCTATGTTTAAAACTTTTGTTGGTATTTTTGATTAAAATAGTAAAAACTTTCGATTTTTCACAAATCAATTGAAATATACGAAAATTCGCGGAAATCCCAAAATTTTAACCATTGTTAAAATGTTTCCAATCGAGTTGAGTCGTGAAGAAATATAACCCCGCCAACGTTTTTCACGCAAAATTCAAGTTTTAGAGAATTTTGAATATTTACGTGAAAAACGTGGGCGGGGTTTCATTTCATGATGATGCAACCCGGTTGAAAACACAAAAAGTTATTTTTCTTACAAATTTTTTGGAATTTTAGTTCGGAAATTTGAAAACTTACCTTATTATTGGCTCGTGATGGGATCGTTGTCGGTCGGCCATTCGAGCATCATCGGAGCCTGAAAATATAAAGTATTGAAGGAAAAGAAAATTGAGCATTTTTTTTTCTAAATTTTTCATGATATTTTAAAAATATTTTTAAACTCACATTTTCCTTGGTTGCCGCGCGCGGTTTTTGGAAATGACTGTCCGGTCGCCTGGAAATATAAAATTAACGGAAGAAAAATCGATAAAAAAGCGAGAAGGAATGAAAACTACAAAAATATTGAAGCATTTTTACGAATAAACCAAAAAAGTAGCATAAAAATAAAAATTTTGAGGCAGAAATGAATTTATTTGGGCCTCAATTAATGATGAGCAAATTTTCGTTGCGAGAGTTCGTTCGGGATTTGCCAATTGTATATTCGTGATTTGTCAATAATTTACCGATAATTTGGGAATTCCGACCATATGTCGACAATGCTTTATTTACAAATTGTGCTCAAATCGCGATTATCTTCTTGGCGATTTGTATAAAATTTTTAAATTGTTTGTCTGCGCGTATAATGCATAAGTGGCGAATCACCTGTGACCACTGCGCCACACCGCCACTCTTGCGCGCTGCTTCTTTTTCCTACATATGGTCGCCGGCTCACTGCCTCCTCGCTGTCGCTGTCAGATGAAATTGATGCTGATTCATGCATAAAATGTACAAAATTAACCCAGAAAAGTGAAAAAAAAAACTAAAAGGGGGATTATAACTTGAAAATCTGTGAAAAGGATTTAGTCAAAAAAAGGCTGTAGAATCCGAATCCGTCATAAAAACAGTGGGACTCGACCGGCATCACCCTCAAAATTGCAAAAAACCAGAAAATTGGTTTTGAGCCGATCACTTTAGGAGGTAGGAAAGTACTTTAAAGTCGATCAATCGCTCTAAATTTTTGGCCTTGACCTTATAATTGATTGTTCTATTGGTTTCTAAAATAAAATAGATAGGTCATCGCTGAAAAAATTGAGATAAATTTCCTCCTACTTTGACTGAAAAAAAACCTAAAAGGGGGAACTAAAACGTAAAAACCAACTGCATATTCGAATTCAGCACATAAAAAACTATAGGAATCGATAATAAAAAGAGTGGGACTCAACATGGAAAGACCCTAAAACCTCGATTTTCTAACTTTCGCTTCATTTTTTTGTTCGATTTCGGGTGGAACTAATGATTTTTCAGCAAATCTGATATCACCAATCGATTCCTCGTGGTCGATTACATAAGGGAGCATCTTAACATGAATGGTTATACCAGTAGTATTCGCGTTCCAGAATCGCAATATTGCACCACGATCCAAAAACACGCTGGGTAGAAAAATCGGAACGCCCCGCCCACCTCTCTTTGTGGTCCCTATGTATACAATTAATTTTTTGCTTGTTTGGCTGTAAACAACAAAGAAAAAGACGCAAAAACAAAGTTACTTTGGACGCGCTCCACTAGATTTTTTCGCGCGAAATTCAAATTTTGAGGCGTTTTTCATGTTTTTCGGGAAAAAAAGCATAAATTCTTAATTTTTTCCCAAATGTGCTCCGACTGAATTATAGCTGAGGTCTTTAGGAATTTTTTAAGCCTAAGAACTTCGAATTTGGTTCAGCCACCATTTCGGAATAATCATTTTTAGCATTGCGGACCTAAAAAAGTGAGTTTTTGTTGTTTTTGCAGGATAAATCTTTACGAAAATCGAAGTTTGGGCAATTTTATGGTATTAAAGGATACAATACATACATTTTACAAAGAAAAACAGGTTTAACTGAAAGAAAAATAATTAAAAAAAATGCGCAAGCACCGAAAGTGCGCCATACAAGTTTGCAGGCGCGCCAGCAAATTAGGCTCCGCCCACATTTCCAATCCTGGACACCGTGTGCTCCAACAAATACCACCTGTTCACCCTTTTAACACTTGGTGACGAACAGAACAAACACTGACAAGTACCCTCTCTTTTTCTCTGCGCTCTCTCAATTTGCGATGCTCTCTCTTGCGCGCATTTGGTACCATCTGCCATCTCGTTTGGAGCAACTCATTTTGCCTTTTTTCTTGTATTTTTGTGCATGGAAACATGAAAATTTTATTTTTTGTGCTTTTTATCGATATAAATTTCGTTAAATGTATATTTTCGGACGGCTATGTCGACATGCGGTTTTTATTAAAGTCTGAGGTATGTTAACAATTTTTTGGTTTTTTTTTAAATCATTATTATGCGTCCATTCGCTCCAATCGCACAGGGAACTCGAATGTGCACGAATTTAGAGTGAGTGGGTGAGATTCAGAGAAAAAAAGCGCCCCGCTCTCTCAATTTTCTGCTCTCACTGAAAATAATATATGCTATTTTGCAGAAAGAATGCTTATTTTTCACCATCCATCAGCCACATTCTCAAATGGACATTTCGGTTTCGGTAAGTATTTTAATTGCAAAAAAATATTTTCCCATCACCCGCCCACCATTTTCAGACCCTAAACACCGAGTATCCACTCTCCGTAGAACTGTTACAACCCACTGGGATCTCTGCTCGAAAATCTGAAAATTCTGGAAAGCACTATTTCAAATTCCCCGAAAAAGATGGCCTCGTTCACGAAATTGGCGATTTTCAGCTGTGCGTCTCGACAATTTCCAGGCAGACCGTCCAGGTGGCACAAAAATTGTATAATAATATTTTTAAAAAAAATCGATAATTTCCAGGTCTCTTTAATAATTGTGATCTACGAGAAAAACGCGAAAAATATCGACGTGGCAAGCAATTTGAACAGGATTGATTCCAGTGCAACAACATCAACATTTTCAAACTTTGAGAAAATCACTTTATCGATCGACGAGAAGCTTCAAATCATGAAGACCGAGCAGGCGAAACGGGCATTTGTTGAGAAAATTGTAAGAATTTAACAAAACAAAAAAGTTTGATCTCGGGCGGGCTCGAACCGCCGGCCTTCTGTGTGTTAGACAGATGTGATAACCACTACACCACGAGATCGCTGGCGAGAGATGAGCGGGACGGCGTATATAAACTCGCCGTGTCCCACTCTCTCTCTCGCATTTCTTCGCGTCTCGTCTCGTCTCGCCTCCCTTGTTTTTTGGCATGGTGCCAAGTTTTGTTATAATAGCGAAGAGACGCAGAGAAATCGGAGAAATAGAAAATTCAATTTCAGGACCGTAGCCACATTGAGAACGCCTTTGAAATGATCAATTTTTGGCACATTTTACGCGTTTTTGCCGTTCTTTTTATCGCTGGATTTCAGGTAACTTTATTTATTTATTTATTCTTTTTTTTTACATCAAGATTTCAGGTCCATGCGATTCGAAGTTTGTTACCGTAAAACCTGTAATTGAAGTACATGTACTTCTATTTTTCAAACCCCCTAAATGGGTGTACTTCTAATACAGGTGTACTTCAATTAGAGGGTGTACTTCTATTTTTCAAAGGTCTTTCAAAAGAAAAATAAGAAAAAAGAAAGACGATTCGAGACCAGGCTTTCTCGGAAATTTCCGAAAAGTCGGAATTCCGATTCCGGTTCCGAGGCAGTTTGACTTCCGAAAAAATTTCCGATTCCGTTCCGAGACAAAATGATTTCCGAAAATAATTCCGTTTCCGTCGGAAATAATTTTTTTTCCGATGTCGGAAAAAAAACATGTTTTCCTGTCGAAATTTGGTACGAAAAATCGTTTTTTTTTTTGGAAAAAATTCGACCATGTCCGTGACACAAATTTCCTATTTAAAACACGAGTCTACGTATCTTTTCTCAATTTTTTAAACTTTTTTGTGGATACTTTAAGATTTTATGGGCCTATTCAGGTTCATTTCCGATTTTTCCGATCGGAAATCGGAACGAGAATTTTCAATTTCGGAATTCCGACGGAAGAGAAAATTACAGAATCGAAAATTTCCGACGGAACTCGGACGAGAAATTTTTATTTCCGAGAAAGCCCGAGACCCAGCCAAAACCGGGGAAGACAAACCCGAGGAAGACAAAACTGGGAAAAACATTTCCAAAATCGAGGAAGAAATCCCGCAAACGTGCGGCACGAGTTTTGTACTAAAATAATTATAAAATTCGAGAAAAACTGCGCTGCAGACCTGCAAATTTTCCCCGTTTTGGTAATTTTTCCCCGGTTTTGTCGGGGTCTCGAAAATTTGAATTCTGCGCTCGTCAATTAAAATGTTGCCGGTTTGTTCTTCCATGAACGTGTTTGGATACTTGTGTCGCGGGCATTCAAATGATTTTTGATTCAAAAATTCTTTAAACCAATGAAAAACGGAAAAAAGCTTCAAAAATTGAATAAAATTTTTTTTCAAAATAATTCACCCGATGATGTACCTCTATTAGAGGGTGTACTTCAATTAGAGGGTGTACTTCAATTTTTCAAAGGCCTCTTGGGGGTGTACTTCTATTAGAGGTGTACTTCTAATACAGGTGTACTTCAATTACAGGTTTTACGGTATCTGTGAAGTGAAAATTGACCTAAATAATTACGGGTTTTTATTTTTTATTTGTTTAAATAAATGATCTCATTGGTGCGTGCGTAATTTCGGAGCGTTGTTTAAATATGGATACATTTATTAACAAAGATAAGAGTAAAAAAGAAAAATAGTAACACCCGAAATTCAATCAATAAATCAATCAATATTCAAAAAGATCTGGTTATATCGGGAACTGAAGCAAAAAGGGCAATTGTTGAGCCGACTAGAAATGTGGTGAAGCCGACCATGCAAATCCGATCGACGACATGAAAAAAACAGTTTTTATTAGAAAGGGGCGGAGTTTTGAAAATTTTTAGAAAATCAAAATTTCAAAAAAAAAAAATTTTTTTTCTCGAAAACTGTCTCTTAGAAGTGTCGGAAACTTTGTCACTACGTTTTCCAGACGATTTTCTAATTTTTGACATCAAAATTAGACACGTTTATGACATCATTTTGGAGAAAAATTTAAAAAATCTCAAAGTTTTTGAAAATTTTCAAAAAAAAAAATTTTTTTCACGAAAACTGTCTCTTAGAAGTTTCTGAAACTTTGCCACAACGTTTTCCTGACAATTTTCTATTTTTTGACTTCAAAATTAGACTCGTCTATGACGTTATTTTGAGAAAAATTAATCACAAAAATTTGAAAAAAGTAAAAAATTCCAAAGTTTTAACAAAAAAAATTTTTTCTCTAAAACTGTTTCTTAGAAGTTTCTGAAACTTTGTCACAGTGTTCTCCAGAGAATTCTCTATTTTTTGATACAAAAATCATACTCTGTTTATGACGTCATTTTTGAGAAAAATTAATTACAAAGTTTTGAAAAATTGAAAATTTTCAAAAAAAAAAATTTTTTTCACGAAAACTGTCTCTTAGAAGTTTCTGAAAATTTGCCGGAATGTTCTTTGGAAAATTCTCTATTTTTTGACATTTAAATTAGACACGTCTATGACGTCATTTTTGAGAAATATTGATTGCAAAAATTTGAAAAAAAAATTTCAAAAATTTCAAAAAAAATAAATTTTTTCTCCAAAACTACATTTTTGAATTTTCTGAAACTTTGCCGCAAGCTTTTTCTAATGATTTTCTATCTAATGAGGCCAAAATTAGACATGTTTATGACGTCATTATTGAGAAAAGTTGAATTTCTTTTTCTTTTTTTTTTGGTTACCAAGGGCCTACTTACCATAGCAGAAAACTTCCAATCATCTTCGATTTTCTTAGACTTTTCTTTGTCTCGAATGTGCTTGTTAATTTCCTGAAATTAACTCTTTTTCTTATTGTTAGATTGGAAAGTTCAAATAAGTTAAAAAAAAATAAAATTTTCAAAAAAAAAAAAAATTTTTTTTTCAAAATTTTCACAAAAAAAAAAAAAAAAGAACAAACCGACAAATGGCTATGAACTTGCTGTAAAACCAACAGCTGAGCAATCTGCTCCACTGGAACTGGAAGCGGAACACGATTCCCCATCCGATTTGAGGCGTTCCACCACAAATGAGCAGGCTGCTCGGGAGGGACCACTGGTGGCGGGTGCCACAGTTTTTGATCTACTGACACTTGTATGTCGGCTTCTTCTTCTTCATCTTCTAGATCGTCTTCTGTTAACAGTTCGTCGACAATGGTGACGCGGTGGGGGAAACTGAAAGTTTTGGAATTTTTGAAAAAAAAAAAAAAATTTTTTTAATTTTTTTTTTTTGAAAAATTCAAAAAAAAATTCAAAAAATTTCAAAACTCACGTTGGCGTCGGTTTATTCGACTCTACCGTAATTTGCGAAATCAACGTGGCAATTTTCTGTTGATCCAGACGTGTCTGACGCTCCTCAAACTCGTCGTCCGACTCGTCTTCTTTTCGAAAACTTCCCTTCTTGGCTATGAATCCAGGACGGTGCATGAGAAGCAACCAGGGGATCCATTCTAGCATCACTAGTCGGAACTGGAAGAAAGGAAGGAAAAAAGTTCCGCAGGTCCCTTCCCCCCTCCTCAAAACCTACCGTAGCATTCATAACATGCGATTTTCCGGTCCGGTGGTGAAAATTGAGCGCCAAGGTGGTTGCAGTGACACAGCAGGCGCATGTGAATAGGCAGACAGCGAAAAAGGTGCCTGTACACGTGGAATTATATTCTAGCCATTAAAACTGAGAAACGCACTCAAAAAAGGTACAGCCTCTGACGTCGGTGGGGACATTTCGGCTACATAGTTTTGAAAGATGCAAATTGAGAGCATTATTGTGATTTCTGAAACAAAAAAACATTCCCTGACTTCAGGTCATTTGTGTATACGACCGGGTTCACCAACAAAGCACAACGCGCCGCAGCTGCGTCGCGTGGCGACGCTCTGTCTCGTCTGCGTCTCGTATCGTCACGTCGCGGGGCAAGGCGAGACGAGGCGACGCTGTCTCTCGTCTGCGTCTCGTATCGTTGCATAGCGAGGCGAGACGAGACGAGGCGACGCTGTCTGTCGTCTGCGTCTCGTCTCGTCGCTTAAGACCGCTAGAACACTCACGAAGTGACATTTTCTCGCCCGCATCCGGTGGAAATGTGAATCCGACGAGGGTGAGCATCGTGATGAGAATGCAAGGCAATATGAGGTTAAAGGCTGAAAAAGTTGGGGGCGAGGGTTTTTCAAACCGTTCTTCTAGACCCACCATAAAAAAGTGCTCTACGCCGGATGACAAACGTGAAAACCAGGTCGTAGTACGGTTCGGGACAACACTCGTAGTACTGTATGTTCCGCTTGACTGTGGTTTCTGAAAATGGCTTTTATTGGATTGCCCAGTAGCTGCCCAATAGCTGCCCTATAACTGCTCAGTTGCTGCCCACTGGCTGCCCATTAGCTGCCCACTAGCTGCCCATTTTTTAAAAGTTATTTCCCCAAAAAACAAACCTTCCAGCGTCCATTCCCCATTTTGCATATAATTCGAAATGTCAAATCCATTTTCGTCAATTTCCAAGTTCAATTTAGTGCCGTCAAACGTCCAACTGCCAAACTTTAAGAAACATTCTTGAACGTCAAATGGAAACCAAACCACTTGGATTTTGCAGGAAAGGCGGTAGAGGCCTGAAAAAATGTGTATAGTAAGTGAAATTTAACTACGACACTCCGATGTTCCGCAGGTTTCACGAAACCTGCGGCTGCCCATCAGCTGCCCAGTAGCTGCCCATCACACAATCGTTAAAATGGCCTTATTGGTCTGGAGCTTTGCAAGAAACAATGTGAAAACTGAAATGTGGAACCGATTTATCGATTTTGAAAAATATCGATTTTTTTTTTGAAAAAATTTTAAAATCGATTTTTCAGTCCCAATTTTTTTTAGCCTTTTCTGTCTGATTGTGAGTGGGAGTATTTTAGACACTATTTTTCTAACTTTTAGACAAGTTAATGCTCATTTTTTGTTCCATTTTTTGAAATTTTTATCATTTGAAAAATCGATAAAAACATTTTTTTTTCAGATTTTTGGAAAAAATTTTATTTTTTTAAAAAATATTTCGGAACTGCCTAGAAAACCAATAAAACAAACCGTAACAATTGTTTAGGGCTTGCCAAAATTATTATAATTTTTTTTTTGGAAATTTTCAAAAAATTAAAAAAAATTTGGAAAAAAAACTTTTTTTATTGTTAAATGAAAATGAAAATTTTTTAAAAAATATTTAATTTGCCTGATTTTCAACATTTTTTCACAATAAAAACATTAAATAATAAACAAAAAATTCACCAAAAGAATATAGACTGAAATTGAAATATGCGCCTCGGAAATTTTTTTTTTATTTGAAAAAAAAATTAATTAAAAATTTTTTTTTTTTTAAATTAAAAAAAAAAAAAATGTTTTCTTTAAAATCCAACCTGGCGGCATCCAATTAACCAAACCATTCGGATAGACCAACAAATTCGAAGCATATCTACTATCAAACTGTGGATCCGCGCTATTATACATCAAAACATCGGGCGTCCACAGTTGTGCCTTGCGGAACCGTAAATCGCTGACGCCACCGTACTCCTCGGGTTTCCATTTTAACGAGTAGTCGAGCCATGAGAATTTGAGCCACGCGTTCACATCGACCACCTGATTTTTCTCGTCCACGTCCACGATTTGTTGAAGGACCAGGCCTGGGGAAAAAAATTAAAAAAAATTTTTTTTTTGGAGGGTTAAAAAAAGTGCAAGGTGATAGATTGGAGCGTCGTTAGGATTTAAACTTAAATTCGCATTGATTGTGCTCTAAGTTTTGAGAAAAAAAAATTTTTTTTTGTTAAAAAAAAATAAAAAATTTTTTTTTCGAAAATTTTGAAAAAAAATTTTTTTTCACAAAACTTCAAAAAAATTAAAAAATTTTTTAAAATGCCTAAACACTTACCCATTTTCACCAAAACCGCTTCCGAACTATTCTCGACTGGTCTTTCGAGTGGCTCGTAGTCGGCGAGCAGTTCCTCGTACAAATTTCCTGAATTTTTGAAAATTTCAACGAAAATCGGCTTCATTTTCATCAAAATGGAGACGCAGAGAAGTGAGAGATTCTGTGCGTCTCCACAGTGCAGAGCATGCTAAAATGGAGACGCAGAGAAACGAGAGATTCTCTGCGTCTCCACAGTGCAGAGCGAGAGATTCTCTGCGTCTCCACAGTGCAGAGCGAGAGATTCTCTGCGTCTCCACAGCGCAGAGCATTCAAAAATGGAGACGCAGAGACACAGCGAAACATTCTCTGCGTCTCCACAGTGCAGAGCATGCAAAAATAGAGACGCAGAGACACAGCGAGAAATGACCGTTAAGTCTCAAACAATTTCCTTTAAAAAATTATGCTCACCTTCAGTTTTCTGACCATAAAATCCCCGGATATTGCATAACGTGATAATTGCAAAAAGAGTAAAGCATAAAATTCCATAAATCATATAAAAACTTGCATAAATTCGAAAATCTGTACGTACCGGTGCGAGGAATATCTCTTTTTCTCCCTCCCTATCTTGCTCCTTTCCCCACTATTCCCTGTCCTGTTTGCTCGGATTTGAGAGCTGCTCGGTCAGAGCATTGATTGTCTGACACTTGATTACGCGCGGAAGCAGATTAGAGCAGAGCAGAGCAGCGAAACATTCCATAACATCAAAGAGAGCAAAATTTTGATCACGGCTGCCCACTAGCTGCCCATCAAGCTGTCCAAAAGTTATTATACAGCCCCGAATAGATCATATGGACGACATGATTCAAATACGGACACTATATGCATCCACAGCGGACCAAACAACTGCAATTTTCCAACAACAAAAAAAACAATGCCTGCTGCTGGAATCGAACCAGCGTCGCCACGGCCACAACGTGGAGTACTAACCACTACACAGGTGATTCGCGTGACGCAAATAATTTGTCAAAAATTGTTCGCGCGTTTGCAAAATGGGTACGCGTGAACATTACTTTTGTACGCGCACAATTCGCAATTCGCGAAAATTTACATGTAATTTGCAAATTGTATGCACATCCCGAAAAAAATGACCAACAATTGATAATTCACGAAAGTAAATTTTCGCCGACAATACTTTTGTTCGCACACAAATGACAAATCCCGATAAATTTCGTTTAATTAGCCGATTAAAAATTCTTGGATTGCATAATTATTTTGTTTTCTTATTAAGCTTATCAATTTAACATGTTTTTTTTTGACAAGACACGGTGTCCAGGATTTGAAATGTGGGCGGAGCCTAATTTGCTGGTGCGTCAGCAAACATGCATTGCGCACTTTCGGTGCTTGCGCAGTTTGCGACTCTCGAATTTTTTTTATTGATTTTATCATTTTTCTTTCAGTAAAACCTGTTTTTCTTTGTAAAATGTATGTATTCTATCTTTTAATACCATAAAATTGCCCAAACTTCAATTTTCGTAAAGATTTATCCTGCAAAAACACCAAAAAACTCAAAACGAATATTTCGAAATGGTGGCTGAACCAAATTCGACGTTTTTAGGCTTTAAAAATTTCTAAAGACCTCAGCTATAATTCCGTTGGAGCACATGTGGGAAAAAATTAAGAATTTATGCTTTTTTCCCGAAAAACATAAAAAATGCCTCAAAATTTGAATTTCGCGCGAAAAAATCCAGTGGGGCGCGTTTGCTCGACTCCGCCCACTTTTCAAATCCTGGACACCGTGCAAGAGTAAATTTATTATAAAATTATATATCAACCAAAAAAAAACTAAATGACAACAAAACAGGCAAAAAAAAAATAGTAAACAATTAACAAATGTCCTATAGCGAATTGGCTTGGGCTTGAGGGGGGTGGTATTACACAGTCATATCAAGAAAAAACGGTAAACGGTTGAGAAAAATCCGAGAATTTTCCGATAAGTCTGAAGCTTTTGAGAATGGTGGCACAAATACTGCCAGACATTCTAAGTTTCAAACCTATCGAAGAATTCTTCAAACTTTCTCCTAATCGTGGATAATCTTAAATCTTAATTGAACATCGGCCTCCTTCGTCTGACGAGCGTCGTTTGCAGTTGCCTTTTCCTGAAAAATAATAAATTTAGCTTTTCCGAATCGATATTTGTTATCTTTCAAAAACATTTTCGTGCATGTACCCTTCTATTATTAAAATTTTTAAACGCCAACAACATGTCGTAAATTTTTAAAGTCATTAAAAGTATATTTTTACAACTAAAACTGCTGCCTCGCAAAATTTTAAACACTAGGACTTTTTGTATTTCAAGCACAGTGAGTTTAACAAAAAAACTGAAAATTGAGCATTTTTTTCTAAATGTTTCATGATATTGTAAAAATATTTTTAAACTCAAGTATTGAAGTTTTAAAACTCACATTTTCCTTGGTTGCCGCGCGCGGTTTTTGGGAATAACTGTCCGGACGCCTGAAAATATAAAATTAACGGAAAAAAATTAATAAAAAAGCAAGAAGGTATAAAAACTACAAAAATATTGAAGCATTTTTACGAAAAAACCAAGAAAAATACCATGAAAATAAAACGTTTTGTGACAGAAATGAATATATTTGGGCCTCAAACAATGATGAGCAAATTTTCGTTGCGAGAGTTCGTTCGGGATTTGCCAATTATATTTTCGCGATTTGTCAATAATTTAGCCATAATTGGGAAATGCCGACCAGTTGTCGGCAATGCAATATTTACAAATTGTGCTCAAATCGCAATTTTCTTCTTCGCGATTTACGTACAATTTGTAAACTGTTTGCCTGCGTGTATAATGCATAAGTCGCGAATCACCTGTGTATACTAAGCAGGCCGAAAGCAACGCTCTGTGAGTGCCAATATAAAGACGCAGTGTTGTCGGCGACCCAGTGCACTCACCTATACAACCTTGCGACCGATGGGTGCCAGCGATCTCGTGGTGTAGTGGTTATCACATCTGTCTAACACAGGTGAAATGCGACACGTGCATTACAGCTCGCTGGTGACTCGCGCGCAAATGGCATGGGGGCACTGCAAGGGTGTCATCATAGACGCGTAATGAATCGATCGCATTTATTGGCGCATCATTGACGCATCGTTGGCGCATTTCTGGCGTATTATGCATTCATAATAGGTTAAGCTTTCGACTTCGATCGCTCTATTGTTAACGAGTAATTCTTCACTTGCGAGCTATTTGGAGTTTATTGATTAAAATTTATTTATTATCAATCAAAGATATTATACACTAAAAGCTAAAGCGGAAACGAATATGCACCGGGATAATTAATGTAAAATGACCAGCAATATCAACAATAATCTATCGGTCAATATTATCTGACATATATAAAAAAATAATATGATATTTAGCAATTTTTTCTTCTGCCAATCTTCATCACTCCAATTGTTAAATCTTCGGGGATTGCGTAGGACCTTCCAGATTTCGAAATCGTTTGAACAGAACCTCTGAAATAAATAGATACGAAACCATCTTTCTTGTAAATATTGCTAATTTATTTTTTTTTTTTAAATCTTTCCTGTGCATCGCCCCTTCCCTCACAGCCCAGGTACTAAAAAAAAAGGATGGCCGTGTCAATTCACATGAACGCGTACGGATCAGAGGCCGTATTCATGAACGTTTACCGTACGGTTAAAAAACATTATTTAACGTACTAAATTGCTTCATACCGAATTTTGAAGTTTTTGAGCCCTCCATTTAACTATTCTACATTTCTAGCAAGTCTCTACAGATGTTGAAATCATAAAATTGGAGCAAAAATCACGAAAATAGTTGCATGACGTTCAAACTGTATAGTTTCGTAAATCAAATTAACATTTTCACAACTGGAACCAAAGCCGAAACCAAGTTCTTGAAAATTCTCCTCCATTTTATGGCACAGATTCACCGAAATACAGGCAGCAGCTAAATTCCTGCGATTTTTTAAACGATTGCACACAAATTTCTACATCTTTGTGCGAAAATTTTTTCCGATGGCCGGGCGCGTTTGAAATCCATTCAATTTTTTAAAAACTTTTTGCGCGTTTGTTTTATTAATGAAACAACTCACTAAATTTTTGCCATCTTCTTTGATTCGTCTGCGACGAGCAGTGTTTCTGTAAACAATCAATGTGCTTTTTAAATTTTATTATGGATTCGTAACGAAGCGACACTTTAATTCACGTTTTGTTCGAAAAAGTCAACAGTTTTCTATCACCCAGAGTCACTCCGTCACGAATCCGCTATATTTGGCTTACCTTCTTCGATTTTCACGGTCGCAATGCTTCGCAATAGGTCTCCTGATCTGAAAAACAAAAACATTTTTAAAGAATTGATAAAATATGAACAAAAATAACAAAAAATAGGAGAAAAAATAATTAAAAAAATAGCTACCTATAGAAATAATGCAAACGTGCTCCAGTGACATGAGTGGGCCATAGATACACTATCGAGCTATCGCAAGGCAGAGAAAAGATAGATCTATCAGCGAGTCACTAGCTGATTTTTAGCTGCGGTTGATGTATCGTGCATTCACCATAGACTTTCATTTGTAATAGATACACCGCATTTCTGCTGTGTAACACACAGAAGGCCGGCGGTTCGAGCCCGCCCGAGATCAAACTTTTTTTTTGTTCGACTACAAAACTGTTTTATGTTTAAAAATTAACATTTAAATATGCCGGAAATCGGTAACAGTTTCATATTTCCGGTTTTCCAGAAAAACTCGGTTATCCGGTTTTCCCCGTTTTCCGGAAACATTTTTTTGAATATCCTTCTTTCGGAACAATTTTCTATCCGGTTTTTCCGTAAAAAAATACAAATTTTTTTTCGGTTATCCAAAAAAAAATTGAGAAAAGTTTCCGATTTCTGGTTTTCCGGAAAGGTCATTTTCAGAAATAAAAAAAAACATGAAAAAATTTTGGAAAAAAATATGTTAAGCCGGTATTCCGGAACACTTTTCTAATGCGCGGTTTTCTGGATTTGCGAAAAAGAAAATTCGAATATCCGGTTTTCCGGAAAACTTGGAAAAAATTTCAGATTTCCGGTTTTCCGGAAAAATTCTGGACATCCGGTTTTCCAAAGAAAAAATCGAGAAGATATCCGGAATTTTTTTTCCGGAAGACCAGCCAATCAAATTCTTTTTTTCCGGAAAACCGGATAACTGATAATGAGACTTTTTCCGGAAAAACCGGATAAAGTTATTTTTTTTTAATTTTATTTCCGGGAAACCTGACTTTTGAAGTTTTTTTTTCCGGATAACCGGATATCCGGAATTTTTTTTCCGGAAAACCAAAACCGGTTCAAATTTTTTTTTTCATGTCTTTCACACCTTCCACTTTTTTTTTCAATTTTTTTGCTGGTTACCATCTGCTCCCTCTCTCTCTCTCTCTCTCTCGCGCTCGCCCAAAACTTGTAAGAGACGCAGAAAGGGGCGGGGTTTACGGCAAGAAATATTTTTTTTTATTTACATCAAATTCATAAAAAATCCAAATTGTACCAGCACATACATGAGTGTCTCCTCTATTCTTAAAATTAGCAATAAAGTTCACAAAATTTGCTCCCGGAGCTCTGGAGTTGGCAGCCAGGCAACTCGGAGAAAAACTGCCAGTGCTGACAGGTTTAGGGTCTCGAAGACGACGAGGAAGAGGTAGTCGAAGCGCGAGAAAACTCGCGCCCATTCTTTTTCCACCTGTAATTTGAAATTGTCGCTTTTTGTCTGACTGTCTAACTTTTGCCTAACTGTCTAACTGTTTTGTCTAACAGTCTAACAAGTGTCGAACTGTCTAACAGTCTAACTTTCTTGTCTAACTGTCTGACAGCTTTGTCTAACAGTCTAACCTTTGTCTAAAATGTTTGTCTAACTGTCTAACTTTCTTTTTTTCGCCTTTCGCTCACCAATTTCTTATTCGCCTTCATGTCCGCTTTCCGTCGCATGCTTCGATGCGAATCCGCAATTTCCTCCATCATCATGCATATCGATTGAATTTCGGGCACTTTTGAGTACATTAGACTGAAAATGCATTTTTGAAATTGTCCAAAAGGAGTACACGAGGTCGCTTGTAATTTTTTGCGTAAAATGCGTTAATATTAGTTTTTAAGTTTTAAAATCGACATTTTGATATTTTAAATAGAAAAAATGTGAAAAAAATTTTCAACCTCGTGTACTCCTTTTGGACAAGATGAAAAAAACATTTTTTTTTGAAAATTTTTTTTTGTTTTTTTTTCAAATCAAAAGCTGGTTTTTATGCAATTCAAACACAAAAACGATTAAAAACTCACTCGTCACACTCCTGACTGAACCGATAATTGTGCACACCGCGGAAAATTGTCGACCGCCTTTTACGGTACTCGTTGAGAAACATCAAGCGTAATAGACGTTTGGAGGGCATTTGTTCTGAAAATTAGAGGTTTTTGCTTAAGGGATCAAATTTTTGTGCGTGTTAAAACTACAGTAACCTGGAAAAATTGAAAAAAAAAGTTTTAAAAATATTTTTAAAAAAATTCCGTTTCAAAAAAATTTTTTTTTAAATTTTTTCTCGAAAATGACGTCATAGAGGTGTATATATTTTATATCAAAAAATAGAGAATTGTCTGAAAAACGTTGTGACAAAGTTTCAGAAACTGCTAAGGAACAGTTTTTGAGAAAAACATTTTTGTAAAAAATTTTTTTTTTTCAACATTTTTTAATTTTTCTCGAAAATGACGTCATACAGGTGTATAATTTTTATATAAAAAATTAGAAAGTTGTCTGGAAAATGTTGTGGCAAAATTTCAGAAACATCTAAGAGACAGTTTTCGAGAAAAAAATTTTTGAAAAAAAAAAATTTTTTTTAATTTTTTTTTCAACATTTTTCAATTTTTCTCAAAAATGACGTCATACAAGTGTCTAACGTTTACATCCAAAAATTAAAAATTGTCTGAAAAACGTTGTGGCAAAGTTTCATAAACTTCTAAGAGACGGTTTTCGAGAAAAATTTTTGAAAAAAATTTTTTTTAAATTTTTTTTTTCAACATTTTTCAATTTTTCTCAAAAATGACGTCATAAAAATGTCTAACTTTTACATCAAAAAATAGAGAACTGTCTGGAAAACGTTGTGACAAAGTTTCAAAAACTTCCAAGAGACAGTTTTCGAGAAAAAAAATGTTTGAAAAAAAAAAAATTTTTTTCAAACATTTTCAAAAAATTTTTTGTTCACCTTTTTGAATATAATGCCTGCTGACCGCCAAAAACGCCATGGATATGCCAACAGCAACAGCGCAAAGCACAATAACCACCAGAATATAGTAGCCCAAGAGCGGAATGTCGTTGGATTTCGGCATGGCTCCCGCCACGATTCCCAGGAGTACGGTCATTGCGAGGAGGCTTCCAAGGCCTAGGGATACCTGGAAATGGCGTATTTTAAGATATTTCTAAATGAGAATAGAGACTTGTGCTTAAAATTTAAAATTTTGAATTTTTAAAAAAATTAAAAAAAAATTTTTTTTTGGAAAAATAAAATTTTCCTAAATTTTCAAAAAATCGATAATTCAATGAAAAGTCATGCAAAAAACTTTGAAAACTGAAATAAAGCATGCAAAATGACAGAAAAATCACTAAAAATAGGGTGTGCAAACTCACATTTTCGTTACTTTGACTCTAGAAAATTTGTACGTTTTTTTTCTTTTTTTTTCTTTCTTTTAATGTTTTATTTTGATTTTATAGTTATCACAGCAATCAATCATACAGTCAGTCAGCTATTCAGTCAGAAAAGGGAAGATTCACAACAGATAAACTCAGGTTTTTTAATTTTTTGTGTTTCAAAAAAAAAAAAAATTTTTTTTTCAAAAATTTTCAAAAATAATTTTTTTTATAGAAAAGGAAGGCATAGAAGAGAAGAGCTCAAAATTTAATTTCGAACATACTAAACACACCTTTTCATTGCGCGGACCATCATTTGAACCAGGGCTGAAAATGCCGAGAATCGAGAGTGCCGAGATCAGAAAAGTGGGCGCCACGATGACGGTGATATAGTAGATTGGGCGGCGTTGGAGGTGGAAGATGTAGTGGATCTAAAACGTGAAAATATGGAAATTGTGTGTGAAACATGCTTCAAAAATTTGGAGGTTAAAATTTAATTTTGAAAAAAAAAATTTTTTTTTTTTTGGAAAATTTTCAAAAAAAAATTTTTTTCTCAAAAACTGTCTCTTAGAAGTTTCTGAAACTTTGCCACAACGTTTCCCACGTATTTTTTTAAATTTTAAAGTTGAAACTAGACACTTCTATGTCTTCATTTTTGAGGAAAATGTCAAAATATGAGAAAAAAAAAATTTTTTTAATTAATTTTTCAAAAAAAAAATTTTTTTTTCTCAAAAACTATCTTTTAGAAGTTTCTGAAACTTTGCCACAACGTTTTCCTGGCAATTTTCAAAATTTTAAAGTCAAAACTAGACACTTCTATGACTTCATTTTCCAGAAAAAATCGAAAAAAATTTTTTTTATTTTTATTTTTCAAAAATTTTTGAAACAGTAAAAAAAAATTATTTTGCTTTGAAAAACTCACCTCAACTCGTGATTCTCCTTCCTCTTCAAACGTCATGTGACGGACTGTCACATTGAATAAAAACCATTCGGCGTTTCCCTGAAAAATTAACATTAGCCATTTTCCACAAAGCCCCGCCCCCTTTCTAGTCCAAAAACCACATTTTCAAAATGGGCGTGGCTTAATTATTTTAGTATTTTACCGTAAAATAAGAATCCCTAGGTGGTTGCGTAGCATTCACTATCATCTCGTTGACGTTTAAAAGCGGAGAAGCCAGGGCGACGGCACAGAATTGGCAATCGAATGGAAATGCTTGGGTTTGAATGCGACAGATTGCTTGTACGTATTGGGGAATGTTGATCTGGAATGTTTATTCAATAGTAAATTCCGAAAAAAAAATGGTTTTATTTTTTTCAATTTTTTACTGTTTCAAAACTAAAATCAGTAGCAATTTTTAAATTTTCAAACATTCGTTATCAAAAATCAGGTAGCAAAATCAGAAAAATTTTTTTTTTAATTCCGGAAAACCGGATGACCGATTTTTTTTTCCCGGAAAACCGGATATCCCATTTTTTTCAAAAATATTTTTCCGGGAATCTGGTTATCCAAACTATTTTACCCGGAAAGCCAGGTAGTCAAAACCAAAAAAATTAACAATTCCGGAAAACCGGATGTACGAATTTTTTTCCCGGACAACCGGATATCCTTTTTTTAAAACTATTTTGCCGAAAAACTGGTTATCCAAACTATTTTACCTAAAAAGCCAGGTAGCCGAAACCAAAGAAATAACAATTCCGGAAAACCGGATGTACGAGTTTTTTCCCGAAAACCGGATATCCGAAATGGTTTTTTCCGGAAAACTGAATTCTCTCCCTTTTGTTTGAAGTCTGGTTCTTTGAAAATAATTTTTTGGATTTTTTTTTGGAATACCGGATATCCAATTTTATTCCGGAAATCCAATCCGGATATTCAATTTTTTAACGGAAAATCGGATGTCGAGGTGCTTTTTCCACCGGAAAACGAAAACCGAATGTCTCAAAATCTTTTCCTTGTTTGAAAATGACTTCCCGGAAAACCGGATACATGGAATTTTTTCCAACATTAAAAAAAAATTACTTTTTTTTTAGGAAAACCGGAAACCTGTAATAAAAATGTTTTTGAAAGTTGGGATAAAAACTATTTGTTCCGGAAAACCTGTTAACCGAAAATGTATTTTTCCAAAATTTTTTTTTCCGGAATATTGGATATACGAAATATTTTTCCGGATTGCTGTACAGTATAGTTTTTTTTGTTTTTCGGAAAACCGGTTAACCGAAACAATTTTTTCCAGTTTTTCTTTCCAAAAAACCTGAATATTCGAAATCATTTCCGGATGACCGTACAACATTTTAAGAAAGATTTTTCCGGAAAACCTGATAAACCAAATTCTTTTTTCGGAATTTCGGTCAATTGAAGTTTTTTAATGTTCTACCGGGAAACCGGATAAATTTTTTTTCCGGAAAACCGGATGACCAAAAAAAAATTTTTTTTTTTTTGGAAACTAAAAAACCAAAGCCTGCTCAGCACTAACCTTAATCCTTCCATTATGATACAACCGGACGTCTGCTCGATTTTCAGTCAACATGTCTTTGGATTCCAGGCTGAAAATTTTTGATTTTGACAATTTTTTTTTGTAGGAAACTCACCTATTATAAACAAAAAGTTTAGGTATCCAAACCATATTCTGGGGGACAATAACCTCCCGTTGTCCCCGATATTTTGACGGGTCCCACACCAAACGACCGTCATACCAGCGCTGAGTGTGGGAGATTACGTAGGCGGCTAGCTGCTGGTTTTCTTTCTGAATTGTACTTATTTTTTTGAGAAACTTCAATTTAAATTTAAAAAAATTAGTATCTAAATAACCTATCCAGCCAAAAAAACTGAAACAGAAAAAAAAATTTCAAAAAAAAAAATTTTTTTTTTGTTGCTGTTTCAAAATCTCACCAACGACTCACCAACTCGATCAATATTCCCAGCACTATCGTCATATTCACCAGAACGGGTCCTTGCACAAAAGGAAGCACTCGCCGGTCGTAGCCGACAAATATGTCGTTGAGAATTGCAGACGTTTCGTTGTCTGGGAATTTTTTTTTTTGATAAAAAAACTTTTTTTCTCGAAAAATGCATCTTGGAACTTTCTGAAACTTTGTCACAACGTTTTCTTGATAACTTTCTGGTTTTTGATCACAAAATGGTGCATCTTTATGACGTCATTTTTTAGAAAAGTTTTTAAAAAAATCTGAAAAAAAAAACTTTTTTTCTTCAAAATTTTCAAAATTAAAAAAAAAAATTTTCTCGAAAACTTTCTCTTAGAACTTTCTGAAAATTCGCCACGACGTTTTCCAGATTATTTTCAATTTTTTTATAACAAAACTATACACCTCTATGTCTTTGTTTTTGAGAAAAGTTTTAAAAAAATATATTGAAAAAAAATTTCAAAAAATTCAAAAAAAAATTCTCGAAAACTGTCTCTTAGAACTTTCTCAAACTTTGGCACAACGTTTTTCAGGTTATTCTCTATTTTTTGACATCAAAACTATACACTTGGATGACGTCCTTTTTGAAAAAAATTGAAAAAAAAAACTAATTTTCAAAAAAAAAATTTTTTTCCAAAAAAAATGTTTTCTCGAAAACTGTCACTTAGAAGTTTCTAAAACTTTGTCACAACGTTTTTCAGATAACTCTCTGAACTTTGATGTATAAACTAGTTACCTTTATAACGTCACTTTCAAGAAAAATTGAAAAAATTCCAAAAATTTTTCAAAAAATTCCAAAAAAAAAACATTTTCAAAAATTTTTTTCTCAAAAACTGTTTCTTGGAACTTTCTGTAACTTTGCCACAACGTTTTCCAGGTTATTCCCAATTTTTTTATAACAAAATTATAAACCTCTATTTCTTTGTTTTTGAGAAAAGAGTTGCCGGTGGCAAGTCCTCCACCCAAACCCCGTTTATTCTCGGCCTTCACGTATCAGCGCCACGGCACTCCGTCTAGACCGCCATACACGCTATTAAGTGCCACAAATAAAATAAGTTTAAGTTCACGTGTTTTTACGCGGTTTAGTGTCACGTGTTTATTATTTATTTTTGAGCGGCTCATTGGGTCATTCAGTTCTCGTTTGTTTTGTTTTGCTTTTTCTTTTGTTTCTTTTCTCTAACTTTTAGCTTAATAAAAGCTTTTCCTCTAAACCCGTCTAAACCTCCCTCCTTATTCTATATTGGAACCCAACTACTAAAGTTTTAAAAAATATATTTTTTAAAAATTTCAAAAAATTCAAAAAAAAAAACAATTTCTCGAAAACTGTTCCTTGTAACTAGCTTAAACTTTGCTACAACGTTTTTCAGAAAATTCTCTGTTTTTTGGCACTAAAATTACACACCTGTATGACGTCATTTTTGAGAAAAAATTGCAAAATATTGAAAAAATTTTAAAAAATTTCAGAAAAAAAAGTTTTTTTTCGAAAATTTTTTCTCGAAAACTGTCTCTTAGAACTTTTTAAAATTTTGCCACAACGTTTTTCAGACAATATTCTATTTTTTGACACTAAAATTATACACCTGTATGACGTCATTTTTGAGAAAAAAATTGCAAACAATTGAAAAAAAATTTCAAAAATTGAAAAAAAAAACATTTTTTTCAAATTTTTTTTTCGAAAACTGTCTCTTAGAACTTTTTGAAACTTTGTCACAACGTTTTCCAGATAATTCTTAATTTTTTGCCACTAAAATTATACACCTGTATGACTTCATTTTTGAGAAAAATTAAAAAATTTCGAGAAAAGTTGAAAAAATCCGAAAAAAAAAACATTTTCTTACCCATTTTTTTGTTCTCAATGGAATCGTTTGTCCTGCTAAAAAATTGTAACATTTTTGTCAATTATTATTAATTGCATAACAAGAAGAAAAAAATAATAAATCATGAAGATTTTTGAAAATTTTTGAAAATTTTCAAAAAATTTTCAAAAAAAAAAAATTCAAAATTCCCCATTTTTTATTCATTAATTAACAGAAGCGGGGGGACGGAAAAGAGGGAAAAAGTTGGAAAATAATGTTTTGTTTTTTCTCACTCTTATTGAAAACAAAACACAGGAACGCAAAAAAAAAAAGAAAAAAAGCGAAAAATAAGTGAGTGGGACCCAAGAAAGGATGGAAATTAACGGCGGGTAGCTGGCTATAGGGCTCTAAAAGAAGAGTAAAAAACAGGAAGTTTTTTTTAAACTAATATCTGGAACTTATTAGAACTCAAAAAATGTACTAAGATGCCAATTATTGCAAGTAAAAATTAAAAATTTTTTTTTTTTTAATTGAAAAAAAAAATTTTAAACGTCTCACAACGAAAAGAAAAGGGGCGGAGGAGCATGCTGTGACACTTTTTTTGTTTTTGAATATTTATTAGGCCCGGTATTGCCAAAAAACGCATCAAAAACAAGTATTTTGAAGTAAAAAACCCCCATTCCGAAATCTGACCTCCCGTAAATCGACACCCCAAGCCAAGTCCCGCCCCCTTACCGCAAATCACTCTCCAAACATCCTAGACTCTTTTCTATGGCTAGAAATCAAAGATTATTAATTTTTTTTTTCTTCCCTCCTTTGTCGCATTCAGAATGAACGGAAGTATGTAATTATGGTTGGATGAACTTGAAGAATAGAAAAAAAAAATAATATTTACTTTTTTGTGATGTTTGTAAGTGTCTAGTTAGGGAAACTATGATGTTATACTGTATTCAAAACAAACAAAAATAGTGCTTGACTTTCTAATATTGATTTTTTGAATTTTTGAATTTTCGAAAAAAAAATTTTTTTTTTTAATTTTGAATTTCAATTTTTTATGAAACCGAAAAAAATATGGTTTTTTGTTTTCTGTTTTTTTTCATTGCATCACTTACTAAGCCTAGCTAAGCAATAGATTAGAGCTACCTAACTGGAAATTTGATATTGATATCCCTAGCACATCAGGAATTATAAAAAAGTATAAATTAAAATTTTTTTTTATTTCCAGAGATCAGGCAATGAAAAAGAAAAACAATAGTGTTCCTCTAGGAGTTAATAATTCAAAGGAAGGCGTCAATATTTTTTCTTATTTACTCACCGGGTGGGTGTCCATTATAAATGTGCTCTTTTAGAAATTTTGAATATTGACACCCCGCTTGCCCAGCCGGTTAGGGTTGAGTGATGTGGTCTAGGAAGTTGTGAAAACTATGTTTTTGTTTTTGTTTTTAGTGCAATTGAAATGTTAAAAAACACATAAGTAAAAAAAATGTTTTCCAAAAAATTTATGAAAAAAATTTGTCAAAAAAATTTTTTTTGCCCAACATTTTTGAAAAAAAAAAATTTTTTTTCTCAAAAACCGCTTCATAGAAGTTTCTGAAACTTTGCCACAATGTTTTCCACAATATTTTTAATTTTTTAATATCAAAGTCATACACTTGTATGTCTCCATTTTTGAGAAAAAGCAGTTACAAAATATTTGCAAATTTAAAAAATTCCAAAATTCAAAAAAAAAATATTTTTTTTTCTCGAAAACGGCTTCTTAGAACGTTTTGAAACTTTGCCACAATGTTTTCCAGACAATTTTCTGTTTTTTGATATCAAAACTAGACACTTCCATGTCTCCATTTTTGAGAAAAAGCAGTTACAAAATATCGAAAGTTGAAAAAATCCAAAAAAAAAATTTTTTTTCTCAAAAACCGCTTCTTAGAATTCTTTAAAACTTTTTCACAACGTTTTCCGAATAATTCTTTATTTTTTGACATCAAAATCATACACTTTTATGTCTCCATTTTTGAGAAAAATTAGGTACAAAATATCGAAAAGTTGAAAAATCCAAAAAAAAAAAATTTTTTTTTCTCGAAAACCGCTTCTTAGAACTTTTTGAAACTTTTCCACAACGTTTTCTAGATTGTTTTCTATTTTTTGACATAAAAACTATACACCTCTATGTCTTTGTTTTTAAGAAAAATAATACAAAAATTGAAAAAAAATGAAAAACGTTTTAAAAACTTTGGCAAAAGTTTTTTCTCGAAAACGGCTTCTTAGAATTTTTTGAAACTTCGCCACAACATTTTCCACAATATTTTTAATTTTTTTAATATCAAAGTCATACACTTGTATGTCTCCATTTTTGAGAAAAAGCAGTTACAAAATATTTGAAAATTTAAAAAATTCAAAATTCCAAAAAAAAAATTTCTTTTTCTCAAAAACCGCTTCTTAGAAGTTTCTAAAACTTTGGCACAACATTTTCCAGGCTAGTTTCAATTTTTTGCTATAAAAACTAGACGCTTCTATGTCTCCATATTTGAGAAAAAGCAGTTACAAAATATTTAAAAATTTTAAAAATTCCAAAATTCCAAAAAAAAAATTTTTTCTCGAAAACCGCTTCTTAGAAGTTTCTGCAACTTTGGCACACTGTTTTCGTAACTATTTTAAATTTTTTGTTATTAATACAAGACACCTTTATGTCTCCATTTTTGAGAAAAATTAGGTACAAAATGTTGAAAAATTCAAAAATTCAAAAAAAAAAAATTTTTTTTTCGAAAACTACTCCTTAGATCTTTCTGAAACTTTTCTACAACGTTTTCCAGATAATTCTCTATTATTTAATATCAAAACTGGACATTTTTATGCCTCCATTTTCGAGAGACGTTACAATTTGAATGCGGCACAAACTCTGCGTCAAGGTTCTGGTAGAACGGCCCAATTTCGCTGCGTACATGATTTTTGATAGGTTTTTGATGACAATTTTTTGCTATTTATCACATTAAACAGACAGAACACTCAGACTATAGCCCAAATAGTGACAGATAAAAAACCAAAAAACCCCCCAAATTTCATAAAAAGTTCCAAGAACCTTAAAAAAACGAGTGGGCGTGTCGTCCTTCATTCTATCTCGTCGGGGTTCTTTTTATTGAATTTGGACCCATTTTCGTCATCCTTTCCTTGTCTAGAAATGTTCCAAAAATCTTCAGTTGTTTGGCCTTTTTAAGTAACAAAAAAAGAGAGAAGAAAAAAAAAGAAGACAGGCAATTCGATGTTTTCACCAAAAATGGAAATTTTCCGGAAATTTCTCCTTAAAATGTCGCTTTTTTGTGTGTGTTTTGTGGTATAAAGGGGACTAACATGTGTGAAAAAAAATGAGGATCTTTAAATTTTCAAAAAATAATTTTAATTCGAAAAACTTTTAAAACGGAAAATTCAAAATTTTAAAATTTTTCCCTGGGAGTTTTTGACCCGGATATAGGCAGATAGCCTAAAATGACGCAAATGGCTAATAGCCGTGTAAATTTTGATTAAAAAAAACAATTGAAGTAACAGAAAATATTAGTATAACTCTGATAAAATAACTGAAAAAAAAAGCTGAAAAAAAATTTCGAAAAAAAAATTTTTTTTTTCGTAACATTATAATCGCATGGGATTCCTAATTTTTCAGGGAGAGTTATTATTAGATTTATTAACATTTTTTTTGCTAGTTAGCTTACAAGGGAAGTCATTTTGGCCGGGCTTTGAGATCTTTATGAAACTTGTGTCATAGGTAGTCCAGACCCTCCTGAATCGAAATCAGTTAAAAAAACTGCGGGTTTTGCCGTCTTCTGGAGTTATGACGTCTTCAAGATGGAGCGAAAAGGGGTGCCACCTTTATAAACGCTCGCTTCCCTTCTTCCAAACAGCGAGGTGGTGGCCGACACAGGTGGTGGGAGATAATGCCAAAACGGATCCGAAACGGATGGGACGTGGATTGGATCCATATATGATCCGATATAGATCCACGCGCCCCCGTGGAGGGAGCGTGGATTGTTTTGGCGTGGGTCGCCGTGGATCCACGCCGGCGTGGGGGAGGATGGAATATATATGGAGGGCGCGTGGATCCGTGGGAGAGTGGAAACATATCGGATCCCATATGGATCCACGTGTCCCTCGTGGAGGGCACGTGGAATTTTTTGACGTTATGGAGAATGGATCCGCGTTCATCTGAAGCAGGGCGCGTGGATGTTAGGCTCTATTAGAAGAGCAGGCAACTTGGTAATTGACCATTGTAGCCCCCCTAGCTGATATCGACCACCAAGGATCGGCTTAGCACAGGCTGACTTTGGTCCGATTTACTCAGTGGTTTGTAAAAAAACCTGGCAGTTATCCTGGTATATGAGTGAACTAGTATAATAACTAGTATAGAATTGTGTCGAAATAGAACTTGACGCGAAACCGCGTGGAATAGAACTGTTCGGAAATGAAACTGTTCCGAAATAGAACCGCGTGAAATAGAACTGTTCGGAAATAGAAATGTTCCGAAATAGAACCGCGTGAAATATAACCCAGTCAATAAATCGAAAACAGGTCACGCCACTGATTGTGAGTGGAACTTTTTCTGTTTGGCTATTTATTCAATAGTCTTCACCCAATCGTGCTAAAACGCGCTAAAACTATGTACAGTTCTATTTCACACGGTTCTATTTCGCGTCAAGTTCTATTTCACACGGTTCTATTTTGAAAAGGTTCTATTTCGAGGTAGCGCCTATTTATCAGATAGAAGCGAAAATCGACCGACATCGAAAAGCAATCCCAATTAATTGAAGCATCTAATAGAAGTGCACCATTCATAGCTCTTTCTACCATTTTTGTCGCTTTCGAAATAAGGAAAAGCTTCGAATCAGAACTTTATCAAAACAGAACTGTCCCGAATCAGAACCGTTTTCTTTCCAAATGGATACGTGTCAAAAGTGTTGTATAATAATAAGCTAAATCAAATTCTCCAGTACAGAACAAGTATTTGTAATACCGTATTTACTCTATTTGTCCGGCATGCCGGCTTATTGTTTGAACCTACTGCTTGAATGCCGGCCAGTTAGAGTGAATACCACATAATTCATTTTCCACATTTGTGGCTCATAAAATCTTTTTTTTTTCTTTTCCAATTACGTTACTGATTTCACCTTTACCATAGTTCTAATTTGGAAACGTTTTGATTCGAGATAGTCGGGGGGACTACGATGGTGAGGGACTATACTTATATATGCTGGGGTGGGGGCTTATATCCCACGGCAGACATATGAAGTAAGTTTTCGTGAAATTACGTCTTAAAATAATAAAATCCACGAAAAACTGGTGTCACCACGCTACGCCCCGCCCCTTTCCCGTGCAAAACATAAGGGCCGGCGAAACCCGTGAGGTGTCGGTCCACATGGGAAGGCATACCCGCCGCCTGCGCAAGTGTTGCAAGGTATTTGGTTAGAGAATTCTGAAGGGTGGGTGGGGAGCTCTGGATGAAGGCTCCGTGGCACGGTGCCACAGAGCTCACCGGCTATTTTTGGTTGTCTGGATACATGTGCTCATTGAGCATCTTGAGTGAAATCAAAAAATGGAAAATTCAGGAAGTCTAGAAAATATCCACGTCCCATCCGTTTTTGATCCGTTTTCAGTCCACGCTCCCACGTCCGCATCCTATCCGTGGGAGCGTGGATCCTAATAGGATCAAAATCGGATACATATAAAATTCCTATAAATTCCACGTCCCATCCGTTTCGGATCCGATATGGATTTGAAGCCCTTCACCTGTGCGAGGGGGTGAGAGCGCGCTCTGTGAATATGACCATGCGTGTTCGACCCCCACTCTCTGGCGATTTTTGTTTTTTCTTTTTTGCATACATGCCTTCTTCAGTTTTTCGTATTTTTATGGACATTTATGGTCTCATGATGGGTTTTCGAACATTTCCAGTGTGTTCAAAGACGTATTGATTGTAAATGGCTATAATAAAAATGTGTCAATGAACAAGTTATAAATGGCATGTCATACAAGTCATATTATGAAGAAAAAAAATTGGCGATCGACTTCTTTAAAACGTTTTCTTCTACTCTTTCATGCCAAGCAACACACTTCATGTTGATTTGTGGAGCAGTTAGAAAATAAAGCTGCAATCGACAGCGTGACCCCGCCAACCCAATTGGACAAAACGATGATCATACCACCAAGCTGCACGGGAAACATTCAAGTTTTTGGATGTCGGCATTTTTAATGGGTCCGAAAGGGTTAAGTACATTACTGGGCAAATGCAATTTTATTGACTACAAAATTAACCGGAAAGACAAAACATTGAAAATGCTTGTGGCTGTCTACAAAAGATTTTGGTCGTCTACAGGTAGATTTATCATCCGAGAATCTTTCATCAAATGCCTGCACTGTGACAATCTTCTCTGTATTGACCATTTTGGTGAAATAAAAACACGAATGTTAATAATATTTTGTTTTCTTTCTATTTGCTTCACGATCACACATCTATTTTTACAACTTGTTCATCGACATATTTTTATTATAGCCATTTACAATCAATACGTCTTTGAACACACTGGAAATGTTTGAAAACCCATCATGAGACCATAAATGTCCATAAAAATACGAAAAACTGAAGAAGGCATGTATGCAAAAAAGAAAAAACAAAAATCGCCAGAGAGTGGGGGTCGAACACGCGTGGTCATATTCACAGAGCGCGCTCTCACCCCCTCGGCCACCACCTCGCTGTTTGGAAGAAGGGAAGCGAGCGTTTATAAAGGTGGCACCCCTTTTCGCTCCATCTTGAAGACGTCATAACTCCAGAAGACGGCAAAACCCGCAGTTTTTTTTAACTGATTTCGATTCAGGAGGGTCTGGACTACCTATGACACAAGTTTCATAAATATCTCAAAGCCCGGCCAAAATGACTTCCCTTGTTAAGATTATCAAAAAATAGAAAATTTTTGAAAAAAACATTTTTTTTTTTTTTGGAAAATTTGAAGCAAAAATTCAAAATTTTCAAAATCGTTACATTTTCAAGATTACTGTGGTTTTTCAACGGTTTTAATATAATTTGACAACAAAGTAAAATTAAATAATGAAAAATGCAGGGAAACTAACGATTATCACCTAAAAAATGAAGAAAAGAAAGTTTTTTTTTTGGATTTTTAAAAAATGTTCAAAAATTTTTTTGAGAGTTTTGTGAGAGCTGGCGCAGCAGGCTTGATTCATTATAATTATTAATAAAGTGTTCTTGTTTTAAGTAGCACGGTTTTCAAATTTAAATGTCAGAAAAACAGAAAAAAAAATTAAAACATTTTTTTTTGATTTTTGAAAATTTTTCAAAAAAAAATTTTTTTTTTTGAAAGTGGAGAGAGAGCTGCCCCAGCAGGCTTGTTTTGCTATAAAATTTAAAAAGTTTTTCTTCAAATTCCCACAATTTTTGCAAGTGAATTTCTGCAAAAAAATTCCAAAAAAAAAACAATTTGTTTTTTTTTTTTTTAACTTGAGGTTTTTGAGCAATTAGCCTCTTTTTATGTGATTTTCAATTTTAATCACTTACAAATACTCTGATAAAAACAACAAAACAACTCACGAACACAAATTGTCTCATTGACCAGAACCAGCGACAGGAGGCCCATAAATCGGTGGAGCATTTTTGGAAATTTGAATATCTGTAATTCATCTCATGAAACAGTGATTGAAATGCAATTGAATAGTGATTTAAGCGCAAAAAAAACCAAGAGAAAACATTTATTTACAGGTGAAAAAAACAAAAAAAAAATTTGAAAAAAAAATTTTTTTTTTCAATTTTTTTTTCAATTTTTTTTTGTAATTTTTTCTTCGAAAATCACACTTACGTTTATTTAAAAATAATATCTAACACACATATCAACTTAATTAAAACACAGGAAGGGAATAATGAGTGTGTGGTCTCTAAAATAAAAATTTTTTTCAAAATTTCCTAGAATTTGAGATTTTTGAGCACTGAAACCCCACTTGCCTGTTTTTCCTGGTTTAGAAGGTCTAGAAAATAATCAAATTAGCCTGGCTATGTTTTAGAGTAATTTTCAGCACACAAAAAACACTTTTTGGGGAAAAAGAAGCAAAAAAAAAATTTTTTTTTTTTGGAAATTAAGGAATAAAGTTCTTTGTTCGCGGTGGTGGGTAGACTAATTTGATGAGAGGAAATTGTGTAAAAACTAGGAAAAATAGAACAAAATAAAAGAAAATGTGAGGATCTTTTTTTGGAAAATAAAAATCCGAATCGCCTGGGGGTGTGAAACAGAAAATTTTGTTTCCCCATTTTTCTTTCTTTCTTCCTTTCTTTCTTTTTTTTCCAACGAATAATAAATAAGAGTATGCAAATTTTAAATCTTGCAGGAGGTCAAACTAGACTTGGACTTGTGAAAACTAGGAAAAAAATTGAAAAAAAATTTTTTTGAAAAAAAACTTTTTTTGAATTTTTGAAAAATTATTTTTCAGTCCCATTCTCAGTCCGAGTAAGATGCATACAGAGCATCAATGAGCAGGAAACAGCCGGAAAAATGAAAAAAAAAGAAAAAGAAAAGAAAATAAAGAAAGAAAAGAAAAAAAAGAAAAGAAAAATAAATTAGTCATTATTTAATTGGGAAATATGAATCTCGGATTCAAGGGTTCTGGGTTGAAGTTTGTGTATACTATTGCTGAAAATTGCGTGTTTAAACAGCAAAAAAAAAAAACATGGAAAGATAAAGATTGATTTTTTAAAATTTTTTTTAAAAAATGTTTCTTTTTAATTTTTTCAAAAATTTGTAAAAATTTTCAAACTCAATATTTTCATCCAAATAAAATTTAGGACCAAAGAACATAGGAGAGTTTCAGACACAATTTACAAAGTTTTCAGACCAACTGTCAGCCATTTTTTGACATTTTCAAAAAAATAAAAAAAAAAAACACAATTCAATTTTTCAAAAATTTGTAAAAATTTTCAAGCTCAATATTTCGGTCCAAACAAAGTTTAGGACCAAAAAGCATGTTAAGGAGTATTTTAAACACAGTTTCCAAAAAGTTTTGACAAACGTCTGGTCATTTTTAGACGTTTTCAAAAAAAATTCAAAAAAAAAAAAAAAATTTTTTTAATTTTTTCAAAATTTAAAAAAAATTTCAAACTCAATACTTTAGCCCCAATCAAATTTAGGACTAAAGAGCATGTCTAGGAGTGTTTCAGACACAATTTATAAAATTTTCAGACCAACTTTTGACCATTTTTAGATATTTTCAAAAAATAAAAAAAAAAATTTTTTTTCTCGAAATGTTTTCAAAAATTTTAAAAATTTTCAAATTCATAATTTTGATCCTAATTCAGTTTACGACAAAAGAGCATGTTTGGAAGCATTTTAGACACAATTTCCAAAGGTTTGGGACCAAATTTTAGTCATTTTTAGACATTTTAAAAAAATTTTCAAAAAAAAAAAAATGTTTTAATTTTGTCAAAATTAAAAAAAAATTTCAAACTCATTATTTTGATCCAAATCAAATTTAGGACTGAAGAGCATGTTTTGGAGTATTTTAGACACAATTTACAGAACTTTCAGGCCAACTTTTGACCATTTTTAGACATTTTTAAAAAATTTTCAAAAAAAAAATGTTTTTAATTTTTTAAAAATTTTTAAAAAATTTCAAACTTAATTATTTAGCCCCAATCAAATTCAGGACTGAAGATCATGTTTTGGAATATTTTAGACACATATTCCAAAAGTTTAGGACCAGTTTTTGGTCATTTTTAGACATTTTCAAAAAAAAAAATTTTTTTTGCAATTTTTTTAAAAATTAAAAAAAAAATTTCAAACTCAATATTTCGATCCTAATCAAAATTTTGGACTGAAGAGCATGTCTAGGAGTACTTTCAACACAAGTCTCAAAAAATTAGGGCTAGTTTTTGGTCATTTTTAGACATTTTCGAAAAATTGTCAAAAAAAAATTATTTTTCTCGAAATTTTTTCAAAAATTTTTAAAAATTTTCAAACTCAATCTTTTGATTCAATGCATATTTAAGACTGAAAAGCATGTCCAGAAGCATTTTGGACACAATTTACAGAAATTTCAGGCCAACTTTTGACCATTTTTAGACAATTCTATGAAAAAATTTTTTTCAAAATTTTAAAATTTTCAAAAATTAAAAAAAAAAAGAGGATATGACTCATCGCGACCGACAATTCACGGTTTCCGACGTTCAACATGCTCTAAAACTAGCCTTCTTCAAAAATAACAACTGTGAAAAGCTCTGAAAAGCTCTGAAAAGCGTCCCGAGCAAAAATACAACAAAGAATTTTCTTGTCTCGCGCATTTCCTATGCACCACCTCTCCGCGAACCTCTTTCGTGTATTCTCGTCTGGAAAAGAAGCCAAAACGTCTTTTCAAATCAAAAATTCGTCAAATCTGCATTGGAAAAAGTTCACGCGCCAATGATCTTCAATTGCGATGTGTTTTTTTAATGAGCACGGAAATTGAGCCAATTCTGGGGGGTGGAGGGAGTTTTTGAGACAAGGAAGGAGGAAAAAGGATTGAAATTAAGAAAAAGGATGTTAAAAATGTAAAAAAACTGAAAAAAAAATTTTTTTTTTTTGAAAAAAATTTTTTTTTTTCAATTTTTAAAACTTTATTATTAATAAAAATTAACAAAAAAAAACACAACCAGTAAATCAATCAATATCTTCTTAACAAATTAATAGCAATAAATATAATGAATTCAATAAAAATTTAGAATTTATTTATTATCCGTCACAAATGAATACATTACAAATTAAATCAAAGAAAATAAATATATTGGGATAATAAAAGTAAAATGACCAGTCAGACCAGCAATAGTCTATCGGTCAAGTGTGGGGGGAAAGGGTTTCGAGCGGGAATGAGGCTATGCGCGCAGCAAAAGCCTCCGAATTCAGTCTTTTCGGGAATAATTTGACGACGTGGTTCCACAAGGACAGATTGTCGATTAGAAAACCGTGTGCGGAATTACCACAAGGAGTTAACATGTACGGACTTCTGGATGACCGGGACGCTTTTACACATAGTGGTAGGGACGGAAAGTGACATTCAAGGTTGACAATTTTAAAGTACATACGGAGCACGGATAAGATTCTTCGGTGAAAAGTGGAGATCATGTGAAATTGAGTTAATCTGTCAGTATACGATGAAAAAGACACGTTACATCGTTGCAGTACCCGTCTGGTGTAAAATCGTAGTGGATATTCGAGTTTTTTGGCTTGGGATACTGAGTGGAGATTTAGTAGTTCAGAACCGTATTCTAGAATTGGCTTTACATAAACATTATACAATTTAAAATAAAATTCGGGGGATTTTGAATGGAATGCTCGTAACAGTTGTCTGCATTTTAGTAATGATATGTTAGAAATATTATTTACATGTTTGTCAAATTTCAATTCGTTGTCAATTATAATTCCCAAGTCTCTGATAGAATTTTTTACATTTATTTCGAAGTTATTTACAAAGTATTTGGTGCGCGGATTCTTGCGGCCGAAGTGCACGACCGCCGTTTTTTGTTCGGCCAATTGGAGTCGCCACTTGTCACACCAATCTGCGACGAGGTTGATGCTGTGCTGGAGTGACGCTGGATTGGAGGAAAGTAGCTTCAAATCGTCGGCGAATGCGGTCACGTGGACATCGGGCGGAAAAATTTCGAGTAAGTCGTTTATATACATTAAAAAGAGAAAAGGCCCTGTCACGCTTCCCTGTGGAACACCAGAAAGAACGCTAATCGAGTTGGCTGAGACATAATTATCGATTTTTACGACGGATTTGCGATTTTCAAGAAAAGAACGAATCCATTGACATGCTTTTGCGTCGACACCGAAATTTTGTACTTTTGCCAAGAGAAGATTGTGCGGAACTGAATCGAACGCCTTTTTGAGGTCAAAATAGACGGCGTCAGCAAAACCGCCTTTTTTCGCTAGGATTTTGCGTATTTCGGTCGTCGACTCTAAAATTGCCAGTGTACAAGAGCGGCGATTCATAAATCCAAATTGATTTTTCGAGATTTTACCGTTAATTTGCTTCCGGATCGCTTCCAAGACGATTTTCTCAAACAGCCTGGCAAGTGGGTGAGTCAATGTAATTGGCCGATAATTGCCCGAATCAGTCAGACTTCCTTTTTTATGCAGAGGAATTATAGTGGAAGTTTTCCATTCCGTCGGAAAATGACTACTCGTAAAGGATTCAATAAAAATAAGAGAAAGCGGAACGGTGAGGGCGTGACAGCAACCTTTGATCAGAAAGAAATTGATTTTATCACTTGAGTAACCAAGTTTCGGTTTCAGAGCAAGGATGTGCTTCATGACGTTCACTGGCGAGAAGTCGGGAGATATTTTCGATGGATTTGGCGACGGATACGATGGAAACGCTGGTGACGGAGGCGTGAATGACAAGGAAAACGAACGGATAAATTCACGAGCAATCACTTTCGGATCGGTGACAATTTGGCCGGAAATGGAAAGAGTGATAGGCGGCGGGAGTGGCGAAATTCTGCGATTTATGAATTGGAAAAGTTCACGGCAATTCTTGGAACTTATCGCTTTTTTCTCGTCGTTCGCAAGTTTTTTCTTGATATTTTTTAGCTTACGATTTATCGATTTTTTGTTGAAGTTAGTCTTCAAGCGGCGTCGAAGCCTTCGGCTAAGATTGTTTTTCGACTGGTGCACGGGCGGACGAAATCGACATTTTGGCGTGTACGTTTCTATCAACTCATTGAAAATTCGAAGAAAGTGCGCAAGTTTCGAGTCAGGCGTTGCGAAGAATGACAGCTGACGCTCCCAATTGTATGAAAAAAGATGACGATTCAAAGCCGAGAAATCACATTTCCGGAACAATAGACGATCACGAGAAGCGTGAATATTCATAGGACGCGGATTATGGGCGAGCGAAAAACCAACTGATGAGTGGTCAGAGAGAATCAACGGCGGAACCTGTGAGCAACTCGTGAAGGAACTAGGACGATTTGTAAAAACCAAGTCGAGAAAATTGTTTCGGCCAGACGCGGCTGTTCTAGTCGGAAAGTGTACCATTTGGACCAAATCGTGCGAAACCATCAAATCTTTAAGAGAATCAGGAATCCCATTCGGAATTCTCAAGTCAGAAGACCAAGTAGCGTTTGGGAAATTGAAATCACCCAATATGTAGACATTCTGAACAGAGGAGCTGACGAGTTCGTTAATATTTGAAAAAAGTAAATTTGTTTCGATTGTTGAGCAGTTGGGCGGACGATAAATTAGAATAAATCGGGACTTGGAGGGTGGATGGTCAAAAGCCAGTATCTCACAGAAATGTTGTGAATAAAAAAAAATAAATATAAAAAAAATAAATTATGCCAAAAAAAATTTTTTTTTTCCACCTTTGCTCTTAAAATCCGCAATTCCTTCGCAATTTCAGCTTATCATACGGTATAATTATCAAAACAAATGACAAAATGATAAGACAAGTGCCTATAATGAACATGGGTGTCGCTTCCAGGCCGCGGAACAGAATGTCAATCACTGAAAAAAAAAAATTTTTTGAAAAAAAATTGTTTATATTTTTTTTGCGCCATGCTTTATGCGTTTTTTATGTGCCTTAAAATTCAGAAAAAATTGAATTTTATGGCCTAGAATATGCAAATTAATTACCGAGAAACTTTGGAAAAATTCGAAAAAAAAATTTTTTTTTTTTGAAAAATTTTCAAAATAAATTTTTTTTTTTTTCAAAATTGATTTTTTTTTTGCGCCTTTCTTTATGGACATTTTATGCGCATTAATGTGCATAAAATTTTGAACTTTACGATCTGGAAATTGTTAAATAATTACGGAAGAAATTTGGAAAAATTCGAAAAAAAAATAATTATTTTTTCAAAGTTTTCAAAAAAAACTTTTTGTTTCTTTTCAAAATTTATTGATTTTTCCATGTTTTTAATTGACTTTTCCTGCAAAATTTCTCAATTTTATCCCATTTAATATCTCAGGCAATTGAAAAAAAATATTATGAGAAATTTTAGTAATATTCTGAGAAATCGTCATATTGTAAGATTATACAATATATTTGGCTGGCGCATTTGTCTTGGCAGGAAAATGCGTCAGCAATGTTGCTAGCCCAATATTAGACAAGATATTTCAAGAAACACGAGATATCACAAGATATTGTAAGATTTCAAAAATCTTGTAAGATATTAAAAGAAATTCCAAGATTCTGTGAGAAATTTGCAATATTACAAGATTTTTCAAGATAATTCAAGAAATTGTGCAATATTGATTTTTTCATTAATCTATTTTTCCAATCGCGTTCTGCGCATTTCTGCCGTTTTTCTCTATATTTTAAGATTTTTTTCCACGTATTCGTTGATATTGCTTTTCACATATTGCCCATTCGCGAAAAAAGCAAGTGCGCTCCACGAAACTTACAATTAGTACTTCGTGGATTTAATTTTCGTCGCCATATTTTTTCAATTAACGTTTAAATTCAACGTGAAATGAAATAATTTGGCGACGAAAATGAAATCCACGAAGTACTAAGTTTCGTAGAGCGCACTTGCTTTTTTCGCGAGTGGACAATACTTTACTGTTTTCCTTCAATTCATTATTTTTCTGTGTTATGGACCTATTCATAGGAGAAAAAAAAAACGTTTTTTTTCCTATTCATAGATGTAAAAAAACGACAAACAATGTCGAAAAACGAATGGTAAACAAGTGTTTATTGGGTGCTACCTCGGAATAAAACTCGCTCGGAATAGAACTGTAGTGATATTGAACTTGCTTCGGAATAGAACTGTTCGGAATCGAACCGTTCGGTATAGAACTGTAGCGAAAAAGAACTGTAACGAAGTAGAACTGTTTGGAATAGAACTGTAGCGAAATAGAACTGTTTCGGAATAGAACCGTTTCGGAATAAAACTGTAGCGAAATGGAACTGTTTCGGTGTAGAACTGTAGCGGATTAAAACTGTTGCGAAAAAAAACTGTTTTGGAACAGAACTGTCCCGAAACAGAACTGTAGCGGAATAGAACTGTTTTGGAATAGAACTGTAGCGAACAGAACTGCCTAAAATGGAGCTGTACAAGAAGAACCGCTGCGCGAAATTGAACTCAATAACCTACCATGTACAACTGAATACTTATTCGAGCTGCTGTAGCTTTCCTGGGTCACTACAGCTCCACTTCAGGCGGTTCTGTTTCGCTACAGTTCTATTCCAAAACAGTTCTATTCCGCTACAGTTCTGTTTCGGGACAGTTCTATTTCGCTTTAGTTCTATTCCACTACAGTTCTATTCCAAAACTGTTGTATTTCGCTACAGTTCTAATTCGCTACAGTTCTATACCGAAACAGTTCTATTCCGAAACAGTTCTATTCCAAAACAGTTCTATTTCACTACAGTTCTATTCCGATCAGTTCTATTCCGAACAGTTTTATTTCGCTACAGTTCTATTTTACTACAGTTCTATACCGAAACAGTTATATTCCGAAACAGTTCTATTCCAAAACAGTTCTATTCCGAGGTAGCACCGTTTATTGACCATGATAGACCATTGATAGTGAGGAGGCGCAGAAAAGGGGGCGGGGTTTGCATGAACTAGTAAACAAGTCCGTTCCCACGGGGTTGTAAACATCTCTGTGCCTCCTCACTATCAATGGTCTATCATGGTCAATAAACACTTGTTTACCATTCGTTTTTCGACATTGTTTGTCGTTTTTTTTACATCTATGAATAGGAAAAAAAAACGTTTTTTTTTTGTTTTTTTTTTTCTCCTATGAATAGGTCCATTATTATCGAGTCAATTTTTTGTCGGTTTCACGTGAAAATTCTGCAAACACCAGTTATTTTTCAGAAACTAAAAATCCGCGTGTGGCCACACTCACTCAACTTTTTGGCTCTGGGACGTTTCGAAACCTGCCATTTCGAAACTAGGACGTTTCGAAACTTTTTTGCATTTTTGCTAATGGATTTTCGCCAATTGACACCAAAAAAACGCGGGCATTTGGTAATTATTTTTCGTTTTTATCAGTTTTTTTTTTTGGGAATTTGAATCCACTATTGTGTTTTCAATCGAGTTGCAGCATGAGAACGAGAGATAAAAAGACATTTCCTCTGCTTCTCTTCGAACTCTGCTTCTCTTCGAATCGAACTGTGTTTGCGAAAAAAGTGGGCGGAGTTTCATGTTTTGACGATGCAACTCGATTGAAAACACAATAAGCAAAAATACCAACAAAAGAAACAAATAAATTTTGACGCTTCGTCATTTCACTTTATTGACTTGCTCTTACTTTTTGGGACTTTTAAATGTTTTCTTCTTTTGCTTATAGGGTTATTCACAAAATAGCAAAAAGTTGTCGCAAAACTCGGAGAACGCTCTGAGGCCATATGCAAGAAACTGGAAAACGAGAGGAAAACCGTTTTCCGAAAAAAAAAAACATTCCTGTCCCACTGTTCATTTGTCACAAACGATCATTTCCTACTGTTATCATATGCCACTCTTTCGATAGTATCATTTCCCACCTTTTTCAAATGTTATGTTTCAATATACATACAGTGGATTCGTAGCGGGGTGACAATTTTTTCACATTTTTATTCGAAAAAATGAAGAAATGAAGAGATTTTTAGTCTCCCATCTTCACGTGAAATGTCACTCCGTCACGAATCCATTATATTTTTTGAGTGGAATACAATAATTGCCCGCGCTAGATTAGGGGCTTGGGGGAAGTATGCTTTTTTTCAGCGCCAACGCGCCGGAAGCATGTGTGAAACCTTAAAAATTAGCGACCGTATGGAGCTGTGTGGAAGTATGCTTAAAAGAGTACGGAGCGTCGATGGCGCGATTGTGGTACCGGTGGGGACGTAAAATTTGAAAAAGATAGGAAATAATCAGACATGTCGAAATTCGGGCCGGCCCGGGCCAGTCCGTCCGGGCCGGGCCGCGACATGTCTGGAAATGATAGTATCGAAAAAAGTGGTATATGATCGAGGAAATGATCAATTCTGACAAATGAACCAAAGTAGGCAATTAACAGTGGGAAATGAACGTTTGCCTCTCTCACCCTCATCATGTTTACATCAGCATTTTTCAAATTTCGTTTTCCGGAAAACGGTTTTCCTATCGTTTTCCAGTTTCTTGCATATGGCCTCTGATTTGCCTGGAACTTTAGAAAATAATGTTTAAAAAATTCCCAAGGTCATATGCAAGGAAGTGGAAAACGTTATGCCGCGTCCAAAGTTCAAAAAATTCCTGAAATCAGGTGTTTTTTGCAGTCTAAAGTTCGGAAAAATTTCCCAGAAATAACATGCGGTCACAGTTGAAACCGGCGTTACCGTATTTGCTTCGCTACGAGACCTTCTATCTTTAAACTTTAATTTTCCCACTGTTTCTCAATTTTTTCTTTTACACGGGAAAATTCAAGTTTAAACATAGAAGGTCTCGCAGCGATAGGAACTACGATAACGCCGGTTTCAACTGTGGCCGCCTGTTATTTCTGGGAAATTTTTCGGGACTTGGGACTGCAAAAAACTCCTGATTTCAGGAATTTTTTGAACTTTGGACGCGGCATTGGGAAAACCGTTTTCTGGGAAACAAAATGAGAAAAATGCCCATGAAAAAACAAGATAGAAAAATTCTCCGAGTTTTCCCACAATTTTTTGCTATTTCGTAAGTAGCCCTATTAATTTTAAATTGCTTAAGGTGCTCAATAAAATGACAAAAACCGAATTTTGTTGAGCGGAAAGACAATTGCTCAAAGGATCGTTAAGCAGACCAGAGGAAAACAATGAGTGGATGGAAGCATCGGATCAACAAATGCAAACAAAGTCAACGAATTCTGGAAGAGAAGACATTTAATTTAATTATGGATTCTGCAAATCGGATGATGTTCTTGTTCCCGACATTTTTCGATGACCCACTAATTGAATTTTGATTTTTTACTTCAATAAATTTTTAAAAATCTCCAAGATATCCCTAGATAATTTGTTAGTATTATAATAAGAACACGAAACTTTACAAGATAACTTAGTAATAATGCAAGAAAACTCAGTAATATTACAAGAAAACTCAATAATATTACAAGAAAACTCAGTAATATTACAAGATGCCTCAGTAATATTACAAGATAGCTCAGCAATATTGCAAGAAATCCAATATATTACAAGAAATTCTGGCAATATTATTGTGCCTCACAACATTCTTGTAAATCTTCGCCAATATTACTAAAATTTCTCATAATATTTTTTTTCAATTGCCTGAGATCCCACAATTGCTAAAAAGTATCGATTTTCTCTGTCGGCTATCAAAAATCTGGTTTTTCAGCAAAAACTTCGCAAATTTTCATTTTTTCCATCCCCTGACCTCTATTTCAGTTAAACTGTCCTATTTTCACTATTATTAAACCCCAATTATTGATTTTCGACGCTTAGATTCGAAAAATTAAGTATTTTATCGTTAGAAACCGAAAAATCGATAATTTCGATATAATATTGATTTTTTGGGTTTCACCTACCTTAACCCGTGAAAACTAGCATGAAAAACGTGGGATTTTCCAGAAAAACTGGTAAAAACCAAGGAAAAGCCATATTTTTCCTAGAAAATCGCAAAAAAAAATCAAATTTTCAAAAAAAAAAAATATTGTTTTTTTGCGCGTCATTTTCGGTGTTTGCACATACACACACGCGCGGGCGGTAATTTGTTGATGTATTTAAAGTCTATTTACAGAAACAAAAAAAATGTTAAAAACGTGAAAAACACGATTTACGGGGGATTTATATTTTAGGCCACGCCCCTTTTTGTTTTTTTTTTCCTTTTTTGCCTTGTTTTTCTACAAATCCGATGGTTTTAATTCTCTTATCTATACTCAAAGTACTTCATGCCCGAGAATCAATAATTTGTAGCCACCAGCAGCGAAATTATCGATTTTGGGACCCTAAACGTTAAAAATCTATATATGGCCCAAAACTGTGGAAAAAATTGAAAATTTCGCTAAAATTCGGCTTTGTGACTGGCGGAAAACCAAATCAATACATTTAACAACAATCCGGTCTTAAAAATGTGAAAATTTAGGATTTTTGACAAAAATTTAAATAAAAAAAATTAAGTGTGAATAAAATTACCAGTATTCAACGGAATTCCACACAACATTCCGACTGAAATGACCAGCGGGTTGAGCAGAGCGATGCCGAAATTGATTGTGAAGTTGAACGCTAAATATTAAAACATGATTTACGGCTGAAGAGACGCAGAAAAAAATAGTGCGCGGCCAGCCCAGCGACTTGCGCTGAAGAGACGCAGAGTGCGGGGCCAGTGACTTTCGCTGAAGAGACGCAGAGTGCGCGACCATCGACTTTCGCTGAAGAGACGCAGAGAAAAAGAATGCGCGGCCAGCCCAGTGTCTTTCGCTGAAGAGACGCAGAGTGCGCGACCATCGACTTTCGCTGAAGAGACGCAGAGAAAAAGAATGCGCGGCCAGCCCAGTGACTTTCGCTGAAGAGACGCAGAGTGCGCGACCATCGACTTTCGCTGAAGAGACGCAGAGAGCGCGGCCAGTGACTTTCGCTGAAGAGACGCAGAGTGCGAAGCCAGTGACTTTCGCTGAAGAGACGCAGAGAAAAAGAATGCGCGGCCAGCCCAGTGACTTTCGCTGAAGAGACGCAGAGTGCGCGACCATCGACTTTCGCTGAAGAGACGCAGAGAAAAAGAATGCGCGGCCAGCCCAGTGACTTTCGCTGAAGAGACGCAGAGTGCGCGACCATCGACTTTCGCTGAAGAGACGCAGAGAAAAAGAATGCGCGGCCAGCCCAGTGACTTTCGCTGAAGAGACGCAGAGTGCGCGACCATCGACTTTCGCTGAAGAGACGCAGAGAAAAAGAATGCGCGGCCAGCCCAGTGACTTTCGCTGAAGAGACGCAGAGTGCGCGACCATCGACTTTCGCTGAAGAGACGCAGAGAGCGCGGCCAGTGAATTTCGCTGAAGAGACGCAGAGTGCGCAGCCAGTGACTTTCGCTGTAGAGACGCAGAGTGGGCGGCCAGCGACTTTCGCTGAAGAGACGCAGAGTGCGCGGCCAGCGATTTTGGCTGAAGAGACGCAGAGAAAAAGAGTGCGCGGCCAGCCCAGCGACTTTCGCTCAAGAGACGCAGAGAGCGCGGCCAGCGACTTTCGCTGAAGAGACGCAGAGTGCGCGACCATCGACTTTCGTTGAAGAGGCGCAGAGTGCGCGACGAGCGACTTTAGCTGAAGAGACGCAGAGTGCGCAACCAGCGGCTTTCGCTGAAGAGACGCAGAGTGCGCGACCATCGACTTTCGCTGAAGAGACGCAGAGAGCGCGGTCAGCGACTTTCGTAGAAGAGACGCAGAGTGCGCGACGAGCGACTTTAGCTGAAGAGACGCAGAGTGCGCGGCCAGTGACTTTCGCTGAAGAGACGCAGAGAAAAAGAATGCGCGGCCAGCCCAGTGACTTTCGCTGAAGAGACGCAGAGTGCGCGACCATCGACTTTCGCTGAAGAGACGCAGAGAGCGCGGCCAGTGAATTTCGCTGAAGAGACGCAGAGTTCGCAGCCGGTGACTTTCGCTGAAGAGACGCAGAGAAAAAGAATGCGCGGCCAGCCCAGTGACTTTCGCTGAAGAGACGCAGAGTGCGCGACCATCGACTTTCGCTGAAGAGACGCAGAGAGCGCGGCCAGTGACTTTCGCTGAAGAGACGCAGAGTGCGAAGCCAGTGACTTTCGCTGAAGAGACGCAGAGAAAAAGAATGCGCGGCCAGCCCAGTGACTTTCGCTGAAGAGACGCAGAGTGCGCGACCATCGACTTTCGCTGAAGAGACGCAGAGAAAAAGAATGCGCGGCCAGCCCAGTGACTTTCGCTGAAGAGACGCAGAGTGCGCGACCATCGACTTTCGCTGAAGAGACGCAGAGAAAAAGAATGCGCGGCCAGCCCAGTGACTTTCGCTGAAGAGACGCAGAGTGCGCGACCATCGACTTTCGCTGAAGAGACGCAGAGAAAAAGAATGCGCGGCCAGCCCAGTGACTTTCGCTGAAGAGACGCAGAGTGCGCGACCATCGACTTTCGCTGAAGAGACGCAGAGAGCGCGGCCAGTGAATTTCGCTGAAGAGACGCAGAGTGCGCAGCCAGTGACTTTCGCTGTAGAGACGCAGAGTGGGCGGCCAGCGACTTTCGCTGAAGAGACGCAGAGTGCGCGGCCAGCGATTTTGGCTGAAGAGACGCAGAGAAAAAGAGTGCGCGGCCAGCCCAGCGACTTTCGCTCAAGAGACGCAGAGAGCGCGGCCAGCGACTTTCGCTGAAGAGACGCAGAGTGCGCGACCATCGACTTTCGTTGAAGAGGCGCAGAGTGCGCGACGAGCGACTTTAGCTGAAGAGACGCAGAGTGCGCAACCAGCGGCTTTCGCTGAAGAGACGCAGAGTGCGCGACCATCGACTTTCGCTGAAGAGACGCAGAGAGCGCGGTCAGCGACTTTCGTAGAAGAGACGCAGAGTGCGCGACGAGCGACTTTAGCTGAAGAGACGCAGAGTGCGCGGCCAGTGACTTTCGCTGAAGAGACGCAGAGAAAAAGAATGCGCGGCCAGCCCAGTGACTTTCGCTGAAGAGACGCAGAGTGCGCGACCATCGACTTTCGCTGAAGAGACGCAGAGAGCGCGGCCAGTGAATTTCGCTGAAGAGACGCAGAGTTCGCAGCCGGTGACTTTCGCTGAAGAGACGCAGAGTGCGCAGCCAGTGACTTTCGCTGAAGAGACGCAGAGTGCGCGGCCAGCGATTTTCGCTGAAGAGACGCAGAGAAAAAGAGTGCGCGGCCAGCCCAGCGACTTTCGCTCAAGAGACGCAGAGAGCGCGGCCAGCGACTTTCGCTGAAGAGACGCAGAGTGCGCGACCATCGACTTTCGTTGAAGAGACGCAGAGTGGGCGGCCAGCGACTTTTGCTGAAGAGACGCAGAGTGGGCGGCCATCGACTTTCGCTGAAGAGACGCAGAGTGCGCGGCCAGCGATTTTCGCTGAAGAGACGCAGAGAAAAAGAGTGCGCGGTCAGCCCAGCGACTTTCGCTCAAGAGACGCAGAGTGCGCGACCATCGACTTTCGCTGAAGAGACGCAGAGAGCGCGGCCAGTGAATTTCGCTGAAGAGACGCAGAGTGCGCAGCCAGTGACTTTTGCTGAAGAGACGCAGAGTGCGCAGCCAGTGACTTTCGCTGAAGAGACGCAGAGTGCGCGGCCAGCGATTTTCGCTGAAGAGACGCAGAGAAAAAGAGTGCGCGGCCAGCCCAGCGACTTTCGCTCAAGAGACGCAGAGAGCGCGGCCAGCGACTTTCGCTGAAGAGACGCAGAGTGCGCGACCATCGACTTTCGTTGAAGAGACGCAGAGTGGGCGGCCAGCGACTTTTGCTGAAGAGACGCAGAGTGGGCGGCCATCGACTTTCGCTGATGAGACGCAGAGTGCGTGGCCAGCGACTTTCGCTGAAGAGACGCAGAGTGCGCGGCCAGTGACTTTCGCTGAAGAGACGCAGAGTGCGCGGCCAGCGACTTTCGTAGAAGAGACGCAGAGAGCGCGGTCAGCGACTTTCGTAGAAGAGACGCAGAGTGCGCGACGAGCGACTTTAGCTGAAGAGACGCAGAGTGCGCAACCAGCGGCTTTCGCTGAAGAGACGCAGAGTGCGCGACCATCGACTTTCGCTGAAGAGACGCAGAGAAAAAGAGTGCGCGGCCAGCCCAGCGACTTTCGCTGAAGAGACGCAGACTCACCCATCGAAAGCAACGCGGCGCCCACCATTGGCCACCATGGCGCATACGCAAATTTCAGCGTTTCCACCCCAGTCAACGCCAATATCAGGGGCGGTATCCAGTTGATTGCAAAGTTTAAAAATCCGAGACACGTCATGAAAAGGGACACGTCGCCGAGCGATGCATTGCCAATGATTTTTTTGAACGACACCTTGTAGACGGCGGCCATGAAGGCGGAAAGAAAGGCGAATAGGATGCCGAGCCACTCGATTCGCATCTCGTGATCCAGAGAGATTACCACCACTCCGGCGATTGCGAGCACCACGGACAGGATCTGGAAATAAAAAATGGGCGGAGTTTTATGTTTTTATGTCAGTCGCAATTCGATTTAAAACACAATAATAATCGCTATAAAGATACGAAGAGAGGAGACGCAGAGTGTGAGGATATTTTTGTTTTGAAGCGACTCTCGCCGTAGAGACGCAGACAAGCAGTGTACTCGTGTGGCCGGCAACAGCGCTGCAAATTCGCTCCAATTGCACAGTGAACTCAAAATGCTGACTGAGTGAGATTCAGAGAAATCAGAGCGAAACATCGACCACGGTCTCTCGATTTTCTGCACTCTCTCGTCGCCAACGTGGCCGCCTTGGCGACTGTGCGATTGGAGCGGTTCGTACTGGTTTTTTGTGTTGTTTTGGTTGATTTTTGCTAATTTTTTGCAGTTTTTGAGCAATTTTAACGTCTATGGACATTTTTTGTAATTTTTTTTTTTTTTGACATTTTTTTTTTGACATTTTTTTTTAAAACAATGTTTTTTTCATTTTTTAAATCAATTTTTTCCAGCAATTTTCTTTGTCATTTTTTGTGCATTTCACTCGACTTAATATTGTTAATTTAATTGATTAATTTTGTAACAATGATGTGTATAATTATAACAAAAAAACCTCCAAAAAACACAAAAAAATGTTTTTTTTTTTTTTGAAAATTTTTGAAAAAAATGTTTTTTTTTTCATTTTTTTTTCAATTTTTTTCGAGTTTTTAAGCAATTTTTAACCAGTTTTTCTAGCGATTTTCATATATATTTTTTTAACTTTTTTTTTACATAAAAATGTCTATAATTATAGCAAAACAACGACCAAAAAAAAAAATTTTTTTTTTTATGTTTTGAAAAAAATTTTTTTAAATAATTTTTTTGCTATTTTCGCAGCAATTTTCAACCATTTTCTTATAGCGATTTTTTTTACGAATTTTTGATTTTTTATTTGCACAATAAAAATGTCTATAATTATAGCAACACAACGACCAAAAAAAAAAAACAAAACAATTTTTTAATTTTTGAAAAAAAAAAAATTTTTTTTTTTTTGGTTTTTTTTTTTGCTAATTTTTAGGCGATTTTTAACCAGTTTCTTGTAGCGATTTTTAACGAATTTTTGATTTTTTATTTGCACAATAAAAATGTCTATAATTATAACAAAAAACAACGTTCAAAAAATTGAAAAAGAAACCCGTTTCTTTGTTCGAGACCTTGAAATTGTGCAGTCCCTTACGCCGCGCCCTCTTCCCAAATCTTCAAATGTGCGTTTCGCTCCAGCGGGAAGCGCCTAGGAAAACGGCCACCGAAATAACTCTTTTATATTAAAATCGACAGTTCCTAGCACTTGTAATCCGTATTCTCCATCACGTGTGTCTCAAAAAAGTCATTCACTTCGTATTTGTCGCTCGGTGGCTCCTGTTCCCATCGCGTCCAGTTCTCGTTCTGTAAATAGAAAACTAAATGTTATTCAACTGTCTAAAAAAACTAAATACCTTACTTGTCAGCTGTCAAATGCTCGCTCTATCGCAACCGCAGAACGTTTGGCTTTTCTGCATCAGAGCATCCTTGTGAATAATATTGATTTGTTTTTTGTGACGGAGACATTTCTGTCTACCCAAATCCCCCAATCACTCACTTCCTCACCAAAAATATCTTGCATTCGTGCAGACAGACTTCCGGCTCACCCGAAGAAAAGAGGCGGAGGTGTCGCACTTTTTTACCCTCGAAACTTACCAATTATTCTTGTAAATTCTTTTACTGACCAATTTTATCATCAACATTTCTGTGAAATATTAACTTTTGATCATCCTCCCTCAAAATCCAGATTTATCCTTATTTATCGTCCGCCCAACTGCTCAAAAATTGAAACAAATGCACTTCTCGCAAATATTAACAAACTCATCAGTTCCACTGTCGAAAACATCTATATATTGGGGGATTTGAATTTTCCGAATGCTAAGTGGTCCTCTGACTTGCAAATACCGGATGGGATTCCCGATTGTCTTCAGGATGTAATTGTTTCGCACAATTTGGTCCAAATGGTTAACTTTCCGACTAGAACAGCCGCGTCAGGTCGAACTAATTTTCTCGACTTGATTTTCACAAACTGCCCGAAATCCTTCACGAGTTGCTCACTGGTTCCGCCATTGATCTTATCAGACCACGCTTCAGTACGTTTTTCGCTCGCTCATGATCCATGCCCTACAAATCTTCACGTTCCTCGCTGTCGTCTTTTATTTCGAAAATGTGACTTTTTGGCTTTGAATCGACATATTTTTTCGTACAATTGGGAGCGTCAACTGTCTTTCTTCGCATCGCCTGACTCGAAGCTCGCGCATTTTCTCCGAATTTTCAACGAATTGATATTCACGTACACGCCAAAATGTCGCCCTCGTCCGCCCGTGTGCAAGTCGAAAAAAAATCTTAAGCGAAAGTTTCGTCGCTGTCTGAAGTCCAACTTGAGCATCTCAGTCAAAAAATCAATACATCGTAAACTGAAAAGCATCAAGAAAAAACTTGCGAATGATGAGAAAAATGCCATTGCATCCAAAAATTGTCGTGAGCTCTTTCAATTCATAAATCGCCGGATTTCGCCTCTCCCGCCGCCTATTGCCTTGTCCATTTCCAGCGAAATTGTAACTGATCCAAAGCTGATTGCTCGGGAATTTATCCGTTCGTTCTCCTTGTCCTTCACGCCTCCTTCACCAGCTTTTTCCGCGTTTCCGTCGCCAAATCCATCGAAAGTGTCTCCCGACTTCTCGCCGTTGAACGTCATGAAGCACATCCTTTCTCTGAAACCGAAACTTGGTTATTCAAGTGATAACATCAACTTCTATGTGATCAAAGGATGCTGTCACGCCCTCACCGTTCCGCTTTCTCTTATTTTTATGGAATCCTTCACGAGTAGTCATTTTCCGACGGAATGGAAAACTTCCACTATAATTCCACTGCATAAAAAGGGAAGTCGGACTGATTCGGGTAATTACCGGCCAATAACCTTGACTCATCCACTTGCCAGATTATTTGAGAGAATTGTCTTGGAAGCGATCCGGAAGGAAATCAACGGTAAAATTTCGAAACATCAATTTGGATTCATGAATCACCGTTCTTGCACGCTGGCAATTTTAGAATCGACGACCGAAATACGAAGAATGCTCGCGAAGAAAGGCGGTTTTGCTGACACCGTCTACTTTGACTTCAAAAAGGCGTTTGATTCGGTGCCACACAATCTTCTCTTGGCAAAAGTGCAAAATTTGGGCGTCGACGAGCAAACATGTCAATGGATCCGTTCTTTTCTCGAAAATCGCAAATCCGTCGTAAAAATCGATAATTTTGTATCTTCCGACTCGATTAGCATTCTTTCCGGTGTTCCACAGGGTAGCGTGACAGGGCCTTTTCTCTTTTTAATGTATATAAATGACTTACTCGCATTGTTTCCGCCTGATGTCCACGTGACTGCATTTGCCGACGATTTGAAGCTGATGTCCTCCAATCCAGCGTCACTCCAACTCAGCATAAACATCGTCGCCGATTGGTGCGACAAGTGGCGACTCAAACTGGCCGAACAAAAAACGGCGGTCATGCACTTCGGCCGCAAGAATCCGCGCTCGAAATACTTTGTAAATGGCTTCGAAATAAATGTAAAAAATTATATCAGAGACTTGGGAATTATAATTGACAATGAACTAAAATTTGACAAACATGTAAATAATATTTCTAACATATCATTACTAAAATGCAGACAACTTCTACGAGCATTCCACTCAAAATCCCCAGAATTTTATTTTAAATTGTATAATGTTTATGTAAGGCCAGTTTTAGAATACGGTTCTGAACTACTAGATCTCCACTCACCATCCCAAGCCAAAAAACTCGAATATCCACTAAGATTTTACACTAGACGGGTACTGCAACGATGCAACGTACCATTTTCTTCATATACTGACAGATTAACGCAATTTCACATGATCTCCACTTTTCATCGAAGAATCTTATCCGTGCTCCGTATGTACTTCAAAATTGTTAACCTTGAATGTCACTTTCCGTCCCTACCACTATGTGTCAAAGCGTCCCGGTCATCCAGAAGTCCGTACATGTTAACTCCATGTGGAAAGTCCTCACACGGTTTTCTAATCGACAATCTGTCCTTGTGGAACCACGTCGTCAAATTATTCCCGAAAAGACTGAATTCGGAGGCTTTTGCTGCGCGCATAGCCTCATTCCCGCTCGAAACCCTTTCCCCCCACACTTGACCGATAGACTATTGCTGGTCTGACTGGTCATTTTACTTTTATTATCCCCATATATTTATTTTTTCGATTCAATTTTTACTGTATTCAATCTGTTATGGATAATAAATAAATTCTAAATTCTAAAAAAAAAAACAATTTTTTTTGAAAATGTTTGAAAAAAAAAAAATTTTTTTGGTTTTTTTTTGTTGCTAATTTTTAAGCAATTTTTAACCAGTTTCTTATAGAGATCCCTAACGCATTTTTTACTTTGTGATTGCGCTATAAAAAATGGCTAAAATTATAGCAAAAAAAAAACGTTAAAAAAACAAAAAAAATGTTTTTTTTTTGGAATTTTCTGAAAAAAGAACAATTTTTTTTATTATTTTTTTTGCTAATGTTTAGGCGATTTTCAACGCATTTTTTACTTTTTGAATGCACAATAAAAATGTCTAAAAATTTTAGCAAAAAAACGTCCAAAAACACAAAAAAAAATGTTTTTTTTTTTGGAATTTTTTGAAAAAAAATTTTTTTTTGCTAATTTTGCAACAATTTTCTTTGTTATTTTTTGTGCAATTTCAAATGTTTTGTATTGTAAAATTTTGTGACAAAAATATCTATAATCATAGCGAAACAACGACCAAAAAAAAAACAAAAAAATTTTTTGCATTTATTTTTTTCATTTTTAAATCAATTTATTGTTATTTTTACAGACTGTTCATTAGTTAATTGTTACTGTCCAAAATTATAGCAAAAAAAAAAGACAAAAAAATTGAAAAACTTTTTTTTTATTGAAAAAAATTGTTTTCAACATTTTTTTTTTAATTTTGGTTTTTCCCCCATTTTTATGCACTTGATTAACCATAAAACAAGAAAAACAAGTTCAAATCATTTAAAGATTCCAATCACAAAAAAAAAACCGGGAAAAAACCAGAAAAATTTTTCAAAAAATTCAAAAAACCATGGCCGTGGAAGAGGAATCCAACATTTTGCGAAAACTCTTCCATACATTTTTACTTGTTTTAGCTTCAGCTTTTTGTGCATTTTTCACGTAAAACTACGGTAGTTTCACTAGTTTTTAATGTGATTATGGGAAAATATAGTTGTTTTACACCAAGATTCACAAATTTCAAAATTTATCGAAAAATACCAAAAATGGCAGGCAATCTTGGCTGAGTTTTTGGAAGATAACAAATAAGACAAATCTGTTTTAAAAAATTGGATAGAATTATCGATTTTTTGGGAAAAAATTGAAAAAAAAAATTTTTTCAAATTTTTTTCAAATTTTTCGAAAAAAAATTTTTTTTTTCCATTTTTTTTTGAAATTCAAACCCAATATTTCTGTCTTAAAAATTGTTGAGCATGTCCCTGACAATGTTTCACATACATTTGGGGCCAATCAAAACCCTTTTTCCAGCATTTTTTTTTTTACATTTTTTCCAATTTCTATGAAAACCCCCAAAACCACTCACTTTAAACACATTAATCTTATCTCCAAGCATAAAAATGGCCAAAATGTACACAAAAGCTGCATTGCACGCCGAAATGGACGTGGCGACGGAGGGAGTGATGAGCAAGAGTGCTCGAACGTACGGATAATTGGCGCCAACCCAGAAGATCACAAAAGGTGTCACATAGATTAAAAGTGTGCGGATTGAGAGGCCTTTGCCTTTTATGAATGTTTGACATGTTTCGCTGAAAAGAGCTTTGTTTGTAGTTGTTGGAAAAAAAAAAATTTTTTTTTTAATTTTTTTAAAATTAAAAAAAAAAAAAAAATTTTTGCCCACCTCGCAATTGCCTTGATGGTCCTCCTAGATCTTAGCTTTTCCACTAAAATAAAAGCGGGAAAGCAGAGAAGCATAAGATTTGTGTTAAACCACATCATGAAATAGGGCGCATTGAAGTTTTTCTGAAAAAAAAACTTTTTTGAAATTTTTTTTTTGAAAAATAAATTTTCAAAAAAAAATTTTTTTTTTTTTTGGAAAATTATATATATACCGTATCAAAATTCAACGCGGTTTTGCTAAACTGCGTGGACAAACACCATGTGAGAGCGACTAGTCCAATAATTGTGGCGTTTAGGAGAATCTGAAAATGAAAATTTTGAGGGGGGAAAAAATTGGAAAAAATGAAAAAAAAAAAAAAACATTTTTTTTCTTTTTTTTTTGGTTTTTGGCTCTAAAATTATTGACAAAAATGCACCAAAAAGCTGTAAAAAGCGGCAAAAATTTCTAGATAGTTATAATTGAAAAAAAAAATTTTTTTTTGAAAATTAAAAAAAAAAATTTTTTTGAAAAAAATTTTTTTTTTGAAAATTTTGAAAAAAATTTGTGTAAATTTTTCCTAATTTTGCACCAGTCATTGATACTAAATATTATCCTAATTTTATTTAAATAGTCTAGAAAACAAAAATCATAGAAATTCTAGAGAAAAAGACCAAAAAATATGGGAAAAAAATTGAAAAAAAAAATTTTTTGCATTAAAAAAAAAATTTTTTTAGATAAAAAAAAAAATGTTTTTTGCCTCACATTAATTGTTAAAATTGCGTTAAAATGTTGTCAAAAAGCAGAGAAAATTGACAAAATATAATAAAAAAAATAAGTTTGAAAAATAGTCGACAAGAATTTTTTTTTTTTTTTTGAACTTTTTTGAAAATTTTTTTTTTTTATTTTGCTTTAAAATTAGATTTAAAAATGTTTTAAAATGCTGTAAAACTATGCTAAAATTAGCAAAATTGGCACATCAATAAAGGGAGAAAATATTAAAGAAAAAATGGTTTTAAACAATTTTGTAAAAACATTTTTTTGGATAAAAAAATAATTTTTTCCTCTAAAATAATTCACCAAAATGTGTGCAAATTGCACTAAATATTGCGAAAAAAATTAGCAAAAAAATGATTAAAAAGAAAAAAAGTTATTATTAAAAAAATGATCGAAAAAAAAATTTACAAAAATTTTTTAATTTTTTTAAAACAATTTTTCGCACTAAAATTATTGACAAAAATACGTTAAAATGCTGTAAAAACAAGAACATTTTGAAATTGTGAATACCATTCAAAAATAACTTGAAAATTAACAAAAAAATAGAAAAAAAAATGTTTTTTTGAAAAATTTTATTTTTCAATTTTTTGCATTTTTTTGCTCTAAAATAATCTTCAGAAACGTGTGCAAATTGCTATTATAATTGCAAATAAAATAAACAAAAAAAGAAAAAATAATAATATTTAAAAAACAAGCGAAAAAAAATTTTTTTTTTAGTTTTTTTGAAAATTTTGAAAAAAAAAATTTCAATTTATTCCTGATTAATTCGCTCAAAAATTAAATACAAAACTGTGTTAAATTACCTTAAAATTTAGCACATTTTGAAAATGTAAATACCATTTGAAAATAACTTTAAAATTGACAAAAACTTTAAAAAAAAAATTTTTTTTGAAAATTAAAAAAAAAAAAAAAAATTTTTTTCAAAAATTTTAAACTTTTTTTAAATTCAAAATTTCCCCTAACTCACCATTCCAGGCGTTCCTCTACTTTTTTCACTATCTGCGCCTTCTTCTTCTTTGCGAAAATCCACCATTTCTTGTCCATTTTTTTCCAAATTGTCCCCAGTGGTGGTGGTGGTACTGTAGGTTGAAGTACCCGGCATTCTGGATGAAAAAGAATGAAAGTTGGGGTTAAAAAGTGTGTGTTAATTTGGTTGCTGTAGGCTTACTATTTGCATAAATTCGTACTATTTTTTTTTGAATTTCATGAAAATGGTCGCTTAGGGTCCTGTACATTGTTCGGGGTGGGCGAGAGGGAGAGATAGAGAGAGAGAGAGAGAGAGAGAGAGAGGGAGAGAGAGAGAGAGAAAGAGAGAGGGAGGAAAACAAAAAAGCAGAGAAAAAAATTTATTACAAAAAATTGTGACAATGCAAAAAAAAAATTTTTTTTTTTTTTAAATTTTTTTTCCCGCCAAAAACAAAAAAAAACTCACTGCAAAAGTGGCAAATTTGTATCAGGCTCACGCGGCGGCATCAGCACGTAAAATTCCAGAAAAATGACGCTTAATAACCCGTCTGCATGGTCAGCTTTTTAAGAAACGAGAGAAAACGAGACGCAGACAGCAAATGGATAACACAAGATTAGAGAGAGTGTGGCATGCGGAGAGACGCAGACACAGAGAGAAAGGGAGACTGGCTCGAATGATAGGTAAGCAGTACAGTGTAGGCTAGACGTTTGCGTTTACGAGCGAAATCTCATTCATCCGGTTTTCCGTAGTTCAGGTCTGGCTGCGCGACCTGACCTGTTCTGCGGAACACCGGAGCGTCGTAACTGTATTTATTAAATTTCACTCCTAACGCTCTTTCTACTAAAAGCATTCCTGGAGCCTACGAACACACACAAATATTTTCAATGTTTTCGCTCAATTTTCAACGCAATTTCAGACAATGCGAAAAGTGGCGAGAGAAATTGTAATAGTGTTATCGGTGGTTGGCATGCGTAACCGGAAGCAGAGCAGCGGCGGAAAAAAAGGAAGGGAAAAGTGCAAAAACTATTCAATTTAGATCACAGTACACGATGTTCAGAGATTGAAATGATGGTGAAGCCAAAGCGGTTTTTTCTGAAGTTTTTCAAGAATTTGAGCATTAAAACAATAATTTTTGCACCAAATAAGATGATTGAAAAATTTTGCGAACCATTGTCAAATTAGCCACGTTAATAGCTTCATTTTAACCCCAGAACCAGCAATTTTGGTCAAAAAATGGCCGATCCTTAGCGTTTTGAAATTAGCACTGGAAAACAAGGAAATAGACATTTCGGTGGGGCGCAATTACCGGAGATTGGCTATTAGCCGTTGAGAATGGCTTTTTTGCAATATTTGGATGACGTGTTTGATGTTAAACTTTAACAAAAAATATGAAACGTTCCAATAAAAGTTTAAAAAAAATTTAAAAAATAAAAAAAAAAGAATTCAAAAAATTCAAAAAAAACTTCCAAATTTTCAAACATAAAAATTTCCTGCCAAGTATTTTAACTTTAAGCACTGCGAACCATTGTCAAATTAGCCACGTTAAAAGCGTCATTTTAAGCCAAAAATGAGCAATTTTGGTCAAAAAATGACCAAGCCTTAGTGTTTTGAAATTAGCACTGAAAAACCAGGAATGGTGCATTTCAATGGGGTGCACTTACTGATCTCACGGTTACCGCTGTGGAATGCATTTTATTTATTTTATTTTGTTGGTTTTTTATTGATTTTCAACCCATTTCCCGCGTCGTCTAGCGCGCCAGATAAAACAGATTCGCAGTGAAGCGCGTTTTCATTTTTCGCCGGCGACCAATGTCATTTTTTGAGCGTTACAATATTTTACTCAGAATCACAAATCATGTTCAGATTAATCCTGTCAAGAACCACATTTTAATCTAAAAACGAGCAATTTTGGTCGAAAAATGACCGAGCCTTAGCGTTTTGAAGTTAGCACTAAAAAACAAGGGATGGTGAATTTCGGTGGGGCGCACTTACTGATCTTTCAAGATTTTGAGTAACACGAACCATAAACAAATAGTTCACGTTAAATATTTTGTTTTCATTCAAAAAAGAGCAATTTTCGTCAAAAAATGACCAAGCCTTAGCGTTAGGAAGGGCCGACCTGACCTGACCTGACCTGCGGAACATCGGAGCGTCGTAACTGAATTTCGCTGAACCAAAAATTTGACGTTTTTGGCTTATTTAAAAAAAAGACAATGAATTACGGTACTCACGCTTCCAAAATTGTTGGTCGTTGGCGCATTTTTTTTTGTGTACTCCACGTGGACAATCCGCAACATTTTTTTTTTTCATTTTTTTTGATATTTTCTGCTTTTTGCCAAATTTTCTGGTATAAATATTCTGTAAAAATTCTTTTTTCATACATACAACATTTAATAAAGATAAAAAAAGGGCGCTCCACCGAAATACATTTTTCATGGTTTTCCAGTGTAATTTTCAAAACGCTCAGGATCGGTCATTTTTTGACGAAAAATGTTCATTGTTGGATTAAATTGGAGTTTTTAACGGGAATAATTTGAATATGATTCGTGTTGCTCAAAATCTCAAAAGATCAGTAAATGCGCTCCACCGGAATGCCAATTTCCTTATTTTCCAGTGCTAATTTCAAAACGCTAAGGCTCGGTTGTTTTTTGCTGAAAAAAACCCCATTTTTAAATCAAAATGAAGAGTTTAACATGAATAATTTGAATATGATTCGTGTTGCTTGAAAAATAATTTGTCGAGTCAAATATTGTATTTAAAAAAAACCAACAAAAATGCATTCACTAAATAAAATACAAAAGTGCTCCACTGCACAATCTGAAGCATTTGACGATGTGGGAGGTGTACAGAGACAAATAGCAAAGCCATAAAAATGAAATAAATATATTCCATTCCACAGTGACTACCGGGAGATTAGTAAGTGCGCCCTACCGAAATTGATTTTTCATTTTTTTTCCAGTGTTATTTTTCAAAACGGTAAGGCTCGGTCATTTTTCGACGAAAATTTCCCGTTTTTGAATTAAAATGAAGTGTACAGCGTGATTATTTTGAATATAATTTGTGGTGCTCAAAATCTTGAAAGATTAGTAAGTGCGCCCTACCGAAATTGATTTTTCATTTTTTTTTCCAGTGTTATTTTTCAAAACGCTAAGGCTCGGTCATTTTTCGACGAAAATTACTCGTTTTTGGATCAAAATAAAGCTTTTGTAGTAAATAATTTTAGCATGGTTTGCAATGTTTAAAGTTCAAATACTTGGCGGGAAATTTTTGGGTTTGAAAATTTTGAAAAAAAAATTTTTTTTTTTTTGAGTTTTTTGAATTTTTTTTTTGAATTTTTTATTTTGTTTTTTTTTTTGCAACGTTTCATAACTTTTTTCTAAAGTTTTAACACCAAACACGTCATCCAAGTATTGCAAAACAGCCCTTTTCAGCGGCTAATAGCCATTTTCAAAGGCTATTAGCCAATCTCAAGCGCCTTTTTAGCATTTTCCAATGAAAAATAAGAACTTTTCCGGGCTTCTTTCCACCCACGTGCTCTAGCGCCACGAATTGACGTCACAGAACCGGAAAACTAGTTTCTTGTCACATCTCAGCAAAAACCCACAACGTATACGCAAACTTTGAAGCCTCATGCAACTTTTACACAAACTATGAAGGTTTTGCAACTCTCACGCAAACGATCCACAATGAACACGCGAATTTCGAGAATCTCGCAAGGTTTACACAATAATTCAGTGAAATTTCGAAAGTAAGAAACAGATTAAGAAGTGGTACAATGTTTACACAAATTTCTCGCAATAATTGCGCCAACTTTGGCCAATTCGCAACTTTTGCACAATGAATCTCTTCCAACAGATGATGTGGCAACATGCGCGATCTTTACACAAACTTTGCACAAACTTTACGCAAACTTTGCGCGGACTTGGAAAGTTTTGTTATTGATTTCTTATTTTTCCGGTTTTTGTCAATTTTATACTTTTTATCGTCGGTTTTACGATCTCCATATTTCTAAATTTATTTTTATTTAATTACAGTATCACTACAGTGTGGAGAGCGTTTGACGAAGAATCCAAAAGAAGCGGCAGATACAATCGTCCTGCGTATTTCGGTAATTTTTTTTGTAAAATTGGAAGTTTTTTAACATTTCGAGACAAAAAATCCGCCAAAATGAAGGTAAATTAAGAATTTCAATCGCAATTTCATAAAATTATCAATTTTCACATTCTCGGCCCGCGAAAATGGTCAAACGCGCTCCGTTGAACTCAACGCTATGCGATTTTCATTTTGGTCTCCAAATTATTTAAGTTCACGTTGAATTTACACGTGAAATGAAATATAGTCGGCGAATACATCATCAACCTCGCTCTACTGCCAAAATTCCTGTAAAACAATGTTGCACTTGCAAGATTAACTCGAATTATAGTGTTTATACTTCTTTTCAACGGAAAATAACGTATCCACGACGAGTTGCAGTTAAAATTTGATTTTTCGCTTCAAAATAGGTGCACTACACTGTTGAAAATTGAAAAGTGCGGTAGAGCGAGGCTGATGATGCATTCGCCGAGTATAATTTGGAAACCAAAATGAAAATCGCATATTGCCCATTCGCGAAAAATGCAAGTGCGCTCCACGACACGTAGTACTACGTGGATTTCATTTTCGTCGCCAAATTATTTCAATTCGTGTGTAAATTCAACGTGAAATGAAATAATTTGGCGACGAAAATGAAATCCACGTAGTACTAGGTTTCGTGGAGCGCACTTGCCTTTTTCGCGAATGAACAATAGCGTTGAATTCAGCGGAGCGCTTTTGATCATTTTCGCGGGCAGACAATTGCACTTTGAAACCCGTCAGAAGTGCACCAGTGAAACAACGAATGGCCATGAAGACTTTGGGAGAAGGCCTTCTCGAAAATGAAAATTTTTTCTCCGGATTCCGTCGGAAATTTTTGTTTCCGAATTTCCGAAATTTCAAATTCTCGTTCCGGTTTCCATCGGAATATCTATTACCGATCGGAAAATAAAGAAACTGAGTACGTTTATAAAAATCATAAATTCTCGACAAAAACAATTCAAAATTAATAAAAGGTACGTAAACTTGCGTTTTAAAATAGGACATGTGCGTCACGGACACGGTCAAATTTGTTTTCGCAATAGGACTAACATTTCACTGCACAGCAAATTTCTATGTTTCAGACTTCGGGCTCGATGCACTAGCAGTACGTCTTCCGGATGGTCTTTTCACTGGCCCCATTCCATTCACGGACAGGTAAATTGTTCAATTTTTTTCGGAAAAAAATCCTTTCTCTCAGGGTTGTCACATCACTGAGTCCGGATGCTGAAATCAGAAAGCGTCGTGTTGCTATCACTAGGACATCTTCACTCAATCTTTGGATCCGTGTCAGGTAATGCTTGATGAGCACAATGCGCATAACTGACATATTTTTCAGGCGCGTGTCGTGTGTTGTCAACACCTGCGATGGGACTCAGTGAGAAATGTTCGATCCCGTCTGATGAAGGATGGAAAGCCCGACGAATACGCCACGGACGCCGACTCACCATAATCTTAACGGTGAATTTTGAATTTCGATTTTTTTTCTCACTGTTTCTCACTATTTCACACTTTTTCTTTTTGTTTCTGCTATATTTTGTTTTCAAAAGCTGGTTTTGTTCTATCGCCATATATTGTCTTCTCGTTGTCATTTTTTTATTTTCGTTCCGTCTCAATAAATTTTGTTTTCCGAAATTCATTTGATACGAAACACCCCTTACGAGCGCACTACACAACTATTGCACAATTATTGCACAGATATTGCTATGGAATTTTTTTTGCACAACGTCAGCGCCAACTTCATGCAACCCTTACACAAACTTTACACAGCTCTCGCGTTGTCAGAGATTCGAAGCTGCGTAAAGTTCGTGTAAAAGTTGCAGTAACTTTGCGCTTGAGTTGTGGGTTTTTGCTGAGATTTTTCTCTCGTTTTTCGTCTACGCCAGACCGGGATAAACACTCGAAAGACCAACTGATCTTTTCAAGTGGCTAAAGGTCGAACTGTCTAATTTTTCTTATTTCTTATGGTTTTCTGAGTCATCATAGCAAGAATCTTGAAGCCACGCCCACTTTTTTAGTGTGAAAAAAATTTTTCCAAAAAAATTTAAACATTTTTTTTTTTTTTTTGGAAAATTTTATATTTTTTATTTTTATAAATGAAAGATACCCATAAAATCAAATGTAACAGATAATCACAGACACGATCAAACTATCAAACAATCAAATTTAAAGCGAATTTTCCGATTCTGCACTAGTCGAAGTCTCCTCTTCATCACTACGACTCTTGTCCCCGCCCAGTATGGTTTTGGGTGTGATTTTCAGATTTTCCAGGTGTTTTTCCATGATTGGAAGACGTTGAAGGCTGGTTTTGAAAAGCATGAACGCGATTGTACCGATGCGGAAGTAGATGAAACTGGAAGAAGGAAAAAAATTTAAAAAAAAATTTAAAAAAAAATTTTTCAAAAAAAATTTTTTTTTTTTGTAATTTTTGTTCAATTTTTTAAACATGTTTTTACCCGAAATTTGTGAAATATTCTTTCACAATATGCGGTTTAATTGATTCTAATTGTAAAATAAGCAATTTAAAAAAAATTTTCAATTAAAAAAAAAACCCACCTATCCGGAGCAAAAGTGACAAACGAGCCAAAGTGTTTTCCGCAAATACAATGCCAATCGGGACCGTACTCGCGGTCAAATGCGAGTTTTAGATGACGTGCAATGTCGTGCTCCAAGTGGTACGTCTGCGCGAACGAAAATTTTGTTAAAAAAAAACAAAAAAAAAATTTAACGAAAAAAAAAAATTTTTTTTTCAAAAATTTCAAAATTTTTTAAACTTCCCGCCAACTCACCAAAATACTCTTTGCGGCCAAAGAGCATGCTTCTTGTTCCATGTGACGTGGCATTCGGCTGTGCTGAACGTCTGCCACCACTTGTCGACATTTTCCGGTTCGACGGCATTCCAATTCGAATCTGGAGAGGAAAAACGCGATTTAAAATTTTAAAATAGGCTTTCGTAAGGTTTGAAACGGACCTTAGATAGGCCTAAATAAGGCCTATGTAAGACATGTTTGATGCCCTGTTTTAAATAAGGCCTAACCATGGCCTAAGTAAAACCCAAATAAGGCGTTTGTCAGACCTAGGTCTAGCTTAGGCATTCTCCTACACAAGACCAAAGTGAGGTCTAGGTAAGGCCTAAGCTAGGCCTAAACAAGGCCTAAACAAGGCCCAAACAAGGTAGCTAAAACTGTTCTATAATTAAGGCCTAAGCAGGACATAAGTATAATCTAGGCTTAGCCTAAGAAAGGTAAAAAAATGTCTTAGGCCTAGCTTTGATCTGCTTTCAAAAAAGGCCTTAAATTGGGCCTAAATAAAGCCCAAAAAAGGCCTTAAATTGGGCCTAAATAAGGCCCAAAAAAGGCCTAAGTTAAACCCAGTTCAATTTTGTTTCTAAATAAAGTTTAAGTACGGCCTAAGCAAGGCTCAAATAGGGCCTAAGCTAGGCATAGTTTAGGCCGTCCTAATTGTGATCTGATAAGTGCCTAAGTTAGGCCTAAAAAGGGCCTAATTATGGCCTAATCAAAACCCACGGTAAGCCCAAGTAAGGTCTTGCTTAGGACCCCTATGTAAGACATAAGTTAGGCCTAAAAAAGTTTTAATGAAACCTAGCCTAGGCCCCCTTAGGTGAGGCCTAAGTTAGGCTTAACTTAAACCTAAATAAGACCTAATAAAAAAAGAAAAAACCCACTTCAACGCCTTCTCATTATCCATTTTTTTGCAACGATTCTTCGAGGTTGCCAAACTGAATGAGCGAGCGCGTGAGATCATTTCGCGACGCCTCTGCGTCTCTCTGTTTTCCATGATCTGCAATGCAAAGATAGGCGGAGTCGATGACAAAAAGTGGTATTTGTTTTATCCGCCACCGGCGGGATAAAAGTAAATTTTTGGCGAAAGTTGATGAAAATAGTCAACATTCCTGGGATATCACTATCACTTGACGAGGGGCAAGCAATTACAGTACGACGGGGGTTTTGGAATTAATTTTATTGATTGGAAAGAGTGGTCAACTAATTGAACATGGAGTATATACAAGCAAATGTCACGAAAAGTTCTAAAAAGCGGTTTCTGAGAAAAAAATTAAAAAAATTTTTTTTTTTTGCATTTTTAGATTTTTGAATTTTTTGAAATTTTCTCTATAATAAAGACATAGAGGTGTATAATTTTGATGTCAAAAAATAGAGAACAGTCTGGAAAACGTTATGGCAAAGTTTCAGAAACTTCTAAGAAACGGTTTTTGAGGAAAAAATTTTGAAAATTTATTTTTTTATTTTTTAAATTTTTTTAATTTTATCTCGATAATAAAGACATAGAGGTGTATAATTTTGATGTCAAAAAATAGAGAACAATCTGAAAAACGTTATGGCAAAGTTTCAGAAAGTTCCAAGAGACGGTTTTCGAGAAAAAATTTTTGAACATTTTTTGTTTAATTTTTCAATTTTTTTCAATTTTTCTCGAAAACGAGGACATAAATGTGTGTAGTGTTGATGTCAAAAAATAGAGAATGTTTTGGAGAATGTTGTGGCAAAGTTTCAGCAAGTTCTAAAAAACGGGTTTCGAGAAAAATTTTTGAAAAAAATTTTTTTTATTTTTTTTTATATTTTGAAAAATCAATTTTTCCCGAAAATAAAATCATAAAAGTATCTAGTTTTAATATCAAAAAATGAAAAATGTTTTTGAAAAATGTTGTGGCAAAGTTTCAGAAAGTTCTAAGAGACGGTTTTTGAGAAAAAAAATTCGAAAAAAAATTTTTTTTTTTTGAAAATTTTAAAATGTTTTCATTTTTTCAATTTTTCCCGAAAATGGAGTCATTAAAGGGTATAGTTTTAACATCAAAAAATAGAAAATAGTCTGGAAAACGTTGTGGCAAAGTTTCAGGAAGTTCTAAGAAACAGTTTTCGAGAAAAAATTTTGAAACAATTTTTTTTTTTTTTTTAATTTTGAAAAATTTTTTATTTTTTCAATTTTTCTCAAAAACGAAGACATACAAGTGCATAGTTTTTATATCAAAAAATAGAAAATTTTTTGGTTAACGTTGCGGCAAAGTTTCAAAAAAGTTCTAAGAAATGGTTTTTGAGAAAAAAATTTTTTTTTTTTATTTTTTTTTCAATATTTTGAAAAATCAATTTTTCTCGAAAATGAAGTCATAAAGGTGTGTAGTTTCGATATCAAAAAAGCAAAAGTTGTCTAAAAAAAACGTTGTGACAAAGTTTCAGCAAGTTCTAAGAGACGGTTTTTGAGGAAAAAACTTTGAAAAAAAAAATTTTTTTAATTTTTTTTTTTCAAAATTTTTTTCTTTTTTTTTTCAATTTTTCTCGAAAACGAGGACATAAAAGTGTGTAGTTTTGATATCAAAAAATAGAGAATTTTTTGGAAAACGTTGTGGCAAAGTTTTAGAAAGTTCTAAGAAATATTTTTTGAGAAAAAAATTTTGAAAAAAATAATTTTTTTTTTTTGTTGAATTTGTTTTATTTTTTCAATTTTTCTCAAAAACGAAGTCATAAAAGTGAATAGTTTTGTTATCAAAAAATAGAGAATTTTTTGGAGAACGTTGTGGCAAAGTTTCAGCAAGTTCTAAGAAACAGTTTTCGAGAAAAAATTTTGAAAAAAAAATTGTTTTTTTTTTTGAAAAATTTTGAAAAATTTTTTATTTTTTCCATTTTTCTAAAAACGAAGAAATACAAGTGCATAGTTCTTATATCAAAAAATAGAGATTTTTTTGGTTAACGTTGTGGCAAAGTTTCAAAAAAGTTCTAAGAAACGGTTTTTGAAAAAAAATTATTGAAAAAAAAATTTTTATTTTTTTTTCATTTTTTCAATTTTTCTCAAAAACGAAGCCATACAAGTGCATAGTTTTGATATTAAAAAATCAAAACGTTTTTGGAAAACGTTGTGGCAAAGTTTCAGAAACTTCGAAGAGACGGTTTTTGAGAAAATAAAATTTTGAAAAAAAGTTTTTTTTTTTCGAATTTTTTTCATTTTTTTCAATTTTTTCAATTTTTCTCGAAAATGAACCCATAAAAACACACAGTTTTCATATCAAAAAAAGACATTTCCTCTAGTTTCTTGATGGTTTTGATGTTTAAATTGACTTGCGAACGATTCGCAAACACTGCCACAAAATTCATTGATAAATCACTCACAGATCGCCATAAAATCTACCAGCTGAGTGAAAATGCGGTATTTGATAAATTGAGAAAAACATTTGGTTTTTTATCTGTTTTTGAGCCATTGCTGAGCCAAGGACGAAAAATTTAGCAGTTTTTGCAGTTAAATAACAGCAAATCAGAACATAAATGAATAAAAGTAATTTTTATTAGAATTTTTATAAAAGTGAAAAAAAAAAATTTTTTATAAAAAAAAACTTTTTTTTGAAACGGTAAAAAATGAAAAAATATAACAAGAGCGATCGGAGCAACCCACCCACCGGTAACACGGGATAAGTGTAAGTGTAAGTGACAAATTGCTAATGATATGTTTGCCTTCAAACTGTTTGGCAACCTGTCGTGTTTCGGATCCTCCTCCCGTGTTTTCCGCCCGTCTTGTCAAATAAATGAGACACTCGGTATGTTACTCACAATCAGAGATCTGAGCACTACTCGGACACACAGCGGTTGGAGCTGATCATTGGAGCACAGCGCACTTTTGGAAACAAAACAATAGTGTATTCTTTATTTATTTTTCTCTTTCTTGCAAAATATGTCATTCTTATCTCACAGATCGGGTAGATAATTTGCAAGAAAACACAAAAAATTAAGTTACAGTAACAACATTTTAAAGGCACAGCACTGACAAAAAATTCATTTAAAAAAAATTTTGTAACTTTTTTTTTTTGGTAAAAAAATTTTTTTTTTTTTTGAAATTTTTCGCAAAACCATACACCAAACAAACCACTTATTCTTCAGGTTCACAAGACCATCTGATCTGACCAAAACTCAATAACCCGCCAAAAGTTCGCAATTTTTTGGTGTGTCTTGTATTCACGGTCCACTTGAGGCCATGGGTATCACTAATCAATCATCAGTGAAAAAACTTGGTGCATTAGTTTAGTTCCGTTTTCCACGTGTCTTTCACGCTTTGAACACGTTTGTACTTCCCCTTCAACCGTAAGAGCGTTTAAACTTCCCGCTTCTGCAAACACCTTAACGGAAAATTGCAGAGTGGGCGCAGTCACTATTTTGTGATTTTTCTCGAAAATGGAGTCATAAAGGTGTATGGTTTTTATATCAAAAAATCAAGAATTGTCTGGAAAATGCTGTGGCAAAGTTTCAGGAAATTCTACGCGACGGTTTTTTTCGAGAAAAAAATTTTGAAAAAAAAAATGTTTTTAAGTGATTTTTTCAAAATTTTGAAAAATCAATTTTTCTCGAAAATAGAGTCATAAAAGTGTATGGTTTTTATATCAAAAAATAGAGAATCATTAAAATAACGTTGTGGCAAAGTTTCAGAAAGTTCTAAGAAATGTTTTTGAGAAAAAATTTTTCGAAAAAAAATTAAAAACAATTTTTTTTTTTTCATATTTTGAAAAACTTATTTTTCTCGAAAAGGGAGTCATAAAGGTGTATGGTTTTCGTGTCAAAAAATAGAGAATGTTTTGAAAAACGTTGTGGCAAAGTTTCAGAAAGTTCTAAGAAACGATTTTCAAGAAAAAAACGTTTTGAAAAAAAATAAAATTTCTTTTTTTTTTCAAATGTTTTAAATTTTTGGATTTTTCTCGAAAATGGAGTCCTAAAAGTGTATAGTTTTTATATTAAAAAATAGAGAATTTTTTGAAAAACGTTGTGGCAAAGTTTCAGCAAGTTTTAAGCAAATGTTTTTGAGAAAAAAAATTTAAAAAAATGTTTTTTTTTGAATTATTTCATTTTTTGAATTTTTCAATTTTACCCGAAAATGGAGTCATAAAAGTGTTTAGTTTAAATATCAAGAAGTAGAAAAAACTCTAAAAAATGTTGTGGCAAAATTTCAGTAAGTTCTAAGAGACGGTTTTCGAGAAAAAAAATTTTGAAAAAATTTCGAAAAAAAATTTTTTTTTTGAAAAATTTTTTTTTTTTTTGAATTTTTCCCGAAAATAAAATCATAAAAGTGTATGGTTTTTATATCAAAAAATCGAAAAATTGTCTGAAAAACGTTGTGACAAAGTTTCAGAAAGTTCTAACATAAGAAATAGTTTTTGAGAAAAAAAATTTTGAAAAATTTTTTTTTTCAAGTTTCAAAACTTTTTTTTTTGAACTTTTTTTGTTCTAGTTTCTGTGTCCTGGGAATTTGCATGTATATATCAGACATTTAGTGTTAATCAAATTGTTCTAATAAAGCCAAAACGTCCATTTCCAATAGGAAAATTGTTGAAAAATTGATTTAAAAAATATTTTTTCACAATTTTCTACACAAATTCTTAGAAAACCCATGTTTTGTATTATTTCAACAAGTGGGGTTAAGGTTTGAACAAAATTCATTGAAAATCAGTAAAAAAAATTCCAATTAGGTGCCACACCTCGTGTACTCCTTTTGGACGAAAAAAAACGAAAAAAAAATTTTTTTTTGACATTTTTTTTTTGGAAATTTTTTTTTTCAAAAATTTTGTAACTTTTCCAATGCAACTTTGATGTAAAGTTCCAATCCTACAGTATCTTTTAAACTACCAACAACTATATTTTAACCATGAAAAATTGAATTTTTGCAACAAAAAAAAACCAATTTTTACCGTTTGACAGTTAGGAGAGTCAACACAAAGAAGAAAAAAGCTGTGACAACACAAAACCGTGCGTGTTTTCTATTTTTCTATTCTTATTAAACGCATCAAAACCGCATTGTTAAACACCGGGGAAAAAGAAACTGTTTGTACAAAAATGAAAAAAAAAATGTTTTTAATTTCAAAAAAAAAAAAATTTTTTTTCAGAAAAAATTGACAAATTCCCATTCCATTTCCTCTAGTTTCTTGATGGTTTTGATGTTTAAATTGACTTGCGAACGATTCGCAAACACTGCCACAAAATTCAATATTTGAACACTTTTTTCAATAATTTTTTTTTTTGTGTTTCACTGTGTTTCGCCTCTAATCCGTCGCGCTGGTTTTTTTCGTCTAGGGCGGTGTTACCTGGCGCAAATAAAAGTAAACGTGAGTTGTTTGGCACAACGTTGTGGTTTTGATTTAAAGGTTTTGAATTTTTCGGAATTTTTTTTTTTTTTTTTTTTTGAAAAAAATTTTTTTTTTCAAAATTTTAATTTTTTAAACTCAAAATTTCAGATTTTATGCTTCAAATCCTCACACTTTTAATACATTATTTCCTATTTCTCTCTTCAAATGCTATCGATTTGCCGCAAATTTCCACCCAGATCAGCCCCAACACCGAGTTTGTGATTTTTGGAACACGGTGAGCAAATACAGCAAAAAAAAATTTTTTTCTATTTTTTTCAAATTTCTAAAGCTTTTAGACACGGAAACCGTAATCCTGAGCAATTTCTAAGCGGAATAGATCGAGATTGGGGGCAGGAGGGACTATTAGAGCTAACTTCGGTAGGTGACCTCGTGTACTCCTTTTGGAGGACTTCAAACTTCCAAATGAGTGTTTTTTGCAGATTGGAAAGCGGCAAGCGTACGGTTTGGGCTTGGAGCTCAGAAAATTCATTGGAAATTTGACGAGCAACAATTACAATGCGACTGAGGTCAAATACTACTCGAGCTCGGCAAATCGATGTCAGATGACTTTGCAGGTTTGCTTAGGCTTCAGTTAGAGATAGATTAAGGCTAGATTTAATTCAGGCCATACAAATGCCTTATCTCGGTCTCACTTAGGCCCTATTTAGACCATAATTTTGTCATGTTAGTTTTTAGGCCTTACGTAGGTTTTGCTCAGGTCTTACTGAGTTTTGCCTAATCTAGGCCTAACTTGGGAATTTCATAGGGTTTAGTTGGGCCTAATTCAGGTTTTATGCGGGCCATACGTAGGCCTTGTTGAGGCTTTACTTAGGCCTCACTTAGACTTCACCTAGGCCCAATTTAGGCCAAACATAGGTATTCTTATTTAGACCTTAATGAGGCCCTTTTTAGTCATGCCTTAATTAAGCGTTACCTAGGCCTTACATAGGTCTTAGTTGGGCATTAGTGAGGCCTTGCATAGACCTTTGTTAGGCCTTTCTTAAGCCTCACTTCCCTATCAATTTTGGCTCTGCTAAGTTAGGCCTAAGTTCGGCTTTACTTAGGCCTTACTTAGGCCCTTCTTACTGTTAGTTAGTCATGCCTTAATTAAGCTTTACATAGGCCTTACATAGGTCTTCATTGTCATGCCTTGATTATGCCAATCTAAGCCTTACTTAGACTTTACCTAGGCCTTACTAACACCTTACATAGAACTTCTTATTTAGGCCTTACTTAGGCCTTTCTTAGTCATTAATTAATTAGGCCTTACCTGGGCTTTACCTAGGTCTTAGTTGAGCCTTATATAGGCCATACTGCGGCCTTGCTGAGGCCCAACATAAACCTTTACCCAAGTCTCACCTAGGCCTTACTTCCAGGTCGCCCTCGCCGGACTCCACCCCCCACAAGCCTGGGGTGAATGGAACCGCCAAAAGTTCGCCTCATGGTCCCCGATCCCCTACACAATTTCGGATCCCCTTCTCCGAATGTACTCGGTCCCGTCCTGCAAACAATCGGACAAAGTCTGGGCGCCAATCGATAACGATCAGATTCCAGAGCTGGAGAATTTGAAAACCGACAATCTGCGAGTTTTAGAGTATTTGAGCGCTGAAACCGGATGGAATTTGACTGGAAACTTGGGACAGGCTGCCGATTTGGCGGACAATGTTATTCAAATGGATTTTTATAATACGAGTTACCCAAAGTGGCTGGCACAACCTGAGCTTGATGGGATAAATGGGACGGAGTTGAAAAATACAATTTTGGAGTTTGGTGAGCACTCATTTTTCTTTTTTGTTTGTTCAATGTTTTGTAATTATTTTTTCTTGAAAATGGAGTCATAAAAGGGTATAATTTTAATATCAAAAAATAGAAAAATGTTTGGAGAACGTTGTGACAAAGTTTTCGAAAAATCGAAGAATTATTTTTTGAGAAAAATTTTTTTTTTCAAGTTTTTGAAATTGTTTTTCTTCCAATTCTAATGAATTAATTACGCTATCTTGCTCTCCTTTTGTTGAGAACTATTATTCTGACCGTCTCCGCCAGCGGAGACGCAGATAGTTAGATAGAGAGAGAGAGAAAGTGCGCTGCAGATTTTAAATGTAAGTTCGGAGCGTCGTTGTCGACTAGTTTGAGAGCGGCGGAAGACGGAAAAGAAAGTTTCGCTAAGAAAATCAATAGAGCGTAATGAAAACAGTTCACTTCACTGAAAAAAAAACACTATTAATTAAAAAAAAACTGGAAAAAAATTTTTTTCCCTTCAAAAAAAAAATTTTTTTTTCAAAAATTGTTTCCTAGAAAAATAGTTCTTGGAATTTTCTGCAACTTTGCAGCAACGTTTTCCAGTAAATTTTCTATTTTTTGATATTAAAACTATACACTTTATGACTGGATTTTCGAGAAAAATTAATTACAAAAAAATTGATGAAATTTAAAAAAAAGAAGTATTTTTCAAAAAAATTTTTCTCCAAATTTAATTCTTGGAACTTTTTGAAACTTTGCCACAACGTTATCCAAAATGTTTGCTTATTTTTAGTATCAAAATTATACACTTGTATGACTGGATTTTCGAGAAAAATTATTTTGAAAAAATTGAAAAAAGTGAAAAAAAAAAACATTTTTTTTCAAAAATTATTTTCTCCAAATTTACTTCTTCGAACTTTTTGAAACTTTGCCACAACGTTTTCCAAACAGTTTTCTATATTTCGGTATTAAAACTATACACTTGTATGATTGGATTAAAAAAAAAAATTAATTACAAAAAAATTGAAAAAAAAAAAATTTTTTTAACTTTTTTTTTTCAAAAATTTTTTTCTCGAAAAATAATTGCTGGAACTTCTTGAAACTTCGCCACAACGTTTTCTATAACATTCTTCATGTTTTGATGTTAAAACTATACACTTGTATGCCTGGATTTTTGAGAAAATTTAATTGCAACAAATTGAAAAAAGTGAAAAAAAAAGGTTTTTCAAAATTTTTTTTTCTCCAAATTTACTACTTGAAACTTTGTGACACTTTGCCACAGCGTTCTCTGCAAAGTTTTCTATCTTTTGATATCAAAATTATACATGTTTATGACTGGATTTTCGAAAAAAAATTAATTACAAAAAAATTGAAAAAAATGAAAATAAAAATTTTTGAAAAAAACTTTTTCCTGCAAATTTACTTCTTGGAATTTTTTGAAATTTTGTCACAACGTTCTCCAAACCGTTTTGAATTTTTTATATCAAAACTGTACACTTGTATGATTGGATTTTTGAGAAAAAATAATTGCAAAAAATTGAAAAAAAAATGAAAAAAAAATTTTTTTCTCAAATTTTCTCAAACTTTGCCACAACCTTCTTCAGAGACAGATTTCCTTTTTTGCAAATCTAAAACATTTATATCTACAGTAAGCCCTATATCTATCTGATTTCCAGCCGAAATCCACCCCCGAACATGCGCTGTCTACTACCCTTGCCGCTACCTAATGGGCGGCCTCTGGCTGAATGACGTTATCGACAAGTTGTCAGATGCAAACACAACAAAAAATGCCTTAAAAGTTGTGGGATATGCCTCGGTAAGCCCCTTTTCTTCCATTAAATTTCCCAAAATTCAAAAATCAGCACACCGAAATCACGCTCTCCGTGATGAAACTAATGGGCATCGAACGAGACGAAGTGACGACTTCTGCCGGATTTGTCATCGAGTTTCGACGACGTCCCAGTGTAGCTGTACGTCTTCTGAATCACGATCCAACACCGATCGATACACATGTCATTTATCCGGCGAATCTGACGAAAGAACTGGCAGACGTTCAGGAGGCTGATGGGTTTATCAGGCTGGCCGATTTTGTGAGGATAGTGAGGCCAGGGGTATGTTAGCTTTTTTTAAGGGGTTTTGAACTGTTACGAGGGTTAAACGCGCGTCAAAAATTAGTAATTTTGAAGGAAAATCAAAAATTTGAAAAAAAATTTTTTTTTTTTTTGTAATTTTTTTAAATAATTTTTTTTCTATAAATCTACTGTATTCTCACTTTATTATTGTATTCAAGAAATTTAGAAACGTATTTGAAAAAAAATTAAAAAAGAGAAATCAAATCAAAAAACGTTAAAAAAATAACAAATACATTTTTTTTTTTTTTTTCAGAAAAAAATCGATAATTTTCAGAAAAAACATATTAATTTAAGTAAGCAATTAGGTTTATAGAAAAATCACAAAAATCGAAAAAAAATTTTTTTTTTCAAATTTTCTAGAAAAAAATCGATAATTTTCTGAAAAATTGCATTTTTTTTCTTTGTTTTTTTAAAATTTTATTACGTTCAATTTAATTCAATAAATTCCAAATTTACATATGAATTTAAGTAAGCAATTAAGTTTATAGGAAAGTCACTAAAAATCGAAAAAAAAAATTTTCCAAATTTTCAAAAAAAAAATTTTTTTTTTTTTGCATTTTTAAAAACAATTTTTGCATAATTTTTAGCCCAAATTGTTCCCAAAACCGTAACAAACATTTTAAGAGCCCGGCCAGTCAAAACGATAAAGAAATAAGCACAAGTAAAGCAAAAAATAAGCGGAACCGCCAGAATATGCAAAAAATTCAGCAAAACTTTGGAGAATGCTCCAATCGGTCTGAAACTTTGAGAAATCATTTAAAAAATGCTCGCGGACATGAAATTTTATTCCCAAAAAAATTTCAGATCAAAATATCGATTTTGAAAATTTTCAGAAAAAAATCGATAATTTTCAGAAAAATCGATATTTTGGTATGAATTTTTCTGGGAAAAATGATTTCTTCAAGTTTCAGACTGATCGGAGCATTCTCCGATTTTCCGAGGAGTTTTTTTCAAGAAAAATTGCAATTTTTCGGAAATTAAATTGAAAAAATCGATAATTATCGAAAAAATCGCTCAAATTGCTCAAAAAATCATTTCGCGCTCCATGGATAATGTCAGGGACGCTAGACCGTTAGACAAAACGAGAAAGTGTGCCCAAACAGGCGCGCAGGCAGAGAAAATGGACCATTTTCACGTGGCCGAGTGGATTTTGCGCATGGCTGTGGTTTGGTGCACAACACCAGAGTTCGGGTCCTGGTGGTGGTCAAAAATTTTTGCAAAGTTGATTTTTGTTAAAGACACTGTGAGAAATAGCATGGCAAATAAAGAGTCGTAATTTTTCGTTTCAGAGCTACTCGGACTGGCCGAAAAAGTGCGACGCACCGTCTTGTGCCAAAGATGACCCATCCAACTATGACACGGAATCTTCCGGTTCACAGCCTAAATACCCACAATTATTCGTAATTGGTTTGATGGTAATTGGCCTGTTAATTATCCTTGATTAGTTTTAAATTGCACTTTATGTACTTTATGTACTTTTACTCGTCACAATTTTGTAAAAACCCGAAAATTGGAAAATTGAAGCATTTAATTTGATTGATTCGGATTATTATTATTACGTGTTGAATTGTATAAAAATAAAAATTGAAATATGTGAAAACGAGAAAAAAAATTGAAAAAAAAAATTTTTTTTTTTTGAAATTTGAATTTCGCGGGTCCAACACTGTTTTTTTTTGTGCTACTCCAGAATAGAACTGCTCGAAATAGAACTTCCTAAAATGGAGCTGTAACAGCTGAAAAATAATAGCAAAAAAATACTCGCGGACATGAAATTCCATTCCCCAAAAATTTGAGACCAAATTATCGATTTTTAAAATTTTCGGAAAAAATCGATAATTTGTCCGCGAGTATTTTTGGCCCATTTTTTGCGATTTCATGAATCTTTAACCGTTTGCCGTCAAATTAAAAGAAACGAGGAAGTATGAAAACCGTAAACCTAATCAAATTACCCGCCAAAACACGACGAACGCAACTTTTCAAGGGCATCGCTTCAAAACAGGATAGCCGCCAATTTTATTTATTTATTTATTTTCTTTCCCCCCTATTTTTTTTATTTCTCAACTTTTGACCTTCAACTGGTTTTGTTTTTGGGGTGGTTTGACCCTGTGAGAGGGTATAAAACATCTAGCGATGACAACTTTCTTCAGTTCATTTATTATCCTCAGTACGGAGCGCTGCAAATTCGCTCCATTCGCACTGGGCCAATGTTTTTCTCTGATTTCTCTGATACTCGCATTCGAGTTCACTGTGCGATTGGAGCGAGTTTGCAGCGCTTTATACCCCCCACTTGTCTGCGTCTCTACGGCGAGAGAGGCTGGCAGTTTGCGCGCACTCTGCATCTCTGCGTCTCCACTCTGCGTATCCGCTTTAACGCAGTCAGTCGAGCATCTATGCAGCTAAATGCAGCCTACCGTTAAAAAAAATGCGACCACCATGGGGTACTACGGTATAGAATTGCCTGGAATAGAACCGCCTAAACTGGAGATGTACCGACACAGAACCGCCCGAGAAAATCGAAGAATCATTTCGTTGTACACAGTGAGACCATGAGTTCTATTTCGTGCAGTTGTTTTTTTCGGTACAGTTCCATTTCAGCTGGTTCTATTCCGCGCAGTTCTATTCCGTAGCAGTTCTATTCCGTCCGAGTTCTATATCAAGTTGTAAGAGACGCAGACAATACAAGAAGATACCCCTAATTTTTGCTAACAGTTTTCCATCGAAAACGGCTAATAGCCATCGAATTCAGCGCCTGTGAAACATGCATTTGGCACATCCTCCGAATTCGATGGCTATTAGCCGTTTTTGATAGCTATTCTATCTCATTCTCAGAGAATTTTTGGCGGCTATGTGGCTAATAGCCATTGAAAACGGCTAATAGCCATCGAATTCAGCGCCAGTGAAACATGAATTTGGCGCACTTCATGAATTCCATGGCTATTAGCCGTTTTATAGACATTCTCTCTCATTCTCAGAGAATTTTTGGCGGCTATGTGGCTAATAGCCATTGAAAACGGCTAATAGCCATCGAATTCGGCTCCTGTGAAACATGCATTTGGCGCACTTCCCGAATTCGATGGCTATTAGCCGTTTTGATGGCAATTTCCTCTCATTTTCAGGGAATTTTTGGCAGCTATGTGGCTAATAGCCATTGAAAACGGCTATTAGCCTTCGAATTCGGCGCCTGTGAAACATGCATTTGGGCACGTCCCGTATTCGATGGCTATTAGCCACTTTTCATTTGTCGCACACGCCGAATGCGATGGCTATTAGCCGTTTTCCACGGCTATTAGCCACAAAGCTATCAATACCCGCCATATACGCGCCAAAACTAATAATGCAAAAGAAATTGAAGAGAAAAGACATCAAAATCGGCGAATAGCTATCGAACTCGGACCCTGTGCCAGATGCATTTGGCACACAGCCCGATTCAATGGCTATTAGCCGTTTTTAATGACTGTTCCCTATCATTCTCAGGGACTTTATGGCGTGTATAGGCATCTATGTGGCTAATAGCAATGAACAACGGCTATTAGCCATCGAATTCGGCGCCTATGAAACATGAATTTGGCAAACGCTCCGAATTCCATGGCTATTACCCTTTTTTGATGGTAATTCTCTCTCATTCTTAGGGGCATATTCAATGGCTATTAGCCGTATTCAATGGCTATTAGCTAAGTATGTGGCTAATAGCCATTGAAAAAGTCGATTAGCCAATTCAATGGCTATTAGCCGTTTTCAGAATTTTTTGCGAATTTTTGCGTTGCGTTCAGTTGGGGTGGGCGGGGTTTCAAATTTTCGCACTACTGCTTATGTATTCCTCGTCTCGCCACTTGTCGATTTACGAGCAATTTTGAGTTTTTCCGTATTGAACTTTCGTAAATCCACAAGTGAGATTGGATTTACGAAAAATCAAAACGAAAAATGCAAACAATTTCGCTCGTAAATCGACAAGTGGCGAGACTCAAATGCGCACCATCATATTTTTTAATTTTTTTAGGATGAAACCCACTCTACTCCTCATCTTGACGGTGTCCATCACCCAGTCTGCCCACATTTTGCCCAAAAAATCGGTGGCAATCGATAAAAATTCGGTGCTAGTTCTATTCGGCACCCGACACGGAAATCGGCATCCAGAAGTTTTTCTTCAGGAAAATCCAAGGTCATGGGGACAGGAGGGCAACACCGAGTTGACTTCGGTACGGTTTTTCCTAATTTTGATGTATATTATGTGTTCACGAGCAAATGTTTGTTCAGTTACGACGCTCCGATGTTCCGCAGGTCTCGCGGAACATCGGAGCGTCGTAACTCAATTTAAAATTCAATTTTTCGAAATTTCAGTTCGGAAAGCGCCAAGGACTCGGTCTGGGCAAGGAGCTGAGAAGTTTTGTCGGGGATTTGGTATTTTTCAAAACAGCAGCCCAAAAAAATCAATGATTTTCAGATTTCTCGAAACTACAATTCTTCACAGGTTAAATACTACTCTAGCTCGGCGAATCGGTGTCAGATGACTTTGCAGGTTAGTTTATGTGCATTTGCGCGTCATCGTGTTTGCGTACAAAACTCAAAATGTGTATATTTCGTGACATTTCTCGAAAATCGAGACATACAAGTTCATAATTTTAACATCATTAGATTGATAATTCTCTGGAGAACGTTGTGGCAAAGTTTTGGAAAATTCTAAGAAGCCGTTTTTGAGAAACATCACTTTTTAATTTTTTCTCGAAAATCGAGACATACAAGTTTATAATTTTAATATCATTAGATAGTGAACTTTCTGGAAAACGTTGTGGCAAAATTTCAGAAAATTCTAAGAAGCCGTTTTTGAGAAAAATCAATTTTTAATTTTTCTCGAAAATCGAGACATACAAGTTTATAATTTTAATATCATCAGATTGATAATTCTCTGGAGAACGTTGTGGTAAAGTTTTGGAAAATTCTAAGAAGCCGTTTTTGAGAAAAATTATTATTTTTTTTTTAATTATTTTTTTTTAATTTTTCACACACACGTTTGCGCAGCAGGCTTATCAGAGAGGCTACACTGTCTCCTTTTAGACAGTCACAGCGGCGCTTCACGACCCGGAACAGTGGGGAGATTGGGACAAAAAATGGTACGATCACTGGTCGCCAGTACCGTACGCAATTGACGACCCACTTTTGCGAATGTACGCGGTGAAAGAATGCAAGGGGAATGATAAAGGTATCCAAAACAATGGTTTTTTTTGCTATCATTAGATTTACAGTCTGGGCCCCGATCGACCAAGATTCTCTGCCAAGCCTTAAAAAACTCAAGACGGAAAACTCTGCCGAGCTCAAATATTTCGCGGATAATACCAAATGGAATATGGGAAATTTGGGCAAGGCGGCCGATTTAGCTGATAATTTGATTGAAATTGATTTGTTTAAAGCTGAATACCCGGCGTGGGTGAAGGCGCCAAAGTTGAAAGGTAAGAGGATTGGTGCATAATAGGTATATCGCGACAATCTGAGGCCTAGAGTTTTCTCTACCATGATTATTTTTCAAAAACCGGGGAACAAGCCCCGCCCCTAAAGCACTTTTTGAACAAAACTCGTGACTAAGCTTTCCACGGCGGGCGTTTTTTGCCCGTCCGACCCGTTCGGGGAAAGGGCCGTCCGATCCCCGGGGAAAAAGAAAAATGCCCGCTTGAAATGTTTATTATTTTTTCCAACTATTAAAAAAATTGGAGAAGAAAGTTCACGCATTTATACACATATTTTCAATTTCCCGTGACAAAATATCATTTTTTATGATTCGACATTTGCCAACGCGATATGCCCTTATTTCTATCCTAGGAAACCGTCACGTAACATTGCAGACCGGGCAATGCGGACGGGCAGCGGGCACCCGTTTTCCGGACGGGTAACGGATGTTTTCGGACGGCCCGTCCATGGTGGAAAGCTTACTCGTGACGCATACTTCACTAGACTTTACTTCCAAAAGAGGCGGAGCTTATTATTCGGTTTTTAACACTTTTTTCCCGGCAGGGTCTCTAAACTTCCAGGCTACACCGTCGAAAAGCTAAAAGCGAAAATTCTCGAGTTTGCGGAAGTCCATCAAAACGCCTGCGCCGAGTACGGCCCATGCGGAAACCTAATGGCTGGCTACTGGCTCCAGGATATTATCGACAAACTAGTGACGGCTAATAGTGGAAAAGGACCAAGAGTGGTTGGGTACGCGTCGGTGAGTTCTATTTGGGTTTTTTTGCAAAAAGTCTATGCCACTTTATCACATTTTTTTAGCCAAAAAAATCGTAGGCTATATGCATGCTAAATTTTTAGCTTTTTTTTTCTATTTGAATCGTTATTGTTTGAATTTTGCTATATGTATTTTTCGGGGCTACCCCGAATCAGAACGTTCCCGTATCAGAACTGTCTCGAATCAGAACCGTTCTTTTTCAGAACTTTTACGTATCGAAATCGGCATATAAAAATTAGTAAAACTACATGCTTCAAAACATAGTAATACTTTGAAATAAATAAATAAATGTTCACAAACTCAACGAGTGGTGAGCTAATGACTCTCTTTTTGAAATGGTTCTGATACGTGACAGTTCTGATTCGGGGTAGCCTCTATTTTTCAGCTAGATGAGTCGTTTCGAAACGGAAGAAAGAAAATGTTGAAAAAAAAAACAAGGTCTTTTCCCACTTTTCGATCGGCACAGGGACCGTATTCATGAGGTCATTCGGAAGTCTATTTAGAACGACTGAAAATTCCAAATGGGTATTACTTTCTTTATTTCTTAACTTCGTTTAGTAGTCCACCAAAATTATAAAAAATAGTACTCATTCGGAACACCTAGTGGCTTTTCCTAACCCGTTCGGAATTCCGAATGACCTCATGAATACGGCCTCTGAATATAAATGTTGCTTTCCGACAAAGATTTGTATTTCCAATTTTTCTTAAAGGAAGCTCCAACTTTTTGGGAAAAGTGACTTGAAATGTAGTGTTTGGCGGGGGAGTTACGAATATCACATTAGAATCACACAAGACATTTATTTCTCTCATTTCTCGCAAATTTTACCACAAAAAAAATTAGAAAACCACGTGGAGTACACATTCATTTTTTTCCATATTAACCCCAAAAAATAAGGGGAAAAAATGCAAGTTTCCCGCCATTTCGTGTACTCCTTTTGGTGGAAGTCGTCTATTTTTTTGTTGTTGTAAAACTCGCCAATATCATCGTTTTTTGTGGAATTTTAATGTGATATTCGTAAATCCCCCTATAGTATTTTTGATGCACTTTTCCCGTTGGCACCTCCTTTAAATATATTCCGGTGTGGAAAGAATATTGAACAGTGAAAAAATTAATTTATTTGGGAACACTAATTATTATTGACATCATAGTTTCGACGGGCTTCGTTGCAGAGTAGTTTTTCGGTTTTTCAGCCATATTTTCGTCTGTTTGCAACTTTAATTAATGCACATAAATATCAAAAATGCAGAATATAGTTTAAAAAACACAAAAACACACAAAAAATAAACGAAAAAATCCAAAATTCCAGCACACCGAAATCACTCTCTCCGTCATGAAGCTGATGGGCTATAAAAAGGACGAGCTGACGACTTCGGCCGGATTCGTCGTCGAGTTCAAACGTCTTCCAAAGCCGTCCGTTCGCCTTTTGAACCACGACCCGAACCCGATCGATGATCACGTCATCTACCCGGCCGAGTTGGCGCCAAAATTGAAAAAAGAGGCGGATAAGGACGGATTCGTTCCGTTGGAGGCGTTTTTCAGTTTTGCCAAGCCATATGTAAGTGAAATTTGGAAAAAAATTACTTTCTTATGGTGTCCAGGATTTGACATTAAATGTGGGCGGAGCCAAAGGAAACGCGCTCTACTGGATTTTACACGAAATTTGAATTAATTTTTATTTCAAAATGTGTTTCAGAGGCCGGGTCTTTCCACTTTCGAAACGTCCGTGAGCCAATCTACCTGGAGCACATTTTTTAAAACAAATATTGTCGAACCGCCAAAATGGTCAAATGCGCTTCGCTGAACTCAACGCTATGCGATTTTCATTTTGGTCTCCAAATTATTTCATTTCACGTGTAAATTCAACGTGAAAGGAAATAATTTGGAAACCAAAATAAAAATTGCATAGCGTTGAGTTCAGCGGAGCGCGTTTGATCATTTTGGCAGGCCGACAATAAATTTGTAATGTTTTTTTCCCGAAAAACATGAAAAAACGCGTCAAAATTTAAATTTCGTGCAAAATCCTGTGGAGCGCGTTTCCTTTGGCTCCGCCCACATTTCAAATCCTGAGCTAGATCTATGAAACAAGAAAAAGGAATTTTCCGGAAAATAGGCTTGTCTGTTTCTCTGCGTCTCTCACCAACATCTACAAAATTCATCAATTTCCGACCTTCGTTTTCCGGAAAATGAAATTTGGAAATTGACGAATTTTATATGATGGTGGTAAGAGACGCAAAGAAACAGACAACCCCATTTCCCGGAAAATGCCATTTTCCTGTTTCAAGGATCCTAGCTCAGGATTTAGAATGTGGATGCAAACGCGCTCCACTGGATTTTTCACGAAATTCAAGTTTTTCGGCGTTTTTTCATGGATTTCGAAAAAAAAAAACATTACAAATTCATTTGTTTTTTTTTTCCAAAATGTACTCCAGGCGGATTGGCACTTGGACTTTTCAAAAGTGCGACGTTTCAAAAACTTTTCTGCATTTTCTCGTCGCGGTGTTTGCACACTATTATTTTTAAAAGCTTTTTGAGGAAAAATCCATCAAAAGCTTTGAAAATAAATTATTTTGTGCAAACATCGGGACGAGAAATGCAGACAAACTTTCGAAACGTCCGAGAGCCGACTGAGGTTTTTTATGGACCTATTCACAAAACGGGAAAAAAAATTGCCGGAAAAATCAGAGAATGCTTCGATTGACCTGAAATTTTGGGAATTATTGGAAAAAATTATCAAAAATTTTGGACCAAAATATCGATTTTAAAAATTTTCAGAAAAAATCGATATTTTGGTCCAAAATTTTTGGAGCGTGTACAGGAGAATATTTTCCAAAATTTCAGGTCAATCGGTGCATTCTCTGATTTTTCCCGCAATTTTCTTCTGGTTTTGTGAATAGGTCCACAAGAAATTTGACGTTGAAAATACGTAAAAGCTCTCCGATTTTATTTCGCCATGTAAAAAAACAAAGATTATATAAAATAAAAGACATTTATTCAATTTTCAACAATTATGAATCAATATTGTGCTTTTTAGTTGTCCAAATTTTCCATTCTGCAAGAAGTTTAAAATTATTCACAAGAAAAACGAATTTTACGGAGAAAACAAATAATAAAATATGCGAAATATAATACAAGCCTGAGCTGGCGCCTATCGGCGACAGAAAAAAATAGTAAAATTGACATGAACATTTAATGTTCAAAATATTTCTTCTGCAACGTGTACCAATTGGTGTAGTGGCTAGTGAGTTGCAAATCGAATCTGCGCTTTCAGGTTCAATTCCTCCCAAGGTTGATCGATTTTTATCGCTCCGAGAGAAATTTACCTGACCCTTCAAAGCGAACAGACGGACATACTTGAATAGCGTAATATATATAAGAAAGATAATGAAATCAATAAAAAAGGGCCAATCTAGGCAATTGTTTTCCAAATTTTCAGGCCTTCTCCGACTGGAAATCGCAATGCAACAAGGCTTAATAATTTGTCTATTCCTATTTTTTAAAGGCTAATAAAGTTTTCAAATTTTCATGATAAACAAAAAAAATTCAACAAGAAACAAAATGGTGGTAACAAAATAAAGAGATCCATACCGAAAAAAACGCTCAATTTTGCTGCTGAGCTTCCTGTAAAAGACGGGCGGCGATGAGATAGGCGAGTCGGGAGGACGTTTCTTGCTCGGCGAGCTCTTTAACCTTGAAAAACGGGGAATTTTTTAAAATTTATTTGTAAGGAGGGAGCGCTGCAAATTCGCTCCATTCGCACAGAACCATTGGAATTCGAAGCGCGTCCAAAACAAACCTACCTCATACGGCTGGCTCATTTCGTAGCAAGTTGTCAGGGAATTCAGATAGAGCGAGATAGAGTAGTCACGGAGGAGACGGATACACGCGGCGACGCGTACCATAGCCAGACGGGCGTCAAGGGGGACAATCTGGGGGACAATTGAAATTATTTATATACTTGTGCCACATGCATTCATCCAACGGCTATTAGCCAAAAATTCCCAGAAGGTTTTTTTTAAACCCTTCTCATCAATTACCTGAAATTCGTGCACGTGCGATCCGTCCTCTTCCAGCGTGGTTTCTGGAAGTGCAGTCGTCACCCAGACACTCCCATTGCAGCCGATAATCACCGCCATTCCGTACGGAAGTGTGTGGAAATGCTTTTTGGACTTTTTGATGAGATGAGGAGGGACCTTAACGCAATTTTTATGGATTCGTGACGTGGAAGGATACAATTTTTACGTGAACTTTCAGAAAATGTTGGCTACGTTTGATATACACGTCTATGCGGGTGGGCATTGTGTGAAAAATGAATTTGAAAACGCAGAAAAAGCCAAAGTTTCGCAGTGAAGGCTACACCGACACCGATGACGATATTCGCTATGTTCTAATTGAGTCTATAATTGAACGACTTCAAAATCGATCGATCAATATTTGGAATGATGTTGGTTTTTTTTGGCTTTTGTTTATTTTCGAGGCGCAGAGAATGGTAAAAAATTGAACGTTTATCATCATTATATTTAACTTGGAACTGGGTGGTTGCGTACGGATTTATTTACAAAGCTCCGCCCACTGCCTGTATTATGGGGTTATTCACAAAACCGGAAAAAAACTTCGAGAAAAATCGGAGAATGCTCCGATTAACCTGAAATTTTGAGAAATATTGGAAAAAAAATTCTCCTGTACGCGCTCAAAAAATTTTGGACCAAAATATAGATTTTTTGAAAATTTTTAAAATCGATATTTTGGTTCAAAATTTTTTGAGCGTTTACAGGAGAATTTTTTTCCAATATTTCCCAAAATTTCCAGTCAATCGGAGCATTCTCCGATTTTTCCCGCAATTTTTTTCCGTTTTTTTCCTTTTTTCCGGTTTTGTGAATAACCCCATCATGGATTCACAACAGACCGACCCACGTGGTAATGGACCTATTCAGCACAGGAAAACAACCGTTTTTTTTTTCATTTTTCCGGAGGTTTTTTGACGTAAACAACGGCTCTGGGACGTTTCGAAACTTTTTTGCATTTTTGCGTAGTTTTTTTCCAATTCACACCTTTTTATCAAATATTTTCATTTTTTGGAAATTTAAATCCACTGGTATGCCGTAAAAATGCAAAGTTTCAAAACGTCCCAGAGCCTAAACAACCTGTCGTGTCGAGACCGGAAAAAAATTGCGAGAAAAATCGGAGAATGCTCCGATTCGCCTGAAAGTATGGGAAAATTGGAAAAAATTCTCCTGTACACGCTCAAAAAATTTTGGACCAAAATATCGATTTTAAATTAATCAGAAAAAATCGATAGTTTGGTCCAAAATTTTTTGAGCGTGTACAGGAAAATTTTTTCCAATATTTCCCGAAATTTCAGGTCAATCGGAGCATTCTCTGATTTTTCCCGCTATTTTTTCCGTTTTTTTCCGGTTTTGTGAATAGGTCCACAAGTCTTGACACGACAATTCCCATGAAAATTAAAGGAGAATTGCATTATTTTAACACTGGGACTCGACGCGATGGGTTTTTTCCTGATTAACTGAATAGGTCTATAACTTGTGGTGGGGCAAAAGGTCACGCCACGATTTTGACAGATTATTTCCGATTAGCGCAAAAAAAAACAATTTTTCTAATCTTTTAATTATAGTCAGGGAATACATCATCAACCTCGCTCTACCGCAAAATTCCTGTAAAACAGTGTTGCACTTGCAATATTAACTCGAATTCTAGTTTAATATTTATTTTCAACGAAAAATAACGTATCCACGACGAGTTGCAGTAAAAATTTGATTTTTCGCTTCAAAAAAGGTGCACTACACTGTTGAAAATTGAAAAGTGCCGTAGAGCGAGGCTGATGATGCATTCGCCGAGTATATATAAAACGCTTTTGACAGACTTTTTTTTATTTTTGAATTTTTGTGTGAGTAGCGTGGAAAAACCATTGATTTTTAAGAATACTTCTTGAGGAAAAATCTTTTTTTTCGGCTCTGGGACGTTTCGAAACTAGGACGATTCGTAACTAGAACCTCGACGAAAAATTGCACTTCAGTTTCAAAACGTCTTGTTTTGAAACGTCCCAGAGCCATATTTTCGCGTCAATCGTAAATAGTTTGTCAAAATCGTGGCGAGACCAGCTAGCTTTTGACTCAAAATTTACCGCGGAAGGTAGCTCCGTCAAGAATCCATGATCAGGCCTTCTCGGAAATGAAAATTTCTCTTCCGAGTTCCGTCGGAAATTTCCGATTTTGTAATTTTCTCTTCCGATGTTCCGACGGAATTCCGAAATTGAAAATTCTCGTTCCGATTTCCGTCGGAATTCCGATTTCCGATCGGAAAAATCGGAAATGAACCTGAATAGGTCCATAAAATCTTAAATTATCCACAAAAAAGTTTAAAAAATTAAGGAAAGATACGTAGACTCGTGTTTTACATAGGAAATTTGTGTCACGGACATGGTCGAATTTTTTCCGAAAAAGAAAATACGATTTTTCCTACCAAATTTCGACAGAAAAATATGTTTTTTTTTTCCGACATCGGAAAAAAATTGTTTTCGGCGGAAACGGAATTATTTTCGGAAATCATTTTGTCTCGGAACGGAATCGGAAATTTTTTCGGAAGTGAAACTGCCTCGGAAACGGAATCGGAAATTTCCGACGTCGGAATTCCGACTTTTCGGAAATTTCCGAGAAAGCCTGTCCCACGGTGTCCCGGACGGGAAAAGCGCCGCTAGAGATAACTGCTGGCGCATCTCTCGTTCTCTCTCCCTCCCCACCTCAGCGCAGCTATTTTTTCAACTGGAATTTGTTTCTTTTTTGATTTTCAGCAAAACTAGACCACTTTTTGAAAATCTGTAATTAAAATATATTTTTCAGATGAAATGCTTCATTTTTATTACAAAAACAACACGATTGGTGCAGAATTGTCGGAGGAGATGCATTTTAAAATAAGTGGTACAGAATTTTACTAAAAACTTAATTTTCTGCAACATAATAATGCATTTTAAATGTCTCCCTTGTGCAGAATGTTCTCCTGAACATTTTAATACCATGACCAACTCGAAACGTGCGAACTCGGTTTTTTTCTCGGTGTTTCAAAATTTTAAAATGCATCTTCTCCGTCAATTCTGCACCAGTCGTGATGTTTTTGTAATCAAAATGAAGCATTTCATCTGAAAAATATATTTTAATTACAGGATTTCAAAAAGTGGCCTAGTTTTGCTGAAAATCAAAAAAGAAACAAATTTCAGTGGAAAAAATAACTGCGCTGAGGTGGGGAGGGAGAGAGAAGAGAGTGCAGACAGTTGAAGATATTTTTCCACTTTGGGACACCGTGTGTCCATGATATGATTTTGGCTTTAATTTTTGTCGATTTTTGATGGTTTTTTTGGTGAATAATTTATTGATTCAATATATTTATCGGTTCGAATAGGCGAAAATTGGACGAATAAATCGATAATAGAAGAAAATGCCTTCGCCGATTCGTGGTCAATATCTTTGGCAATCTAAATAAAATCAGTAATTAATTTTAAAACACGGAAAAACTTTACCACGAATCGCCAATTTTGCATCATACGGCATTCTTGATTTTTCGTCCAAATATCGGTTATTCGAACGCAATCTGAAATCAATAATTTATTTTAGACAAAAACTGAAAACAAATCATAAAAAACCGAAAGAATATCAATATTTAACGCGATCAATAATTTATTTAAAGCAAAAACAGAAAAAAATGGCAAAATGTTTGAAAAATTAAGCGAAAATCATACGAAAAAATACCGGGCAGTACGCAAACACCAAATGCCAACGCGCGCAAGCCATAATTTTATTTTAAAATATTTTTTATCCTTCCAGAAATACGAAGTCACCAAATGGCGGGCGTGCTTTCACTGGGTGCTCGTCGTGGCCGTGCTTCTCATATTTTGCATTCTTCGCTACTGCGTCACCACTGTCGAGCTGACACGTGGCACAGAACGATTAGAGTACAAGGATCGACAATTGGAGAAGACGTCGCAAGCTTTTAGAATGAAGAATCGTGGTGATTAGATTAGATTGGAAATGCATAAAAACACATTCATTATATTTTTCCGCGCCATTTCCAGTTTTTTTTTCTAATAATAATAAAAAATGCTCACCTTAACCAAAATACCCTGCTGCAACTTTCCGTACTTGTTATTTCTGGTGTGCAACATCAGCGTTCCATCGTGCTGAACCTGTTGTACTTCCGCGCAAATCAGCTCGCCAATTTTCAAAAACTCGCTCATTTTCTCCTCATCCTCGACGTCTTTTCGTCGAAAATCGCCGCCTGGCAGGAGGACGCTGCCGAGTGGGAGATTGGCGTGAAGGCGAGACGCCACGTCGCACTTCCACCGCTTCGCCTGAACTTCCACCACCCTCGCCACCACAACGTCGCCAACTTCGCCGGCGTATCGCTGCTTGATCGTCTTCACCATCAACAGGCGATTGAGCTGCTGGACGACGCCGGAGAGCGAGCTGACGATTTCGCCGTCACGAATGAACGTTCCGTGGCCTCTGAATTGTGGGAATTGGGAGTGAAATATCGATTTTAAAAGGAGAATTGTTTGACATTATCTACATGATCAAATTTTTCGTTTTTTTTTGTATTAAATAAATACTCACCTCATAAAATGCTGCGGCGCATCGGACACCGAATGCCCTGGAATCACAATTTTGGCCTCGTCGATATCGCTTCTCGCCTCGCTCATCGACAACATCATCCATGGCGAGACGATTGGTGGTCCAATGATTTCGAAACTCATTTTTGTTTGGCTGAAAAATGACAAAAAATTTCAGAAAAATGAACGGAAAAAGAAAAAAAAAAGGAAGAAAGGGTACTGTACATTTAAAGGTGCAGAGCGGAAACTTTTCGCGGGTCTCGCCACGAAAATCGTTTCTTTTTTATAATTATGGGCTATTTGGTGCAGAAAAACACTTTTTTGTGTACCTTTTAGCCCCATTATTTTCGTCTCAGCAACTGCTCATAAACTTTATTTAAAAATACCCAATTTTCCCACAAAATGTCTATAAACGGAGCGCATTTTTCGATTTTCGACACAGTTGAATGAGTGCTACCGTAACCAATTTAAAAATTTAAGCAAGTCCTATTTTTTATTTCTTTTCTCTTGTTATTCGTGATTTTTTCAAACTTTTTTACATTTTTATTGTTTTAAAGTCCCATTCATTTCAACTGTGTCAAAAATGCGCTCTGCTTCGAGACATTTCGCGGAGAAATTGGTGTTTTCAAAGTTTATGAGCAGCTGCTGTGACAAGAGTAATAGGAAAACGCCCTTTTTTGTCGAGACCGGACGGTTCAGTAAAATAATCTAACGTGCCAGTGCGTGCGCTGGCACATTTTCTTTCAAAGGAGGTTTTTGGGTAAGTGGGATTTTTCTCGTCATTTTAAGAGCTTGGGCGATAAAATCGGTTGAGAAATGAGAAAGTTATTAGCGATTTGCAGGCCTATGCACGAAATTGACCTGAAAATTTGGGAAATATGGGCAAAAATACTCGCTTATAAAATTTTGGACCGAAATATTGATTTTAAACGTTTTCATAATGGGTCTATTCACGGAAACCAGCAAAAAATTCGGAGAATGCTTCAATCTAAGCTTTCCACGGCGGGCGTTTTTTGCCCGTCCGACCCGTTCGGGGAAAGGGCCGTCCGATCCCCGGCGAAAAAGAAAAATGCCCGCGTGCAATGTTTATTATTTTTTCCAACTATTCAAAAAATGGAAGAAAAAAGTTCACGCATTTTCTACGCACATTTTCAATTTCCCGTGACAAAATATTATTTTTTATGATTCCACATTTGCCAACGCGATATGCCCTTATTTCTATCCTAGGAAACCGTCACGTAACATTGAAGACCGGGCAACGCGGACGGGCAGCGGGCACCCGTTCTCCGGACGGGTAACGGATGTTTTCGGACGGCCCGTCCATGGTGGAAAGCTTACTTCAATCAGTCTGAAATTTCGGCAAAAATGTCAAAAATACTCCCGAACATCTGCAAAAAATTTCAGACCAAAATATCGATTTTTCTGAAAATTTTCAAAATCGATATTTTGGCCTGAATTTTTCTGCACATGTCCAGGAGTATTTTTGACATTTTTTGCCAAAATTTCAGACTTATCGCATCTTTCGCAGAATTTTTTGTATATTTTGCTGGTTTCCGTGAATAGACCCATAAGAAAAATCAATAGTTTTTAAATCGGTATTTCGGTCCTAAATTTTCTGAAAATATCCGCAAGTATTTTTGCCCCTTTTTCCAAAATTTTCACGTCAATCAGAGCATTTTTCGCGCAGTTTTTGCCGTTTTTTGCAATTTCGTGCATATATTACTGCGTCGCGAAAAGCAGTCAGAGCGGAGCGCTGTGGTCTCGCCGCGAAAAGTGGTGGTCACAGCCGAGTCACAGCAGAGTCACAGCAGCGTCGCGCACCTTGCCACAGCAGCGTCGCGCGCTCTGCTCTGGCAGGTTTTCGCGACGCAGTAATAGCTGGTATGGAAAATTAATTTAGGACGAAGCGATAACGAATACAATTTTTTTTTATGATTAATGTTTCAAAATCGTCAAAATTTAGCGAAACAAAACAAAAAAACCTAATAATGAATAAATTTACCAATAAAAAACTTTTATTAAACGACACTCCGCCACCGCCCGATGTTTATCGTAAATCGGCGCGTCGTCGTTACGACGGCGGAAATTCAAATGATCAAAGTGCATGCACACGATCCACTGGCAATTGAGCGTGAAAATTTGATTGGTACTTTGCTGTCTTTTTTTTTAAATGTGGGTTGTTTGGTCTGGTGTCACCGAATCGGGACCACGTTAAACCATAAAGGTAACTGCCTACGTAACAGCTTTTTTATATGTATGCACAAAAAACATTGTCTGGAAAATTTCGAATTTAAATTTAAAAAAATAAATTTGTCTTTTTTATTGCTAAAATAGTTGCTTTTTACGAATTTTCAGTTTAACAGGGTTATTCACGAAATAGCAAAAAACTGCGTGAAAACTCGGAAAGTTCTCCGATTGATCTGAAATTTTGGGAAATATGTGCAAAAATACTCCCGGATATGAAATTCTCAGAAAATGTTTGATAGAAATATCGATTTTTCTGAAAATTCTTTAAATCGATATTTCGGTCCAAAATTTTTTGAGCATATCCAGGAGTATTCTCAACCTTATTTCCCATAACTTCAGGTCAATCGGAGCATTTTCCCAGTTTTACCGCCATTTTTTGCTAAATATGCTCAAAAAATTTCGGACCGAAATATCGATTTTTCGGAATTAAAAAAAAAAAACTTTTGAGCATGCCATGATTTTTGACATTATTTCCCACACGGGCATGAGCCTGGAGTCAGTAAACGCGCCCTGGCGCACAAAGAAATAGTTCGAAATTTTTTGCGTCCTTTGTCCATATTTTGCGATAAATTTCAGAGCAAATCGCTTTCTGAAATTTTTTTAAGGCTTTAATAACATAATTGCCACTTTTCCTTTAAAAAAAACCGGGAAAATACATGAAAATCACAAATCCTAAATGTGCTCCCGGGCGCGTTCGTTGACTCCACTCGGTAAATGTCTGCAACTGTTACGCAGACTTTGGCAACTTTTACGCAGCTCTTACGCAACTGTTAATTTACGCGCTATGGGTTTCTGCTAAAGATCTGCTCAAAAGCTGCGCAACTAAGGGGCTACTACTGCTTTCACTTTGCTTTTCGTTCCTTTTCTCTTTTCTATTAGTAAATAAAACATACTTTTATAATTATTATTTTTATTTAAAAAAAGAAATAGAATTTAATACACATTATTGTCATCTCAACAACAAAAGAGCCGTGAAGGGCATGAGTGTCGGCGGTGGCTGGAAGGTGAGAATGTCACGGCGGAGTTGGAGGAAGACGTAGTATCGTGCGTGATTGTCGACAATAGTGGTGGGTGTGGTCGGGTGGAATTTGACCTCGAAAGAGAACTCCTAGGGAAGGTCTGTAAAGTTTGTTTTGGGCTTTTAAATCAACTGGGAATCATCAGAAAACCAAAAAAAAAAGCAACCAACTTTTCAATTGCTTTAATATCTTCTTATCATTATACAACCAGTGTCTGATGCCTTCCTCTTTGTCGTAGAAGCAGAGAGAAAAGTAATCGCGTTCTTCGATCGACAAGTCGCTCGTCACCTGACGGAACAATGCTTCACCCTCGGAGCCGCGCTGAACGATATATTTTTTTTATTTTTGTTATTTTAAGCTTTACGCCCGTCCAAACAACTTACGTTAACCTCAAACTCCTTGTAAACTCCAACTGGTAGGCGAACTCGTGCCGCCTGCATTTTGGGATTTCTCGGGTGTTGACTGGGCGCCGGTGACGTGGCGGGTGGTGGATGGTGTTGTTGGTCGACGGGTTCTCTGTCTTTACCCTTTTGCTCTGGAAATTAGGAATTTATTTGGCGCTCTGCGGGAAAGAGAGAGAGAGAGTGAGAGAGAGAGAGAGAAGCTAGACGGTTATAGAAAACGCGGCGCGTCATCGGTGGCGCGCGGGTTCATTTGAATCGCAAAAATGCTCAACAGCCCACTGAAATATTGATTTCCGTCCAAAACTTGAGAATTTTTTACATAATTTATCAAAATTTCAGGTCAATTGGAGAAAAAATTGTTTTTTCACTAATTGTTTTTGTTGTTCATGCTTTGAATATGCCTTTCTGAACATTTATCAATGCACGGTAAGTTCAGCGGCAATGCGCCGGAAGCATGTGTGACACTTTTCAAAAGGGCGACCGGAGGGAGCTGGGCGGAAGCGTGCTTAGCGGGGGGATTTTTTTGTAATTAAAAGTCTAAATGTGATTCTAAAAAGATAAGAAAAGGTTACTGGGAGCCGATTAAACACTGAAAAAGCCTTTAGACTTTAAATCACAAAAAATTCCGTCACAAAGCAAGCTTCCACCCAGCTCCCTCCGGTCACATATTTGAAAAGTATCACACATGCTTCCATGAACTTTCCGGACAAAAAATAAATGCAGAATGAGATTAATATATGAAACAAATCAAAAGCGATGCGAAACCGCACAAAAAACGAAAAAACGAAAAATAAAGAAGTTTTTTTGAGTTGGGCAAAACACGGACCCGCGACATTTGGATTTGTAATCACACGCACTACCAACTGAGCCACAGAGGACAGAAATCCCAGCAGAACAGAGTGCTTACAAATGAATGATGAAGAGTGAAACAAGAGAAAAAGAGTGGCGACGAAGCCAGTAGGCTTGTATCTATTTAAATATTCGCGCAAAAAACATTTTCGTATTATTTATTAATCACATTTTCTTTTTTTTTCCTCGAAAATATTTTTTGAAAATAAATTAACCTTCCACGTTACCGAAAAACATAAAAATGTGAAAACAAAAAGAAGCAAAACGCGTTTTTATTTGAAAAAAAGAAGAAAAAAAATTATTTTGCGCTATAATGGATTCGTGGCGGAGTGACAATCACGTTTTTATTCGAACAAATGAAGAAACAACTGAAGAAATTAAGAGATGTTTCGTCTCACAGTTTCACGTGAAATGTCACTCCGTCACGAATCCATTATATATAATGTGGAATTCGTGACGAGAATGTCTTTTTTCATCTTTTAATTTACCACGGAGTAAAAAAATAATTAAAAATTGCAAAAAAAAAGAAAAATACCGACGAAAAAACGGAAAAAAACAAGCAGAAAACAGACGGGCGGTGCCAATGATTTTGTGTCGCCAGGTGCGGCGCGTGTCGCGTTTAAGATCTGCGTAACATCTGCAGCCTTTTTAAGATCTGCTTAACAGGTGTTGCAGCCTTCAATGTCTGCATAACATCTGCTACTGGGTTTAAAGGCTGTTTAAAATCTGAAAGGAGCTCTAAGTCATGCGCAAAAGCTGCTATAGCCTCTTAGATCTGCGTAACAGTTGCAGGCGTTTACCGAGCAGGCTCATGTCACTGTGATTTCACAAATTGGCGCATTTTTTCCATTATTCGCCTTTTTTTGTCAAAATTGTCGTTTTATTTAAATTGGCACACGGTGTGTGTGTGTGTGTGTGTGTGTGTGTGTGTGTTTGCATACTGGCGTTGCGTACGGATTTATTCACGAAGCTCCGCCCACTGGATGATGCAAAACTGTCCATTTCCGTCGATTCGCGGTAAATTGATCTGAAAATTTTTCCTCTTTTCTCTATTTTTGTCCAATTTTCTTTTTTTTTTACCGCTTGAACGCGATATTTATCAATCAATACAAATAAAATCAAGAATTTATTGTTTTTTAACAGAAAAAAAATCATCAAAAACCGGCAGAAGATCAATATTTAAAGCGAAAATAAATCATACAAAAAAAATAAAAACAGGGCTTTTTAAATTCGTACTTACCCAAACACCGAGTACCAATGTTAGTAAAACCTCACAAAAATCCCCAATTCCATCATAAAAGTATCGCGATTGACGCAAATGGCAAGAAGACGGGGCTATTATTAATTTATGCGCACCTATTCACCAATTTTCCCACGCCCGCCAGCACAACACTACCGTAACCTTTTTTTTCGAGATTTTATGATTCAATGGGCTGGAATTGGTAATTAATATGTATTAAAAAATATAATTTTTTGCTTCCCGGAAAACTGATCGGCTTTTCTTTTCTTGTCCCTTAAGGAAATTTCCGACTGACTCCGCCCACCAACGTTATAAAAGGGGCGGGCGGGTGGCTGACGCCTCCATTTTGCTCGACGTCTTCTAGCATCTTTCAACAAAAAAAAAAAGAAATGCTGAAATTGTGGTCGATTCTGTCTCTTGCACTTGTCGTGTTGATGGCCGTTCAGTGGGTTTTTTGTTTAATTTTTGAATAAATATTCTGTGTTATTTACACCGCTCCGCTTCGAGGTCACCTAGGTCTCGTAGTGGAACATCGGAGCGTCGTAACTGAATTTCGCTCGGGTACGCATGATGTTTAAATTGTTTGGTTTTTTTTATAGTTTTGGCTATGTATTGGCGCGTTCGCCATGAAATTTGATATAACGAGAGCGGCGCGATTAGCGAAGGCAAATAAATGTACGATTTTCTTGATTTTTTGCTTTTTAATCTCAATTTTATATTACGTATTTCTAGATTTTAGATTCCTCGTCAAATGGTGCACATTCGGGTCTCGCCACGATGGTAAATGCATGTACACTTGTCGATTTACGCGCAAAATTCAAAACGAAAAAACTCAATTTCGCGCTCAAATCGACAAGTGTACATGCATGCGCCGTCGTGGCGAGACCAGAATGCGCACCATTTGACGAGGTATTTCAAATCGAGGAATACGTAATAACATTCAGGGCTCAAAAGCCTATTTTCCCAATTCAAAAATTTACATAACCTTGTTCTTCAAAAACACGCCTATAAATTATTGTGACCTGGCAACTTTTCATCACGCGCCGCGAAAAGTATGACGTGTTTTTCCCAAAAAAAAACTCACATTTTCTAGTCTCGAATAGATTCTTGGCGTGTAAACTCGGCGGGATTTCAAATTTTTGAAAAATTTGACCCCAGGGACGTCGGAAAATTTGTTAGGAGCAATGGGGGAGGGGAGGGGGCTCAAAATCTTGAGACGAAACGTGACTTTTGAACAAAACAAATCCGGATTTTTAATTTTAGATTTTCAGACTCACAACGGCATCGGTGGTCGGCGAATCGGTGCCGGCATCCGCCGGACAAGTCGACTACGACGCGTTGGCCGCAAAAATGTAATTTTAAAATTTATTTAGTAGCATTTACGTTGATTTCTTGTGTATAGGGTCGGACTGGCCCGGTTGTAGGCAGGTACATGGCTCTTAGCCGTTGAAAATGGCTATTAGCCATTGCTGACACACAGCTCGCGCCTAATCAGCTACCGGCCAAGGTTGGAGCGGATTCGGCACACAAGCGGGAGTGAGTCATCGAAAAGCAGCGGCATGGCTATTAGCCGTTAAAATTGGCTTTCAGCGATTGTTAAGTCATCGAATTTGCTGACACACCACTGGCGCCTAATCGGCTTTAAAATTATTTTCTCGGGAAAAAAAAAATCTAAAAAACCCGCAGTGTTTTCATGAAAAATACGTAATTTTCGCCGAGATTTGTTTAATTTTTTTTCCAGCGGGTCTCGCCATGATTTCGGAGGTTTTTTTTTCGAATTTCAGCGAAAAAAACTAGTTTAGCATCGATTTTTGTTGGAAAATCGACTCTCGGACGTTTCGAAAAATGTTCTGCATTTTGTCGTCGCGGTGTTTGCACACAATCATTTTTAAAAGCATTTTCATTTAAAAGCTTTGGAAAAAATTTTTCTGTGCAAACACCACGTTTTAAAAATGCAGAAAGTTTCGAAACGTCCGAGAGCTGAAAAATCGATATTATTGGGTAAATAGTTTATAAATTTTCAAACCCCGCCCCTTCAAAATTCAGCAGAAATCGATGAAATTCAAGAAAATAAACTATTTTTTAAAGGCGAATTTTCGCGCGTCTCTATTTTTGTACGCATTTAGGCAGAACGCTCTGCACTGTGGAGACGCAGACATGCGGTAAAGCGCATTTGCCTTCATGTATGGTCTAGCACGCCTTGCGCTTTGGCGAGACCCACTCGGAAAACGAATCTCGTCGAGGGTCTAGTACTATTTTTCCCCATTTCCACCCAAATTTCTCCCCAAAAACCCCGATTTTTCAGCGACCTACTCCGCCCACAACGATACTGGAAGCGTGCGCACAACATTGACACTCGGGCACTGAGCCAATTCAAAAATTGCTACTTTTCGCCGATTCAATGCGTTCTGATGGAGCGTCGTCGCAAGTAACAACCGAGAAAAAACGCATCCCCAGTCATAGAATATCCACGCTCTGCTCCATTTGTGTGTGTTGTTTTTGAAAAAAAAAGAACTGAAAAGATACATAAATATGTTCCCGAGAATTTATTTCAGTGCCTGTCTTTTTGAGTGAAATGAAGAAAAATCGTTGTTAAATGCATACTCAAATCAAATGATCTTTCAATCCTCAATTTAAATACGTGGTGGCGCTCTGACAAACAATTTCTGCGGACAACACTTGTGAAAAAATAATTGGTTGCGTAGTGGTTTGAAAGTGCAATGTCTATGGAACTGGTAGAAAAAAACTAAAATTGGTGATAAAAAATTTTTTAAAAAAATGCGTTAAACAACGCGCGCCGGCGGAATTTTGGAGCATCGTTTGTGAAATTTCTGGCGTGGTTTTCAGGCTGCGCAGCAGGCTTTTCAATGTTCACAAATCAAACAGATCAGCCGTCACTTTTTAAAGTTAGAAATTAAAAATTAGTTTACTATTCAGTATCAACCGCCCATTCAATATACATATCGCGTGTTTTTCTCTTTTTTTTGCAGAAAATGCAACCCAAACAATTTGAGATGTGGGGGATCTAACAGATGGTTGATAGTTATGGTATATTGACTCCAATTAGGTCAAGAAACCTTTAATTATAGGTGTGAAAGCGAGATAATTAGAGACCGGGCCGCTAGAAACGCGCGGTATGTATTTTTTGTTTGTTTGAAATTTAATATTTTTACGGTATTTACCTAGTTTTTTTTTTGTTGATTTTTTGCATATTTTACGTCACTGCTCTGCGTCTCCATTTTGCATGCTCTGCACTGTGGAGACGCAGAGAATGCGATCGGTATAGTTTAATGGTTTTTTTAATTCAAAATTTAAAATTATCAAAATTACATTTAAAAAGTCCGTTATCGATTCGCCTTCCCTCCTTCTTCCACACCGGTGGAAGTGGGGCGTGTCCTATTATCCGGTGCTCCCCCAGCCCAAGCCACGCCCCTTTGGCTCGGCTCATCATCCATCATCTCATTTGTTTCTCGCCTCACCTATTCCTTACTGCCACTCCCTTGCCGAGCCAAACCATGCTATTCCTGTTTGTAATTTTGGCGTTTTCGGTGACAAACGCCTATTTAGAAGACTCGTGGGCCATGTTCTCCAGCGAGAGGCCTCTGGGTCCAAAGTGCGTCGAAATACCGAGCAATTTGAGCATTTGCACAGGGATTGAGGTATTTTTTGGGGTTTTTACAGTTCAATAATCTCAATTCAGTACACACAAATGCGTCTGCCCAACTATCTCGAGCACGAGACCGTCTCCGAGGCGGTGCACGCTTCGAAAGACTGGGAAAGCCTGTTGCGCCTCAACTGTCACCCGGACACGCAGCGATTCCTGTGCTCACTGTTCGCACCGGTGTGCTTGATGCAAATGGATCGGGCGATTTTGCCGTGTAAAAGTTTGTGCATGGCTGTTAAGCAGGTAATTGATGCCGGGGGGGGGGGGGGGGGTAATAGTGGCAAATAGCCTGGTAATTAGGTACTCAGAACAGTGTGTGGTCCGGTCAAGTTGTCACAGGGGGTGTGCGGGATTTTTATATATTAAATCGTCGGGCACTGGCGTTGCGTATGGATATATTATTGAATTAATCGAGAGTCGCCATGTCAACTCACGTAATTTATTAAAATTTTTATTTCTTTGGCTCCATCCCCAAAATGAAATTGCAACGCAGTTTGATGCAATGTATCTGCGCACGTTTTTATTTTATTGTAATTTATTTCATTTTTCAACTATTTTCATAAAAAAGTGCGCAGCGACATTGCATCAAACTGTGTGGCAATTAAGTTTTGGGGATGGAGCCAAGGAAATGAAAGTTTTAATAAATCGTGTGAGTTGACCTGTCGACTCTCGATTAATTCGACAATATTAAGGTCCATTATTCATATTTTCTGCGTGAAATTACCAAAAAAAAAACAAAATTTATTTACAAAATGAAAAACCCGAAAAAAAAATAAAACAAAATACGACAGTGCGCCGAAAAAATCCCAAAAATTGAACAATTTTCGACGCGATTCTCAAAAGTGTGCAAACACCGACACGCGATATTGCACACAAGATAATGTCGACCGTAACCCACATACATTTTTAAATGAGAGCGTGACAAAACCGGGGAAGTTCAACACTGTCACGTAAAATGCAGATGACTCTGATTTTCCGCGCAACTTGCGGAAAGTTTTCAGATTTTTTAATATCATATCAATTATATTATTGAAATAATTTTGTTGGCATGTCAGTAATTTTATGGATAAAAAATTCAACAAAAAATCTTCGGAACTCTGAAAAAATAATGCTGAATTTCGAAATTCAGCGTTGTCCGCAATTTTACGTGACAGTGTTGAACTTCCCCAGTTTTTTTCACGCTCTCGAATTTTCGTCCAATTTTCGCCGATTCGAACGCAATCTTATATTTATCAGTCTAAAATCAATAATAATTTTTTTAACCCAAAAAATCATCTGCAGAAATGCATTATTTAAACCAATAATCAAACAAAAAATGGTGCTATCTCGGAATAGAACTCGCACGATATAGAACTGTAGCGAAATAGAACTGTAACGAATGAGAACTGTAGCGAATTATAACTGTTTTGGAATAGAACTGAAGCGAAATAGAACTGTAGCGAAATAGAACTGCCTGAAGTGGAGCTGTAGTGACCGATGAAAGCTACAGCAGCTCGAATAAGTATTCAGTTGTACATGGTGGGTTATTGAGTTCAATTTCGCGCAGCGGTTCTTCTTGTACAGCTCCATTTCAGGCAGTTCTGTTTCGCTACAGTTCTGTTCCAAAACAGTTCTTTTTCGCAACAGTTCTAATTCGCTACAGTTCTATACAAAAACAGTTATATTTTGCTACAGTTTTATTCCGAAACATTTCTATTTCGCTACAGTTCTATTCCAAACAGTTCTATTTCGTTACAGTTCTATTTCGCTACAGTTCTATATCGAACAGTTCTATTCCGAAGCAAGAGCTATATTACTACAGTTCTATTTCGAGGTAGCACCCAAAAACTAAGTTCTTCAATTTAAAAATGTGCGTGGGATACGGTCAACATTGTCTTGTGTGCAATATGGCGTGTCGGTGTTTACACACTTTTCGGAATCGTGTCGAAAAATTTTAATTTTTTGGGATTTTTTCAACGCTTTTTCTCCTATTTTGTCGTGATTTTTTTGTTTTTTCTATTAATTTTTTAAATAAATGTTCCTTTTTTGGTTCATTTCACACAGAAAAATGAGTAATGGACCCAATTAAATGCGTACGGAACGCCAGTGTGCCAACACAAACACCGAGTGCCACGTGGATATTTTAAAAGGTAGTTTCAAAGCATTTAATTTTTATTTTAACAATCTGCTAAATTAATTTAAGTAAAATTAGAAAATTTAGGATTTTTCAAAGTTTTTCGACCAAAAAAAAATTTTTTTTTTTCAACAATTTATTTCAAAATGTTTCAAAAATTCCATTTTTGTTCTGAAATTTCTTAACCACATCTTAAATTATGATTTTACTTGATTTTGTGTCTATCAGACCATTTTTAGCCGAGTTACGGTCTCTTTGGATAAGTCTACTTTGACACTGATGAAGTTTTTTTCCGTTATGGGGTTATTCTCGGAACCAGCAAAAATAGAAAAAACCAGCGAAAATTCGGAGAATGCTCCGATCGGTCTGAAACTTTGAGAGATCATTTAAAAAATACTTCCGGTAATTCCCTGAAAATTTCAGACCAAAATATCGATTTAAAAAAATAAATCGATATTTTTAAAATCAATATTTTGGTCTGAAATTTTCAGGGAATGTCCAAGAGTATCTTTTTGTCCGGTACAGTACTCCCTCTGATTGGAACTAGAATTGAATTTTTTCTAGGTTTAAAAGCTTTATTTTTAAGCTCTTGGAGCCCGGGACGATTTTTTAAAAATTGAAAAAAAAAACATATTTATTTTCAAATTTTTTAATTTTTTTTGTAACTTCCCTATTTAAACCAAATCATCTTCTACAATAGATCTACCGCATTCAACTTTTTATTTCAGGGATGTGAAAACCGGATGGCAAACTACGGCTTCCCGTGGCCCGAAATGTTGTCGTGTGAAAAGTTCGTGGACGATGACATGTGCATAAAACCGGTGCAGCCGGCCAAGGAAACGTCTGGTAAGAGGGCATTTTTTGTTTATAAAAAAATATGGCTGTGATTTTAGATTTTTTTAGTTTGAGGATAAACAATTTTTTTTTTTGAAATTTTTGAAAATTTTCCAAAAATACAAATAGGAATCCTGTGTCCAAAAATCAAACTCAAGGCGCGTATCCCTTCTTATCACCTCATCCATCATTTTCGAGTTCGGTGAGCCGCCTAATCAGTCAAAATCACACGGACACTTCAAAGGATGCGCCGCTGATCTGACTTGCCAGTTTTCACACTTTTTTCTCGCTTTTCTATTTTAGCACGAAAGGGGTGAAAAAGACAGGCTTTAAGTAACCTACTTACTAAGTTCTAAGTAAAACCTTTTTTACGCTCTGTCCACGTCCTGGCACTCGTCTCACCGTTAGCTAGCCGCTATCAAATTTCAAACCCAGTACATATTACAGTAATTGCAGTGAGTAGCTAAAGTATTCGATTTCAGGTGGCTCGCCGCCGTGCTCCGCCTGCTCACAAGTCGCCACCTACGAGAATCTTGTCGATCAGTTTTGTCGGTCGCATTTGGGTGAGAGAAAGGGGGAAAATCTATGATATAAATAGAACACGGTCTCCCAGGAGGCTAATCAGGCAAAGGCGCACTATCGCATACTCTGCGTCTCCACAGTGCAGAGCGATCTTTCAAGATTAGATAAACGAGACGCAGAGAAGCGAGAAATTCTCTGCGTCTCTACAGTGCAGAGCGATCTGCCAATATTAGATAAACAAGACGCAGAGACGCGAGAAATAGAAATGGCGCTCAAAAGTTTAGAAAAAGTAGTCAAGAACCCGACTTGCTAATCACTAAATAAGGCGCGATTTAAAATCGGAGTGTCGTTGTTGACCAGCTCTCAGCAATCTGCTATAGAGGATTCGTGGCGGAGTGACAATTTTTTTCACGCTTTTATTCGAAAAAATGAAGAAATAACTGAAGAAATGAAGAGATTTTTCGTCTCCCAGTTTCACGTAAATTTTCACTCCGCCACGAATCCATTATACAACTAGAGTGTTGAATTTTCTGGAATTTTTCAGAAAAACACCCGAAACTCTGTCTTTTTTGAAAATTATGGGAAGTTCTCAACACTTTCCTGGTATCTAGTTTTAATTTTTGACAATTTTTCAAAAATAACGAATTGAAACGCTCGAAATCATTCGGCGGGTCATTTTAACAGCTAGCTGAGCTCATAAGTGGCCGAGAAATTGAATTTAATGCAAATTTTCTTGAAACGTCGATATTTCAGTCATTTCTGAAAATCATGGGACCAGCGAGCTGCTAAACAAATTCTTGCGTTTAAATTTCTATCACCTGCAGAATTTTCAATACGAATGTATTTCTAGCGGACTAATAAATGAAATCGTGCGCAGTAAATAGCAAAAAATATATTTTTTAATCACCCGAAAGTGTGAATTTTAAAATTAAAGTTATCCAAAAGGAGTACACGAGGTGTTGTCTAGAAAACAGGCCCTAGAAAACACAGAAAAACGAAAAAACCGGATCGGCCCTCGTGTACTCCTTTTGGAAGAAAGAAAGAAAGTCTTCTTTTTAATCATATTTGTGTAATTTTCAATTTTTCCCATTTGCAGTAATGAAAGGAAAAGTAACACAAATCACCTCCACACACATTACTGTCAGAAATGGGCGGAGCCTGAAGAAAGGCGATCGACGAAGAAGTGTTCCTGATACTCGTATGTTCACCTTTTTTGTCATAGGGTTTGGCGACTGCACGCGCTGCGGTTGCGTCGCGTGGTAACGATGTCTCTCGTCTGTGTCTCACGCTTTCTGCCTCAAAAACTCATTTCCAAAAATGTGCACTCGCCAGCACCCCGTGTCTTGGTTTCTACAAACCATCCAGTCCCAATAATCCCCGAATATTCAGAAATCCGACTATCCGCCGAGTCCACCGGCTGCCCGTGCAACATTTCTACAAAAGTGAAAAATGAGAAATTTGTGGTGATGGCGAGTCGACAATCCGACGGAAACTACCTGGCGAACCTGGTTTTGCCCTGGAAAAAGGACAAAGTAGCAATTGATTTTACCCGAAAAAACTTTTTAAAACAATTGTTTCAGAATTTCAAGCGCGCCGTGCACCAATTTCAACGTCTCAATTGTCAATCGTTGGGTCGAGAAATTCGCGAGTCCGCTTCAAAAAGACCACATTATTACGAAATGCGACGTCATAATACTGGAAGATATCAGCTTTTCTGATTCAAAAAATTGTTTATTCCACTTGAATTCTTTCCTTTTTTTTTTTGAATTTTTGAAAAATATTGAAATGTTTAAATAATTGAAAATACTTTTCTACTGGTCTGTTTTTGACAAAATTTGGTTAAAAATGTGTAATTTTACTTTACTTTAAATTTTAATGAAATTGTTTGTTGCTATATAATGTGCGGGTTACGGTCGACGATGACTTGTGTGCAATATTGCGTATCGGTGTTTGCACACTTTTCAAAATTGCGTCGAAAATTGTTCAATTTTTAGGATTTTTCGATGTTTTTTGTCGTATTTGTTGGGATTTTTTGGTTTTTTTTCGTTGTTTTATTCATTTTGTAAGTTTTGCGTTTGTATTTATTAACGCACAAAATGATATTTTCCTCTCGTGCGTCTTAATTTTCCTGCCGGTCACAGTATGTATGATCTCACGGGAAAAATCTGCAAACACCAAAAGCCTTTTGAGCAATGTAGAAGCCACCTGAAGCTTTTTGAATTTTGTCCGTTTGAAAAATATAAGGTGGTGGATTTTCCGCATGATCTTTTACTGTGGCCGGCACGAAAATTGAGACAAATAATAATTTTGACGAAAGTATTAATCCCTTCACCAATCCTTAATTTTAATTCCATTCCGTATCGTTTTCGCTATATAATTCCGCCGACACAAATTCAGATCGGAGACGACGATGACGACTACGATCACCTGCCCGGAATACGAATCAATGGCCAAAATTTCGTTCTGGTCGCCAGAGTGACTCACGCAGAAAGACAATTAGTCGGAATCTCATTATCGGAACAACGTCAGAGGAATCTGCACAGGGAAGATATCCGAGCACAATCGGAGGTCCGAGGTCCCCTACTAGTCATCAAGAAAAAGAAGCTTGGATGGGCCGAACACATAATGCGAAGAAACTATGGCAGATGGACGAGGCTAGTGCAAGAATGGTATCTCATAGGCAAGAAACGACCCATTGTAAGACCACGTATGAGATGGAGAGACGGTTGACCATCGCCAAAGACCCAAAGGTTTGGAATGTGATCCGCGATCAGACCAGGTGATCGAAGAGCGGATCGACTAAGTAAGTAAGTATCGTTTTCGCTAATACCGCTGACACGAATTCAGGCACTGAGTTTTTTCAACTCCTCGATCGAAACCCGGAAGCCGTGAAGACTTTGGAGCGGATCTAGGCCGTCGCAGGATTGACAGGGGCCGATACGGAAAGTCGGAAGTTAATCGCTTAGGTCTCCTCGTACTCAAACTATGGAGTGCAGTCAAACCAACACCTTCTAAGATTCGGAGCGTAAAAAAGACCGTTCGGCTTGTCTGGAGAGAAACCACTGTGAGGACTGCGACATCAAAACAGCATCTCGCGAAATGGTCTACAGGGACAGTAAGGTATGTATCTTTCTGGAAATCGGTGACAAAAGACCTGTGTATTTTTTTTCCGATCCTAGAGGATTTGAGACCCCGGGTAAATATTTGCAAGTCTGCGGCACCGATTTTCCTGTGTTTTTAACAGTTCTTAAGGCCCGGCTTTTTCCTCGTTGTTTTTTAAACTTGTTCCTGGTTCTGTAAGGGTCTCGGAGACGTTCTTCCTAACCAGAGGTCGTTAGTTGTTGCAGGACCCTCTGTATAAGCTCAATGAGAACGGTGTAGTGGTGGACGATGTCGATCCGATCCGCAAGCTGGTTTTTCGGGATTTGATGGTGCTTCCAGGTATGAAACCCAGAATGATTTCATGTTAGACTGAAATACAGTTTGGCCTTGTCTAGACTCGGCGAGATTCGCCTTCTCGTTGGATTTTAAAAGCGGTTATCATCATATTAACCTATCCAATCTTTCGGAGCCTCCAAGCGAACAGTTCTTTTGATTGATAATACAAGGAGATAACGAACCGGCTAACGGATAAGAAAGAAAGCTTGCTACGATCCAAGTCTCGGTGGTCCTGAACGGTCAGAAACTGTGTGGATTTGTGTCATCATTGACCCATGCTGAAGAAGAGAAGACGAGGCGATAGAACTGATCGGTGCAATGATGGGTCTTTGAGTGGTCACGGAGAAGATGGGTGAGGGGTGAGTCGTATGGTTCGGAGCTGGTATTAACAAAAAGGGTGCAGCCCCGAATCATAACCAGCCGAATAAGAAACGCCTCGAATAAGAATTGTCACTAATAAGAGGTTCTTGTTCGGCCGGTTCTTATCAAGGACCGTTGTTATTCACCCGGTTATGATTCGGGGCTGCACCACAAAAAGACATCGACGTTTCAGAAGTCCCGAGCCAGGCTCAAACAGAGCAAACGTGTTCGATCAGCTCCATTCCTTGCTTGGTAAAAATAGAAGTGGGTCGGAAATAGAAAATACGAGGTATCTTGGAGTACCAGATGTCGGTCAAGCAGAAGGCACATAGGTTTAGTTTGGAGTACTGCCGATTTCTCCAATTTGTGTTGTTGAAACGAAATGAGATTTGGCGAGTCTAATCAGTGTTCAGAGATGTGGGTCAATACGGAGTACGGTGGCAGGATAATAGATCTGCAAGCAGTTATATTCTGTTGTATTATATGTAGGACATTGCATGTCTTCTTCTTCCTCTTCTTCCTCTTCCTCTTCTAGCCAACAATGTACAAGAAGCTCCGACGCTCTGCGTCCTTTAATAATTTATCAATTCCATTCTCTTCTTTCTTCAACCCACATTCTCCATCCACCCGTCACACTCTCACACCTATCTTCTCCCCTATTGTCTGCCTCTTTGCGTCTCTCACCATCATCGCACTTCACTTTTCGTTTCGTTCCATCATCACCATCGTCGTCATCTGAAGGAAATGAAATGAAATGGAGAAAGGAAGAAAGAAAGAAAGAAGGAAAGAATAGAAGAAAGAAGAAGAAGAAGAAGAAGATGCTCATGGAGCATGAAGAGAAAAAGACGGGGATGAAGATACACAAATGCTCGCGCCGGAGCATCATCCTCTCCCATCCACACAAAATATCCATTGAGCTCTCCTCTCTGCACGCGTCGTGTTTGTGTGTATCTGTGTGTGTGTCTCTTTTCTCATCGCCCCTGGATGCGTGCTCCTTTTGGCTGGAATTTTCAATTTTCTGGAAATCCATACTGCTGTTTGGGAATGTTTGGATGCATATAGTGTCCGTATGGACGGCATGATTCAAATAGGGACACTATATGCATCCGTAGCATTTTTTATCTGTAATTTTTCGTATTTGCTCACATTAGTATAATAATTTCTGCAAGTTTTACGCATCTAGTTTTCCCGAAATTCAGTTACGACGCTCCGATGTTCCACTGCTTAGTTCAGGTCAGGTGTCAACCTTCGGAACACCGGAGCGTCGTAAACAAACTCTTTTTTGTGTACTTTATCACGCAGCGCATACAAAAAGTGGTCACACGCTGATAATACCTAATCCTTGGTCCTTTCCCAACATATTTTCTCGGTTGCACATTGTAATAATCCTCATTGAAACTTGATCCCGGCCCTCCCCCCCCCTCCCCCCTCCACCATCTTTATTTTTATCCATCCTGGCCTGCTCGTGGGTAATTTTTTTTTGTTGCGGGTTAACACGAAAAACACCTGTTCTTTATTCTTTATTGATTTATTCGTGTGGTCCAAAAGGAGTACACGAGGTGTTCTTTACTATTTTTTGAATTTTTTTTTAATTTGAAACTTTTTTTTTTTGGAAAAACTTTTTTTTGCCATTTCTTTTCCAAAAACACGAAATTTGCTTCAATTTTTATTTAACACACATTGCAATCACCAAAAATCAATAATCCGCCGTTAAAAATTCAATTGGGAGTCGGCAAACAAAGCTGAAATGCGATGGATGCATATAGTGTCCATATTTGAAACATATCGAACATTTAGCATATTACACTCTAGAATTATGATAAATCCGTGCTGTAGGTTTGTATACAACATTTTGTAATGCCACAAATAAAAAAAAGTTGATATATAGCGTCCAATGGACCATATGGACGGTATGATTCAAATACGGACACTATATGCATCCACCGCATTTCACCTGCGAAATTCAATAAAAAATGAGCAAAAACAGATTTTAGAGCGATTTTGAACCGATTTATAAATGCAAGAAAACACGGAAAATTGAGAAAAAAACAACGAAAAATTGATTAAAATCGCAAAAAAATTAAAATTTAAATTTAAAATTGTTCAAAAGGAGTACACGAGGGCTTTTTTGCTATTTGTTTCATTTTTTTTTTTTTGCGACGAATTTTTAACTTAAATTTGTATTTAACAAGTTTCGATGTGAAAAAATCAATATTTTTGCAAAAACACGCTGCCCTGCACGCGAAAAACGTCTTGATCGTTACTGACGCATTTCCCGTGCGTTTTTCTGCGACTCTCTGCGTCTCTGCTAATTTTTCAACGTTGTTTTTTTTAAGAATCTGTTTCATTTCAATGTTTATTTATAAATTCTATTAATTTTTTCAGTATCCATTTAGTCGTTGTCTAAATGTTGGCGGTTAGTGAGAGAAGAACAAAATATACTTCACCGCACTACTTTTTTCAGGTCTTCAAGTATTTCTTCTCGCTTGTTTTGTATGGAAATTCCACAAAAAAAGTCGGAAAGTTATACAACAACAACAAATCGACCTTTGTTTTATTCTAATTTTTGTTTACCAACCATATGAATATAACGAGTTACCCGCGTTTCAATTTTAACCCAACCCTTAGGCAACTCATTTATTACAATAACCTACAATTTTGGAACTATAATCTGGTGATTTATGGATATTTGGCGATCTCATAAAGTCCCAAAAACTTCCGTCCAAATACCAAAACTTTCTACACAGACGCGCATTGCCTGCACACTTTACTGAAATTCTGTCCGGATTCCAAAAACTTTCGATACAGATTCCAAAAATGTTTTGAATCTGTCAAGATCCCTTTATGGTTTGAAAATTTCTCTGTAAGGTTTGTATTTCCTAACAAGATCTTAATTTTCTGGACTAGTGCAAAAACTTCCGATTTATGTATATTTGGAGTTTCCTATTATTGTAAAAAAAAACGTTTGCCTAAGCTGCTTGTCTCTGAAAATCAGATTTTTAAAAATTCGGAGCAAACTAATTAAGAAAAGAAAATTAAAATCGAAAATCAGATGTTTCAATGAAATGAAAAATGAATGAAAACTGTCGAATTTGCTGCTTGGCAGTATTAAAAAAATGGGAAAAAAATGGCTTGAATAAAATAGTATTCATGTTCCTTATAACCCAAACAAATAGAAATACATGAATATATTTTCTTGTTTTTTGCAAACTCAATTTTTATTGAAATTGTGAAAAAAAAAACAATTTTCTAATCGAAAATCAGATTCCTACACAGCACCAAATTCAACGTTTTTGCGCTTATTACAAAGCTCAGACATTTCTCTACAATCGTATTAGAATTGTTTATAAAAAACTGCTTTTAAAATCGAGTTATTGGCCATGAAAGCGAAATTTTAGTGCAAAAATTTGGTTTCGCAAATTTTCAGTGGCCGTGGTCGCGAAAAAAGTTCGGCCACCGCCTCGCGGCCACGTTGACAGCTTTGTTGACGTTTTTCGCGTGCAGGGCAGCGTGAAAAAACCAATAATTTTCCGGCAAAAATTCAATTTTTTTTTCACGAGGTGCGGGAACCCGTTTTTACTCATTTTTTCGATTTTCTTGGTGCTTTTGTTTGTAAATCGTTCAAAAATCGTCATAAAATTTGTTTTTGAACGTTTTTTGGCTACTTATCGACTTTTTTGCTGATAATTTATAAATTTTTTGTTTAATTATCGATTTTTGGCTAATTTTTCGTTTTTTCTCATTGCAATCATCAATTTTTTGTAGAAAAAATGGGAAAAATAGCAAGAAATACTATTTAAAATTGCCAGCCGCCGATTTTCTAGGCCACACCTCGTGTACTCCTTTTGGAAGAGAGAAAGAGAGAAAGAGAGAACGAAAGAAAGAAAGTCTTTGAATTTTTTTGGTTTTTTGTTGGTTTTTCGGCGATTTTTACGTGATTTTTAGTAGTTTACCACTAAAACTGGCGCATTTTTGGGTAAATTAAGTAGGTGGAAAAATTGAAAAATAAAAATAAAAAATTTTTTGAAAAAAAATTTTTTTTTCAAACAAAAAAAATTTTTGTTGAAAAATAAAGAAAAACGCTGAATTTCTAGAAAACTCCCAGATTTCTTATATTCTCTAATCTCATTTGCCCTTTTCTATTCTTCCCCATCTCTTGAATAATCCCCATTGTTCCCCCTCTCTCTCTCTATCTCTCTCTCTATCTTTTTTTTCTCGATTTTTATAAAAACCTTTCTCTCTCTCTCTCTCTCTCTCTCTCTCTCTTTTCAGAATGAATATAGAATTAATTACTGAGGCTCTCCGAGCCGCTCATCATGAGAGCTTCATCATTTTTTTTTTTCATTTTTTTTTTTGCGATTGCTTGCCACTGGATTTTTAACCATTGGAGCCCAAAAAAAGCTACAAGTTAAAAGTTTTAGTTTTACTGCTTCTCAATAATGAGATGAGCGTTTTTTCATCGTGTCTTCTTGACTTTGACACGACGTCTTTGAGCGGCAAATGGATACTTGTTTTTGGCGGTTTCATGTCCCCTCGACGCTCTTATTTACATGTTTGTGGCAAAGAAATTGAGATGAGAGGGAGGCGGAGACGATGGAGATCAAATTTTCAAAGTTTTTAGTCTTGAATGTTATGAAAAAAAGTTTTTTTTTTTTTTTTGAAATTTTTGAAAATTTTGAAAAAAAAATTTTTTTTTTTCATTTTTAGGCGTTATTTAAAAAGCAAAAATAAAATCAAAGTGCATCAGTTTTCCCAGCTGATAAACAAACACATATAGCCTCCATTTAATCCCCTTTTTGTCCTCTAAAAAAATGTTTTTTTTTCAAATTTTTTATTTTTTTTTCCACTGGCAAAGAAAAATGTGTATAAATCCTTATGCTCTTGCTTGCTCAGGTCAGATAATCCTTTTTTAGCTGTCTCTAACAGAGCAGATATCTTAGAAAATAGACTAACTGAATAGCTAATAGCCGCTTGAGCATTGTCCCAGGTTCGAGCCTATAGGTGCCCCTGTCATGTCATTTTCCACGGATTAGCCGGCTAATAGCCATAATCCGCTGTATTTGCGCTAAAAATCAGCCTAGTAGCCATCTCATAAACATATTATCAGCAGGCTGACTGGTGGTTGTCATGGGGATTTTTTTCAGATTAAAATTTTTTTTTTTTTTTTTCATTTTTTCAGATTTCACCTGCTTTTTGTTAATTAATAGCTAATTGTAAGCACGTCAGCTTGCTTTAAATTGAATTTTTTGAATAAAAAATGTAAAAATAATCATCGAAAAACAATAGGATTTTGAAAAATTGAAAAAAAAAATTTGAACAAAAAGTTTTTATTTTTTTTGAAAAAAATTTTTTTTTTTTGCGATTTTCCATTCCTTGACACACCGCTTCTCCTGTCCGTACATCCAAATCTAGCCAAATCCAGCTAATATTCTGCCAATCTTTCCCTTTTTCTTTCTTCCGGTGATTATCCTCTTTTCCTGACTGACTGACTGACATCGCAGTTTTTTGATGACTTGTTTTTCGGGCACCATGTCTCTTATAATTGTAGTCAAACGTATTCATTTTGAGCGTATTTATTGTTTTTAGCACGACGTGATCAATAAACAGTTCTCTAGAGCCAAAAGGATTTTTTGAAATTTTTTGAAAAAAAAATTTTTTTTTCGAGTTTTTTAGTTTTCCATGGAAATTTGAAGTATTTTGAAGCGCAGCAGGCTTGTTTTTAATCATACAGCTATTTTCTAAGAATGTGCCATGAAATGAAACCGAAATTATTTCCTTCCCAAATTAAAACACGATTTTTTATTTTTTGTGAAAATTTCGATATTTTTTGATTTTATCATTAATATTTGAGCGCAACAGGCTTGTTTTAAGCTCAAAGCGCATGCTTCGAAAAATTTGATATAGAATGAAACCGAAATTATCGATTTTTCATGCAATTTTAGCCTCAAAAATCGATAATGATGGATTTATTAAGAATAATTCAAGCTTTTAAAGGCGAAACAGGCTTGTTCATGACCCAGAAAACATTTTTCTAAACTTGTGACATAAAATGGCGACGAAATTATCGATTTTTCCTTTTTTGTTCATTCATTTAAAAAATTCTTCAAAATGATTTATTTTGTTTCAAATTGGCGCCACACCAGCAAAAAAAATAGAAAATGCTCGATATTGTCGAAAAAATAAAGCCCCGAACCTACCGTAACCCAAAAAACACGATTTTTATTTTTTTTGTGAAAATTTCGATATTTTTGAGGTTTTCATGAATATTCAGAGTATTTTAAAACGTAGCAGGCTTGTTTTAACTTCGAAAAACCAATTGCTTTATGTGTGTAATGAAATGAAACCGAAATTATCGATTTTTCAGTACGAAATGCAATATCATCAATTTTCAGCCTTAAAAATCAATAATTTGTGTTTTTTCTTGACATTTTTCGGATTTCCCAGGAATATTTGAAGAATTTTGAGGCACAACAGGCTTGTTTTATTCTCGAAAAACCATTTTCTATATGTGTGTAATGAATTGGCAGCGAAATCATCGATTTTTCAGTACGAAATGCAAAATTTTTAATTTAACGATTTTCTGCCTTAAAAATCAATAATTTGTGTTCATTCATTTAAAAAATTCTTCAAAATGATTTATTTTGTTTCAAATTGGCGCCACACCAGCAAAAAAAATAGAAAATTCTCGATATTGTCGAAAAAATAAATCCCCGAACCTACCGTAACCCAAAAAATTCGATTTTCATGTTTCCTAGAAATTTTCGATTTTTTTTTCAATTTTCTCATAAACATTTAAGCGCAACAGGCTTGTTTTAAGCTCAAAAAGCTCTTTTCTGAGAATTTGTCATGAGATGAAACCGAAATTATCGATTTTTCACCTTTTTTGACAAGATGTTCAATTTCTCTATTTTTTAACAAATTAGAGCGCAGCAGGCTTGTTTTTAGCTTCAAAATTGTGACGTGTCTGGCGTTTTCACACCCAGTCATTAAAATTTTGTCTCTCTCTCTCTCCCCTATCTTTCTTACCAAAAATGGGGGAAATGGTAATCTGAGAGCGGTGGGAACGTTTTTTCCTTTCAGTTCAATAGTTTTCAGTTGTTACAAGCCTGCTGCGCAGACCCCAATAGCCATGAAAACGGCTAATAGCCGGGCCGTGTGCCATAAGGGTTCGGATGGCTATTGGTCATTTTCGATGGTTTTTTCTTCGATTTCTTTTGATTTCTATTTTTAATTCTGGGCCATCTCAGAGAATTTTTGGCGCTTACATATGTATATGCCGAGCGTTGGCAGCTATGTGGCTAATAGCCATGGTAAACGGCAAATAGCCATTGCAAAAGGCTAACAGCCATTGCATGGAATTTGTGAAGTGCATCATATGCGTTTGGCACACGTCCGATGGCTATTAGCCGTTTTCGGTGACAGTTGTTTTCGCATTTTCAATTCTGGGCATTCCTTCGGTGGCTATTAGCCGCTGTGAGACCTGACGTAACATTTCTGCACTTTTTCTCATTCAAATCACATTGTAATCCTCACAAGGGGGATTAAAAAAAAGGTTGAAAGTCTAGGAGAGTGCGCCTGAAGAAATTGAATATCGAGTTTCACGCTCCTTCCTTCCTTCCACTTTTTGCATCTTCTCTCCTTTTCGCCTTCCCTTTTTTCTCCCCCTTTTTCCTGTTTAAGAGAGGTCCTTTGAGGACAGGGACAACGCAAAAAAACGAAAAAAAAAAGGACTGAATAAAATTGGAAATGAAATGAAATGTAACACTTCTGCGCATCTTTTATCCTTTTTTTTCTTCATATTTTCAAGCTCTTACGATTTGGCTGCGTACCTCACATGGGTTTACGGACAATTTCACCCACTTTTCGTTTCGTTTGTTTTTGGTTTTTTAGGCAAAAATCACTTTTTAAAATTTTTTATTTAGAGGTAGCTCGTGTCGACTTTTTGTAGGCTTTAAGGGGTTCTATTTTGCCCTACTTTGATCAAAAAATTTTTGAAAAAAAAATTGATCTGAAACTTTGGGATTGCCTGCCTAGAGAGAATTTTGACTTTAAATTTCTTTTAGGCCTAAATTTTGTAATCCATATTTCTCAGCCATTTTTCAACTTTTCCGGGCGGTCCGGCGCTTAAAAAATTCGTTTTGATCGGTTTTACAAAACTACCTATAAACCACGTTGGAAATGTAGACCTTTGCCCTGAAATTTTGAAAAAACCCCCTACCCCGCCCTCAGTTATTTTCAAAAAATCAAAACGCTAATAACTCTCTTATTTCTCAACCTCTTTTCTTTTGGTCGCACAAGCCCTTAAAATGACCGCAATTTGTTTCTTAACCATGTTTGCTAGATTAAATCCCACTCCCACGTATCCAACTAAAACTGCGCCAGTGCACGCACGCACTGACGCATTTCTCGTTTTGGCAGTGGTCATGTCGAAAAATGGCAAAAATTTACCTGAAACTTTGTGAAATAATGTCAAAAAAGCTTGCGGACATACCATGCTCATTATTTTTTAAACATTGAAGTATCGATTTTTGGACAAAAAAAATTAAAATTTTACAACAAAAAAAATGTAAATTTTTCGAAAAAAAAAACATTTTTTTTTTGAAAAGTTCAGTTTTTTTTTTTACAAAAATCGATATTTCAGTGTCTTTGGCATGTCCGTGAGCATTTTTGACCCTATTTCCCAAAATTCCAGGTCAGTTTTTCCTCATTTTTCGACATCCATATGATTTTTTTTGCAAATCAATATTTTCTACCATTTCGGCCTATTTCAGAGCTTATTTCTCAAAAATTTTTGATTTTTTTTCCATTCAAACAATATTCTTGCCGGCTACAGTAAGCAGTGGCGAAGCTCCGCCCCCTCAGGTTTTCAACTAAACGCAGTGCAAAAATCTGAGCCGGCAACAACATTGACCCGATAATAAAACCAATAAACCCTTTCAATATTTTCAGAAATTCTCCCATTATTACCACCACAAGACCCACTGTCAAACCAAGACCAGAAAAAATCGAAAATTTCCAATAATCCTCTCAATTTCTCTAATTTCGCGGCGTCCTCAGGATGGCTTCGGTGGCGGCGTGGCTGCCGTTTGCACGAGCCGCCGCAATCGGATGGGTGCCAATTTCGAGACAACCCATGCCACAGGCGCCTGTGGCTATACAGGTATGGTTTAAAAAATTTTAACTGGAAAACGGGTTTGTCTGTTTCTCTGCTTCTCTCACCACCGTCATACAAAATTCATCAATTTCCAAATTTGGCTTTCCAGTTTCAGGAATCCGGCCTCTGGAAAGTCAAAACTGCGGAAAAAGGTCCGCCACTTTGTAGAAAAAATCACATAGAATTCAGAAAAACCATGCCCTAGATTGCTGTGCAAAAGGGGCGGAGCTGGTTTCCCCGGTTTTGTCCAGAGGCCGGATCCATGTAACTGGAAAACGGAAGGAAATCTGTTTTTTTGAAAACGAATTCTGAGAGACGTAGAGAAACAGACAAGCCCATTTTCCGGAAAATGCCGTTTTCCTATTTCATGGATGTTAAATCCTATATTTCGTTGTCCTGTTTTATTCAAAACGGCCGGGTTCCAAATAAATAATAGACAAAAAAGGACGATGCAAACGAATTTATTTTCGCGAAAAATAAACAGAAATCGGGGAGAAAAACCATCAAAACCTCTGGGCCGGCGTTCAAGAAGTCAATCAATTCGCCCGTGGCGGCACTAAACAACTAGCAAGACCGGAAAAACGGAGTGTCGTTGCGCTGAGACGCACAGCAAACAAATCAAAAAAAAATTATTCAATTTTCGACAATTGGGAAACCATATTATGAAAATTGTCCGAATTTTTCCAGCCTGCAAGAAGTCTAGTGATTGAACTATTAAAAAAACAAATTTATTTCAAACAAAAACTATTTTACGGAAAAAAAAATACGCGTACAAAAATATCTGCGCCAAACGCGCGCCACACCATTTCTCTTATCTCTGCGTCTCCATTTTTGCACGCTCTGCACTGTGGAGACGCAGAGAAAACGCCGTGCGCCGCTCCGGCGTCTTTCAATTTCTCGTCACCGTGCGTAAAAATATCGCTCAATGTCCATAGATCAGAAAACATGAGGCAGAAATACATGTTTTACGCAAGGACAACAAAAAATGTCTTTTTAAAAACCTATCATCTTTTTTTTCGTTGCTCATTTTTCTCACACCGGACCCCATGTTCTTTGAAATTTGATATGGCACGTGAGAACCTTTTTTATGGCGTCAAACTCAGTGTTTGCGGATCAAGGAAACAAAAAAGACTTATTGCGTTTTCAATCGAGTTTACTTTTTTGCGCGCGACCATGCAATCACAGTGTTTGCAGACACACAGTAAAATTCCCAGAAGAATTTTTGTAACACAAAATCGGGAGAACAAGGTCCAGCCCCTTTTGCATGTCACTTGGCTTACAAAAGGGGCGGAGCTTATTCCCCGTTTTTCTCAGGGTCTTGAACATTCAATATCCTAAAAACTACAGGCCAAAGACCTGGCGGTGGACCATGTGTCGGACGAAAAACTGGCCATCAACATATCCGGACGGCGATTCGAAACGTGGAAGAACACGTTGGAAAAGTTTCCGGAAACGCTGCTCGGCTCGAACGAGAAGGAGTTCTTCTACGACGAGGACACGGGCGAGTACTTTTTCGACCGCGATCCCGACATTTTCCGACACATTTTGACGTTCTATCGGACCGGGAAACTGCACGTGGGTTTTTAATTGCTTACTGATTTATGGACCTATTCATAGAAGAAAAAAGACAAAAAAAAACGTTTTTTTCCTATTCATAGATGTAAAAAAAAGGACAAACAATGTCGAAAAACGAATGGTAAACAAGTGTTTATTGACCATGATAGACCATTGATAGTGAGGAGGCACAGAGATGTTTACAACCCCGTGGGAACGGACTTGTTTACTAGTTCATGCAAACTCCGCCCCTTTTCTGTGCCTCCTCTCTATCAATGGTCTATCATGGTCAATAAACACTTGTTTACCATTCGTTTTTCGACATTGTTTGTCGTTTTTTTACATCTATGAATAGGAAAAAAAAACGTTTTTTTTTTTGTTTTTTTTCTCCTATGAATAGGTCCATTACGAGAGCCTGACAAATCCGGGAATAAGCTCCGCCTCTTTTGCAATTCTACGGTTAGGGAAGGCTTGTTCCCCGGTCAGGGTTTCTGATTTACGAATGTCACATCAGAATCGCACAGCGAAATAAGAATCACCGTACGACACAACTCGGAGAATTCTCGGCAATTTATAGCTTAAATCGGCGCTTCTGCCGACTGGCCTCGACCTGTTCGCCGATGTTTTTGTGTCGCTGGTGAGGGAACTGCCGAAGTCGGCAAATTGCCAACTAGCTGCCCATTGGCTGCGCAGTAGCTGCTACCTTGTCGACTAGCTGCCTCTTCCGGGCCCGTGAAAATTTGACCTAGTTCCCCCGGTAGGCAAATTACCATACAAGCCGAGGCCAGTAGACAGACGGACCGATCTGGGCGGCAAAATGCCGAAAACTCTCCGAATGCATTTTAATGCTATTTTACCGAATACCGAAAAATTGGCACCGAATGCTCTTTTCCAGTACCCTCGTCACGAATGCCTAATAGCCTACGACGAGGAGCTCTCCTTCTTCGGCATAATGCCCGACCTAATCTCCGACTGCTGCTACGAAGACTACAAGGACAAAAAGCGGGAAAACCAAGAACGTCTAATGGAAGAACGCGTCGAAACCGCCGAGACGAACACGGCGAAGCTGACTTTGCAGCAAACGATGTGGGCGGCGTTTGAAAACCCGCACACCTCATCCATCGCCCTCGTCTTCTACTATGTCACCGGATTTTTCATCGCCGTTTCGGTGCTTTGCAATATAATTGAAACGATTCCGTGCTGGTATCAGGATAATATGGCGGTGACGTGCGGGGAGGCCTACGAGCAGCAGTTTTTCGTCGTCGACACCGCCTGCGTCATCATCTTCACAATAGAGTACTTTTTACGGTTATTTGCCGCGCCCGATAGATGCAAGTTTATGAGGTTAGCAAATTCATTTTAAGCGCATTCTTGCTTTCACAAAAAAAAACGCCTTTTCAGATCAATAATGAGCGTGATCGATGTGATCGCCATTATGCCCTACTACATAGGCCTCGGATTGACCAATAATAAGGATGTGTCTGGACTTTTTGTCACGCTGCGAGTTTTTGTGGGTTTTGAACACTCTTCTAAGGCTTTGAAGGCAAAATCAACACAATTTTTGCAGCGTGTCTTCCGAATATTCAAATTCTCCCGCCACTCCCAAGGCCTTCGAATTCTCGGCTACACGCTAAAATCGTGTGCTAGCGAACTTGGATTCCTCGTTTTCTCTCTGGCCATGGCGATAATCATATTCGCCACAATCATGTATTACGCGGAGAAAAAAGTGGAAGCCACTAGGTTCACATCGATTCCGTCGGCGTTTTGGTATACGATTGTCACGGTGAGTAGTGGATTGTGTAAAAATGGCAAATTATAAAGTTTTATAAACCTATTGTGTTTTCAATCGAGTTGCAGCATGAGAACGAGAGATAAAAAGACATGTTTTCTCTGCTTTTCTTCGAATCGAACTGTGTTTGCGTGGACGCGCGAAAAAAAGTGGGCGGAGTCACGCGTTCTCATGTCACAAGTCGATTGAAAAACAATATGCACGAAATAAAAATGCCATTTATTGTGTTTTCAATCGACTTGCGACATGAAAACGCAAGTCTGCATTCACCTTTCTATCTGCGTCTCTTCAAATATCACTGTGTTTGCGTGGTCGCGCACAAATAAGTGGGCGGAGTCTCGCGTTCTCATGTCGCAAGACGATTGAAAACAAAATATCTATTGTGTTTTCAATCGACTTGCGACATGAGAACGCGAGACTCCGCCCACTTATTTGGGCGCGGCCACGCGAACACAGTGATATTTGAAGAGACGCAGACAGGTAGTGCACAAATAAGTGGGCGGAGTCTCGCGTTCTCATGTCGCAAGTCGATTGAAAACACAATAAATGAATTAATTTGACTTTTTTCCAACGCACGAAAGCAAGAAAATTCAATTACATAAATTGAATAAATTTGAACGCAGAAAAATGTTCGTGTCGAAATCTCGTAAATCGGAACAATGTATTAAAGGCGCACGCAATTTTTCCGTGGCAATATCTCGACAAGAACGTTTTTCTGCGTTCAATTTATTGAATTTAATTGAATTTTCTTGCTTTCGTGCATTGGAAAAAAAAGTCAAATTAATTCATTTAAATGGCCTTTTTTATTTCGTGCATAAATCCATTAAGCTACCGTTTTTTCTCTATTAGAAATTCATGATCTTCTATTTTTCGAGGCGCTCCTGATAGTCCTCTGTAAAACGGTGTTATGGACCGCTTCAGAAAAATCTCGAAAAACGGAATAAAAATGACGAACAACTGGGAGAAAACGCTTCAATTTGCCTGAAACATTGGGAAATAATGTCAAAAATACTCTGAAATGTCGATTTAAAAAAATCAATGTTTCAGTCCAAAAATTTTCATGCCCAGGAGCATATTTGTCAATATTTCCCAAAATTTCAGCGCATTTTCTCTCAATTGTTGGCCATTTTTCCCCGTTTTCGACATTTCTATGAATAGGTTTATTAAACTTTTGGAAAGCATGAAGAGCTGGGATTTGATTAATTGAAGAAAAAATTGAATTAGGGCAGAAAACCAGGCGAGTTGAGTCATCTATCGTAACCTGAAAAACACAATTTATGAGACCCTGACTGAATGGGGGAAAACCCCGACATCGTGAAAAAAATGTCAAAAACCTAGGAACAAGCTCCGCCCCTTTTTGTACAAAACTTGTGCGGCAGACTTGCAACATGGGCGGAGCTTGTTCCTCGGTTTTTGACATTTTTTTTATCCCGGTTTCGTGTTGCTTCAGGGTCTCCGAGTAACGGGACATTCTCAAAGGGAAATTTAAACTTAAAACAATTAAAAAACAAAGAATTAAGACGAAAAAATTCAAAACTAAACACTTAACCAGTGACAAAAAATTGAGCGCAAAAAACCACGAATAAGTGGGCGGAGCCCGATTTTTCTAAAAAAAAATCTAATTATTTCAGCTAACCACACTTGGATACGGAGACATGGTGCCATCAACGATAATGGGCAAAATAGTGGGAGGAATATGCTCACTTTCCGGAGTGCTCGTAATCGCTCTCCCCGTGCCCGTTATTGTGAGCAATTTCTCGCGGATTTATCATCAAAATCAGCGAGCTGACAAGAGAAGAGCACAAAAGGTTGGTTTTCAATTTGTTGGCGGCGTCTAATGTCCGCAAACACCGCAATAAAAACCCATTTTTTAGAAAGCCCGTCTCGCACGAATTCGAATCGTCAAAAACGCATCAGGCCAAGCTTTATTCAATAAGAAAAAGGCGCACGAGGCGAGAATGCAGGCGTTTGAACAAGGTCGGTCTTTTTTTTTTCGAGTTTTGGACAAAATTATCACGAAATTCCAGGCCAACTCTCATTCGACGCGCTCCGCGACGAGGACATTTTCGAAATTCAACATCATCATCTCCTCCAGTGCCTTGAAAAAGCCACGGAACGCGAATTTGTCGAGTCGGAAGTAATGTTCGACGGTGGACGGAACACGCCACCGCCCAGCGAAACGGCGTCGTTGCGTGGGAAAGCGAAACGCAAAAGGAGATTGTGAGTATTTTGTAGAGCTTTTTTCAATTCGCAAAAACGGAATAGAACTGCTACGGAGTAGAACTTCTACGGAAAAAAACGGAGATATCGGCGCGCTTCAGGGAAATTTTGGCAACTGGCAACGAAGCTGTCCCTCGGCATTTCTGCGTCTCCACAGTGCAGAGCGTTCTGCCAAGTTAACGAAACGAAACGAAACGCGTGTAAACATGGAGAAGCAGAGACGCGAAAAATGGCGCTCGAAAATCCGCTTTCAAAAAAAGATAGTCAGTGTCTGCATAACAGTTTCATTCCTTCCTTAGTAGTTCTATTCCGTAGCAATTTGGCGGACAGTAGACATCGAAAAAAATTATAGCGTGACAAAACCTCTTGACACGCCCACGCGAAATTGCGGACAACGCTGATTTCCAGATTTTTGAATACATGTTTTATCGATTTTTGCATCCCAATAACTACTGGGATGCTGCAGAATCTGATAAAATCAATAAAAACAATTCCTAAAGCCGGAAAACTGTCATTGTGCGCAAATTCATATAAGCGTGACAGTTTTCCTCGGTTTTAGCTTCGGCTTACATATAGAATTTGCCTTTTTCCTCCAATTTTGAATTTTTATGTCATTTCTCAAAGAATTTGTCCTTTTGAAGGCCTGAAATTCGGTCGATGTACCATGAAATGGGCTCCCCGACGATTCGCAACCTGACGTTTAGAAACCGCGTCATTCCGCTACTCACGTCGATTTTTAACTATGAACTTTCGAAACCCAGCAGTTCTAAACCGCGACAAAAAAAAAACCCCGCGCGCTCTCGCTACCCGTCAATTTGCAACCCGATATCACGCAACTCGTCATTTTGAAAATTTGCGGTATCAATATCGACATGAGTGGCGAATTGACGCGGTTTCGAAGCGTTGAGGTGCGAATCGTCGGGGAGCCATGAAATTATGCCGAAAAACAATAAGTAATACTTACGGTATTTATTCCCCGAAAAGCATCGTTCGAGGGAAGGGAAAAACGTGAGAAATATGGTCCTGCGGTCGGTTTTAGCGAGAGACGTGGCACTGCCGTACACAAAAAAAATAGACGAAGAATTAGGAAAAAAAACGCGTAATGGGGTTATTCACGAAATGGCAAAAAATGGCAAAAAACGGCAAAAAACTGCGCGAAAACTCGGAAAATGCTCCGATTGATCTGAAATTTTGGAAAATGAGGGAAAAAACTCTCCCGGACATTACTACAAAATTTCAGACAAAAATATCGATTTTCAGCATTTTCAGAGAAAAAAGCAATATTTCTTAAAATTCGATATTTTGGTCTGAAATTTTGTGGGAATGTCCGGGAGAGTTTTTTCCCTTTTTTCCCAAAATTTCAGATCAATCGGAGCATTTTCCGAGTTTTCGCGCAGTTTTTTGCCGTTTTTTGCCATTTCGTGAATAACCCCATAAAATTTCAACGTAAAAAAAAATTTAGGCCGATTTTAGGCCCACTCGTCCGGTCGCGTCGTAGGCGGGTCAAATTGAGTATATTCCAGGACCTTCTTCCGCTCATTCCTATTTTAATAATTCCTGCAAAAAATCAACGAAATTTTGGCTGAAAACGCACAGAAAACAAGTAAAATTTGGGAAAAAATGAAAGAAAAAATAGATTTCGACTTATGATAAACAACGGGCAAACGCGCAATTTCGGAGTGTCGTTGTCGAAAAATTGCGCGGTAGTTCAAATTTGAAATTTCAAATTTCAAATTCAAAATCGAAATTGTTAATTTTTTTTTCTCGCAGATGCTGTGTTTCGAAGGAAAACGAAGAAATGGACGAGTTGGATCGTGAAACTCGAGTCACTTTTAATCAAAATTTGAATCAGGTAATTTTGTACTTTTGAGAAATATTGAACAAATCACATTTTTTAAGATTTGCGAGCCAAAACCGGACGATTTGGAGCAAAACGATCATCATCGAGGAGACAAAATTTGTGTTTCTCAACTATAATTATCCCAAGATTAATTCTTCTCCAATTTTCTACGGGTTAACCACTTTTTAGAACATTTTTTATTTTAAAAATTGAAAGAATATTTTAAATTCCCGCCTATCCGCTTGCAACGAAAACAATTTGAATTCTTCCTCGATTTTTCTTCCCTGACAACTTCCATATCACTGTTTTTTTAACACATTTTGCGAAATATTTTATTTCGCACGCGTACGCGGCAGCCATCACCGCTAGGAGCCTCTCTGACAATCATTTCATTTGTATTTAATAAATATGTATGTGCAAAGTTTTATTTAGCGTTTTTTCGAAATGAATTTATTTATTTATTTATTCAGCGTTTTTTTCAAAAATCTTGGCTCAGAAAGCGATACAGCACGCCATTCGAAGAGACGCAGACATGCGAAATTCTAGGCCGCACGGCCGTGTACTCCACGCGGACAAGCGCGGAAAATTAAATTTTTAATTTTTTTTCGACAATTTTTATTATTTAAAATGCGAGAAATTCGACGATATCTGTTCTGGATCGGCTACGATGGATCGAAATTTCCGGAAATGGCGAAAGGCGGCACCGGATTCGGAGTAATGGATTTGCTAAAACAGGTTTTTTGTGAATTTTCAAAAAAAAAAAATCATTAATTTTCATTGAATACCACAGACTATAGCCAATTCCCTGTTCGACTCGCAATCCAACTGGCTCCCAGAGCATCGAGAACGCCTGAAATTGTCGCCGAGCAGCCGAACCGACGCAAAAGTTCATGCGATTCGAAACGCCGTCATTTGTCAGGTAAATTTGATTTTCTTGCTCAAAAATTAGAAAAACAATGTTTAGGTCCCTCTAGAATTCGCAGAACTCGACAAAACGCCGGAGATTAAGCGAAAATTTATGGGAAAATGGAGCGAATTGGTGAATTCTGCGAACCCGGGAGCGATGCGAATTCTGGACGCTCATTCGGTTTCTGCGGGGTTTTGTGTGCGCAGAAATGTGGCTTATCGGTGAGGGTTTTTTGATTTGTGAAGAAAAAAAAATGTATTGTCGGCCCGCCAAAATGGTCAAACGCGCTCCACTGAACTCAACGCTATACAATGCGATTTTCATTTGGTATTTATCCAAATTATTTAATTTCACGTATAAATTCAACGTGAAATTAAATAATATGGAAACCAAAATGAAAATCGCATAGCGTTGAGTTCAGCGGAGCGCGTTTGACTATTTTGGCGGGCCGACAATATTTGTTGAAAGTTACTTTGACGGTTCATAATCAATTTTTGGCTGGTAGCAGATGAAAATTCGCCCAATTATCGTGGAAACTGCTTAAAAATGTGCCGAATATCACATTAAAATGGCTTATTTTTGGCTAACTCTTCCAAAAGGAGTACACGAGGCATGGCCGCGGCCACGACTTTTAGAAAATTCAGTTTTCTCCGAAAAATGAATAAATTCTTTTGAATTTCCCGCCACCTCGTGTACTCCTTTTGGAAGAAAAAAAAAGAATGGCTTCTAATTTTTTTTGCACACAAATTTGCTAAAAACTGGCCCGAATCATGTCAAAAATTGCTCTAATTCACACATTTTTCTCATCCGGTTGGAAAATATTTTTATTTTCAGCCAGAAATTTTAATTTCTCTGCGTCTTTTTCACTCTTACATTAAATATCACCCGAAATTTCCATAGCAACAGTAATTTTTGTTTTTCGTCTGAAAAATTTGTTTTTCCAGGTTTTTCTATTCTTTTTTATATTATTTCTATGCATTTTAGCCACCATTCGTAAAGCGTGAATCTGAGTTTTTCAAAAAAAAAATTGGGAAATTTTGATTTAAAATCCATCAAAAAATTAGGGAATTTTTCATTAAAAATCCATTAAAAATTGGTAAATTTCCATTAAAAATTCATGAAAAATTGGTAAATTTCATTTAAAATTAATAAAAAATGAGACATTTTCATTTAAAATCAATAAAAAAATGAGAAATTTTCATTTAAAATCAATAAAATTGAGTAATTTTAATTTGAAATCCATAAAATTGAGTAATTTTAATTTAAAATCCATAAAAATTGGGAAATTTTCATTAAAAATCAATAAAAAATTAGGGAATTTCCATTAAAAATCCATAAAAATTGAGAAATTTTCATTAAAAATCCAAAAAAATTGAGAAATTTTCATTAAAAATCAATAAAAATTGGGGAATTTTCATTAAAAATCAATAAAAATTGGGAAATTTCCATTAAAAATCCATAAAAATTGAGAAATTTTCATTTAAAATCAATAAAAAATTGAGAAATTTTCATTAAAAATCCCTTAAAATTTTGGGAATTTCCATTAAAAATCAATAAAAAATTAGGGAATTTTCATTTAAAATCAATAAAATTGAGTAATTTTAATTTAAAATCCATAAAATTTGGGAAATTTTCATTTAAAATCAATAAAAATTAGGGACTTTTCATTAAAAATTGGGAAATTTTCATTAAAAATCCATAAAAATTGAGAATTTTTCATTAAAAATCCATAAAAATTGGGAAATTTTCCAAAATTTTGGCTATTAGCCCCGCTTGGGCGCCAAATCCCCTCCAAACAGTCATTTTCAACGGCTAATAGCCATTTAGTAATAAATCGGTTTCAAAAATTCACAAAACAGAGTTTTTATAAGCTGGAAAACTGGAAAATTCGCTGAAATTGACCCTATTCTCTTGTGTATAAGCCCGTTTTCATGTCTTCGCACTGCTTTTCCACGGTCAGGGAATTTTTGGCTATTAGCCGTTTAGTTCGGAGCGTATGATGTGACACAGGCGCCAAATTCGACGGCTATTAGCCGTTTGTCCCCTCCAAACAGCCATTTTCAACGGCTAATAGCCATTTAGCTGCCTATATCCGCACCGGCCTTATACACAAGAGACTAGGGTGATAAAAATCTATGCTCTTCTATTGAAGGAACTGAAATTTCGATCCACTTCAATTTCAGCTACGACGCTCCGATGTTCCGCAGGTCGTAAAGTTTTCTGCTGCGAGACCTGAACTGTGGAACATCGGAGCATCGTAACTCTTTGATTTTTTCAGAAAATACACGTACCGATTAGCCGTTTGCCGCTCCTGGCAACTATGGGAAACGATTCAGAAAGAGCCCACGATTGTTTGTTTCTCCGAACGAGACTACGCGTGGCGAATACCGCCCGGATTCTCGCCGGAGCGCCTATTCAACGCTGGACGGATTTTCGAAGGTGAACTAAGCTCGCTCTGATTTCTCTGAATCTCACTGTGCGATTGGAGCGCTTTTTCCACTTGCAAAAGGGGCGGAGCCATCTAAATTCCCCTAATTTTCCAACTTTCAGGCGAGCAAGTGATGGGCTCATTTTACAAGCACACTGCCCGTGAAAAACGATCAGAGCCGTATCCGCCGAACGCTCTCAAATACATCCTACACGTCGGAATATCCGCCGGCGAAGCGTATTCCATGGAAAACGACGTCTACGACTACTACAATGTCACTATTGTGGCCAAAAGTTTTGTCAGAGAGCAGGTATTTATTGTGAAAACAAAAAAAATTGGAAGATGCTCCGCCCATTTTTGCAACTCAATTGCTGCGCGATGTTTTGTACTGGAAGTGTTGTAAAATCCATGAAAAACTGCGCCGCAGACTTGCAATTTCCTCCTGACAAAATCGGGGAAATTTTTGCAATTCTGCATTTCATATCACTTCGTGTACAAAAACCGTGCCGCAGACTTCTTGCAAAGGGCGGAGTTTTCCCCGAAATCGGCTCCGGGACGTTTCGAAACTTTATTGCATTTCCATTTTTAGCACTAATTTTCCGGTAATTTTAGAAAATTTCTTCGAATTTAGTACGTATTCTTGGAATGGGTCTCGCCACGCACGGTGTTTGCAGAATTGTGGATTTACGAGTTGATACAAATTTGGCACGACAAATAAATAAATTCCGCGTTTTTTTGTTATTATTTGTATTGTTGAACCACCAAAATGGTCAAACGCGCTCCGCTGAACTCAACGATATGCGATTTTCATTTTGGTTTCCAAATTATTTTATTTCACGTTGAATTTACACGTGAAATGAGCGTTGAGTTCAGCGGAGCGCGTTTGACCATTTTGGCGGTTCAACAATACAAATAATAACACAAAAACGCGGAATTTATTTATTGGTCGAAAATTTTCGAAATGGAAAAATTCAAATTTGTATCAACGCGTAAATCCACAAGTCTGCAAACACCGTCCGTGGCGAGACCGGCCGCAATGTACACCATTTGACGCGGTATCACCATTCCATTCGGAGAATTTTTCAAAATTTAGCGCTAGTTTCGAAACGTCCCAGAGCCCAAAAATCGCGGATTCGTGTTAATAAATTTATTCAGCAATCTATTTAAAATCAATAATCAATTTGTAAAAAAGCGAAGATGGAAGATTTTTATCGATTTTTGCATCATCCGCCATTTTCGACCAAATTTCGCCCATTCGAACGCGATATTCATCAATCTAAATATTTAAAATCAGTAATTTATCTTTTAAAAAACAGAAAAATAGGCAAAAACGCAATAATTAAAACGAAAATCATACAAAAAAAATGCTCCAGATCCGCCGAATGATGTCATGCTTGGTAAGCCACGCCTACGACCGTCTACCACTTTCGCGCATCCAGTGGCTACTAAAAAACCCAATCAGCACCAACTTCTACGATATGGGCATTCCGGTCGCCCCGCCCCAAGGCCTATTCCTGACCGATGTGGTTTATGATCCCAGAATGTTCACCAATCCGGTACCGTATCACCTGCACTCGTGGGATTATGATTAGGTAAATAATTTGGTAGAAATGTTGAAATTTTTATTTATTAATTTATGTAGTTTTTTTCAATTTGTCGGTCCGATCCGCCACGACGGTCAAACGCGCTCCGATGAACTTGTTACTGAAAATTTTGGGCATAACTTTAGTAAGAATTTGATATTTTCCAATTTGCCACACTTACAAAAATTGCAAACTCATTTTTTGGAAGAATTTTTGTTCAAATGCCATGTTTTTTACTTTATAGCCCGAAAATTACGAGCTGCTAATTTTCGGGCTAAAAAGTGAAAAAAACATGATGGAATTTGAACAAAAACCTTCCAAAAAATGAGTTTGGAATTTTTAAAGTGTGAAAAATTGGAAAAATATCAATTTTTGAGTAAAATTATGCGAAAATAATTATTTTTACAAAGAAATAACAAGAAAAACGAAGAATTTATTTTTTAAAAAAATTCTAAGTTCAGCGGAGCGCGTTTTCCCGTCGCGGCGAGTCGACAATTTATAGTTGCAGATAAAAAGTCAAAAATCAGTTCAACAATTTATTTTTTCAAGTGAAACTTTGCACTTTTTTCAACGGAAAGTACAAGTTTTCTCCAAACACTCGCTTTATTTGATTTTTATTATCTTGATAAATTTTTTATTTCGCTGACGATTTTGCAATTTTTTACGATAAATTTTGAGAAATAGGCATGCTGAAATTGTTCAAAAAATTTTTTAAATACCCAAAGTTCTGAAAAAATTACAGAATCCAAAATTTCATAGCAATTTCCGTTTTTTTGTTGTTGCATTTTTCAACATTTCACGCAAAAAACTACATTTTCTACCAATTTAATCAAATGCAAGTCTTTAAAATTAATTTCCTGACATTTTAATGATATTTTTTGCATTTTTGCATAAAAATAAGAAAAAAAGGCGAATTTTTCATTTAATTGCAAAAATTCAAAAGAATTCACAGAAATGCCAGAAAATCGCGGCATTTTTGCATCAAAATGGCAGAAAAATTAACTTTCCTGGCAATTTAATCCATTTTTTATGCTTTTTTAAACAAAAAAAACTGGAGTTTAATTAATTTTTCTGCATTTTTCAATGGCATTATTCACAAAATAATAATAAAAAAAAGGCAGAAGAAAAAAAAAATTGAAGGAAAATGCTCCGATTGGCCTAAAACATTGGGAAATAATGTCAAAAATACATCCTTTTGGGCCGCAATATCGATTTTAAGAAAACCGATAGAGCATGTCATGTCCGGGAGCATTTTGGCATTATAAATTTGCATTTTTTTCTCAAATTTTCCTTATTTATTTCATGTAGAAAACGAAAACGACATTTTCTGCAGCAGAAAAATGCGTTCAGTCAATCTGAAAAATACACTTTTTGCCATTTTCTGCATGAAATCAATAAGAAAATTGACAAAACCTGGAAAATGTACATATGAAATGAATAACACCGCCATCTTTGCGTGTTTTTCTAGACAAAAAGTCCATTTTTTTGCTAAAATGGATTCGTGACATTTCAAGTGAAGCTGAGAGACGAAAAATCTCTTTATTTCTCCAATTATTCCTTCATTTTTTCGAATAAAGACGTGAAGTCGAGTGTCACTCCGCAACGAATCCATTATATCGATTCCTGAATTAAATTAATATGGAAAATACAAGAAAACATGAAAAATGCATAAAATTTACTATCTTTCGTTGCAAAAAATATAAACACGTTTAATCCTAAAATCAATTTTCTCTCCCCGATTTTTCGACGTCCTCCCGCCGGCAAACCGATGAAATTATACTGAATTCTAGTGTAATACGACTCGCCGAACACATTTTTCGCCGATTTTCCGCAAAACATTGATGATTTCCGACAGAAAATGCGAGAAAACTGGCCGCCGACAAGCGGTGAAAGCCTGGTGCCGCTTGTCCGAGAGTAGTACACGACGAGTCAATTGCCGCGGGTCTCGCCACGATTTGCTGACGCCGCGCAATACCGTATCACCTGCAGTTTAAATTTTGCTGCCTCTCGCCGTTAAGGGGGCGGTTTCGGCTTTTTTGGTGCTTTTCGTTAATTTTATGAACATTTTTTTTATGATTTTCCCCATTTTATCATTTTTCCCAATGTCTTTATGCTATCCATGCAGAGATTTGTGGGTAAAAATCGATGGAAATCGTGTGAAAATTATTTTTAGGCCGCCCTTTAAATTTCTGGATTTTTCCTCTTTATAATTTTTTTCCACTTTTCAGGGTATTTTCTAGATAGTCTTAACGGCTACATTTTTTTTTAATTTCCAAAGCTTTTTTATCCAGCTTTTTAACTTTATTTGTTCTTTTTCTGGTTCAGTAAAGTAAAGGTGAGTAACAGTTTGTTCATTGATTCTTCTAATGAAACGTTTACAGATTGTAGTAAAATGGAAGCTCCAGATAACAAGATTAACGGTAACGCCTCTGAGACTATCAAGGAAAATGGGCACTCGACGAAGGGAAACGAGGACAAGTGAGTTTTGACTGTTTTTCGGAGTTTTTTAATAATTGAACTCCCAATTTCCAGGAAGATTTTTGTTGGTGGCATCTCGCCGGACGTTAACAACGATGATTTGAGCGGACATTTCGTTCAATTCGGAGAAGTTGCGCAAGCACAAGTCAAATACGATCGCACTAACGGACGCTCCAGAGGATTCGCATTTGTCGAGTTCACCACTGGAGAGGGATGCAAATTGGCTCTCGCGGCTCGTGAGCAAACTATCAAGGGAAAATCCGTAAGTCGAGATACGACGTCGTCGCCGTATAGTTCATTTAAACTCGAGGAAAAATATAAAAGGGGATGTCGCATTCAATGATTTTTATTGGAAATCATTGTGTGCTTGATAACGGCGTTGATATCCCACGGGGTTCTGGCGATTGCCCTGACGAAAGTACGTTCCGTTAAAAAAAATATTGTGCACATTTATACGAATTCTCAATTTTTAAAAATGAATTTTGAAGTAGAAAGCGTGTAACCGACGAGACGTACAAGAGAGCCAGCTTTTGCAACATGCCATGACCTCAGCTCGTTGGTTTTTGACGTAAAAATTAAAAAAAAAAAAAAAAAAGGCAGTCGCCAGTAGGATTTCCACGGCGGGCGTTTTTTGCCCGTCCGACCCGTTCGGGGAAATCCGACCGTCCGATTCACGGGGAAAAAGAAAAACGCCCGCGTGAAATGTTTATTATTTTTTCCAACTATTAAAAAAGTGGAAGAAAAAAGTTCACGCATTTTCTACACATATTTTCAATTTCCCGTGACAAAATATTATTTTTTATGATTCAACATTTGCCAACGCGATATGCCCTTAATTATGTTCTAGGAAACCGTCACGTAGCATTGCAGACCGGACAAAGCGTACGGGCAGCGGGCGCCTGTTGTCCGGACGAGCATGCATATGGCATTTTCGGATGGCCCGCCCTGGATGGAAAGCTTAGTCGCCAGCACCCCGTATTATCATTTTTGCGCTATTGTAGGCGAAAATTGTTCCGGTCTCAACATGAAAATAGTGCCGTGGGCGCATAATTCCGTACGCTCAGGAAGAAAATTTTAGGCTATAATTCGTTTTCTTTGGTTAACTCCCGCTTGTGCGTCGATTATCGCCGAATTTTTTTTATGGTGAACCACCATTTCAACGGCTAATAGCCTAAGCTTCCCCACAAAGCCACTACAAACATCGAAATTATACAAGGGCTCAACTGGGGTAGCCAGAGCGCTAAGTCTGACAATCACTCAATTCGAAAAACAATCAACTTGGCAGCGTAGTTGTTGCAAAACTACTACTACCACGGCGAATGTGAACATAAGCCCCCCACCCACATATGACTCCCCACAAGTGGAATAAAGCTCCCCAAAAAGGGAGTTTGACTCCCCACATTGTTGCAAAAATTATTATTTTTTTCGGGGAGCTCAGGTACACGTTATTTTCCGGGGGGCTATTTTACCTAATTGGGGAGTGGAAGTTCATGAATAACAGCTCCCCACTGTTGATTTTGGGGGGAACATGTTCACAGGAGGGGCTTGTGAACATTGACCCCACACCAATAGAATATTGGCCCCCCACTTTGGAACCTTAACTCCCCACCCAAAAATTCACACTGGTGGTACCCCGAATTCAGTTATGGCAACTAAGACAATGGAAACTATGTGGGGAACTGATTTTTTCAGTTGTGTGCATTTTTTTGTTTTTTTTTTGCACATGGATTCCGTCTCCTCGATTGTGCATTGACATTGGTTGAGTAGCACTGGAAAGGAGTGTCACGTGGCACCGCTAAGTTTTCCACTTTTTGGGGTCACGCGTATGCTCACCCATCTTTTTTACGTGAAATTTCCGTGTTACATGTTTTTTTTGGTGGGGAGTTGTTCTTTTTGGTGTGGGGTTGTTCTTCCATCGGTGGGGAGTTGATCTTCACTCTTGCCTACTACCACTTCTACTACGGCTAATAGCCATTTATTGGTTATATCCACGTCAAAAAGAGCTCAACTAAAATTCTATCCTAAATATTTCTGTCGTTATTCAAATTGAATAATAATGAACATATGCAGAGAGTACTGAAAAAATGGCAGACAATTGGAGAAAAAAACACGGAGAACGCTCAGATCGGTCTAAAATTTTGGGAAAAAATTGCAAAAATACTCACCGACTTGCTCTAAAATTTGGAAAAAGAAAATTGAAAATCAATATTTTAATCCAAAATTTTTAGAGCATGTCCGGGAGTTTGAGACCAATCGGAGCATTCTCTGAGTTTTCCCCCTGTGGTTTGTCATTTTTCCGTTATTTGGCAGTACTCTGCATAATTAAAAATTGTGATTTTCGTTCTTGCGCTTGATGATATTTAAATATGTTAGATTTTTTATTTGCTCTGATTTCACAAAAACGCATTTCCTTTTTGCAGGTTGAAGTCAAACCAGCTAAATCTCGGGAAAACAAGAAGGTGTTCGTTGGAGGTCTTCCATCTGACTACAACGAGCAAGAACTCCGAACTCACTTCGAATCGTTCGGAAAGGTTGACGACATCGAATGGCCATTCGACAAGCAGACGAAGGCGCGTCGCAACTTTGCGTTCATCGTCTTCGAAGAGGAGGAGTCTGCCGATAAGGCTTCTTCGCAAACGAAGCAGACTTTTGGCAGCCGCGAATGCGACGTGAAGAAGGCTGTTCCACAAGGCAAGAGATTCGTTGGTACGAACGGACGAATTCCAGGAGGCCGTGGAATGTATGGTGGACGCGGTGGAAACAACAACTCCGCCTGGTACACGGGATGGGGACAGATCGGAGCCGTTCCTTATGGAGCTGCTGGAGCTTGGGGAGATTGGTACGGAAACAACGGATACTACCAGCAGCATCAGGCACACAACAACAGTGGATCCTCTCAGGGATACCAAAGCTATCAGAGTGAGTGTTTTTTTAAGAGACGATTGAATAATTTTAAATGTCTCTCATTCTCGTCGAATAACGATACAAACTCTGTCAGGTTTTTCAGGAAACAACAGCGGCTTTGACTTCCAGCAGGGAGGTCCAGGAGGAGCCAGACAAAACCCGGGCAACCAACAACAGCGTTTCCAACAGCAGCAGGCTGCACCAGCTCCACAATTTTAAACAGTGTGCCTTCTGAACCAACCTTCGTAAAACATCTTCAAAACAAGATCCAACACCACCACCACCACCCTTCAGAATTCCTGTTCGTTCCTCCTTCTACCTAATCTTTCAAAAATGTCTCCAAATTTTTTGTCCTCACGCCTAAACTCAAGAAACACCATCAAGCAGTTTGAAAATCGACCCGCCTTTTTCAGCCTAACGCGTTTTTAAATTTTTTTTTTTCGGCAAATCGACGTATTATTGAGATGTGTTGTTGTTCGCGAGGTTCTAATATTCCCTTCTCTTCCACCCCTCCAAGATTGTTTTTGTTTTCTGATTTCCTCCCCAAAGTTTGGAACTAAAGTTCTTTTCAGACGGCTTTTATTGGAAAAGTTGTTGAAAAGGCTGCAGTTACTGGACTCTAAATAACTACAGGAATAATAATCACACTTTTGTTGTTATGGATGACGTTCTGTGAACTTTCGCTCATAATCGTCCCCTCATAGATGTGTAAAAGTAGACTTCTATTTTTACTTCCCGTAAATCTGCATGTTTTTCTTTTTCCCTTCTCCAAACCCCAACCTCTTCGTTTAGTTGTTGTTATGGTGCTTTTCTTTTCAGGAAATTTGCATCAAAATATACTGAGAACCACTGGTTTTCCAGGCGATTCTCAGTTAGTTGTTATCTCCCCAATTTTTGAAGTGTAACTGATGAACAATCAGGTATCCCCCACATCTAATCTCAACAAAAGCCACCCCTCGATGCTTCGGTCAAATTCAATATTTTGTAATTTGTCTGAAAATGTTTGTCGTTTCTGCCAATCTCACCAATCCCCACCCTACATACAAAAAGCCCCCCGATTCTAACTGCCTCATTGTGTTTGACTCGTTGATTGTTGTTCGCAAGGGCGTGTTTTTCGTTCGCTGTATGATAATTTCGTGTCGAACATCATAATGTTGAAAAGCTGAGAATAAAATGTTTGAGGACGAGTTATACAAAAAACCAATGGAAAAATTGATTTTTTTTGTTGTTGTTGTGTTGTTCATAACTATTTAAATATCAACGGGTAAGTTTTCCGCGTATCTCAAATATTAAGAACATGCTAAAAGGTAGAATACATTTAGAGGAATGACGTCGTCACTAGAATCGTATATGAATCGCATGGTAAATGTTGTCACTGGAGATGGACGCATTATTATTGGTCTTCTGAAGGTAAAATATTAGAAAATGAGGAACAAAAATTGTTCTGGGACGTTTCGAAACTTGCAAAGTGTGTTTTGGTGTCAATTAGCGAAAAATGATACACAAAAAGTTTCTAAAAACGTCCCAGAGCCCCCCACAAAAAAGCGTTTTTTAATGGTACGTCCAAAGTAAGAAAAAAGCGCAAAAAAAAAGACGAAAAGAGGCGTCCAAAGTAACTTTGTTTTTTCGTCTTTTTTTCTTTGTTGTTTACCGACAAACAAGCAAAAAATTAATTGTAAACATGTTTACAACTTCGCGCGTGCAGGTTTGTCGGTAAACAACAAAGAAAAAAAGACGAAAAAACAAAGTTACTTTGGACGCCTCTTTTCGTCTTTTTTTGCGCTTTTTTTTTACTTTGGACGTACCATAATGAATACAATTAAAAAATTATCATAATTTTAAATAAATATCAAATTGTTGTTGATGTTTGATATTTATTTAAATATGTCTGAATGTACAATTTGAAAGAAAAAACTTGTATTTAAATTCCGCAATTGGTTTGAGAAGTACACATACCGCTGCCGGTCATGCAAAAAAGTTTTGAATTTGAAAAAACCAAAATTGCAAAAATTACAAATTACTCCTTGAAAATCCCCTTTTTCCAGGGTTTTGACCAGCTGATCAACCTGGTGATTGAGGACGCCCACGAACGATCCTTTTCAGAGACGGAAGGCGTGCTGACCACCCCGCTCGGTCTCTATATCATTAGAGGAGAGAATGTGTGAGTCTATTACTGTGCTTTTCGGTCATTTCGCTTTGAAAAAGTGAGTGGCTCGAGTGTTTACTTTTCTATTGATTTTATTTCGAGCAAATGACCGAAGATTTTTGATCATTAATGGACCTATTCAGCAGAGGAAAAAAACGTTTTTCGTGGTTTTTTTTCCCTATGCAAAATCGAGGAAAAACGAAAAAAAAACTACAGTAGTCGGAGGTTTTTTGATGTAAACAACTAGTCGTGTTGAGACCGGCCGATGAAATAAAAATTCCCATTGAAAATTAAAGGCGCATTGCATTTTTCAACGGCGGGTCTCGACGCGATGGGTTTTTTTCCTGGAAAACAGAGACCCCACGAAAAGGGGGGAAAGTGTTGAAACGCAGGAACGAAAAGGGGGGGAAAATGGGCACAGTTGACTGCAAAAGTGCCGCACGGTTTTTTCTGCATTTTTGGAGAATGAGCAATAGTGTTTTTTTTTCTGCTTTTTTTGCCTGAAATTAGTTTTTTGGGTATTTATTGTCCATTCGCGACAAATGCAGGTGCGCTTCATTGAACTTCGTACTTTGCGATTTTCATTTTCGTCACCAAATTATTTTTCCTCTTTTTCTTCGATTTCTGGCTAAAATTCTCCGTTTTCCTTGATATTTATTTGTTAAAATGACTAATAACAAACAAATTCGTAATATTTTGTAAAAATTTTCCTAAATATGCCTAATTTTAGTTAAAATTCGCCATTTTTCGAAATTGCCGCTGCTTTAAAAATTCCTAAATCATTTATTTGGAAAGCTTTTAGTTCAAATGATTTTATGATGATGTATTTCAATGTATTCTTTCTTTTTAGCACCTATTTTAATGCGAAATCACCGAATTTTCGCGAAAAATATTAATTTTCATTAAAATCAATAATTTTGTGGACCTCTCGCAGCTTTTCCGCTCCTTTTCTTTTTTAATCGTTTCTATTTTGTCTCCGTACTCCAAATACCCAAAAATACTAATTTCAGGCAAAAAAAAAGCAGAAAAAAAACACTATTGCTCATTCTCAAAAAATGCAGAAAAACCGTGCGGCACTTTTGCAGTCAACTGTGCCCATTTTCCCCCCTTTTCGTTCCTGCGTTTCAACACATTCCCCCCTTTTCGTGGGGTCTCGGAAAACAACCTGCATAGGGAAAAAAACCACGAAAATCGGTTTTTTTTTCCTGCGCTGAATAGGTCCATAAAAGAAAAAATAACAAAAAATCAAAGACTCCCACGGGTGCTGTTTCTAAATAATTATTGTGGAAATATAAATGACTTCTTTCTCATAATCTCTATCATACATTTCGCAATATTGATCGCGAACTTTCCCGTTTTGTTTTTTACCATTCAAAGCTTAAGATAAACATCTAAAAACTGACAGGCCGACCAGTCCATTAGTGTGTTAAATACTAAAAACAACAGGGTAAATATTTGGGATAGGCATAGTCTGAACAAGACGTACATTTTGAGTGCTCATACGCGAGAATTGAACGCTTTCTTGTGTTTTTGTGTTTTTAAATAACCCTATGAATTTTTTCCTGAGGCCGGAAAATCCTTTACAAAAATTTGGGTTTTGCGAAATCGATTATTCGGAAAACGATTTTCCTGGCGTTAAAAAAATGTAGAAATTGCGATATTTTTTTGCTCATTTTTAAAAGTTGCACACGGTGTCCAGAATTGGTAATGTGGGCGGAGCCATGACGCACTTTCGGTGCTTGCGCATTTTTTTATTATTTTTCTGTCAGTAAAACTTGTTTTTCTTTGTGAAATGTATGTATTGTATCTTTTAATACCATAAAATTGCCCACACATCGATTTTCGTAAAGATTTATCCTGCAAAAACACCAAAAAACTCGAAACGAATATTTCGAAATGGTGGCTGAACCAAATTCGACGTTCTTAGGCTTAAAAAATTTCTAAAGATCTCGGCACATTTGGGAAAAAATTAAGAATGTATGCTTTTTCCCCCGAAAAACATAAAAATGCCTCAAAATTTGAATTTCACACAAAAAGATCCAGTGGGGCGCGTTTGCTCGGCTCCGCCCACTTTTCAAATCCTGGACACCGTATTGCATAACACAATTTTATTCCAACACCAGGTCTCGACGCGAAGTTTTTTAAAAACGTTTTCCCACACTGCACCAAAAGGCCCATACACAGTGAATTTTTCACTACGTGCCGATTAGGATCCTAGGCAATTTTAGAAATTTTCTCTTCCATGAAAAAATCCTGGGGCTAATGGGGTTATTCACAAAACCGGAAAAAAAAAGAAAAAACGGAAAAAAAATTGCGGGAAAAATCGGAAAATGCTCCGATTGACCTGAAATTTTGGGAAATATTGGGAAAAATTCCCGTGTACACGCTCAAAAAATTCTGGACCAATATATTGATTTTAAAAATTTTCAGAAAAAATCGATATTTTGGTCCAAAATTTTTTGAGCATATGCAGGAGCATTTTTTCCAATTTTTCCCGAAATTTCAGGTCAATCGGAGCATTCTCCGATTTTTCCCGCAATTTTTTTCCGTTTTTTTCCTTTTTTCCGGTTTTGTGAATAACCCCATAAATATTTCGAAAATGAAGACCAAAATGAAAAATCTGCATAATAAATAGTGTTCTTCGTTTAATTTCCTACCTTTAAAAAAAAAGTTGGCTCAAAACGGTGCACTACCGGCTCCAGGAAATTCGTTAAAGATGTGGCGGACGAGTAAAAAAATTACTGTTTTCCAGAACAGTGCAGAAAACCTTGTTTTCTACTCGTTTGCGACACTTTTAACACATTTTCTAGAGCCGGTAGTGCACCGTTTTGAGCCAACTTTTTAAAAAAAAATAGTAAATTAAAGGAAGTACAATGTTTTTTTTGAGCCGATTTTTCATATTGGCCTTTATTTTTCAAAATGTTTAGCCCCAGGATTTCTTTCATGGAAGAGAAAATTTCTGAAAATGGCCTAGGATCCGTACCGCACCATCCGCGCTCTATTGAACATCTTCAAAAACGTCTTCTGGTGAATAGAATGAAGATAGAATACGCGCACTCTCCCTCTCTCTCTCTCATTTCGCAATGCTATCTCTTTTTCTCCCCTTCGCCACCACCCTTACGCTCGTATGGCCGAGCAAATTGAACGCGACCCCGGCAAGGTTCTTTTATTGATTTTCTGTTTTTTTTGTTGTCTAGGTTAATTTACGTATTTAATTTACCGTATTTGCTCTAATTGCCCGTTTTTGCCAGTTATTGGCGCGTATTTTCATTTCATTTTTTCGTCGATATTTTCTCGGTTTAAATGCCAGTTTATTTGCCCGGCATGCCGGGCAAATAGAGTAAATACCCATTGAAAATGGTTTTAAAATGAAAACTTATACATTAGTCACCCCTTTTCGTACAGTGTCCACTTCCTTCTGCGCCATTCCACTCCAGTACAAACAAAAGGCAAGATGAAAAGAAAGAAAGAGCTCGGTACTAGCCATTTCCTGTGTGTTTTGTTCTAAAAAAAGTGCCAGCAAAGTTCTTGACCAGAAAACTGTGCGAAACTGGCTGGCTGACTGCCTAATCGGCGTTTGGCGTTTTCCGTTTGCCTGTCCAAATGTACCAGTTTTGACGTGTCGAGCATCGCATCACATCACATCACTTATCAAGTTTTTTTTATCTCTCTGTTGCTCTTTGAAATGGTGCTTACGAGAAAATGCTGAAAAATGAGTTCTGTGATGTGTCGAAACTTGCCATTTCGAAACTAGGACGTTTCGAAACTTTTGGGCAATTTTGCGGCATATTAGTGGATTTAAGTTCCCCCTTTTTAAAATCGCTACGCAAAAATGGAATGGAAAAAAGTTTCGAAACGTCCCAGAGCCGAAAAATGCATTTTAATGATCTGTTTCGAAAAAATAAGCGAGACTATCGAAACGCGTGACGAGACGCAGACTTCTGCAAGTGTTCCATCAGATTTCATGCGCCCAATCTCTTTTTTTTTTTTGAGAACTTTTCACTTTTATGAACTTTTTCGCGCATTTAATAGCACTCTGTGTGACTGAGAAAATCTGGTTTGCGAATGGTTTTCTGAAGTGGAGGGAATTTTATTTATCGGATGGATATCGGGTGGCTTGCTTCTATAATCGGGGTATTCACAAAATTGCGGGAAAACTTGGTAAATAATGTCAAAAATAGTCCCCGACATGAAATGAATTCTCAGAGAATTTTGGACCGAGAAAATATCGATTTTTTCAGAAAAATCGATATTTCTTTCGCCCCGAAATTTTCTGAACATTTATTTCATGTCCGGGAGTATTTTTGGCTCTGAGACGTTTCAAAACAAGACGTTTCAAAACTGGGACGTTTCAAAACTGGGACACTTCAAAACTGGGACGATTCAAAACCTGCCACTTCAAAACTAGGACGTTTCAAAACTTTGAGTGCAATTGTGCGTCACGGTGTACGCACTAGTGACACCAGAACACACGCACATTAAATTGTTATTTTCGTTTTGTCATTGTTTTAAACTCTTTTCACGTACTATTCATTTTTTTTTTCGTTTTGTCATTTTTTAACTCTCTTCACGCGTTTTCCTCTCGTTTCGCATTTTTAAAAAATAATTTTTGCCGGTATTTAAATTTGGTCAAATTCGTCGAGCTCATGCTTTGTCTTTTGTCGAGTGCTTTACCGGTAAAACGCTTTAGTAAATTTTCCGATAAATTTAACAAACCTTTACCGGTGATTTATTTTATTTAGAAAAACTTCAACCGCGTGTCTTGCATCGGCCAGGCTGAGCAACGGAATTTCACAAAACCGGTAAAAACTGCGCGAAAATTCGGAGAATGCTTAACCTTAACTTTCGGAAATTTATGGAAAAATGCTCAGAAAAATTTGAACCAAAATATTGATTTTTTCTAATACATTTTCATTTTTCTGCTTTACCGGTAATGGTTCGTTAAATTTATCGGAAAATTTACTAAAGCGTTTTACCGGTAAAGCACTCGACAAAAGACAAAACATGAGCTCGGCGAATTCGACCAAATTTAAATACCGGCAAAAAATTATTTTTAAAAAAATGCGAAACGAGAGCAAAACGCGTGAAGAAAGTTAAAAAATGACAAAACGAAAATAAACATTTAATGTGCGTGTGTTCTAGTGTCACTAGTGCGTACACCGTGACGCACAATTGCACTCAAAGTTTTGAAACGTCCTAGTTTTGAAGTGGCAGGTTTTGAATCGTCCCAGTTTTGAAGTGTCCCAGTTTTGAAACGTCCCAGTTTTGAAACGTCTTGTTTTGAAACGTCCCAGAGCCGTATTTTTGACATTATTTTCCAATTTTTTTGCTATTTTGTGAACACCCCGATATCCATCCGATAAATAAAATCCCCACCACTTCAGAAAACTCATTCGCAAACCAGATATTCTCAGTCACACAGAGTGCTATTAAATGCGCGAAAAAGTTCATAAAAGTGAAAAGTTCTCAAGAAAAAAACAATGGCATTGGGCGCAAAATTTATGAAAATTTTAAATTTCCCGCCTTTTCTAGTGCTGTAATTGGCGAAGTGGACGAGGAGCTCGACCGTCGAGTCGATTTGGAGAATGTGAAGGCGGCACCTCTTGCTCCGATTTGGATTCCACAGTAGCTGAAATTTCTTATCCATTTTTCTGATCTCTCTGTATTTTCATCCTCTTTGACCAATTTTTAATTTATTTATTCATGGGATTATTCATGGAAATTGTGTGCAAACACGGCGACGATAAAATGAAGAGCCAAAAAAATTGGGAAAAAATGCTCCGATAGGCTTGAAACTTTGAGAAATGATGCTAAAAATGCTCCCGGACATGAATGAAATGCTCAGAAAATTTAATTTTGGACCGAAATTAAATTTTCTGAGCATTTTTGACATTAATTCCCAAAATTTCAGGCCAATCGGAGCATTTTTCCCCAATTTTTTGGCTCTCGGACGTTTCGAAAATTTTAAAAATGAATGTGTGCAAACACCGCGACGACCGACAAAATGAAATGCAGAAAATTTTTCGTCTTTTCCATGAATAATCTCATTTTTTTTTGTTTTTAATTTTTAAATTTTTAATATTTGCATTCAAATACACATATAATACGCGTATTTCTTTTTTTTTTCTTTTTTTTTCTCTTTGAGGTGTTTGATTTTATCACCATTTCTACCTTTTTATAAGCGTTTTTAAAGATAATTTATTGGAATTTCAGAGATTTGAGTCAGTCACTTTCGTTTGCAGACAATGGGCAGTGTAAATAGAGTGAGTTTTCGTTAAATTTCAGCTGAATACATTTTTAATTTTGTTTTTAAGGGTCTCGCCGGGTCGCCAGCAAAATATGCAAAAAATTCAGCGAAAATTCGGAGAATGCTCCGATCAGTCTGAAATTTTGACAAAAAATGTCAAAAATACTCAAATTTTCAAAAAAAAATCGATATGTTGGTCTGAAATTTTCTACACGGGAGTATTTTTGACATTTTTTGTCAAAATTTCAGACTGATCGAAGCATTTTCGCTGAGTTTTTTGAATATTTTGCATATTTTGCATATTAACAACGAAAACCGGGGAGAAAATCATAGAAAAAATACAATTTTTCCATTTCCAGAACCGCCCAGACGATCGTCGCCCATCACACCACCACCAACACCACCAGCGTCAAAACTACCAAAACGCGGCGCCACGTCATCGCCAAGTGTCGCCGATTCGCCGCCGAATGTCGCCAATACGAAGGCAAATGCCGCCACCACACCGTCAAATGTCGCCAGTCAGACGCCCGGAATTTCGACGGAGCGATGTGGTTCGTATAAAAGCTCTTTTTGATCGACTATTAAAACTATCGGCTAAAAAATATCGACAAAAGGTGGTGGAATTTTAACAACTTATTTGCGACTTCTTCGTCTTAAAAATAGCGGGGATTTTCTACTGGCAACGTCTTCTCGGGGAGAGAAGAGAGAAGATGGCAAAAAGAAGACACAGAAAAGAAGCAGGAGAAGGATATACGCTGGTTCGTGTATACATTAGGAGCACTATACTTGGTATAAAATGCTGAAAACTCGCTCCAATCGAACAAAGAATTTCACATGCATTTGGAGTGAGGTTTAGAGAAATCAGAGGAAAAAATCGGTCACGGCTCTCTCAATTTTCTGCACTCTCTCGTCGCCAACGTGGCCGCGTCCATCACTGTGCGAAGGGAGCGCGTTTGCAGCGCTCCGTACTTAGAATATGAACAACGCGAGAATCCCTTAAAATCATCAAAAAAAGAATTATGTGACATTCAAAACGTTTAATATTTTAAGGACCGCCAAAAGTCGTTAAAATCGCCGAGAAGCAGCCACATGGCCGCCAGAATCCAGGAGCCAGCCTCTCAGCGCTTCCACGCACAATCGCAATCAGGCCACAGGGATCATAACAGATCTGGAATGGTGAGTATTCATTTCAACTGTGTCGAGACATTTCGTGAGGAAATTGGCTTTTTCACATTTGTTGTTGTTGTTGTGTTGAGAGGAGCACGGGGTAATGGCGAGGGCCCTGGTGAAAACGTGCTCCATTGATAACACGCGCACGCAAAAATTTGGGCACTGTGCCAATGAAAACATTTAGAAAAGAGACGAGACGGAGAAGACGAGAGATTCGACACGTGTTTTCGGGCCAAAAAATCCAGTACCCCGTGAGGAGGGATATTTGGGGCTCTTGCGGAACAGAAATTCGACAAAATTGAAATGTCACGTTTTAGAAATTGCGTGAAAATAGAAATCCACGAAAAAGAAATGTAATAAATCAGAAACGTACCGAAATGAAAATGCCTGAAAACAGAAACGTAGCGGAGCAGAAATGTGTCGAATTGGAAGTAAAATGGCAATGTAGCGCCTTTCCGAGATTTATTTCTCAAAACGAATTTCTATTTTTTTCACGTATTTTTGGATTTTTTCACATTTTTTTTTTCGATTTTTTAAAATAAACGGAAAAAAAACGTGAAAAAAACCCGATAAAACGTGAAAAATATCGAAAAAGTCGTTTTAAAAAATAAATCTCGCAAACGCGCTCCATTGCCGTTTTACTTCAAATTCGACACATTTCTGCTCTGCTACTTTTCTGTTTTCACGCGTTTTCATTTTGTTACGTTTCTGCTTTATTACACTTCTATTTCGTGGATTTCTATTTTCACGCAATTTCCAAAACGTGACATTCCAATTTTGTCGAATTTCTATTCCGAAAGGGCCCCGGATATTTATGAAAAAAGCTTTAAAAAATAGTAAAAATGGATGCAAAATTCGGTGGAAAATATCGATTTTAAAAAATTTCAGAAAAATCGATTTTTTAATCCAAAAGGGAGCATTTTTGACATTATTTCTCAAAATTTCAGGCGTTCCCCGACGTTTCCCCCCAATTTTGTGCCATTTAGAGTAAATAGAAAAATTTATTTTCAATTTTTTATGAAGAGTATATAAAGTAAACACAACGTCTTTAGCATGGTGTCATAGAGCCATAAATTTAATGCATTTTGTCATATTTTTATTATTTATGTGATATTCAGCCACATCATCATTGGAGTGCAAATATTTCCGTTTCCCACCCCATAGGCTGAAACGTTCTTGAAGTTTTATACACACCACTAGAAAATTGGACGATTGCCGTCATTTCGTGTAGTTTGTACTGATAAAAACTATAATTTGACAGTTTTTACATTGATAAGCGACTTTTCAAAAAAGCGCACGATTTGATTGATAGTATGCTGCTCGTTTTAGATTGGTTTTTTGAGGATTACCGTAAAAACTCTATTAGAACGGCACCTCTAATTGAACAGCACCCCTAATAGAACTGCACCGAAACAAAGGTCCCGAACAATAGAACGGCATGCCGTTCTAATAGAGTTTTTACGGTATATTAGTTCTAATTGGGCTTTTTTTTTTAAATGTTAGCAAGAAGTTTACCGTAAAAATTTTTTAGAATCGAACCTCTAATAGAGGCGCATCCATAGTCTTCAGAAAATGAAGAATGCTAATTTTCAAAGAACATGCGATAATTTTTTAAACCAATCTTTAAAGGCGATATTATGCCGCGTCCAAAGTTCAAAAAATTTCTGAAATCAGGAGTTTTTTGCAGTCCAAAGTGCCACAAAAGATCCCAGAAATAACATGCGATAACAGTTGAAACCGACGTTACCGTATTTGCTTCGCTGCAAAACCTTCTATGTTCGAACTTGAATTTTCCCGTAAAAAAACGAAATTCAGAAAATGTGGGAAAATTCAAGTTTAAACATAGAAGGTCTCGCAGCGAAGCCACTACGGTAACGTCGGTTTCAACTGTTATCGCATGTTATTTCTGGAATTTTTTGTGGCACTTTGGACTGCAAAAAACTCCTGATTTCAGGAATTTTTTGAATTTTGGACGCGGCATTACGTTATGGGGGGGGGGGGTATTCACGGAACCAGAAAAAAAGCAAAAAATTGAAAAAAAATAGCAAAATTTTCAGCCAAAATTTTTTTTATATCTGAAAATGTCAAAAATCTATATTTTGGTCTGAAAATTTCAAGAAATGACCGGGAGTATTTTTAAAATAATTTCCCAAAGTTTGAGACCAATCGGAGCATTCTCCGAATTGTTGCTGAATTTTTCGCTGGTTCCGTGAATAACTCCATTTAAAAAAAATCTGAAAACATTGAAAAAATGAAGCTTTTTTTTCAGAAACGCATGTCCATGGACAATATGCCCACAAGACCCCATTCAAACCGCTCGCCGCCACCGCCGCCACGTCGTCGTCACACTTCGGCAGATCGCTCTGCCGCTCGAAAATCCAAATCTCCGGAAAGACGTCGCAAGGATCGTGATTCTTCTAGACGTAACGACCAGTCCACGTCATCTAGCAGAAGATATGAAAAGAAAAAAGAGGAGGAGGAGGGAAAGAGAGAAAAGACAGAGGAACGTATTGTCGATGAGAATCGGGAAGAGGACGAAGAGGTGGATATTCAGGGATTGGAAGAAGTTGATTGTTGTGAGTTTTTTTGGCCCCGCCCCTTCTCGGTACTGATTCGACTGAATATCATTTTTTGTAGGTGTCGGTGACGAGAACACTGAAGAATTGGACAAGTCTGCAGAGAAATCAGCGAAAAAAACAGAAAAGGAGCAAACTTCCCCGTACGTTTTTGCCGCCAAATAGTCGCCAAATAGGCACCAAACACCCGCCAAATAGCCGCCAAATAGCCGCCAGATAGCCGCCAAATAGCCGCCAAATAGCCGCCAAATAGCTGCCAAATAGCTGCCAAACAGCAGCCAAATAGCTGCCAAATAGCAGCCAATTAGCAGCCAATTAGCAGCCAAATAGCAGCCAAATAGCCGCCAAACAGCTGCCAAATAGCAGCCAAATAGCCGCCAAATAGCCGCCAAATAGCAGTCAAACAGCCGCCAAATAGCCGCCAAATAGCCGCCAAATAGCAGCCAAATAGCTGCCAAATAGACGCCAATTAGCCGCCAAATAGAAGCCAAATGGCAGCCAAACATCCGCCAAACAGCAGCCAAATAGCCGCCAAATAGCCGCCAAATAGCAGCCAAATAGTAGCCAAATAGCAGTCAAATAACAGCCAAATAGCAGCCAAATATCAGCCAAACAGCTGCCAAATAGCAGCCAAATAGCAGCCAAATAGCAGCCAAATAGCAGCCAAACAGCAGCCAAATTTTAGCCAAACCGCCAACTAGCAGCCAAATAGCCGCCATATAGCAGCCAAATATCAGCCAAATAGAAGCCAAATAGCAGCCAAATAGCAGCCAAATAGCAGTCGAATAACAGCCAAATAGAAGCCAAATAGCAGTCAAATAACAGCCAAATAGCAGCCAAATAACCGCCAATTAGTAGCCAAGTAGCCGCCAAATAATCGCCAAATAGCAGCCAAATAGCCGCCAAGTAGCCACCAAATAGTCGCCAAATAGCAGCCAAATAGCAGCCAAATAGCCGCCAACTAGCAGCCAAATAGCCGCCAAATAGCCGCCAAATAGCAGCCAAATAGCAGCCAAATAGCCGCCAACTAGCCGCCAAATAGCAGCCAAATAGCCGCCAGTTAGTAGCCAAATTGCAGCCAAATAGCCGCCAAATAGCAGTCGAATAACAGCCAAATAGAAGCCAAATAGCCGTCAAATAGCCGCCAAACAGCCGCCAAATAGCAGCCAAATAGCCGCCAAATAGCAGTCAAATAGCCGCCAAATAGCAGCCAAATAGCCGCCAGATAGCAGCCAAATAGCCGCCAAATAGCCGCCAGATAGCAGCCAAATAGCCGCCGAATAGCAGCCAAATAGCGGCCAAATAGCCGCCAAATAGCCGCCAAATAGCCGCCAAATATCAGCCAAATATCAGCCAAACAGCAGCCAAATAGCCGCCAAATAGCAGCCAAACAGCCGCCAAATAGCAGCCAAACAGCCGCCAAATAGCCGCCAATTATCAGCCAAACTGCCGCCAAATAGTCGCCAAACAGCAGCCAAACAGCAGCCAAGTAGCAGCCAATTAGCAGCCAAGCAGCCATTTTTTTTTCGTTTTTTTTTTAAAGTTTTTTTTCCTTCTTTCAAAATCTCAATTTTCAGACATTCTGATAGCGAGGAAGAGCTCGACTATGAAGACGATATAGACGTCGATCTGGACGATGACATTGACGTGGAAACTGTGAAGAAGGCTGCTCGGGGTGACGTGGACCCCGCCACGGATGAAGAAGAAGATGATGAAGAAGTGCACGAGATGAAGGAAGAAGACGATGATGACGATGAAGAAGAAGAGGAGGAAGATGAGATTGGAGAGGAGAAGATTGAGAAGGAAGAGGAAGATGAAGAGCCGGAGCCGAAGCGGGCTCGTACTGAAGAGAAGGAGGAGAAGGAGAAAGAAAAAGACAAAGGAAAAGAGAGCAGCAGTAGAAGACATGGTAAATTACCAAAAAAATAACGCAAAAAAAACTTTTTTATCAAAAAAAATGCTCGCCTAAGCGTGGTCGCATTTAGCTGCGCAGCGTTTTTCTGCGTTAAACGGATACGAAGAGAATACTGTTGTTTTTGTAGCAAACTCTCGCCGGAGAGACGCAGACACTCAGCGGAGCGCATGGCCAATAATGGACCTATTCACAAAACCGGAAAAAAATTGCGGGAAAAAACTTTTTTTTTCCGGTTTTGTGAATAGGAATACAGGACCCACATTTCAGTAATTTGGAGGATAAAAATGGAGCCTGCATGGAGCCGATACCCAAAATCCTGGTTCCAAACCCCGCCCCCACCACCCCTCCCATTCCAAATAATTCATTCCCCTTCCTCTAGGCACCACCACCACGTCTTCTGGATCCGCCACGTCGAGATCACACGATCGTCGATCGGATCGCGCAAAGGATGAGGATCGTCACGCCGAGGAGCGCCGCGACAAGGAACGGGCACGAAGGAGCGTGGAGCATCGAAAGGAGAGAGAGCACGGTGATAGGAGAGACGGTCCAGGTACAGAAATCTCATCGATTCCGTCACTTTTGACAATGAAAATCGCACCCCCGGTGGTTAGTAGTGGTTTGTGTGAGTGCGCTTGCCGCCATCACCATAATTTTCCTTCCACGTCGACGTCATTTGGGTCGCTGGACGCGTCGCCTGCCTCGTCCACGTCTTCTTCTTCTTCTTCTTCTTCTTCTTCTTCTTCTGGTTCCTCTTTTTCGTCAGGGGATAATACCACCAAGGCTACAATATTGATACCGTCGCTGATGTCGTTGCGGACCACTTATAATGCACTCTTTTTAGCCAGACGGAGCCACCACCACCACGCCGATCCGACCCGCTCGATTGCTCCCGCACCGCCCAGGAGATTGACGATTGGAAGAGAAGGAAGAGACGCAGGAGGAGGAGGAGGAGCAAGGCCTGCACGATTTGGAGGAGACGGAAGAGGAAGAGAAGGACGATTTGTGGAGCGTCCGAAACGCGCCAGCGCACCGTTTCTGGCACGAATGCGCAACACGTCGGAAAGGCTTGACAGGGACAAGCGCAGAATGGATAGGTTTGTGGCCGCGAAACGGGACGAGTTTGGAGGAGGAGGAGGCAGAGGTGATAGAGTGAGTTTGAAGAAGTCTACACTGCTTGTCGTGCAATTTTTTAATGGCTCTGGGACGTTTCGAACCTTTTTTCTGAATTTTGTCGTCGAGGTGTTTGCACACATTCATTTTAAATGCTTTTTAAAGGGAGTTGCTTAAAATATACTCTTTGGGGGGAGAATATCACATTGAAATCGCAGAAAAAAAATTTCTCTGATTTTTTATGATTTTTACAACCAAAAAATAGAAGACCACGAGGAGTACACGAAAAATCGTGGCCATGGCCTAGGAAACCCGCGGCCGCGGCTTCTAGAAAATTCCATTTTCACCAGAAATATTCATTTTTCGTGCAATTTTCCTCGTTTTTATCATCGATCTTCGATAAATCATGCTCTAATCACTTATTAAAATTTTAGATAATCGCGAAAACACATTTTAGTCATGAATATTGAAAAATCGATATTTGCCTGTTGTTCGATTCAACGCTCTGAATATATTCCGGTGAAAATTTTTGCTCGAATATAAAAGTTACAGATAAAAGAGTGAATTTAATGCGGAAGTGAGCAGGAAAACGGGAAAAAAATGAAAGGTATGAGAAATTTTGTTCCGAATTCGTTTTGTCATTACTATTGTGATCAACACGCATTAATTTGCTATCTGAAAACACGAAATGATGTTTGTAATATATTTCTCAAAGATTAATGCAAAAATATTAAAAAAAGACGAGAGAAAAATTTTGAAAAAGAAAATGGCGTTTGAATTTCGCGCCAAATAGTGTACTACCCGTAGTCTCCTAATTTTTTTTTGTAAAATTTGCCAAAAATCTGAAAAAATTTTTCGTGCGATTTCGATGTGATTTTCGTAAATCCCCCACACAAGAGTATATTTTAATCAAATTTCCCCAAAAAGTTGGCACCCCCTTTAAGGAAAGTTCCATAAAAAGCTTTCAAAAAATATGCTTTTGTGCAAAAACCACGACGGCAAAATGCAGAAAAACTATCGTCTAAATTTTTTGGCCGCTTACAGTAAGCAGTGACACGAAATTATGCAAAAAAAAATTGTGAGAGCGTGGAACACAAAACTGTGAAAAATCGACACTCTCGCGCAAAATTGCGGACCTCGCTGATTTTAAGACAGCCGGCAACAAAATCGAGACAATAATAAAAAAAATGAACATATATTTTTTAATAGTTTTCGTAAAACGTAAAATTTGCGGATTTATATTTCATATTATCCATTCGCGAAGAAAGAAAGTGCGCTCCACAAAATTTAGTACTACGTGGATTTCATTTTCGTCGCCAAATTATTTCATTTCGCGTTGAATTTACACGTGAATTGAAATAATTTGGCGACGAAACTAAAATCCACGTAGTACTAAGTTTTGTGGAGCGCATTTGCTTTCTTCGCGAATGGACAATAGGACCGTAAACTCTGTGAAATTCCGGATTTCACTTTTATTCCAAGAAAAATAGAAAAAGATTGTTTATTTTTCTTATGAACCTATTTACAAAACCGGAAAAACCTAAAAAAAAAACGGCAAAAAAATTGCGGGAAAAATCTGATAATGCTCCAATTGACTTGAAATTTTGGGAAAAAATGGAAAAAATTCTCCTGTACACGCTCAAAAATTTTTGGACCAAAATATCGATTTTAAAAATTATCGATTTTTTTTTCTGAAAATTTTTAAAATCGATATTTTTGTCCAAAACAAAACGGAAAAAATTGCGCGAAAACTCGGAAAATGCTCCGATTTACCTGAAATTTTGGGAAATGAAGGGGAAAACTCTCCCGGACATTCCCACAAAATTTCAGATTAAAATACCGATTCTTAAGAAATATTGTTTTTTTTTCTAAAAATGCTTAAAATCGATATTTTGGTCCAAAATTTTTTGAGCGTGTACAGGTGAATTTTTTCCAATATTTCCCAAAATTTCAGGTCAATCGGAGCATTCTCCGAGTTTTCGCGCAGTTTTTTTTTTCCGTTTTTTGCAATCTTATTTTTTTTTTCAATAAAAATACCGTTTGCGAGAATTTTGGCAATTTATTGAAAAAATTGAGGCGAAAAACCGACAAAAAAAAATGGTGGAAATCCGAAAAAATTCAAATAGGAGACTGCTCTTCAATTAGAGGTGCCCTTCTAATTGAGTAAATACATTTTTTGTTTTCTTCCAGATGTTCCAGCAACGCCGTCGTTCATCGCCGCCACGTGGTGCAAAGCCCGGAGATCGCGTCGTCACATCCTACCGTAATGGTGTTTGAATCTGTTTTATTTATTCATTTTTAAATTTTTTCCCCCCATCGCCTCTTGGTCCATGCTATCCCAAAATTGTCCCTGTTTGTTTTTTGACGAATGATTATTTTATTCTTTTTGAATTTTTGACCCATTTTTAATAAAAATGCTTTATTTTTATTTTAATATCGATTTTTTTTAAAATTAAGCTGAGTTTTGTTCTCTGATTTCTCATATTTTCTCATATTTTTGGGCCCACTTTGCGTCGATGGGGATTAAAACGAGAAAAGTTAGCCGAAATGTAAATAGGAAAAGAGTCGCGATTTCTCTTTTCATTACCCTTTTTCCCTCGGCTCTGGGACGTTTTAGGCATTTTTGCGGCATGTTAGTGGATTTAAAATTTCAAAAAAATTTACAAAAACCAGTTTCGAAACGTCCCAGAGCCCGTGGAAAACAGTTTTTTTCCAATGCAAATTTTTTGTTCAGAATCCGATTATTTTCCTCTCTCTCTCTCTCTCTCTCTCTCCCTCTCAAAATGGCCGAAATCAACGAGAGAGCGTCGACGTCATCACCGCCAGTACCCTCCACACCCGCTCCAGTGCCACACATTCGACAATTGGCCGACAATATGACGGAGAAGGTTGGACAGTTTTTTCAGCATCAAATTGAAGGTGGGTGTTTGATTTTTTTGGTGAAAAAAAAATGCAAGAAAGCGGGAAATTTACACATTAAAAATTGTAAAAACCGGTTAAAAATGGGTGTTGACGGGTTCCGTAAAATGTAAAATTATTGTGTTTTCAATCGACTTGCGACATGAGAACGCGAGACTCCGCCCACTTATTTGTGCGCGACCACGCGAACACAGTGATATTTGAAGAGACGCAGACAGGTAGCGCATAAATAAGTGGGCGGAGTCTCGCGTTCTCATGTCGCAAGTCGATTGAAAACACAATAACCTATTCAAAATCCGTAAAAACCGTGAAATCCATCTTCAAAAACTCCAAAGTTCCACTGTTTAGTGAAGAAAATGGGGGTACTACGGTATAGAACTGCGCGGAATAGAACCGGCTGAAATAGAGCTGTACTGAAAAAAAAACAACTGCACGAAATTTTTTTTAGTGAATTTTTACCAAATACTATGTTTTTTTCAAAAAAAAAAACGATGAAAATTGTGAGTTTTTGAGGAAAATTGTAAAAAAAATAAAAAATGTGATGAAAAAATTGCAATTTATTTACGGTAAACACCGCGCAATGTCTTCGCTGCGAGACCCGGAACGTCGTTTGCAAAAGTTATTCGTGAACGCATAACTGAAAATAAATGATTTTACGAATTTCCACATTTTTAGGAGACCAGAAATTATCGATTTTTAGGTTTAAAATACTTCAAATATTAATAAGAACATTAAAAATTGTCGAATTATTCAAGAAAACGAGGAATCAAAAAAAGGGAAGTATTTTTCGGGGCGTGACCTATTTTTTAAGAAACGATTTATTAGGAAAACAAAAAAATAGGAACACAGTGTTTGCGTACTTTTGAAGATTCAAATTCAAACGAAAAACACTAATTTCTCTTCATTTGCCATGCTATTTTATTCACGGAACCAGTAAAAAAAGCAAGAAATAGAAAAAACCAGCAAAAAATTCAGCAAAAATTCGGAGAATGCTTCGATCGATCTGAAACTTTGAGAAATCATTTAAAAAATACTTCCGGTCATTTCCTGAAAATTACAGACAAAAATATCGATTTTGAAATTTTCAATAATAAAAATCGATATTGTCCATTCGCGAAGAAAGCAAGTGCGCTCCACAAAACTTAGTACTTCGTGGATTTAATTTTCGTCGCCAAATTATTTCATTTCAAGTTGAAATTACACGTGAAATGAAATAATTTGGCGACGAAAATGAAATTCACGAAGTACTATGTTTCGTGGAGCGCACTTGCTTTCTTCACGAATCGACAATATCGATTTTTATTTTTGAAAATTTTTAAAATCGATATTTTGGTCTGAAATTTTCAAGGAATGTCCGAGAGTGTTTTTTAAATGATTTCCCAAAGTTTCAGATCGATCGGAGCATTTTCCGAATTTTCACCGAATTGTTTTGCTTTTTTTTGCTGGTTTCGAGAATTTTTTTTTTTTGACAATACACAAGTCCACAAAATGTTAACATGTTCCTTGATCTTTTTTAAAAAAATTCTAGAACTCATTTTTTCATTTTTTCCCTCGAGACTTTCTCACACAAAACATCACTTTTTCTATATTTAACCCCTCATGTTCTGACCATGTTTTCGTGACGAAATTGAAATTTTTTCCCAAAAAAAAAGGAGGAGGAGCCAAAGCTCAGGCTATTTAAACGAATTTCAGGCTCAATTGAAGAGTACAAACTGCTCGAAAATATGAACACGGCCACCGCTCAGCGCTACGTCGACATGAAGGTGGTGGCGGAGAAGTTGGCCGGCAAATTGGACAATTTGAATGCGAAATGTAAGAGTTTTTGGCTTTTAGCCGTTTATTTTGGAGTGGGTGCCAAACTCGCGCCGATCGCCGACTAGTCGTTGGCTAATTGCCATTTTCAACGGCTAATAGCCATATAGCTGCCTATATTCGAAATGCAAACGGATAAAGGCAGAAAAATGGCTATTAGCCGTCGGCAATCGGCACGAGTTTGGCGCCAGCGCAACCCGGTGGCCTTATACTCGAGAGATAAAAACATTTTCCAGACGAGACCCTCCGCCCGTATTTGACCCAAATCGATGCGATGGACGAGAGCACCAGGCGATTAGAGGAGGCTACTGGCGTCTTGGAGAATTATGTTTCGCAACTGGGTCAGTTTTGAAATTTTTTTTTTTTTCGAAAAACATGATTTTCGTGACCCCACGAAATCGGAGAAATTGGGTCATTTTCATCATTTTCATCTCAAAAAATGCCGGAAAAAGTGTGCGACACTCTTGCATTTGGCTCCGCCCATTTTTACAGTTTCTGGTTTTTTTTGTGGAAAAATTTGATGATTTTCTCAAAAAAAAATTACGGAAAAAGTGTGCGGCACATTTGCAGTTGGCTTCGCCCATTTTTACAGTTTCTGGTTTTTTTGTGGAAAAATTTGATAATTTTCTCAAAAAAATTCCGGAAAAAGTGTGCGACACTCTTGCATTTGGCTCCGCCCATTTTCACATTTTTTGGTTTTTTTTGTGGAAAAATTTGATAATTTTCTCAAAAAAAAATGCCGGAAAAAGTGTGCGGCACACTTGCAGTTGGCTCCGCCCATTTTCACAGTTTCTGGTTTTTTTGTGGAAAAATTTGATAATTTCCTCAAAAAAATGCCGGAAAAAGTGTGCGGCACACTTGCAGTTAGCTCCGCCCACTTTCACAGATTCTGGTTTTATTTTTGTGGAAAAATTTGATAATTTTCTCAAAAAAAATGCCGAAAAAAGTGTGCGGCACTCTTGCCATTGGCTCCGCCCATTTTCACAGTTTCTAGTTTTTTTTTGTGGAAAAATTTGATTTTTTCTCCAAAAAAAAATGCCGGAAAAAGTGTGCGGCACTCTTGCCATTGGCTCCGCCCATTTTCACAGTTTCTGTTTCTTTTTTGTGGAAAAATTTGATAATTTTCTCAAAAAAAAATGCCGGAAAAAGTGTGCGGCACTCTTGCCATTGGCTCCGCCCATTTTCACAGTTTCTGGTTTTTTTGTCGAAAAATTTGATAATTTTCTCAAAAAAAAATTCCAGAAAAAGTGTGCGGCACTCTTGCCATTGGCTCCGCCCATTTTCACAGTTTCTGGTTTTTTTGTCGAAAATTTTGATAATTTTCTCAAAAAAAAATTCCAGAAAAAGTGTGCGGCACTCTTGCCATTGGCTCCGCCCACTTTCACAGTTTCTGTTTTTTTTTTCGTTGAAAAATTTGATAATTTTCTCAAAAAAAAATTCCAGAAAAAGTGTGCGGCACTCTTGCCATTGGCTCCGCCCACTTTCACAGATTCTGGTTTTATTTTTTGAAAAATCCCCTAATTTTCTCAAAAAAAAATGCCGAAAAAAGTGTGCGGCACACTTGCCATTGGCTCCGCCCATTTTCACAGTTTCTGGTTTTTTTTGTGGAAAAATTTGATAATTTTCTCAAAAAAAATGCCGGAAAAACTGTGCGGCGCTCTTGCCATTGGCTCCGCCCATTTTCCTCCGTTAGGCGACGCCTTCTGAAAATTTAGAAAATTTCCAATTTTTCGGTAAAAATACGTATTTTTTAAAATAAATAGAAATTTCGGTCAAAAATGGCAAAAAAAAGTGCGCGGGGGTTGCAAAAGGGGGCGTGGCCATGAATCTTCTTTATTTTCGAGGTTACGGTAGGTGGTCGCTTTGTTTTTTTTTTAACAGGGGAACAAGCCCCGCCCCCGTTTGCAAGTTTGCGGAAAACAGTGCCGCAGACTTGCAAAAATGGGCGGAGCTTATTCCTCGGCTGGATTTTTTTATTCTTGAAAAATTTCAAATTTTTCAGAATCTAAACTCACCACCATCCAACAGCAAAATCATTAAATTCACGCATAATTTATCTGCTTTTTTTGTATTTATTTACCATTTTACAGTAAATTTGAGTCTAATTCGAGTCTAGTCATATTTACAATTTCATTTTTATTGTATTACGTGTTTGCCAGGAGTGACACTGAACGCCTGGCGAATACGTGGTATCGATTTTTTATTTATTTACTCGAAATGAATTTTTTTGGCAAAAATTTATTTTTTTTTGTGAGTTTTGACATGTTTTCCTCATTATTGAATTCATTTGGATCGATTATTAATTTTTTTTTTTTCAAAATTTGTGATTTTTCTGGCATTTTTTCGGCTGTGCGACGTTTCGAAACTAGGACGATTCGAAACTGGGACGTTTCGAAACTCGGACATTTTGAAACTGAGACGTTTCGAAACTAGGACGTTTTGAAACTGGGACGTTTTGAAACTAGGACGACTCGAAACTAGGACGTTTTGAAACTAGGACGTTTTGAAACTGGGACGTTTTGAAACTGGGATGTTTCGAAACTAGGACGATTCGAAACTAGGACGATTTGAAACTAGGACATTTCGAAACTAGGGCATTTTGAAACTGGGACATTTTGAAACTGGGACGATTCGAAACTAGGACGATTCGAAACCAGGACATTTTGAAACTGGGACATTTTGAAACTAGGACGATTCGAAACTAGGACGTTTTGAAACTGGGACATTTTGAAACTAGGACGATTCGAAACTAGGACATTTTGAAACTGGGACGTTTCGAAACTGGGACATTTTGAAACTGGGACGTTTCGAAACTGGGACATTTTGAAACTGGGACATTTTGAAACTGTGAAATTTTGAAACTGGGACGTTTCGAAACTGTGACATTTTGAAACTGGGACGTTTCGAAACTGTGACATTTTGAAACTGGGACGTTTCGAAACTGGGACATTTTGAAACTGGGACGTTTCGAAACTGGGACATTTTGAAACTGGTACGTTTCGAAACTAGGACATTCTGAAACTGGGACGTTTTGAAACTAGGACGATTCGAAACTAGGACGTTTTGAAACTGGGACATTTTGAAACTAGGACGATTCGAAACTAGGACATTTTGAAACTGGGACGTTTCGAAACTGGGACATTTTGAAACTGGGACGTTTCGAAACTGGGACATTTTGAAACTGGGACATTTTGAAACTGTGAAATTTTGAAACTGGGACGTTTCGAAACTGTGACATTTTGAAACTGGGACGTTTCGAAACTGTGACATTTTGAAACTGGGACGTTTCGAAACTGGGACATTTTGAAACTGGGACGTTTCGAAACTGGGACATTTTGAAACTGGTACGTTTCGAAACTAGGACATTCTGAAACTGGGACGTTTTGAAACTAGGACGTTTTGAAACTGGGATATTGCGAAACACAAAAAAATGGGCACTAAAAATTTTATTCATACATACAACGAAGCGATGGTTTTACCCTGTACCGCGAAATTCTTAGCGTCCTTATAGTCGAAAGAGATTAAAATATGGGCGGGATCCAGTTTCAGGTGCTCACGGAGCACCGCTGTCAATTTTTTGGCGTACACGTCGTTTTCGGTCTGGGAAGATGGTCGGGTAGTTTGGAGCTGCAATGCATATTGGTCTCGTAGCGAAAAAATTTTTAAAACCCACAGTAACCACGGCCAACGGCGTCTCCCTATTGCCCATGTTCATTCGAATCGCCGGCTCAATTATGATCAGAAATTTGTCCGGTGGCAAGTCCATGACAGACGAGAGGCTGTAACGGACCTCTTCCTGGAAAAGGAGCGGTTATTATTATCCTAGGCCACGCCCCTAAAAGAGGTGTGGCCACAATTTAATTTTTCGACAAAAAATTACCTCAATATTGTCCGGAATGTCCACATTGCGAATATTCGTCTGGATACGCACTATTTGCATCCTTTTTTTTCTAAAAAAATGGAATTTTGGCTACTAGACCGCTAATAGCCAAGGAAAATTGAAAATTTCCACGGGATGCAGCAGATCTGCCGGGCAGCTAATGGGCAGCTAGTGGGCAGCTGATGGGCAACTATTATGGAGCTGGCGTGGCGCGGCGTCCTTTCGGCGTCCTTGACGCATTTTTGTCGTACACAAATTTTTAAATTTTTCTCTCCGTAAAATTCGTTTTTTTCTTTGGACAAAACTTTTTTTCAGGAAAGAAATATTCGGACAATTATCATTAAAAAGCACAATATTGATTCTAAATGGCTGGAAATGCGATACATTTCATTGATTTTCTATGATATTTTTTGTATTTTATTTTATGAAACTTGGAGAAATGAAATATTGATACTTTTCTGTTTTAAGCGGTGCTACCTCGGAATAGAACTGAAGCGAAATAAAACTGTTTTGGAATAAAACGGTTCGGAATAAAACTGTAGCGTTTTGGAACTAAATTAGCAATGGAGCGCGATTGCATTGCTTGGCCGTCAAGGCGGGCCGAGAAAAAGAAAAAATGACAAGCAATTTTTGGTGAATAGATCAAATATAAAACTGTTGAAAAAAGCACGTGCATGAGAAATTAATTCCAATATTTGAATGAGCAAGCAATGCAATCGCGCGCTATTGCTAATTTAGTTCCAAAACGCTAGTTTTATTTCGAAACAGTTCTATTCCAAAACAGTTTTATTCCCAAACAGTTCTATTCCGAACAGTTCTATTTCGCTATAGTTCAATTTCGCTGCAGTTCTATTCCGTTTCAGTTCTATTCCGAGGTAGCACCTTTTTAGCTCTATGCAGAACTGAAATGCGGGAAAACGTACAGCACTTACAATTAGAGGTTTCTTTAATGGACCTATTCAGCAGAGGAAAAAGACTGTTTTTCGTGATTTTTTCCCTATGCAGAATTGAGGAAAAACGTCAAAAAAACTACACTAGTCGGAGGTTTTTTGACGTACACAACTAGTCGTGTCGAGACCGGCCGTTGAAACAAAAATTCCCATTGAAAATTAAAGGCGCATTGCATTTTTCAACGGCGGGTCTCGACGCGATGGGTAAACCCTGCATAGGAAAAAAAACCACGAAAATCGGTTTTTTTCCTGCGGTGCTCTGGTGCTACTCCGTAATAGAACTGCCTAAAATGGAGCTTTACGGAAAAAAACAACTTTTTCGAGCTGCTCTAGCTTCTCTAGATCACTAAAACTCCATTTCAGGCAGCTCTATTCCGAAGTAGCACTTCCGCTTTTAAAAATGAAGATTTTCGAGACCCCAAGATGGGAAATGGGCGGAGCCAAGTTTTTTGGATTTTTTTTCGAAGAATTCGGACATTTTTGAACAAAAAACTATTATGAGAAGCGTGGCTCCGCCCATTTTCCCCAGTTTTCTGGGACGTTTCGAAACTTTTTTGCATTTTTGCGGCAATCGATAAAATCGAGAAAAAAATTGGCGAAAAACGCTACGCAAAAATGAAATGAATTCCAAAAAGTTTCGAAACGTCCCAGTTTTGAAAAAATCCATGAAACTTGGAAACAACAGGAAAACCGTTTTCCAGAAATTTTCTAGTTTCATGAGTTCTCAGGGAATTTTCGGCGAATCGCCGCCAAAATCGGCGAATCGCCGTGAAAATCGGCGCGACTGCCGATGCCCTTCGGCAGTCGCGCCGATTTTGTCGGCGATTCGCCGATTTTGCCGGCGATTCGCCGATTTTGTCGGCGATTCGCCGATTTTCACGGCGATTCGCCGATTTTGGCGGCGATTCGCCGTTCTAAACAGAAACTCCTTCCCCCGGGGCTCCTTCCTTTGACCTCCTCTTGATGATAATATTCTTATACACGCTTTTTGTTGATGATTGACACAGATTTATTTAAAAATAGTATAATTAAATTTGAAAAAAAAAAAAACAAAATATTGAGTTACCGTGTTTACTCTAATAGCCAACATGCCGTACTAATTTTTATATATTTCTTCAAATGCCGGGAATTTGGAGGATGGAGCGCCAAACTTCGGCAATCTCGTGCCTCTTTGGCTATACTTGGTATAAAACGGTGCAAATTGGTTCCAATCACACAGTGAATTGCGCATGCATTCTAGTGCTACTTCGGAATAGAACTCGCACGAAATAGAACAGTAGCAAAATATAACTGTTTCGGAATAGAACTATAGCGAGACAGAACTGCCGGAAATGGAGCTATACAGGAAAAACCGCAGCGCGAAATTGAACTCAATAACCCACCATGTACAGCGGATTCACCACAGCTCCATTTCAGGCAGTTCTATTTCGCAACAGTTTTATTCCGAACAGTTTCATTTCGTTACAGTTCTATTCTGAAACGAATTCTATTTCGCTATAGTTCGATTTCGCGCGAGTTCTATTCCAAAGAAGCAGCATGCATTTGGAGTGAGATTTGGAGAAATCAGAGCGAAACATCGGCCACGCCCTCTCAATTTTTTGCGCTCTCTCGCCGCTAACGCGGTCGTCTCTTTGGTTGTTATAATGGAGCGAATTCGCAGCGCTTTATACCGAATAAATAACACTTTTGATCAATTTTCGTGAATCGGTTTTCAATCAACCAGCATTTGAACAAACACATAAAAATAGAACGGCATACCAGACTGTTAGAGTGAATACGGTAAATGATGATCGTAGTGGTCCTCGACAGCAGCACATCTATTTCATTTCCTTTTTTGAATGGTGTCGATGAAGTTTGGTGAACACGGCAGCGCTGAAATGTATAATCAGATAATCAAATTCGGATTTTCGTTCGATTAAACGCGAGACGAAAGCCGTCTTTCTGGAGCCCGAATACTATCAAATTTACCCATTTTATTCATGCAGAAAGGGTGAAAATTTCGGAAAACGTGCGAAACCCGTTTGCAAATTATCTCGAACTTTCTTACACTCTAATCTTTAATCCAAGCTCTTCTTTCCAATTTTTGATTTTTTCCAAAAAAATGCGAATAATTTTTGAAACAAAACATCTATTGTCGGCCCGCCAAAATGGTCAAACGCGCTCCGCTGAACTCAACGTTTTGCGATTTTCATTTTGGTTTCCAAATTATTTCATGTCACGTGTAAATTCAACGTGAAATGAAATAATTTGGAAACCAAAATGAAAATCGCATAGCGTTGAGTTCAGCGGAGCGCGTTTGATTATTTTGGCGGGCCGACAATATGTGAAAAAAATCAAAATATGTTTCGCACTAGGTGTGAAAAATGCGAAAAACCATACTTGGCAAATTTCGGCCCGGCCCGGTCGGCCCGCCTTGAAAAAATGAAAATATTTTGGATTTTTCAATGATAATTTTTTAAATTTATTAACTATTTTTCACCAGTAGTTTTAATGGCATTCTGAAATATCACAGAAAACTGTTATTTACCGTGAAAAAGAACATATTTTCTTCAAATTACTTTGCATTTTTTCTTATATACTCGGTATAAAACGCTGATAACTCGCTCCAATCGAACAAAGAATTTCGCATGCATTTGGAGAGAGGTTTAGAGAAATCAGAGCAAAACATCGGCCACGGCTCTCTCAATTTTCTGCACTCTCTCGTCGCAAACGCGGCCGCGTTCTCCATTGTGCAAAGGGAGCGCGTTTGCAGCGCTCCGTACTGATAATATCAAAAAATAGAACATTTGTAATCTTTGTTGTTGTAAATTTCTCTTTTTTTTTCTCATGTTCTCTTTTTAATTTAATTTTTTTTCACTTCTCATAATTCTGCACCCAAATTTAAAAAAATTCATGGAATTCCTACAAAAAAACAGGCGCACAGCTGGAAGTTATGGTATCATAGAGCCTCTAGAGGTAGCGCACCACGACTTTCTATATTCAAACCCTCCAAATAATACTTTCGAAGATGAAAAATCCTGCTATTTTCAAGCACACTTTGTCGGTAAACTATAACTGTCTTTTCTTTATTCTTTTCTCTTAAAATTGATGCAAAAATGTCAGTTAATTTGAAAATTTTTCAATATTACATTACTGTAGCACCGGCCCGCGGCTCGTGCCAATGTATGCGAAAAACAAAAGAAACGGTCAAGGCGCAGGGACGAACGCAGCACCCGCGGCCAAAAAAAAACTTGCCGGGCAAGCGCTTAACCGCCTGCGCCACATGGGACACGTTGAATAAACGCTCTCGAGGAGTAGATTTGTCCGCGGCTGGCAACATGCCGTTGCGTTCCCCACTGGGTAGGGACAAGGTAGAAGAAGAAACATTTTAGAAATGAGAAAAGTTCAAAAATAGTTTTTGACAGAGCTAGGCTTGTACACTATTGGAATTCTTATCACGCCGGGGAAAAAGGGGTTTTTCGGTTTTTTTTTTCCCTAAAAAATGGGAAAAAGTCATGGCGATTTTTTCATTTTCCAAAAATATTTAGCTTTCCCCAATTTTTTCTCTGAACAAAGGAAAAAAAAAACAATGGAACAATACTTTTTTTCGACGTGAATAACCTATTATCGATCCAATTTTCTTGTCAATTTTTGCTGGAAAAAGATTATTTCGTCCAGTCGGAAAATCTAAGAGGGTGTGGTCTTGAATTTTCCATGTGAACTCTTACTGTTGTCGGCAAGAAAATTGGGACAATAAGGCCTATTTCTAAGTTTCTTCAATTAAATAACTCACCACTGTGTTCTCGTTCCATGCGAGCCAAGCCTGAATGAATTTTTTCAAGATATTTTTGAACAAAATAAATTACTTACACATTTCGAATCGGCTTTTCCTTGAAAAAAATCATAAAAATAGAGAATATATTGAGAAGTAGGTAACGAATATTCACAACAAATAACAAGAATTGTGCGCCAAGCGCGTGTTGACGCTTTTCCCGACGACCCCTTGCCGCGCCAACGCCGTCCTCTTGCCGAGTCTCTCACGATTTTCCTTCGCCGACGTCGCGCCGTCCTCTCGCCGTCCTCTCGCCGTCATCGCGCCGTCCTCTTGCCGCCTTGCGAACTAGCGGCGATTCGCCGATTTTTACGGCAGTCGCGCCGTCCCCTTGCCGAAAATTCCCTGAGTTTGGACACCGTAAATTAAAAAAAAAAATTGACAACACAATAAAATAAAATAAAAATGAAGCGCTCCTCGTCGCAAAATGCAATATACACATATTGGTTTGCTGCGTCACCACCGGCTGGGAAAACATTGCGGAGCGTGTCTCGACACTTGTAAAGACACGAAACGCCGCACAAAAAGTCACTTTTTGGGCGGCCTGGGAGGGGGCGGAATGGCCAGTGTTTTGCACCCACCCGAGAATGGAGAAGTTTGACCTTGAATGGGAGGGGGGAGGGGGAATGATTGATGAGCAATTTAAAGTAATTAGATGTATATTTAGAAGTGGGTGGGCAATTAAATATACACGCTAAGTGGCTTTATACACAAGAGATTAGTGATCCCGTCTCAACAGAAACATCCGAAAGCACAAATTTATTGACACAGTAAAAATGTAAACAAGTTTAAAAAAAATCACGAAAAATATTTTTTAATGGGCTACGGTCGCACTCATTCAACTGTGTCCATAAATTTGTGTTTTGAGATGTTTCGCGGGAAATTGGCTGTTTTCAAAGTTTATGAGCTGGCAAGAGTAATAAATCGCAAATTTTAAGCGTTTTCAGCCAGCGATTCTCCTTTTTTATTGGCTCATTTTGCTATAGAATTTTTTGTTTTTCATTTTTCCCCCTTTATTCGCTATTTTTCGCTATTTATGTCAAATAATTGTTTTTCTTCTGTTTTTTAAACATTGTATTTTAATTACTGCTAAAATCCCCACATGATTTTCCGGAAAAAGATCAAAATTACAGGTTTTGACGCTAAAAATATGGATATCAAGAGGCAGAAAATGCGCCCGGATGCACAAGGACAAGGCTCAAGCAATTTTTAAACGTTTTTTTTTCAGAATTTTCAATGAAAATCGAAGCAAAACACCCTTCTAATAACATAAATTTCACATTTTCAGGTGAAAAAACCATTACAACTTGAAGAATTCCGAAATGTGCACCCGGGCGCGTTTGCTGACCCCCACGCTCCTCTGCATTATGTGTCAATCCGTGACGAATATTTAATAACTTTTTTTTTTGAAAAAATGTTTTCTCCGGTATACATAAATTGTTGGTTGTTGACAATAAATATTTATTTTTATTTCAAAAAAGGTGTCAATTTTTTGGGGAAATTGCGTTAAAATGTGTTCAGTCTTGGATGTGAGATTTAAATACGAATATCACATCAAAATTGCACAAAAACTCGATTTCTCTGATATTTGGCGAAATTTCTAACAGAAAGAAAGTTTGAGACCCTGACAAATTCGGGGAAAAGTTGCAAGTCTGCCAGTACAAAACATCGTGCAGCAGTTGCAAAAAGGGGCGGAGCATCTTCCTCGGTTTTGTCTTTTTTTTTCCCCCGGAGGAAGATGCTCCGCCCCTTTTTGCAACTGCTGCACGATGTTTTGTACTGGACGTGTTGAAAATACTGGAAAAGTGCGCCGCAGACTTGCAACTTTTCCCCGGTTTTGTCTTCCCCAGTTTTGGGTTTTCCCCGGTTTTTTCAGGGTCTCGAATGTTAGAAGACTTTAAATACATCCAAAAAGAGTACACGAGGTGTGGCCGATGGCCTAGAAAAACGACATTATCTTAAATGGACAAAACTCGGACAAAACTGTGAATAATTTATCGAAAAATTGGTGAAGAAATGAAGAAAATAGCAAGAAAACTAACATTTTTGGGTGAAAATTGAATTTTATAGAATCCGCGGCCGCCGGTTTTCTAGGCCATAGCCTATATCTCGTGTACTCCTTTTGGAAGAAAGTCTTCTAATTTTTTTTTTGAAAACAAAAGTTGATAAAAAATTTGAAAATTGAGTTTTTATGCACATTTGTGCGATTTAATGTGATTTTCGTAAATGCCCCGCCCAAAACTACTCGGGAAATTTTTGGCGCGTATATGGCTAATAGCTATCGAAAACGGCTAATAGCGGCGATAATGACTACTAGCCATATTTAATTGCTCTTAGCTGGCAGATATGGTTATTTGCCGCCTATAAAAATTTATCAGCACTTGAATAGGGAAACGGCTAATAGCCATCGAACTCGAATTTCGCACAGGCCCCAAATTCGATGGCTATTAGCTAAAAAGTTCCCAAGTACAATATTAAGAAGTTTCCCCAAAAAGTTGGCACATATTTTCCTTACAAGCCTAATTCTGCATGGCTTGCTACACCCTACGTGAAAGCAAACGCGCCCTATCGAATGTCTGCGTCTCCACAGTGCACAGCGGCAAAAATGGAGACGCAGAGACGCGAAAACGAGCCTGATTCTGACTCATCTTGACCTGAAAATATGGCTCCGGGACATTTCGCAGCCGGACGTTTCGCAGCCGAGACATTTCGCAGCCGGACATTTCGCAGCTGAGACGTTTCGCAGCCGGACATTTCGCAGCCGAGACGTTTCGCAGCCGGTAAACACTTCTCACTTCTCTCTCAGCGGTCGACTACACAATTGGTAAACATGTTATTGATAAACAAGCATGGTCAGAGAAATGAGAGAGTGTGTATATAAGGAGGTTGGCTGCGAAACGTCTCGGCTGCGAAATGTCCGGCTGCGAAATGTCTCAGCTGCGAAATGTCTCGGCTGCGAAATGTCCGGTGTGCGACGGAATTTGACACCTCCAAATGCTCGTCTAGTGGAGCGCACTTGCATACTTCCTCGCTTCGCGCGCCGCTCATATATCAACGCCCATTGCGGGCACTGAGAATGTGTGCAGCGGTGGCCTAGTGGCACAGGTGAAGGGCTTCAAATCCATATCGGATCCGAAACGGATGGGACGTGGAATTTATAGGAATTTTATATGTATCCGATTTTGATCCTATTATGATCCACGCTCCCACGGATAGGATGCGGACGTGGGAGCGTGGACTGAAAACGGATCAAAAACGGATGGGACGTGGGTGGGACGTGGATATTTTCTAGACTTCCTGAATTTTCCATTTTTTGATTTCACTCAAGATGCTCAATGAGCACATGTATCCAGACAACCAAAAATAGCCGGTGAGCTCTGTGGCACCGTGCCACGGAGCCTTCATCCAGAGCTCGCCACCAACCCTTCAGAATTCTCTAACCCAATCCCTTGCAACACCTGCGCAGGCGGCGGGTATACCTTCCCATGTGGACCGACACCTCACGGGTTTCGACGGCCCTTATGTTTTGCAAGGGAAAGGGGCGGGGCGTAGCGTGGTGACACCAGTTTTTCGTGGATTTTATTATTTTAAGACGTAATTTCACGAAAACTTACTTCATATGCCTGCCGTGGGATATAAGCCCCCACCCCAGCCTATATAAGTATAGTCCCTCACCATCGTAGTCCCCCCGACTATCTCGAATCAAAACGTTTCCAAATTAGAACTATGGTAAAGGTGAAATCAGTAACGTAATTGGAAAAGAAAAAAAAAGATTTTATGAGCCACAAATGTGGAAAATGAATTATGTGGTATTCACTCTAACTGGCCGGCATTCAAGCAGTAGGTTCAAACAATAAGCCGGCATGCCGGACAAATAGAGTAAATACGGTATTACAAATACTTGTTCTGTACTGGAGAATTTGATTTAGCTTATTATTATACAACACTTTTGACACTTATCCATTTGGAAAGAAAACGGTTCTGATTCGGGACAGTTCTGTTTTGATAAAGTTCTGATTCGAAGCTTTTCCTTATTTCGAAAGCGACAAAAATGGTAGAAAGAGCTATGAATGGTGCACTTCTATTAGATGCTTCAATTAATTGGGATTGCTTTTCGATGCCGGTCGATTTTCGCTTCTATCTGACAAATAGGCGCTACCTCGAAATAGAACCTTTTCAAAATAGAACCGTGTGAAATAGAACTTGACGCGAAATAGAACCGTGTGAAATAGAACTGTACATAGTTTTAGCGCGTTTTAGCACAATTGGGTGAAGACTATTGAATAAATAGCCAAACAGAAAAAGTTCCACTCACAATCAGTGGCGTGACCTGTTTTCGATTTATTGACTGGGTTATATTTCACGCGGTTCTATTTCGGACCAGTTCTATTTCCGAACAGTTCTATTTCACGGGGTTCTATTTCGGAACAGTTTCATTTCCGAACAGTTCTATTCCACGCGGTTCTGTTTCGCGTCAAGTTCTATTTCGACACAATTCTATACTAGTTATTATACTAGTTCACTCATATACCAGGATAACTGCCAGGTTTTTTTACAAACCACTGAGTAAATCGGACCAAAGTCAGCCTGTGCTAAGCCGATCCTTGGTGGTCGATATCAGCTAGGGGGGCTACAATGGTCAATTACCAAGTTGCCTGCTCTTCTAATAGAGCCTGACATCCACGCGCCCTGCTTCAGATGAACGCGGATCCATTCTCCATAACGTGAAAAAATTCCACGCGCCCTCCACGAGGGACACGTGGATCCATATAAGATCCGATATGTTTCCATTCTCCCACGGATCCACGCGCCCTCCATATATGTATATTCCACGCTCCCCCACGCCGGCGTGGATCCACGGCGACCCACGCCAAAACAATCCACGCTCCCTCCACGGGGGCGCGTGGATCTATATCGGATCATATATGGATCCAATCCACGTCCCATCCGTTTCGGATCCGTTTTGGCATTATCTCCCACCACCTGTGGGTGAGAGCTTGCGGACGCCAATCTGATGGTTGTGGGTTCGATCCCCCTCCGCGGTTTTTATTTTTTTTTATTCTTTCGTATCTGCTCAGACTAAATCTTATGGATTTTTGTTTCGAATACCACAAAAAAATTACATTTGCGTGTTGGAGGAGAACGTTGAAAAAAAAAATTAAATTTTCTTTTTTTCGAACTACTTTAAATTCGTTAGTTTTATTTAAATCCTTCGACAAGTAACTTTTATCCAGAAAGTTCAGCGTCAAAACGCCGGAAGCATGTGTGAAACCTTAAAAATGGGCGACCAGAGGGAGCTGGACGGAAGCTTGCTTCGAATCTGTGGTTCAAAACAAAAAACAAAAAAAAAGTGCACCAATAGGTATTGAACCCAGGCCTCCAGATCGGCGATCGAAAATGTACACCACTAGACCATCACAGTACACATTCTTTGCCCGCGATGGGCGTTTATATGATCGGCGCCAAAGGAGGAGGTATGCAAGTGCGCTCCACTAGACGAGCATTTGGAGGTGTCAAATTCCGCCACTGTAATGTCCGGCTGCGAAATGTCCGGCTGCGAAATGTCTCGGCTGCGAAACGTCCGGCTGCGAAATGTCCCGGAGCCGAAAATATCGCCACATTTTCGCTCGCCTAAAGTTCTCACGTGGGGCGTCCCGCCCCACACGTGATATGTATTTTTTTTACAGCGTCGCACTTTAGCACGTGTCACGTTTTTTTTTCTTCATTTCTCTCTCTCCACAATCTTCCAACCACCACGTGCTGCTGCTGTTGCGGTCTGTTTTGTTCTTTTGTTCTGTTTTCCTTTGCTTTTTTGGTCTGAAATTTCATTGGAATTGAACGCGTGATTTTCGAGCCCTAGAGCACCGCGTTTTGAACTAATAATGCGAGATAGAGAGAGAGGGACGCAGAGTGCGAAAGGGCAAAAGAGAGAGAGAAAGAGAGAGTGGTGTGACGAGGAGACGCAGACGGTGAAAGGTTGGAGAGGGCAAGCGGGGGGTATGGCGTGATCCGCCAGCTTTGTTGTCTGGTTTGTTTGTGTGTGTTCGGGGTTAGGTTGTCGATTTGGGCTCAGTTTTCTTTCCTTTGTTGCTAATTTTTGAGGTTTTTTCCCCCCGAAAAATCCCTATGTGGGTCCCGACACGATATGCCCCCCGCGAAATATAAGTATTATGGATTCGTGACGTAGCGACTCGTTGCTGCAAGTTAAACAAAAAAAAATTGCAAAAAATGGTTTCCTCTCTCGCCGCCAAGAGCTGAATCGTGGCGAGACCCGGCGATTGCTGACGCATAACTTGACACACTCACTTTTTTCATTTTTCACGTTTTTGTTTGGATTCCCGAGGTTTTCAGTCGAGATTCAGCCAGAAAAAAGGGATTATTATCGATTTTTTCATGTATTGACGGACGGTTTTGGCGATTTATCCAAAAATATCGATTTTCCAACTGAAAGTTCTCCAAAATGAGACGAAATCCTTCATTTTTGACTGAAATTCGATTTGCGACGACTTGCCGCCAAATCGTGGCGAGACCCGTAGTTTGCAAAGACAGAAAAATCGAAAGTTTCCCGTTGTAAAAATCAAAATATCACTAATTTTCGAGAGATAAGAGATAGCAAGTTTCGGTTTCGCGTGTTGCATTTTTTTTTGTTGTCTTTATCAGTTGTCTGTTTCACTCGTCGCATTTGTCTTTCTTCAACCACGTTGCCAACGAATTTGTCTCCAACTCTGGCTATTAGCCATCGATTTCACGACGTCGCCACGGACGGTGTTCGCGGACTTGTGAATTTACGCGTTGATATTTGCAAATTTGAATTTTTCTGTTTCGAAATTTTTTGACGAATAAATTCGGTTTTTGTTGTTATTTTTGAGCCGTTAAAAAAAATTAAAAACGGCCCAAAAATAAAAACAAAAACGGAATTTATTTATTCGTCGAAAAATTTTGAAATGGAAAAATTCTGCAAACACTGTTCGTGGCGAGACCGTTATCACCATTCCAGGATTATTTACGTAATACACGTGGCACAGGCCTCGACAGGGTGCTGGCGACTGCCTTTTTTCAAACGCTTTTTTTTGCCGCCGACGCCACGCGCTGCGGTTGCGTCGCGTGGCAACGCTGCGTCTCTTCGCTTACACGCTCCCTGTCTGAAAAATTCATTTCAAAAAATGTTAATTTGGCACACTGCCAAGAGTCGCCAGCACCCCGTGAGCTATAGCTATTTATTTATTTTTCACGGCTAATAGCCAAAACTTGCAGATGTCCACCACATCCACCCTCTTCAACCGTTCCACTCGACATTTAGTTCGACGAAAACCGCCGGCGGCCATCGAGCTCACAACAGAACGGCCACTATTTCGCAGTTTTAACGCACAAGGCGAGTTTCTGATTTTCGAGCACCTATTATTGATTTTTTAAAGCAAAAAATCAATAAATTACCAACAAAAAAGGCCGCGGCCATGTGGTCTCTCGCAGCGATACAAAAAATAGACCACAGCGGCCCAGGAGACGCAGAGAAAAAGCGAAATTTTTCTGCATTTTGTCGTCGCGGTGTTTGCACACAATCATTTGTGCAAACACCGCGACGACAAAATGAAATGCAGAACAATTTTTGAAACGTCCGAAAACCCAAAAAATCATTTAAAAAAATTTTTCCCTGATTTATTTCTGTGGAAAATCAAATAAAATGCAAAAATTTGGAGAAATGTTAATTTCAAGCAGGTAAAAAGGCCTATATACTGCCCTTCTATGGGTCCATCACGGGAAACCAGCAAAATATGCTAAAAATCTATTCAGCGGAAATTCGGAGAATGTCGATCAGTCTGAATTTAGAAAAAATGTCAAAAATACTCCCGGGACATGTGCACGAAATTTCAGCGAACTCGATAATTATCGAATTTTTTGCATTTTTTTTTTGAAAGTTTCAAAATTGATATTTCGGTCTGAAATTTTGTGCACATGTCCGGGAGAATTTTTGACATTTTTTTTGTCAAAATTTCAGACATTCTCCGAATTTCCGCTGAATTTTTGCATTTTTTTGCATATTTTGCTGGTTTCCGTGAATATATCGTTGCTCTAATGGACCTATGGATTTGAATTAAAATGAATTTTTATGTCATTTTAATTCAATGCATTACAACATATTAATTAATTAATCGGAATTTACCTGAACCATTGAGTTTGAGTGTTTCTGCAAATCGCGCCTAGCCATCCTGATCAAATAAGTGAACTTATTAACAAATAAATGCATGCGCCTTTAAACATTTACTCCGAGTACACAAAAATGATGACAAAAGATGCATTTTTTGACCAGGATGGATAGGCGCGATTTTCAGAAAAACTCAAACTCAATGGTTCAGGAAAATTCAGATTAATTAATTAATATGTTGTAATGCATTGAATAAATGTGACATAAAAATTCATTTTAATTCAAATGAATAGGTCCATAAATTGAATTTTTTTTTGTTTATCCCGGCTGAAATTTTCAGTGATTCTCGGAAATATTATTGAAAAAAAGTGCGCTAAATGCCTTGCATTATTGATCTATTTTTGATCTACTAGTGTTTTTTTTCCGCGCGTGTTTTTTTTATGAAAAATGTCGAAAAATGCTCCGATTGGCCTGAAATTTTGCGGAATTAATGTCAAAAATACTCCCGGACATTAAAGACATGCTCAGAAAATTTTGGATGACCGGGAGTGTTTTTGACATTATTTCTCAAATTTTCACGCCAATTGGAGCATTTTTCGACAATTTTTTTGCATTTTTCGACATTTTTATGTTACAGGTGGCGCCACCACTCCACCCGGAACCTCTGCTCCATCGGCGGCATCGCCAGCCGCAGTGGCCACCAGTTATGGCTACATTTCAGACATGTTTAAGAATTTTGTCGCAAAAGTTGAGGTGAGCCTATTTTTCTACAAATTATTGAGACTAAACACCTTTTTGTTTCAGAACCCGCTAAAATCGCTGAACGTTGGCGTTGGTGGCGCCAAAATTGGACTGGAAACGACGGCGGTGGAATCGAAAACGCAGTAATTATTTATTCATGTTCACATTTTTAAACCCTAACCATTTGCTTCCAGAGTAATCCAAAAAGCGAACGAAAACCGCGTGTCACGCTCCGAGGTGACGAGCAAGACACGAGCTCTCATCAAGAAGATATTGGTGGCGGAAACGTCGTCATCCAGGCTTCTCCGTATTCGTGACCTCTCTGAGCACATTATGCAATTCCCGCCCACACGAATTGTGGCTGCTCAGCAACAGAATTTGATTGCCGAGCTGCTCGAGACGGTGATTTACGGACGAGGCGATCAGCTGAAAGAGGAGGCGCGACAGTGTCTGACACTTATCGGAGTGCATCCGCCGCCGAAGGGAAGAGGTGAGGCGAGTGGCTATTAGCTGCCCATTATTTGCCATTCTCGGAAATTAGCGGCCAGAAATTCCCCAAAAGATCCCAACCGCTCACATTTTTGCACTGCGTTCAGTTGAAAAAATTTTTTCTGCATTTTGTCGTCGCGGTGTTTGCACACAATCGACTTTAAAGCTTTTAAAGAAATTTTTAATCAAAATCCAGCTTTTTATTATGTTTTCAATCGAGTTGCGACATCAAAACGTGAAACTCTGCCCACTTTTTTTCACGCAAAAATCAAAAATGCACATTAATGTTCGCGTGATAAAAATGGGCGGAGTTTCACGGTTTGACGTCGCAACTCGATTGAAAACCCAATATTTAAAAAAACGGGAATCTAATAACAAGACGGCAAGAAAAAAATTGAAACGAACAAAATATGTTCACGAACAAAATTCAGTTACGACACTCTGACACTCCAATATTCCGCTGATCAGGTCAGGTCTCGCAGCGAAAAACTTCTAATTTTTTCATCAATTTTTCCACGAAAACCACAATTTTTCATTTTTTTTTCCGAAAAAAGCCGATTCAAATGAAATTTTTCGAGGAAAAAAAGTTGCCGAAAGTGATTAATTTAAAGAAAAATTGATATTTTTATTGATTTTTTGTGAATTTTTTACTTTAAACTATGGATTTCTCAGAGATTTTATTTTTGATAATATTAGAAAATTCGAGACCCCACGAAAAAGGGGGAAAGTGTTGAAACGCAGGAACGAAAAGGGGGGAAAATGGGCACAGTTGGCTGCAAAAGTGCCGCACGGTTTTTTCTGCATTTTTTGAGAATGAGCAATACTGTTTTTTTTCTGCTTTTTTTTGCCTGAAATTAGTATTATTGGGTATTTGGAATGCGGAGAAAAAATAGAAACGATTAAAAAAGAAAAGGAGCGGAAAAGCTGCGAGAGGTCCACAAAATTATTGATTTTAGTGAAAATTAATATTTTTCGCGAAAATTCGGGTGATTTCGCATTAAAATAGGTGCTAAAAAGAAAGAATACATTGAAATACATCGTCATAATATCATTTGAACTAAAAGCTTTCCAAATAAGTTATTTAAGAATTTTTAAAGCAGCGGAAATTTCGAAAATTGGCGAATTTTAACTGAAATTGGGCATAATTAGGAAATTTTTCACAAAATATTACGAATTTGTTTGTTATTAGTCATTTTAACAAAGAAATATCAAGGAAAACGAAGAATTTTAGCAAAAAATCGAACAAAAAGAGGAAAAATAATTTGGTGACGAAAATGAAAATCGCAAAGTACGAAGTTCAATGGAGCGCACCTGCATTTGTCGCGAATGGAAAATAAATACCCAAAAAAACTAATTTCAGGTAAAAAAAGCAGAAAAATAACACTATTTCACATTCTCCAAAAATGCAGAAAAAACCGTGCGGCACTTTTGCAGACAAACTGTGCCCATTTCCCCCCTTTTCGTTCCTGCGTTTCAACACTTTCCCTCTTTTTCGTGGGGTCTCGAAAATTCGGATTTTCTGGCAATATTCGTGAATTTCCTCGTGAGATTTGTAATATTTCTCGAGATGTAACAAATCTCACGAGGAAATTCACGAATATTGTCAAAAAATCCGAATTTTCTAATAATATCAAAATTAAAATGTCTGAGAAATGCATAGTTTACAGTAAAAAATTTACAAAAAATCGATAAAAATATTAGTTTTCCTCTATTATTGTTTTAAAAAATTTGTCACCTGGCGAGAGGCGCGAATTCAAAAAATAGGCTCCGCCTCCTCGCCGAAATATTTTTGCAACTCTGCGCGCGCCAATTTGCAATCGCTGTGCGCGCGATTTTATGCTTTGAATTTCCGTTACTTTATTAACAAATATCGATCGAAGATAATTAAAAACTCACTTTAAATCAACAGTTGCCAAATTCGCTTCAAAATAACATTTTTTATAAAGGTTTCCAGGAGAAATTGAAAGGCACTGGACAAAAATTCGAGGCAGAAAATCGCGCGCACCGCGATTGCAAATTGGCGCGCGCAGAATTGCAAAAATATTTCGGCGAGGAGGCGGAGCCTATTTTTTGAATTCGCGCCTCTCGCTAGGTGACAAATTTTTTAAAACAATAATAGATTAATCACTTTCAGCGACTTTTTTTTCCTCGAAAAATTTCATTTTTTTTCGGAAAAAATGGTGGTTTTCGATGAAAAATTGATGCAAAAATTAGAATTTCTTTACGATAAACACCGGGCAATATTTCGCTGCGAGACCTGATCTGGCCTGGGAGTGTCGTAACTCAATTTATTTTCGCTCGTTATCACATATCACGGTGTCCAGGATTGGAAATGTGGGCGGAGCCTAATTAGCATGGCGCACTTTCGGTGCTTGCGCATTTTTCGACTCTCGCATTTTTTATTGATTTTATTATTTTATCTCAGTAAAACCTGTTTTTCTTTGTAAAATATATGTATTGTATCTTTTAATAACTCTAATATTTCACTTTGAAGCATAAAAACCTCTAAACTTCTTGCAGGCTGGAAAATTGGAGCGATTTTCGTGAAACTCACAATATTGGCTAACAATCGATGAAAATAAAATAAATTGCCTTTATTTTTCATGATATTTGTTTTATTTACATGACGAAATAAAATCTGAGAGATTTCACTGCATTAAACGTATTTTCAGCGTTATTCTACTCCCGAGTTCTTTTTAACCGACAGAAGACTTGAATTTTGAGGTCAAAACAATGCATACGATCTTGAAATAAACAAAAAAAAACCCAAATAAGACTAAAATACGCATCGAAAAGCGGTCATAGAAATTTTCGTCGTCAGACGGCGAATCGAGTTTTTTTCAAGCAATTATTGATTTTTTTTCCCATAAAATTGCCCAAACTTTGATTTTCGTGAAGATTTATCCTGCAAAAACACCAAAAAACTCAAAACGATTATTCCGAAATGGTGGCTGATCCAAATTCGACGTTCTTAGTCTTACAAAATTTCTAAAGACCTCAGCTATAATTCAATCGGAGCACATTTGAGAAAAAATTTGGAATTTATGTTTTTTTTCCCGAAAAACATAAAAAATGCCTCAAAATTTGAATTTCGCGCGAAAAATGCAGTGGAGCGCGTTTGCTCGACTCTGCTCACTTTTCAAATCCTGGACATCGTGCGATGGCCAATACTGACAGACAGAGGTTGCTAAATCGGTGATTGCGGGAATTAGCTATTGAAAAGGGCTATTCGCCGCGTCGAATTTCCTGATCAGAGCCTTGAAATGACCCCCACAAGCACCTCTAATTGAAGGGCAGCACAGAGTTTTTTTTTTTTAATTTAAACAATAAAAAAAACGCCTCAAAATGGAATTTTGAGTAAATTGCGATGGAGCGCGTTTGCATTGAAAAACGATGAAAAATCGCACTTTAGGCGTAAATGTGCTCTCAATTGACGGCGGTGGCACACGTGGAATGATGGGCCTGGAAGTGCTGGAGAAGATTGAAAAGTTGTCGGGCAAAAAGATTTGCGACCTGTTTGACATGATTTGTGGCGTCAGCACTGGCGGAATCGTGGCCTCACTGCTCACGGTGAAACGGTATACGGTCAAAGAGTGTCGAGAGGTTTATATGGATGTTTCGAAGAGGTTTTTTTTCTTTTTTAATTCTGAAATTTTGAAGAAAAGAGAGTTTTTAAAGACTGTTCTCACAAGGGAAATTCCAAGGAGGAATGGGCCTAATCCTGAAGCACTCGTACTACAATACCAATCTATGGATTAGCATTTTGAAGCAGGTACATTTACCGTTTTTGCTTTTTTTTTCAACTTGCTAAAAGTTGTTCAGATGATTGGAGAAGACGTGACGATGATTAGCACGTCACGCAAATTGAACACGCCCCGACTTGCCATCATTGCGTCGATTGTGAACTTGCCAACTATACAGGTGACGCGCTATGATGAACTTGCAAAAGAGCTCCATCCCATTTCTCTGCGTCTCCACAGTGCAGAGCGTCTTGTTATTTAAACGAGTACAAAGTGGAGACGCAGAGACGTCATCGGCAAATCGTTAATTTCAAATTCACTTTTTAGCCCTATGTCTTCCGAAACTACGACCACCCGGCAGGCCGCGACTCTCACTATCGTGGCGGAGCCGAACACCCCCTCTGGACGGCCGTCCAAGCGTCCGCCGCAGCACCCCTCTACTTTTCCGAGGTGAAACTCGACAACCTCTTGCTCCAGGACGGCGGCGTCTACGCCAACAACCCGACCGCCATCGCCTATCACGAAACAAAACTAATGTGGCCAAATGAGACGATCAACTGTGTCGTCTCTGTCGGAAATGGGCGTACCGTCACCGCGCCAGACCCCGTGCCGACCGTCTTCTCCACGTCCATCCAGGATAAACTGCTGCGAATCATTGACAGTGCCACGGATACGGAGGGTGTGCACATGAACGTGCACGATATGCTTCCCGACAAGGTCTACTATCGATTCAACCCGTACATGACGTATGCGTACGGTTTGGATGAGATTGATCAGGTGCGATTGGAGCAGATGGCGTCGGACGCCGAGTTTTACGTGAGAAGAAACTCGAGCAAGGTGGAGGATGCGGCTGAGCGGCTTTGTTTGGTTGGTTTTTTTTCATTTTTTTTTTGGAATTTGAATCGGTTTTCAAGTCTTCCGCCATATAGATGATATGTGAAACTGAAACTCTTCACACTTTTTTTTTACGCAAACATTTAATTTTAGTGCATTTTGAATTTTTGCGGGAAAGAAAGTGGGCGGAGTTTCAAGTTTTCACGATACTCGAATGTGTTTTTCGTAAAAATGCTGTTTCCAGGAACCAAATTTGCGCCAACGCGCCAGACGCCACATAAAAGAGTATTTCGACTTGAAAGGATTCTATAAACCAGCCTAATTTCCTTTTTTCTTTTTGTAAAATAATTGTACACTGCTTGTATTATTTTTCTACACAACTTCTGTCCTTTGTTGTGGTTGTTGTTAAACTTTTTCTTTTTCAAATTTACGCAGATACGAACTGTGGAGCTACTGTTTTCTCAATCGAGTTGCGACGTCAAGAGGCCAAACTCCGCCCACTTTTTTCAAGCGAACATTAAATTTTAGTGCATTTTGAATTTTTGCGTGAAAAAAATTTTTTGACCTCTTGACTCGATTGAAAACACAAAACACTTACTTTAATTTTCACAGCTCGAGAAATTTACAGTGAGAGGGACCGCGAAAATGCAAGACCCCGCGTCTCCTCAAACTCTTGCCCCAGAGCATACTGTAGCCAGCAAGAAAATTAAAAAAGAAAAGATTCAGTGCGCGACAAAAGCGTTTTTTTGTTTTGATTTACCGTAATTTTATTTTTGAGCTACCGTATTTTTTTGATCTACCAAAATTTTGATCTACCGTAATTTTTTGATCTACCAAAATTTTTGACCTATCAAAATTTTGATCTACCGAAAATTTTGATCTACTGAAATTTTTGATCTATCGAAATTTTGATCTACCGAAATTTTGATCTACCAATTTTTTGATCTACCAAAATCTTTGATCTACCGAAATTTTTGATCTACCAAAATTTTTGATCTACCGTAATTTTTTGATCTACCAATGTTTTGATCTACCAAAAATTTGATCTACCGGAGATTTTGATTTACCAAAACTTTGATCTACCGAAAATTTTGATCTACCAATTTTTTGATCTACCAGAATTTTGATCTACCGAAATGTTTGATCTACCGTAATTTTTTTTGATCTACCGTAATCTTTTTGATCTACCGGAATTTTTTGATCTACTGACCACAATGAGTTTTATTCAACGCAAAAAAAATGTATAAAATAAAATTCCAGTGGACTTGAGAAGAGAATTTCAGAAGGTTGTCTCGATCGGATAATTTGTATTTGATTTCTCTGAATATGACGAGTGACGTTAATCTCTTCTGAATGCCTTTCAGTTGATGATTGTACGACAAGTCCGCAGGCTGATATATAATATGAAGCTCGAGAGATGATGTGGCAAATCGCATTCTTTTTGCGGTAGCTTCTCATTGGGCTCTCAGAGTTGCACAAAAACTTTTTTCATGTTGGAAATCATTGCTTCCAATAATTAGCAACGTGACAGAATGTGAAGTAGAATTCTTCGATTGTACTCTGGCTTTCACTTTCTTCAATCGTTCTCATTCCGTGGCATTCCTGTAGAAAATTTATAAAAATGAATTAGTGTTCTCGTTACCTTCACCAATCCCGTTTGGTCACAATTGCAAAATTCGATTCCTGGTTTGGAAGACATAATTTTATTCACATCTTCACAAAGTTTTTCAACCAATTTTAATGTCTTTTCTGGATCTTTTGAAGATTTCAAGCTAACAAATTCGGTGATATGACGGCTTGAGACTCGGAATCTCACTTTTGGAGAGTCAACCCAACGGAAGCGATTGGTCATTGCTTCAAAGCTTCGAACTCCTTGGCCGCGATGCGATGGTTCCTATTTCTTTTGCAACTCCGATAGTACTTTACAGCATTGTCGAGCTAATTAATGAAGATTAAATTTCAAAATATTTATGATGACTTACCATTTCTTTTGTGATCTATCTCTTCTTCTCAGCCACTTTTTTCTCGTCGTAATCACATTCTAGATCCTCACCATCATAATCACAGTCATGTTTAACACGTTATCGAAGAAAAGCTTCACCTGTTTCTGCACACGCCATTTCGTTTCTTCTTCGTTGAGGACTCCGAAATTCTTCGCCAATCTGGTCTGTTCAAATGGGAAATGCTCACGCATCCGGTTCTATTGTCACGATATAGGAACTGTTCGGTATGAAACGTTAAAAACGTTTAAAAAAGTACGCAACCACTGCGTCGCAATTTTTTTGTTTTCACAATAAATTTCAATGTTCAATCGGTTTTCCTCATTTTGAAACATCATTAATGATCTTTAAATGGCTTTTTCTGCATTCAAGATACCACCTGGAGAAGTAAATTTTTCACTGTCAGTAATTGCAGAGATGTGCTGTTCCCTACTTCTCACTTTCACTTCTCTGCTCTTTGGAGCTTTCAATGCCACTGCCTTTTGACCTTACACGATGAAGTTGTCGCTCAATTCCTGACAGGAGAGGTTGACGGTGGGGATCTTTAATGGACCTATTCAGGGGAGGAAAACCGTTATTTTGTGTATATGCAGAATTGCGGAAAAAACGTTTAAAAAACTACCGTACCCAGAAGAATTACAAATCTACTTTTTTCTCAAAAGCGGCTTCTTAGAATTTTCTCAAACTTTGTCACAACGTTCTCCAGAAAATTCTTTATCTTCCGATATCAAAATTATAAACTTGTATGTCTCGATTTTCGAGAAAAATTACAAATTGATTTTTCTCAAAAACGGCTTCTTAGAATTTTCTAAAACTTTGTCACAACATTCACCGGGAAGTTCTCTAACTTTTGATATCAAAATTATACACTTTTATGATTTCATTTTTGAGAATAATTACAAAATGTAGACAAAAAAAAGCAAAAAAATCGTCCGCGGCACTTAACCGGATTATGTGTAAGTAAGTAAATCAATCTTTAAAATCACTAGTTCCCCAAAAAAGCTCCGCCCCCAATTTTTTCGGCTGCCTCCTGTCTCCGCCTCTGGCCACGCCCACTCACCAAGAAAAAGGAAAAGAGAGAGGGGGGGAGAAAGAGGAAGCAGATGCTTGCCCACAACCTCACTTTCTTCTTTTTTCTCATCGTTTTTCAATTTTTCCTCGTATTTAGACCGGTTTTTCGTGCAATAGAACAGAGCAGTGCACCCTGAATGGATGCGGTCGGGTGGCCAACCGATTCCGTCAAGGAGATGCGTCCATTTCTTCGTCTTCTGGATGGTTTTCATCGATATTGTGCAGGTTATAGTTGCACCATGTTTTTGCTCATTTTCCCCACCCCAATTTCCAGCCCATCTCAAGCCTAACCTGCCTCACCTGCATGTACACCTCGTCGACGACTCAGCTCGACAATTTTCGCGTTTCCACAAAGTTGGCTCGTCCACAGTGCTCCATGGAGCCCATCAAATGCGATCGCGATCAGGACGTGTGCGTGACCATCACAATGCACGTTGGTGGGTCGTTTAAATTTACATTTTTAGATGAAAAATATTCTCATTTTTTCTTTAAAAATGCAAATTTTTGTGCTAGTATTTCGAACAAAACAAGAAAAAAGTAGGAAAAACAAAAGGCAACCACAATAAACGGAAATTTGCATATTATTATTATTTGGAAGAAAAATGGAAAAACAGTTTTTTTTTCCTTTTTTTCAATCTTCCCTCCTCATTCAGCTCCTCCTCAGAGTCGAGCAGGGTCTGGAAAAGAAAAAATAAATAAAAACGTACTTTCTTTCTTCCAATCATTCTTCCAAAAGGAGTACACGAGGTGGGTGCAGTCGCTGACCTAGAAAATCAAACCGGTGGCCGGCAATTTTTCTGCCAACAATTGTCTTCTATTGAACGGACAAAAAGTCCCCAAGTTTTCACTTACCTGGTACGATCAATAATTTATCAAAAAATTCATTTCTTGGCCAATTTTTTGATAAATTATTGATCGTAGCAGGTAAGTGAAAATTTGGGGAAATTTTTGTCCCTTCAAGAGAAGAAAATCGTTAAGAAAAACGCCGGTCACCGATTTGTTTTTCTAGGCCAGCTACTGCACCAACCTCGTGTACTCCTTTTGGAAGAATGATTGGAAGAAACAAATCTTGTTTTTTTTTTGTAATTTCAGGGGGCGGCGATTACTGGATGGGTGCCGGTTGCGATCGGCACGTCAATTTTCAGCACATGAGCTGCCAAAATGTGCGAACAATGTCGAGAAATGTGCAATTAGGTAACGGTCAATTTTATGGCTCTGGGACATTTCGAAACTTTTTTTTTTTACATTTTTGGGTACCGTTTTTGTTAATTGACGCCAAAACACACTCACATTTCGTTTTTATTTTTCGCTTTTATCCACTAGTGTGCCGCAAAAATGCATAAGTTTCGAAACGTCCCAGTTTCGACATGGCCAATTTTATAACGTTTTTTCCACGTTTTTTCAGGATACGTGCAAGAGCGACGTGCAATGCAACGTGTCTGCGTGTGTGCTCGTGATTTGTGCAATTCTGGAGGGCGAAATCGCCAATTTTACGCCACATTCGCCCTATTTCTACTACTATTCGCTTTCTACTTGTAGAGCAGCTATTATTCAGACAAATGGCAAGTTTTTAGAGGGGGTGTTTTGTAAATTACGGTCGAGCATTGTTTCTTAGTCGACTAAACGGCTCTGGGACGTTTCGAAACTTTTGTGCATTTTTGCGTAGATTTTTTCGCCAAATGACACGAAAACACAGCGTATTTAGTTTTTATTTTTCGTTTTTATCAATTATTTTTATTTTTTAATGTAAAACTGCAAAAAAGTTTCGAAACGTCTCAGAGCCATTTCAAACAGAAAAATTTGAGAATTTTCTGATCGTTTGAAGTCGAAAAAACGGAAAAACAGACGCAAAAAAGGGTTCAAAGTAACTTTTTTCTGCGTTGTTTTTTTTCTACAGTGTACCGCCTAACCTGCACATCTTAGTGACTGTTTTGTTTACCTTTTCGATAGTTTTAAGGCATGTTTTCGGCTCTGGGACGTTTCGAAACTTTTGTGTGATTTTTCGCCGCCGTGTTCGCACTGTTTTGGTCAAAGACACCAGAGTTGTTGAACCTTTTACCGGTAAATTCGTAAAATTAGGAAAAATTTGCCGGGATATTTAGCGCTAAAGTTTCGAAACGTCCCAGTTTGAAATTGAGAGGTTTCGAAACATCCCAGAGCCATGTTTCCAGCTGTTATTTTTGTTTTTTCGTCACTAAGATGTGCAGGCTAGTCGGTAGACTGTAGAAAAAATCAACGCAAAAACAAAGTTACGCCTCTTTCCGTCTTAGAACGCATTTTTAGAGCAGTTTGATGAACACGCAATTTAAAAACAAGTTTATTGAAAAAAAAACAAAGAAAAATAGAAAATTATAGTCGTTCGATTCGGTCCTGTTCCCCGATAAGTGGCTTTTCCATTTTTGACGTTCCTAAAGTAATAATATAGGTACCAAAACGCGAAATTTTAATTGTAAATAAAAACTATGAAAAATCTCGTCCAATTTTTTTTCTGACATTACATATCAAAAAAAAAAAAAAAAAAAAAGAGCCCTGGAAAACAACTATACAAACTTTTCCTCGTGTCAATATATCCGGGGAGGACCAACTTGTCTCTCATATCAGTCACAAACACGTCTACTAAAACTTTTTTCTCCCCTTCTCTGCGTCTCTTTCTCTAGACACCATAGTGAACAATCGAAGAGACGCAGACGGACAAACAAAAAAGTTTCAAGTTTAGTTCATTTTCGAAGTATTTCTCGTTGTGCCGAGAATAACAGACCACAAAAATTACAATGTGGGAGGGGGAGCATCTAAATCTCATTTTGCACATCACATCACATCATCGCGCCGCTTCGAAGCCGTCTAAAGACGCGCGGGGTCACAGCACAGCGCACCCATCCACCCTCCCACCCGCATCAACACAAATTCGGCCAATCTTGGCGACGAAAAAGATGAAATATGTGCGGTTGGGCAATGAGATGTGAAATTTGTACATAATTCGAGGATTTGCAACTTTTGGGGCGGATATGACAAAGATGGGCAACTAGATGGCTATTAGCCGTCAAAAATGGCACTGATAAATTTTTTTTGAAAAAATTTCCTTTCAAGGAATTTGGGCGCTGATAATTGAAAATGGCTATCAGCCGCCAAAAATGGCTAATAGCGAGAATTTCAACTGATAAATTATTTGTTCGCGAAATTTACCTCAAGAAATTTTTGGAGCGGATATAACGGGTATAGGTAGCTATTTGGCTATTAGCCGTTTGAAAATAGCTGTTAGCCGTCAAAAATGGCTAATAGCTGTAAAATTGTTATTTTTTTCACACATTTCGCATTCACCCCGAAATCGACGGCTAATAGCCATATTTTTTAACCAATTGTCAACTCATAAATTGTTTTTTTTTTCGGAAAATGTACTTTCCTTATCAAGAAATTTTCGGCCCTGGCTAATAGCCATTGAAAAAGGTATTAGCCGTCATCAAAAAGGCTATTAGCCATTACTGACACACATCTTGAAGTTAATCGGCGATCGGTCCGAGTTTGGCGCTTATTTGGCGCACAAGTGGGATCTAGCCATCAGAAACGGCTATTAGCCTTAGAATTTGAGGGGCTGTGCCATATGAATTTCGCATGGGCACCGAAATAGACGGCTAATAGCCAGATTTTTTTAAACAGAATCTTGATGAAACTATTTTTTGCAAAAAATTTACTTTCAAGGAATTTGGACGCTGATAATTGAAAATGGCTATTAGCCGCCAAAAATGGCTATTAGCCGTCAAAAATGGCTAATAGCCAAATTTCTTCGAGGAATTTCTTTCCTTCTCAAGGAATTTTCGGTGCTGGATATTAGCCGTTAAAAACAGTTATTACCCACCAAAAACCGCTATTAGCCTTTACTGACACACAGCTTGAAACTAATCGGCGATCGGCCCGAGTTTGGCGCGTAATTGGCGCACAAGTGGGATCTAGCCATCAAAAACGGCTATTAGCATTGGAATTTGGGGCATGGGACCCGAAATCGATGGCTAATAGCCAAAAATTCCCCAAATTTCTTTAAAAAACATTTAAAAAAATCCAATTTTTGTGAACTCAAGTTAAAAATATATTTTCCCGTCAAATTTTTTTTGCAATTTTAATTTTTCTGCATTTAAATGTTTAAAATGCAAGTTGTTTCTTTCATGAATTCGCATTTTATGGAAGAATTTTTCCAAGTTTTTAGTCCATTTCTCGGCCATATTTTCAGATTAATTTTTAAAATCATTTTTTCGCCAATTTTCGCAGCTCATTAAAAAGCACAGGGACTAACCTGCAAAACCTCTTCCATAAAATGCACTTATCACTTTAAACCTTTGAGCATTTTTTGTGTTTTCTTTCAAAGCGTTTTAAACCTTTTCAACATTCATTTTTTTTTTCGCCCACTCCACATTTCAACTAAAAGCTCTTTAAAGCCGCCGACCTCATTTCTCCAAAGTGGTTCGTCCTAATGGGAACGCACGCACGCAGGCGCCACCGCTAAAAAGTATCAGTCATAAATCTGGGTTTCAAAAAACTTTTCAAAAAGATAGAACCAAAAAGAAAGCATTACTTTAATTAGGTTCTATCCGTTCGTGAGGAGGATGAGGAGGAGGACCACGGAAAAAAAAGCCCATTAGAGATTTCAAAGAGAGCAACTTTTCCACGGTCCTCTGGAAATCTCAGGGGGCCAGTGGCCAATATGAATTATTTTTTTTGTTGCTTCTCTCTCTCTTTTTTTCGTGTTTCAATTCTGTCTACTTGTCCATAGAAAAAAGCAAAGGGGACCCGGTAAATTTAATATTCGAATTTTTCGCGTTTTGGAAGGGAAAAAGATAGAAAAAAAGTGCAAGAAAACATTAATCTTGAAGCACGTTACAAGTGCAAATAGATGAAGAAAAAAAGTGCGAAATTAAACTTTTAAGGGAAGGGGAAAAAAGTAAGGAAATTTATATTGAGATAATCGTTTTTAAGCTACTGATTTTTTAAAGGTGCGTATATGACGGATATTGGCAGCCATGTGGCTAATAGCCATTGAAAACGGCTAATAGCGGTGGGACGTTTCAAAAGTTGTTCTGCGTTTTTTCGTCGAGGTGTTTGCACACAATGCTTCGAAAAAACATTATTGTGTGCAAACACCTCGACGGCAAAATTCAGAAAAACTTTCGAAACGTCAAACTTTCAAAACGTCCGACCGCTATTAGCCGCTTTCAATGGCTGTTAGCCACATGGCTGCCAATATCCGCCATATACGCGCCATAAAAAACCAACGATTTTCCCATTCGGAATTCACTTTCTTTTTTTCCCTCCCGTGCCGCCAGATATGGCTATTAGCCGCCAGATATGGCTATTAGCCGTTGTTGCGCATAGTTTTCTTAATCAGGGCGTTTCTGGCACGTAGGCAGCGTTTACGCGACGTTGTTTTTCCCAGTTTCAGGGTATACCTATCAGAAACGGCTAATAGCCAGCGGAAACCGCTTAAATTCAGTCTAATTCATTTGGCCGACAGCCCGAATTCGATGGCTATTAGCCAAAAACTTCCCAAGAAAAAAAAACGCAAAAAATCACAAAAAGTGGCGTTTAAAGTAACTTTTTTTTTTGCATTCTTTTGTTCTACAGTACACCGCCTAGCCTGCACATCTTAGTGCCCGCGAAATTAATAATTTGAATTCAAATTTTTTATTTATTTTTTTCGTTTTTTTTTTTTTGAATTTTTTTTTCTTGACAGAAAATTCTGGCTAATAGCCATCGAATTGAGGGCGTGTGACAGTTAGCCTAATCTCTCGTGTATAAGTCCGGTTTCATGTCTCCAAGAGGAACACACTCTCGGTATGTCTGGATAGTCTGATCTCTCGTGTATAAGTCCGTTTTCTCTCAGCGGCCATATATACAAGATATTAGGGCCGATTAAACGCCTTTTTTGTATTTTTTGAGTTTTTTCTGCATTTAACGCCTGACAACCGCATTTTAATAATTTTTTGTGGGTGAAAATTCTGGAATCATGAAAAATAAAATGAAAAAGTTTATTTCTTTAATAAATCAACAAAAAATTAAGAACAAATTAAAAATCCAAAATCTTCGCTCGGGGTGTTTGGTCCATCGAATAAAAATGGCTGTAAAAAAACGAATAAAACGCTTAAAATAGTGAAACAATTGTTTAAAAAACAGAAAAATAAAAAATAATTTCAAAAACGCTTTTTTTTGCAACAACGCCCGCGCACCCGCACACCCGCACACCCGCCCCCTGACTAAAATATTTCCAATTTTCAGGATCTCATCCCCAAATTCAAAAATCTCCAATCATCATTCCATTCCTGCTAGAAATTCGTCAAAACTCACACAAATTGGCGATGACGTCACCATTCTCCATCTAGGTGAGTTGCTTTCGGAAATTGGGATTTCGGTGGAGCGCGATTGGGTCTAGAAAAAATGAGACAACTCTTCTGGCGATGCTACCGTAACCCTTACCCCCTCTTTCCGCCCTTTTTGGCGCCCATCAACGACGCCATCAGCGCCTTCTCCTCCTCCATCTCGATTCGCCGTTGCTGTCCCAGCGTCAACCGTTTCATGTCCTCTCGCTCTTTCTCCGCCTTCTCCTTCTCCTCGGTCCAGCGTTTTTGCAGCTCCGCGTCGTCAATATTGACCGTTTTTAGTGACGGTTTGTTCGCCTTGCCGCGAATCATCAGGGTGACACGACTTTGTTTTGGACGGCCGCTGGCCGCGTACGCGACCGAGTCGTCGGTGTCGTCGAGTTCGGCGGTTGGTGATGCGGTTGGCGAGTTGTCGTTATTGGACGGCGGCTCGTCGGCTGGAAATTGGACGGTAAAAGGTGTGTGGTAATCGCGTCACGTCTGCAATTGGCACGTTGCCAAGATTTTTCCCGCTAGTTCAATGGAGCGCACTTACTCGTTACTCTTCATCTCTCACCCCTGTCCTACAAAGTTTTCCAGTTTCATGAATTGCAGCTCAGGACGCATAATAGAACTGTTAGAAATAAAACTGCTCGAAATAGAACTGTTAGAAATGAAACTGCCAAAAATAGAACTGGTAAAAGTAGAACTGGTAAATATAGAACTGCCAGAAATAGAACTGCTCAAAATAGAACTGATCGAAACAGAACTGCTCAAAATAAAACTTTTAGAAATAGAACTGCTCAACGAAACTGCTAGAAATAGAACTGCTCGAAATAGAACTACCAGGAACAGAACTTCCATAAATAAAACTGCCAAAAATAGAACTGCTCAAAATAGAACTGTTAGAAATAGAACTGTTAAATAGAACTGCTCAAAATAGAACTGATCGAAACAGAACTGCTCAAAATGAAACTGTTAGAAATAGAACTTCTCGGGCTGGAACTGCCAGGAATATAACTGCTCAAAATAGAACTCCTCGATCTGGAACTGCTAAAAATAGAACTGCTCAAAATAGAACTGTTAAAAATAGAAATGCGTCGAATAGACGTTTCTTTTGGTATTTATCGAAGTTCCATTTCTAACAATTCCCTTTTTGGCAGTTCCATTTCTGGCAGTTCTATTTCCAGCAGTTCCATTTCTGGCAGTGCCATTTTTTGAGCAGTTCTATTTCTGGCGGTTCCACTTCTTGCAGTTCTATTTTTGGCACTTCTATTTCTCCCAGTTTCATTTCTGGAAGTTCTATTTCTAGCAGTTCCATTTCTGGCAGTTCTACATACTTCGGGGAAGTTTCATTTCTGGCAGTTCCATTTCTGGCAGTTCTACATATTTCGGAGCAGTTATATTTGTAGCAGTTCTATTTGTAGCAGTTCCATTTCTGACAGTTCTATTTCGTGCGAGTTCCATTCCTGGAAGTTCTATTTCTAGCAGTTCCATTTCTGGCAGTTCTACATACTTCGGGGCAGTTCTATTTCTAGCCGTTCTATTTCTAGCAGTTTCATTTCTAGCAATTCCATTTCTGGCAGTTCTACATATTTCGGGACAGTTCCATTTCTGACAGTTCTATTTCTAGCAGTTCCATTTCTGGCAGTTCTATTTCTAGCAGTTCGATTTCTGGCAGTTCTACATACTTCGGGGCAGTTCTATTTCCAACAGTTCCATTTCTGACAGTTCTACATATTTCGGGGCAGTTCCATTTCTGGCAGTTCTATTTCTGGCAGTTCCATTTCTAGCAGTTCCATTTCTGGCAGATATATTTTTAACAGTTTCATTTCTAGCAGTTCTACATATTTCGGGGCAGTTTATTGTTGCCAGTTCTATATTGTGTCAGTTCCATTTCTGGCAGTTTCATTTTTTTTAGCAGTTTATTTTCTAGCAGTTCCATTTCTATCAGTTCCATTTCTAGCAGTTCCACTTCTGGCAGTTTTATTCTATTTTTAAGCATTTCTACATATTTCGGGGCAGTTATTTTTAGAAGTTCTATTCTTGGCAGTTCCATTTCTGGCAGTTCTATTTCTGGCAGTTCCATTTTTTTTAGCGGTTCTATTCCGAGCAGTTCCACTTCTGGCAGTTCCATTTTTTTAAGCGGTTCCATTTCTAGCAGTTCTATTCCGTGGTAGCACCTACTTTTCTCCTATTACGTAAATATTGGCAACAGAGTGGTTTCACGTTTTTTGGACAACAAAAACCACGAAAAAAGTGCCAAAACCCTTAAAATCTCCAAAACTTTGTAGAAACCTTCAGCCCGATCGCACAAGAAAATGCTTTTCAGCTTCATTTTCAAGCACTTTCAGTTGTGCAACCGGGCGTGTTTGCTGACTCTCGACTCATGCCCTTGTGCTGAGGGGTTCTACAATGTTTTGGAGATTTTAAGGGTATATAGGGAAAGTTTGGCACTTTTTTCGTCGTTTTTTTTGTCCAAAAAACGTGGAACCACTCTGTCGAAAATATTTACGTAATAGGAGAAAACTAGGTGCTACCACGAAATAGAACTGCCAGAAACGGAACTGCCAGAAACGGAACTGCTAGAAATAGGACTGCCAGAAATGAAAATGCCCCATTGTCCGCAATTTAGCGTGTCATCTTCCCCGGTTTTTGGCATTTTTCCCGCCAAATTTCCCAAAAGTGCAATTCCTCTCTAATCCTCCTTTATTTCGCTCAACTCTCCTCCTCCACAATAATAAAATGGTGTTTTCACGATTCTTCACATTTCAAGACTAGCGGGGAGGGCGGGAAATTCGAATCTGCATATCTTTCCCGTCCAACAACCACGTCTTTTCGCCTTCTTGACAAAAATTCGACCGAAAAACGAGCGAGAGAGAACGAAATTCAATAAACGTCTTCCCATTCCCCTACTTCTTCTTCTTCCCCTTCTTTTTCAGAAGACGTTGTGTGTGTTTCTTCTCTAGGCGACCGGTGGCTATTGTGTGTACGTGCACGCTCTTGTGGGGGCAATGGAGAAGCCAGGGGGGAAAAAAAGGTTAGGGACAAAAAGATTGTGCAACTCGTTTCCAGCCGTTTTTCTAATTCTAGTCCTCTAGCCATCGTCATGTTGAATGAAACAAGTGTTACTACACGACGTGTCGTGGAATTGTCACCGCTGTCGGGACATGAGAAAATGATTGAAATTCGAGACGAACATGATGCGTGTGTGTGTGCTTACGTTTTGTTTCGTGGACACGGAAACAGCAACTAAAACGACAAAGGACAATGACAAAGGGGTCCGAGAGATTTTCAGTTTTACAGTGTTCATGGACCTATGCACGAAATAAAAAAGACATTTAAATGAACATTTTTCCCCGGTTTTGTCAGAGTCTCTTATATCCGGAAAAACATTGAATTTCGAGTAAATTGCGACATAGCCCACGCTTCAAATTCTGATGGACCTATGTACGAAATAAAAAAGGTCATTTAAATGAATTAATTGCAAGAAAATGCAATTAAATTGAATAAATTTGAACGCAGAAAACCATTTGTGCGCCTTTAATAACTTGTGTTGATTTACAAGATCTCGGCACGAACGTTTTTCTGAGTTCAAATTTATTCAATTTGCCTGAATTTTCTTGCAATTAAATGGCCTTTTTTATTTCGTGCATAGTTCCATCAGAATTTGAAATGTGGGTAATGTCGAAATTTACTCGAAATTCAGGCTCTGGGACGTTTCAAAACTGGGACGTTTCAAAACTTTTTTGCATTTTTTCGTAGCGTCTTTTGCCTATTGACACCAAAACGCACGCTCATTAGGTTTTTATTTTTTGCTTTTATCAATTATTTGTATTTTTATGGAAATTTAAATACACTAGTACGCCGCAAAAATACAAAAAAGTTTTGAAACGTCCCAGTTTTGAAACGTCTTGTTTTGAAACGTCCCAGAGCCGAAATTCAATGTTTTTCGGGATATAAGAGACCCTGACAAAACCGGGGAACAAGCCCCGCCCCTTTTGCTAGTTTGCGGCACGGTTTTTCCTGCATTCTATACAACTTTCTGTGCAAAACTCGTGCCGCAGACTTGAAAAAAGCGGGGCTTTTCCTCGGTTTTTGCATTTTTTCTCGTATTTTAATTTTCTTTTCACTTTTCAAGGCTCTGGGACGTTTCGAAACCGGTCACTTTGAAACTGGTGCAATATTGCGTCGCGGTGTTTACACTAGTTTGGTTTTTTTTTTTTTAATTTTATCAACTTTTTTGAATTTTTCTCAAGACTTGAAGCCACCGGACCATGACAAAACCGGACAAATTTTTGCAAGTCAGCGGCACGGTTTAACTCGTGCCGCACTCGTGCAAATGGCGGGCTTGTTCCCCTGGTTTTTTCGGGTCTCAAAGGAGCAAAAATGCACTAAAATTTCGGAACGCGTCAAAATCAAGGTGACAGGTTCGAAACGTCCCAGAGCCGTTTTCTGGGCTCTCGGACGTTTCGAAAGTGTGACGTTTCGAAAGTGCGACGTTTCGAAGGTTTTTCTGGATTTTGTCGACGCGGTCTTTCACACAATCATTTTAAAAAACTTTTTAAGGAAAAATCCTCAAATACCGCGACGACAAAATCCAGAAAAACCTTCGAAAAGTCCACTTTCGAAACGTCCCAGTTTCAAAACGTCTCGCTTCGAAACGTCCGAGAACCGTTTTCTGACCTTAAATTCAACGATTTCGATGGTCAAAAATTCAGCCTTTTGGACCTATTCTGGCAGAAAAAAAACCCGTGTTTTATAACCCTATTCAGGACTGCGAAAAACGTCAAAAACTACATTAACAGTAGGTTTTTTAGTGTAAAACCCTTCGGGTCAAAACCTGGCGCTTGAATATTTCAATGCGCCTTCGATGAAAATCAGAGGAGCGGTACATTATTTTAACGCCAGGTCTCAACGCGAAGGGTTGTTTTCCTGGTAAACAAGCTGGATAGGGTTAAAACGGTATTTTCCTGCACTGAATAGGTCCAAAAAACCCCAAAATTTTAAAACAAGTTTATTGAAATTAAAAAAAAACATAGAAAAATAGAAAATTATAGTATTTCGATTCGGGAGCCTCCAAACTTCTTGATAGACTCCATTTTTGACCGCCAAAAATTTCCAGAGCATGAATTTCGAAGTAGGGCATCTAAATGATGTAATAATTATGAAAAAATATAAAAACAATAGTCTTTAAATAATTGTGTGAATAAAAATAAATAAAAACGACAGAAATAAATAATAATTTGTCGAGAATCAAAATCGCGCCAGCTGCAATCTCTCGTGCACCTCTATCTCATATTGCTGATGAAAAATGTATGGAAAAAGCAGGGGCAAATCCGATTGTTGTTGTTTTTGTTGTGCCCCTGACAGCCGTTCCGTTCCGCGGCTGGCCAGAGTGTGACACGTACACGTTAAAAGCGAACCAAAATCAATCAAGCTCCAGAGCTTTCTGTGTGTGTGTGTGTGCGCGTTAATCAAATTCAAACCCCAATGCATTTTCCGTGATATCCAGCAGAACGGGCGGGAATAATATCGTAAAAAAATGGGGGGGACCAGTTTCATGGATCCTGGTCTCGTAACCAGATCCAGTGATCATGAAAAGGTGTCGCGGTGTGTCGCGGTGCGGAAATTCGAGTCGGTGAGAGCCATGCAATTCGAGAAGGTGCGTGTGGAGGTGAGGAGAAGAGACGGATCGAAAAACCGACTCATATTGATACTTTTGTGGGGACGAACATAGACGCATGTAGGTCGTTTAAAAATGATTTCTCAAAAATAAAATCATACAAGTTCATAATTTTGATATCCAAAGATAGAAAATTTCCTGGCGAAAGTTGTGGCAAAGTTTCAGGAAATTCTAAGAGCCAGTTTTCGAGAAAAAATTGTTTTTGTCCGAATTTTTCAATTTTTTGACACTTTTCTCAAAAATAAAGCCATAAAAGTGCATAATCGCCAAAAAAAAAAACCCACCAAACTTGATGCTCCTCGAAAAACGATTTTTGGCGGCAGCCGGTAGGGTCACTTCGTACGTTTGAGCAGCCACTGCTGGGACCTGGGGAGGGAAAAATTGAAAATTTCTTTCATTTTCGTTTGAATTTTAAAAAGTACGCAAACACCGCGTCGCAATTTTTTAAGCATTTTGTCACAAAAATTACGTAAACCGGGAAACAAGCCCCGCCCCTTTTGCACGTGTGCGGCACAGTTTCCCCTCCATTTTATAATGGACCTATTCACAAAACTGGAAAAAAAAAGAAAAAAGAAAACGGAAAAAATCGGAGAATGCTCCAATTGACCTGAAATTTTGGGAAATATTGGAAAAAATTCTCCTGTACACGCTCAAAAAATTTTGGACCAAAATATCGATTTTAAACATTTTCAGAAAAAAATCGAAAATTTTTAAAATCGATATTTTGGTCCAAAATTTTTTGAGCGTGTACAGAAGAATTTTTCCCAATATTTCCCAAAATTTCAGGTCAATTGGAGCATTCTCCGGTTTTTCCCGCAATTTTTTTCCGTTTTTTTTCCAGTTTTGTGAATAGGTCCATTATAAAATAGAGGGGAAACTGTGCCGCAGACTAGCAAAAGGGGCGGGGCTTGTTCCTCAGTGTTGTCTGCGTCTCAATTTTTTGGTAGAAAATATCAAATTGCGCGTAAGATTCAGTGTCAAATTTTTTCGAAAAACCATTTTGTGCCAATTTTTCAGTGGAAATTAATTTAAAATCTCTGCTTTTTAGCGGAATTTTTGTCCAAAAAATTGAAAACGAGGTATGTGGCAGCTGGCCTAGAAAACCGGCGGCCAGCAAGCCAAAAGTTCAACGTTTAGCATTTGGCTGCGTACTTGGCGGCAATTTTTTCGCGTTCGAAAAAATTGTCAGGTTGTCAATTTTCTAGGCCAGCGACCACCGACCTCGTGTACTCCTTTTGGAAAAAAAAAAACAAAAAAAATTTTTTTTCCAATTTTTTCGTGAAAAATGAGGGTGGACGTTTCGAACAATTTTTTTTCAAGGCTTTTAAAAATGAATGTGTGCAAACACCGCGACGACAAAATGAAATGCAGAAAAATTTTCAAAACGTTCGAGAGCCGACGGTTTTCTAGGCCGCGACCACGGACCTCGTGTACTCCAAAAATCAGAGTCCACCACCCAAAAACTGAAGCTTAAGAGCAATTTTCCTTGAAAAAATACCGGATTTCTGAATCCCTCGCCAATCATCCGATCCAGTTCCCTCTGAAAATCGTCCTCTTCCTCTTTGGAAATCAAAGTTTGCGTCAAAAACGCCTCTTCCGCCGCATTTCGGCGCTCCTCTTCCGAATCGTCGACGTCGTCGTCGTCGTCGTCAAAGTCTCTGAAAATTGGGATACCATATTTACTCAAATTACCCGGAACGGCATTTCTGCGTCTCCATTTTTGCAAGCTCTGCACTGTGGAGACGCAGAGAATCTCTCGCATCTATGCGTCTCTATTTTTGCATGCTCTGCACTGTGGAGACGCAGAGAATGCGGTAGGGCGCCTTTTTTCCGACATTTCTCCAAATAAATTTTTTTTGCAGCATCTTCACTTCTTCTTCTTCTTCAATCAACCGTCTTCTTTCCTGTATTGACACATCAAAAAACATTGTTTTTTTTTAATGAAAAATTTCAGCCAAAAAAATATGAAATCTCTCAATTTAACCCAACTTTTTTTGTAATCTCATTTTAATTTTTTTCTTCCAATTGTTTCGTGATTTTCTGTGATAACGCCAATGTTCTTCGTACACTTTTTTGTGTTTAACTTAATAAAAATAAAAATTTAGAGAGCAGCCAATTTTTAGACCAATTCTGTATGGCTCCGCGACGTTTCAAAACTCATGTTATCATGACTCTATAACACCGAGCTTCTTTGAGTAGATTGGTTCCAGTATATTAGTTTATTAAATAGTTAAATAATATAAAAGAATATAGTTCGAATATAATTACAATATAAAGTAAGAGAAAGGAACAGCACCTATCCTCTTTCCTCTCCATCACACGTCAGCTCACATCACTCTCCACACAACTGCCATCCTCTGGTCCGTTCCATATTCCATAACATGTGGGCGGAGCCTAGACGTGGGGGCGGAGCTAAGAGTGCTCCGGGACTGTTACATCCCCCTTCCTGGTGTGTCGAGCGCCCTCGCTCGAAGTTGCAAGCAATCCGTATGACTTCGTATCCGATAAAAATGTTGGTGTTCGAAGATATTCCTGTCGAATGAGTCGTTGTTGGTATGATTGTCTTGTTTCACATTGATGTTGTTTGAACTTGACGAATTGTTGTAGAGGGTTTGTGATGTTGATGAAGTTGAGGAATTCAGAAGGTGCAAGAAACAATTAAAAGTAATATGAAAAATTGAGAGGAAAATATTGAGAATAAATAATTAGAAAGGAAAGAATGAGAATGAGAGAAAGAAAAATGAGAAGTTCCTAAAATGTCATGAACGGTCGATTAACTTTTACATCTGAGTTGGCAAATTTAGAAAGAAGTTATACATTAAAACTAAATGAGAAAAGAAATCAATATGAAGATTAAGAAAAAGAAAGAAATTTAGAACTTAAAAATTAGAAATTATTATAAAATTTTGAGTAGTGTTCCAAAACAGTTTAAAAAAAAAAATGCTCACGTTCCTTTTGATGCGATTCGTTTCGATCGTCGGAGTCTTCTCACATCCTGACTTTCATTGACAGCTTCAGAAACTTCAGAATCAGGTCCATTGTTTCGATTTCCATTGTCCTCGAGATCCTCTGGAACGACTTGAACGTCGTTCTTGTTTGCTTTCTTCGTTTTCTTTCCGTCCTTGTATTCGATGTTGAATTGAGTTACTCCAGTAACTTCGAATGGTACTGCATTGAGGAGGCGAAAATCGGTGGTGAATCTTTCCACTTCTGATTGATTTCCAAGTGGAACTCGATACGTCCTGGACTTTGGGAACGGTAGATCCTTGCGGAGCTCGATCTTGTGCTCCACTCCTCCGTTGAATAGTCCAATTTCTCCGTCTTCATTGAAAAACGAGCGATAGTTTTGGGTGATGACATCCCTGAGCTTTTCTTTCATTGGTTGAGTCAATGTCGGGCCGTCGATCTTCAATTTCTCCAGAAACTTGATGTCTTTGGGATCAAAAAGTTGGTGTTCCCAATCAGCTTCGACTGGCAATGCTGGCTCTTCTGGTCTCGGTAGATCACACATTTGCACAATTGTTCCTGATCCAATTGTTTCGCCTTCGGTTAGTCGTATGATTTTATTTGACATGTTCTTGACTCGAAGTGCGGTTCCACGAGTTTCCAATGGGTGGAAGATGGTTTTTTCGAAAATCAACGGTGAGTCCGGAGTTGATTTGAGTAGAACTGCTTCGTCGTCTTGTGTATCTTTTGCATTGGCGATTTGAATGATCTGATCTTGTCCGGGGTGAATAATGATATCTTCAGCGCAAAGAACTTCCATAAGAGCGTTTGTCGGTGCAAATGCAGCTTTTTGAGGACCAATGATATCCACGCTTTTGTTTCCAATAGTGATCATTCCTTGTGACGGACGAAGAGTGGTTGGAAAGCCTTTCAGGTCGAGAAATTCCATGAAGTCGTATCCAATAAGTGCATTTCCGGGGCAGCAATCATCCGGTGCAACTAGAAATTGGTATTCGACTAACACGTCGGCTATCCTGATTGGAGCGGTGAAATGTCCAATGAAATCAAATGATGATCCGTTTGCAGTCTTGGCTTGTTTTGTCGTTCCAGTTTCGATGACAATTCCAATATGATTTGCAGTCGACAAACTGACATAGCTTATACTGGCACCAGTGTCCCATAGCGCTGCCAATCCTTTATCAGCGATGGTGACAATGACGAATGGAATTGACGGTCCACGAACTGCGGCGACCATACAACATGAGAGTTGCATGACGATGGGGATATACATCATTAGAGGTGGGTACCGAAAACCTCTGTTGATAACATCTTTTCTCTCATCTGGTTCCTGGGGTTCCGGAATTCCTTGAACCATGTTGATTTCTCCTTCAAAGTTTTCTTTTTCTTCTTCCTCTTGCAGATTGTTAATTGGAAGAACAGCAGTGATTACTTTTTTGAAGAAGTAGCATTTGAGAAGTACTATGATGGTGATAAGTAGAATGAGGAAGATGATTCCACCAATTGCTGTGTAAACGAAGAACATGCCATCAAAAAATCCTTGTACGTTGCCCACAACTTCAGAAGTTACCGAGAAAAGGTAGTCTCCGGCAGAATCCTTCGAATTTTCTTTACCTTCGGTAGTCACGGCTGCTCTGATTTTCTCCATTTGTTGTTGGTATTGGAGAGATCGAATACTCGCTCCGAAACTCATCGCGAGCATTGTTGGAAAGGAAGATTCTTTTACCTCGGCATAGATGTCTCCGGCGGAGAAGATGAGTTGACTCTCCTCGTACTTCGGGTTGCCGTCATCGTCCAGAATGGTGACGTTCTTTGTCGTGTTGCCTTCTTTCCAGTTTCCGTGTTCATCCTTCCATATGTAGTTCGAGATAAACCGGCAGTCGATTTTCGAGGCTTCAAAATCGATTTCGAGAGATCCTGGTTCAATGAAAATGATCTCATTGTCGGCGGTGCGTGCTTGAGTCTTCGAGTAGCATTCCGATCCGGTTTTCCGATCTTCATTGATGTGCGTGACTAGTACTTCCTTGCATTGACTGATTTGCACAACTTCGTGGCCTTTGAAATGTGCAGTGAGGTCGTCGCGTTGAAGAAGTATTCGCATTGCGGCTTGGGGATCCAGGTTGAGGAACATCTGCCATATCCTGAGTTGGCGATTTCTGGTGTGGCAGACGCTATCGATCAATCGACGGAAGTTCTGGCGAGATTTTTCCTCGATCTTTTCGGTGGCAAACTGTAGTTTGTGATTGAGATGTTCCATTGACAAGTTCCTTCTCCGATTTTCAGCGTTGTCGAATGTTTCTTTCATGAAGTTGACATTATTTTCTGAACCAATTGAGTCCATTCCAGCGATGTCGTTTTTTTCTAATGATGGTTCTCCCTCGGCGTTTCTTTTCGTACGATTGGCTGTAGATTTGTCAGTCCAATCCTCTTCGGAGTGTGGTAGTTTGGTAGTACCATTGTTTTCCGAGTGTGATTGAGTGGAAGTAATTGGTGCGGTGGTGGAGCTGCTTGATAAACTGACGGAGTTGTTCGATGAAGTAGTGACAATCTTGTCTTCGATGAAATCGAAGAATGTGATTCCGTTACTCGACAGTGGAGTTTCATTGAAGCATCTTTTCAGATTTCTTGGAGTGAAATCATCATCGATCCGAAAAGCGTTCTCCATTTGCTCAACCACGAGGATTTTGTCGCCAAGTGTGGCTGGGAACTCTCCAACTCTTACGAGCTCACACTCTGGACGTCGGCCTCCGAATTTCCAGATGGTAGTTGAATGTTCCGCGTCACACTTTTCATCTTCGATTCGGCATCGAGGATCCATCAGTGAAGTTGAGGAGATCAGCGTTTTGTCCTTCATCTCAGCCACTGTTCCTTTTTCAAGAATGAATCTTCGAGTTTCGTGACATTTGCTGACTGATAGTCCATTCTTCGGCCATCGGTATTGCATCTCCGTTTGGTAGAGATTGAATGTCTTCTTCAAAATTAATCCATTCCACATTTTCTCTTCGGCAGCTTCCATGCATTCTATTTTCGATGGTCGTTCTCTTCGAAGAAATGGTGACGTGTAGATTGGGACAAAGAACAGTGAATCCGTGCATTGATTGAAGACTTCGATTCGGCATTTCCACGATGTGCGGTCTTCCATTGTTTGGTTTTTGATCGACATGACCACTCTTCCAGTTTTCACATTTCGAGCAGTAGTTGGCTGGCACGGGGCTGGTTTTGGTGGGGTAACCAGTGCATGTCCTGACGGATTCTGGCAGTCGTAGAACTTGGTCGGAGCAATCGGGACCCATGCAGAGCAGGATGAAGCAAGAGCAAAAATCATTCCGATGAACAGCAAGTTCTTTGCAATTTTTCTCGATGAATTCGGCGTGGTGGGACGACGTTCATGATTTCCGGTTTTCTCCTGTACGACGTTGATGTTGTTTCCATTAGGCATGCAGGCCGGGTCGTAGAGAACGTTTACTGTGGCGTGATGGTGGGATGATCCGCGTCCTCGATATCCGCGATTTCCGCGTCCACGTCCTTGATATCCATTTTGGTATCCATTTTGATATCCGTTTGGTTGTTGATGGTAGGAGACTTGTTGTTGTGGACGATGGAAGTTTGTTGGATACATTGGCTGTTGCTGGCGAGCTTCAAAATGATTTGGCTGCGGATGGTACTGCTGGTGATAATTCATTCTTCGGCCACTTCCTCTGCATCCAATGTGGTTAACAGATGCGGTTGGGACTTCGAGCTTGGCAATAGAAGCGGTCAGGTTGTTTATTGCTTCTGCCACGGCGTCGGATTGTGAACCTAGGAGCGATTCCTCGGTTCTGGCAGCTTGATAAGCAGCTTCCAAAGTTTTTGGCTTCGCTCTCATCACATGAGCGCGAATTTCACCTTTGAGTCCTTTGGTGAACGTGGTTAGACTTACTGCCTTGCGGATTCCAGCCTTATCAGTTCCAGGATACGCATTGTTGGTAGCCTCTTTGACCTTTCTGAGGTAGGTCTCCAATGACAATCCTCCTTGCGTCAGAGAAGCCAATTCCGCCTGTGCCGTCCATTGAACTTCTTCCGGTTGAATCTTCAATAAGAGGGAATCCAGCATCTCTTCCCAGGGTCCATTGCGAACTTCGGCGGATAGTGAGTCGTATGCATCTCGGGCTGTTCCCATTAGAAGAAATGGCAAAAGTCTTCTTCCGTCTTCTTCCGACAGGAACTGGGCGTTCAAAAAATCGTTGAGATTGCGGATGTATGACTGGAACGATTGTTTTCCTTCAAACTTCGGTGCCAAGGTCAGTGATGGGCGATAAGGGTGTGCCGCTGCACCATGTTGTTGGCCTCTTTGGTCTTCTCCCATCCTGATGACGTCTTCTTCCAAATTGGGACGAAAAACTTCTTCCAATTGGTCCGCGTTGGCCAGATGTCTCCGATTCTCGAGATTTTCTTGTAGCTGGCGTTGGCGTCGTTCGGCTCTGGCGGCTCTGTCTTTGTTTTGTTGGTCGATTTGTTCTTGGAGTGCGTGAATGATGCTCTGAAAGATCTTAGTTTTAATATCGAGTTTTTGGAAAGAAGAGGTGAGTTGAGTGAGTTGCGGTGAGGTGTTAGAGGTGTGATAAGTAACTAAGATGATGGATGTTTTATCATCTTTTTGAGAGGTAATGAGAGATCGGTATCGAAAATTGGACAGGAGTACGACAATCAACTAGCAGATTATAGTTGAAAAGGATTGGGAAAACTATAAACGTGCAAAACCTAAGAAACATCGGGGAGAGACATCTCTGAACTGTCTCTTCACGAATGTATTCTCATTGTGAGTGCGTCCACAGACAAATGAGTCTTTGGGTGTTGTGGTGTACATTCCGGCGTGACTCCGCCCACTGTAGGGGTCAAATCACACTTGGTCCGTTCTTCTCTGGTCTGGCGGTTTTTGTGTGCACGTCTGGGTCGTATTACAGTGCGATAAGACGTATTGCGTCATAATCACAAATCCTTCTTCAAATAGTGCATTTTATGAAGGGTCAGCTGCCATATCTTATCTCTGTTACTTTAATATTGTAATGTCGTCTGGCAAACAGATGATGTATGTGTGTGAGCAATCCGAGCATTCAAAGATGACATAAGGTCAATGTGAGTAAATTCAACACAAAAAATTTTTTTTCAAACATGCACCCAGAAACATATTTCATATTTCATTTCGTTGACCCGGAGCTGAAAACTGAAAATCATGCTCCTTTTTGCTTACCTTCGAATGAGATCTATCTTTTCCTGAAAAAAACCTAAAATATTGCGCGCGAATTTCGAAAACTACACAGTAAAAAGAATTGAAAACAAGCGAAAGAAAAGCGGTGATAGCGCTATCTAAGGTCTTAAATTGTTTTAATTATTCTAGTCCACTCCCTCTGATGAGTTAACTTACACCAGTTGCTCTGGGAGCCCTCAATAATAATCCCACTTCCTCGGACGAGGTGGATAGTAGGGAATCTGGGTGATCTCGCTCATACGCGAGAAAATGCAAGGAAAACACATACCACTATTTCCAGCGACTTCATAGAGTTAATCCTTTCGGAGAATACCTCGACGAAGTATTTCCTCAAGGTGGGACCTCCATATAACACCGAGCTTCTTTGAGTAGATTGGTTCCAGTATATTAGTTTATTAAATAGTTAAATAATATAAAAGAATATAGTTCGAATATAATTACAATATAAAGTAAGAGAAAGGAACAGCACCTATCCTCTTTCCTCTCCATCACACGTCAGCTCACATCACTCTCCACACAACTGCCATCCTCTGGTCCGTTCCATATTCCATAACATGTGGGCGGAGCCTAGACGTGGGGGCGGAGCTAAGAGTGCTCCGGGACTGTTACAACTCGATTGAAAAAAAAATTGTTTTCGATAATTATGGGTAAACAAAGTCGGCACAGGTAGATGGCCCGCCCCTTTTTTGCAAAGCATAGCAAACGTCGGAACCCGTGAATTGTCGGCTATAGAAAGTATGTATAGCCGCCAGACATAACAGGTACTTCAAGATTTGGCAGCTACTGCCTGGCTGCTATTTGGCTGATATTTGGCTGCTATTTGGCTGATATTTGGCTGCTATTTCGATGCTATTTGGCTGCTATTTCGATGCTATTTGGCTGCTATTTGGCTGCTATCTGGCTGCTATTTCGCGGATATTTGGCTGCTATTTCGCGGATATTTGGCTGCTATTTCGCGGATATTTGGCTGCTATTTCGCGGATATTTGGCTGCTATTTCGCGGCTATCTGGCTGCTATTTGGCGGCTATTTGGCTGCTATTTGGCTGCTATCTGGCTGCTATTTGGCTGATATTTGGCTGCTATTTGGCTGATATTTGGCTGCTATTTGGCTGCTATTTGGCTGATATTTGGCTGCTATTTCGATGCTATTTGGCTGCTATTTCGATGCTATTTGGCTGCTATTTGGCTGCTATCTGGCTGCTATCTGGCTGCTATCTGGCTGCTATTTCGCGAATATTTGGCTGCTATTTCGCGGATATTTGGCTGCTATTTCGCGGATATTTGGCTGCTATTTCGCGGCTATTTGGCTGCTAATTGGTGGCTATTTGGCTGCTATTTGGCCGCTATCTGGCAGCTATTTCGCTGCTATTTGGCCGCTATTTCGCTGCTATTTGGCTGCTATTTGGCCGCTATTTGGCTGCTATTTGGCGTCTATTTGGCTGCTATTTGGCGGCTATTTGGCGGCTATCTGGCTGCTATTTGGCTACTTTTTGGCTTCTATTTGACTGCTATTTCGCGGCTATTTGGCGGCTATTTGGCTGCTATTTGGCCGCTATTTGGCGGCTATTTGGCGGCTATTTGGCTGCCATTTGGCCGCTGTTTGGGTGCCATTTGGCCGCTATTTCATGTATCTGAAAATTGGCGAGCCGGAATAGAACTGCCCGAAAATTATGAAGGAATTTTTCGAAAAATACACTCGGTTTTGAAACGTTGCGGAGCCTCCTGTATGTGTTTATGAGCAAAATTCAGTGCTCCGACTTTCTACAGGGCCCTTTTTGGGTGACAATTCTTCTAGTGTCACCCCGTGGCAAATACGTAATAGTTTTCACAGTGCCATACTAACCTATTCTCTCCCTCATCCTCCTCTTCTTCCTCATCATCCTCCTCAATCGCACTAATTTCTCGCTTTCCAGGCGATACAATTCCAGAAGCGTCATCTTCGCTGGCTTCGTCAGTAATATCTTTCAGCTGAAAAATCCCAATTTTGGCTCAAAAATGACTCAAAAATATCAAAAACTACCTCTGGCTTGAACCGCTTCTCAATTTTCTCTACAGCATCCTGCGCTTCTTGTAAACTTTTCGGCCACAGTTTCATGACCGCTTTTTTGGACCGTCGGAATTGGCGGCAAATGTCCAGGTAGGCCGTTTCCACTTCGAATGGGAATCTGTGGGGAAATTGAATATTTTTCTAGTGTGAAAATCATCAAGATCCTGACGAAGAAAAAAGCCGGGGAACAAGCTCCGCCCCTTCTGTGAGTCTGCGGCTTTTTTTTTCTCAAACCTCTATAAGACCAGGCTTGCAAAAGGGGCGGAGCTTATTCCCAGATTTTGTCAGCGACCTACCGTTCCAAATAAAGATGAGTAATGAATGACCACGCCTCTTTTTCAACGCCCGCACACTTTTTTTGTTCATTTTTCTTTATTTTCGTCGAAAATTTCCCAATTTTCTCATTTTTAAAATACAATCGCCAGGCGCAAATGAGCATTTTTAGCGAAAAATTGGAATTGTCAGGAAAATAAAATGTCAAAAACCGAGGAATAAGCCCCGCCCCTTTTGCAACACTTGCCTGCGGCACTGTTTTTCCAACATTCTATAGCAGTTCCTGCGCAAAACTCGTGCCGCGCACTTGCAAAAGGGGCGGGGCTTGTTCCTCGGTTTTTGACAATTTTTTCATCGGTTTTTACCAAAAAATTACGATTGAAAAATGAAAAATCGATAACTTCGTTTTTTCGGTGGCAATAAATTATTGATTTTTGGGTCCAAAATATATACTTCGAATTGATAAAAAATGAGGAAATCGTGTTTTTCGGGTTACTGTAGGTCTTTATTTAGGGTGCTTTAAAATTAAAAATTTCTCCAAAATTTTCGTGATTTTATTTGATTTTTCAGCAAGAAATCAATAATTCTTTCGAGATTTTCGAAAATAGAACGGTATTTTTGAATTTTTTGTTGATATTTTTCGAAAATATCAACAAAAAATGGGAAAAATCGATTTACTCTAATAGAAGTGCAGCCTCTAATAGAATGGCAATACGTAATGGAGCGTTCAAAGTTTAAAAAAAATTCCTGAAATCAAGAGTTTTTTGCAGTCCAAAGTTCCAACAAAGTTCCCAGAAATAACAGGCGGTCACAGTTGAAACCGACGTTACCGTAGTTTCTCTGCTGCGAGACCTTTTATGTTTAATCTTGAATGTTCCCGTTTAAACATAAAAGGTCTCGCAGCGAAGCAACTACGGTAACGTCGGTTTCAACTGTGATCGCCTGTTTCTGGGAATTTTTTAAACTTTGGACGCGGCATTATGTATTGCCATTCTATTAGAGGCTGTCCTTTAATTAGAAGATGGTATTTTAGTCAGTTTTTTGATATTTATAAAATTTTAACAAAAACAAAAAAAAAACCCACTTTGTCTGCACACTTTCCAGCGCAGTCTCCAGCAAACTTTGCCCCTCCACAACTCCCTGAGCGTCCCGTTCTCGTTCCAGAACTTCCCGCTCCCAACCGTCTTTTTTCGTGTAATAGTAGCGGTGAAAGTAGATGAGGAAGAACTTCATCTTGACGCGCCCGGGACCTTTTTCGAAAAACTCGCGAACAATGTCCAGGACTGCGCAAATCATTCGAATTCGATGGAGGTCTTTCCACGAGTTTTCCGGCTCCGGGTACGAGATTAGTTGGTAGAGGATCTGGAGGGAAGAAAATAGTTATGGACCTATTCAAAGTACTGTAGAAAAACGGAAAAAAATGACAAACAACTGGGAGAAAACTCGGAAAATGCTCCGATTCATTTGAAATTTTGGGAAATAAAATTTTCAGAAAAAAATCAATAATTTTTAAAATCGATATTTCGGTCCAAAATTTTTTGAGCATGTCATGTCCGGGAGAATTTTTGGGCGTTATTTCCTAAAATTTCAGACCAATCGGAGCATTTTCCGAGTTTTCTCCCAGATGTTTTTCTTTTTTCCGTTTTTCTACAGTACTCTGCATAGGCCCATTATACATATAATTTTTTCGTGTGTTTATAGAGGTTTACCTGTAAAACCAAATCTTCATCACACAGCTCAAAACTGTACAATTCTGCCAGATAGACGGCCGCAGAGTGAGCCCATTGGTTGAAAATTCCGGGCTGTTCCAGGGAAATTCTGTAATTATTCGGGAAATTGCAAAAAAACACGGACCTTATAGGTGAACACGGACCTTATAGTCTCAATAGTAGCATCAATGACGGCCATTCCGATCCACTCCAAGTGCTGTAGATTGCAGAGTCCGGCAATAGCCGAGGCCACGTGTTGAAGATTTTCGATAGGCAGGAGCCACGTGGATGAGAGGTAGCGGATTGCATAGTCTGCAAAAGGGCGGTTAGAGAGATTGGTCGAATATTGTCGGCCCGTCAAAATGGTCAAACGCGCTCCGCTGAACTCAACGCTATGCTATGCGATTTTCATTTGGTATTTATCCAAATCATTTCATTTCACGTCGAATTTACACGTGAAATGAAATAATTTGGAGACCAAAATGAAAATCGCATAACGTTGAGTTCAGCAGAGCGCGTTTAAAGGGGGTGCCAACTTTTTGGGGAAAGTTGCTTAAAATATACTCTTGGGTGGGGGATTTAAGAATATCACATTGAAATCGCACAAAAAAATTTCTCTGATTTTTTATGATTTTTACAAAAAAAAATAGAAGACCACGAGGAGTACACGAAAAAATGGTGGCCGTGGCCTAGGAAACCCGCGGCCGCGGCTTCTAGAAACTTCCATTTTCACGAGAAATATTTATTTTTCTTGTAATTTTCCTCGTTTTTATCATCGATTTTCGATAAATCATGCTCTAATCGCTTATTAAAATTTTAGATAATCGCGAAAACACATTTTAGTCATGAATATCGAAAAATCGATATTTGCCTTTCGTTCGATTCAACGTTCTGAATATATTCCGGTGAAAATTTTTGCTCGAATATAAAAGTTACAGATAAAAGAGTGATTTTAAAGCGGAAGTGAGCAGGAAAACGGGAAAAAATTAAAGGTATGAGAATTTTGTTTCGAATTTGTTTTATCATTAATTTTGTGATCAACACGCATTAATTTGCTATCTGAAATCACGAAATGATGTTTGTAATATATTTCCCAAAGATTAATGCAAAAATATTGGAAAAAGACGGGAGAAAAATGATGAAAAAGAAAAATGGCGTTTGAATTTCGCGCCAAATCGTGTACTCCCCGTGGTCTTCTATTTTTTTTTGTAAAATTCATAAAAAATCAGAAAAATTTTTTCGTGCGATTTCGATGTGATATTCGTAAATCCCCCACCGAAGAGTATATTTTAAGCCACTTTCCCCAGAAAGTTGGCACCCCCTTTAACCATTTTGGTGAGCCGACAATAGCGAAAATACTGTCAACTTTGAGTTTTTAATGGTTTTATATAAATACAACATTTCATGAGTTTAGAACTGCCCGGAATATAATTCTTGTGCAGTGGGGCGCGTTTGCATTCTTGTTTTTCTATTATGTTCCATATTTAAAAATAGTGCAAACAAGGATAGGCTCAGGAAAATTGAGTTCTATTTGGGCATAGCAAATGCGCTCTGTCACAATCAATACTTTACAGATTTTATTTTCGCCGCCAATTTGAATTTTTGTGTTGGTTGTCACATAACTTTCGATTTTACACTTTTTTTTTACTCCCAATAAAAAAACAATGAGCGAATTTTATCAAGAATCTTACATTTTTGACTGTGTTTCCGTGTTGAAATTGATTTTTTTGGTACGTCCAAAGTGAAAAAAAGGCGTCCAAAGTAACTTTGTTTTTTCGTCGTTTTTCTATACAGTATCCCGCCAAACCTGCACATCTTTTGAATTGTTTTAAAACGTGTTTTTAGTTGTTATTTTTTTGTTTGGTTAGGCGGTAGAAAAAACAACGCAAAAGAAAAGTTACATTTTGCGCTTTTTTTTTTATTTGGGCGTACCAAAAAAATTAATTTTAACACGGAAATGCAAAAATTCAACCATTTTCAAACGATTTTGCTAAAATTCTCTCATTGTTTTTTTATCGGGAGTAAAAAAATTAAATTTTCAATAAAATCTCTAAGTTACTGAGTGAGGCGGAGCGCACTTGCAGGGCAGCAATAATAGTGGATGGTATTATGGATTCGCTACGGAGTGACACGTCGCATTGTTAGCTGGTCTCACCACGATTTTTAGCGCAAAAAAAACCTTTTTTTCTTCATTTTTTTGTTGCGCTAATCGTAGTCTGTTCTGCCAAAATCGTGGCAAGACCTGCTAACTTTTTGGTTCACATTTCAGCGCAAAGTGTCACTGTTTGGCGAACCCATAATGGTGCGTCCAAAAAAGCAAAAATGGAAGAAAAATGGGTGTCCAAAAATGCTTCTTTTTCATCTTTTTTTCTATTGTGAACACGGAAAATCAATGCGATCGTACCACCAAAATCGCGGCATTTTTGAACACCCATTTTTCTTCCATTTCCACTTTTTTCTGTGTTTTGCACTGTCACTATTATTGCTAACACGCAAGTGCGCACCACCGCAATCGGTACTTTACAGAGAGGAATTTATTGAATGAATTAAATAAAAAAACAACAACAACTTTATTGAAAATAAATTATGCTTCATTTCTGTGTGCTCTTCGTCGTCTCGTTTCCATTTGCCGAACTTGGCTTCCTGTAGTTTTATCACTGCAAAAGGGATTAAATTGTTCAAAACATACAACGGAGACAAAGAAATAACGAAATAACGAAATAACGAAAAAAAAAAAAACAAAAAACCGAAATTGTCGGCGTTTTTCTAGATGCGACTTTAAAAACAAGACGGGCTATCACAAAAATCGTATAAATCGCTAAAATTACCCGAAATTTCCGGATCACTCCAATCCAAACGTCGTAGACACTTTAAAAACACGTCCACCGTTTTTTCGTTAATATCCAGGACAATGTGACGGATAAATCGTTTCATGGGCGTGTCCTCCTCGTCGAGTTTCAGACGAAGACGTTCCTCTTTCGAGTCTTCTGGCGGGAGGCACGTAAAGTATGCGTTGTCGATGAGCATCTGAAATGAGGAAATTTTGGCTATTAGCCGCACAAATTTCCAGAAACTCACCGCTTGCCTCTGATCCTTCATTCTGTCACGCTTTGCTTTAACCACTTCCAGTAATCGCTTCATTTTCGAGTGTGAATCAGTGTGTCTGAAATCCACGAATACAAAAAAAAAAACAAACACACACGCTGAGTTGCCAACCTATACAAATAGAGTCCCGCCGATTCCATCATAGTGGCCGTCATTTCCACGGCATTGCCTCGCAGGTCGTAGACGAGTTGTCTCAGACACGAAAGTCCTTCGGCTCTTGAGATGACGCCAAACTTCATCAGCTCGGCAATCATCATCACGCACACCATTTTCACCTCTACTTTCACCGAATTCGCTGCTCCTGGCGCATATTTTTGCTGAATGTATCCGCGAAACTTGTCCAAGAGTTGCGTGACTATTTCGGTCGTCAAATCGGGCATCACGTTTTCGAGGGTGGCGACGAGGCGGGCGTAGAATGGGAGTACGTCCATTCGAGATGGTGGCGGTTCGATCATTAGCTTTACGAGGCGTTTTCGGCAAGACTGAAGATGGAAATTTAGACACCTCTCGCAATTCATTTTAGAACTTGTTTACATTTTTAATGGGTTACGGTCGCACTCATTTCAACTGTGTCGAAAAATGCGTTCCGCTCCGAGACATTTCGTGGGAAAATTGTCGCGGCTATTTGGCAGCTATTTGGCGGCTATTTGGCGGCTATTTGGCAGCTATTTGGCCGCTATTTGGCGACTGTTTGGCGCCTATTTGGCAGCTAGTTGGCGGCTAGTTGGCAGCTATTTGACGGCTATTTGGCGGCTACTTGGCGGCTATTTGGCAGATAGTTGGCAGCTAGTTGGCAGCTATTTGGCAGCCATTTGGCAGCTATTTGGCAGTTAGTTGGCGACTATTTGGCAGCTATCTGGCGGCAAATTGGCGGCAAATTGGCGGCTATTTGGCAGCCATTTGGCAGCTATTTGGCAGTTAGTTGGCGACTATTTGGCAGCTATCTGGCGGCAAATTGGCGGCTAGTTGGCGGCTATTTGGCAGCTATTTGGCAGCTATTTGGCAGCCTTTGGTGACTATTTGGCGGCTATTTGGCAGCTATTAGGCAGCTATTTGGCATATATTCGACGACTATTTGGCGGCTATTAGCCAGCTATTTGGCAGCTATTTGGCGGCTAGTTGGCAGCTAATTGGCGGTTATTTGGCAGCTAGTTGGTGGCTATTTGGCAGCAAGTTGGCGGCTATTTGGCGGCTACTTGACGGATATTTGGCGGCCAGTTGATGGCTATTTGGCAGTTATTTGGCGGCTACTTGGCAGCTACTTGGCGGCTATTCCGGCGGCTATTTGGTAGCTGTATGGCAGCTATTCGGCAGCTATCTGGCGGCTATTTGGCAGCTATTCGGCAGCTATTTGGCGGCTATTTGGCAGCTATTTGGCGGCTAATTGGCATCTATCTGGCAGCTATTTGGCAACAAATTGGCAGCTTTTTGCCAGATAGTTGGCGGCTGTATGGCAGCTATTCGGCAGCTATATGGCGACTATTTGGCGGCTATTTGGAAGCTATTTGGCAGCTAATTGGCAGATATATGGCGGCTATTTAGGGGCTATTTGGCAGTTATTTGGCAGCTATTTGGCGGCTATTTGGAAGCTATTTGGCAGCTAATTGGCAGCTATATGGCGGCTATTTGGCAGTTATTTGGCTGCTATTTGGCGACTGTTTGGCGCCTATTTGGCAGCTAGTTGGCGGCTAATTGGCAGCTAGTTGGCGGCTAACCGGCGGCTATTAGCGGCTAGTTGGCAGCTATGTGGCAGCTATTTGGCGGCTATTCGGCACCTATTTGGTAGTTATTTGGCGGCTAATTGACAGCTATTTGGCAGATATTTGGCAGATATTTGGCGTCTATTTGGCAGCTATTCGGCGGCTATTTCGCGGCTATTTAGGGGCGATTTGGCAGCTAGTTGGTAGTTATTTGGCAGCTAGTTGGGAGCTAGTTGGCAGATATTTGGCAATTATTTGACAGCTACTTGGCAGATATTTGGCGGCTGTTTGGCGGCTGTTTGGCAGCTACTCGGCGGATATTTGGCGCCTATTTGGCACTTTTTTGGCAACTATTTGGCAGCTAATTGGCGGATATCTGGCGGCTATCTGGCAGCTATTTGGCGGCTATTTGGCAGCTATTTGGCGTCTATTTGACAGCTAATTGGCAGCCATTTGGCGGCTACTTGGCAGCTACTTGGCGGCTATTCGGCAGCTATATGGCAGCTAGTTGGCGGCTATTTGGCAGCCATCTGGCGGCTATTTGGCAGCTAGTTGCCGGCTAATTGGCAGCTATTTGCCAGTTATTTGGCAGCTATTTGGCGGCTATTTGGCAGCTGTTTGGCGGCTATTTGACGGCTAGTTGGCAGCTATTTGGGGGCTATTTGTCAGATATTTGGCAGCTATTCGGCAGCTATCTCGCGGCTATTTGGCAGCTAGTTGGCGGCTAGTTGACTGCTATTTCGCAGCTATTCGGCGGCTATTTGGCAGCTATTTGGCAGCTATTTGGCAGCTCACCTTGTTATTCAAATTGGAAACAAAATAGACTGCCGCCTGATCAGACGAGTACTTGCTGACGAGATGATCCAAATCGAGCACGAAGCTTTGCCACTTGCTCATTCCACGCTCTTCCGATGGATCTGGGAGGGTTTGGGGTTGTGGTTGCGGTGGGTCGTCAGCCATCGACGTATCCTTTTCCGATGTTTGATGGGTGAGAATCTTAAAGATTGGCACCTCGTGTACTCCTTTTGGACGTCTTTTACTCACCAATTTCCCATCCATCGCTCCCGCCTCATTCACATTCTCCACATCAACGTCTTCAATTCGTTCAGCCATCGCCGCCTTGTCCAGAGTTCTCTGTTCGGAATCCTTGTACAAATCTTTTGGAACCATTTCTCGAAGATCAATGAGGTCCTCGTAGAACGCCTTCGTCTCGTAGTCGTTCCACAGTTGGACTGCTCCTTCGGCCAGTTGGCGGCCCATCTGGAAATGGGTATTTTTGGGTTTTTTAGTTTTTAAAAAGCAATTTATTTACCTCTAAATTCGCAGCCTCGTCCTCCTCATCATCACTAGCCTCTTCCTTCAACGCCTTCATTTTTATTCCGATGGCACAGGCAAGTTCGTGTGCCTGTAGAAATTAATGGGTAAATCTCTTGTGTCTAGGGCCGGTATTTTTTTTTTTTTGCGGGACTTTGTCGCGCAAAACGGCAATTAGCGGCATATCTTGGAACATTTCCATTTAACTCGTAAAAAACATTCTTTTTTGTTTTTTCTGGTAATTTTTTTAGTACAAAAAATATTATTTTAAAAAAATCATTATTTTTGTCTCACTCCTCACGGTTTCCAGGATTTCAAAAGTGGGCGGATCCGAGCAAAATGGATTTTTCGCGCGAAATTCAAATTTTGCGGCGTTTTTAATGTTTTTCGGGAAAAAAAATTTTTAATTTTTAATTTTTCCCAAATGTGCTCCGATTGAATTATAGCTGAGGTTTTTAGAAATTTTTAAAGCCTAAGAACGTCGAATTTGGTTCAGCCACCATTTCGGAATAATCGTTTTGAGTTTTTTGGCATTTTGAAAATGAAAATACCCGATTCACCGTCTGGCGACAAACATTTCTATGACCGCTTTTCAATGCGCATTTTTCCGTAGTTTAATGGGGTTATTCTCGAAACCAGCAATAAAAGCAAAAATTTAAAAAAAAACCAGCAAAAAATTTAGCGAAAACTCGGAGAATGCTCAGATCGGTCTGAAACTTTGAGAAATCATTTAAAAAATACTTCCAGACATTCCCTGAAAATTTCAGACCAAAATATCGATTTTGAAAATTTTCAAAAATAAAAATCGATATTTTTAAAATCAATATTTCGGTCTGAAATTCTCTGGGGATGTCCGGAAGTATTTTTTAAATGATTTCTCAAAGTTTCAGACCGATCGGAGCAGGGGTGACACCAAAAAAAAAATTTTTTTTGTTTTTTCGGGTTTTTTTTTTGATGATGCACCGCAGGGAAAAGAAATTTTTTTAGAGCCACGAAGGCGAAAAAAAGTTCCGGTTTTTGGGCAAAAACTTAGTCGGTATATGCTCCGAATTGACAAAAATCTGTAATTTTTAACAAAAACTTGGAAAATTTCTTTTTAACTGTATTTTTAAACGTATTTTTTTGGTAATTTTTTTTTGGAGACAAAAAAAGTTTTTTTTTTGTGAAGTTTTTTTTGTCCCACCCCTGGATCGGAGCATTCTCCGAGTTTCCGCTAAATTTTTTGCTGGTTTTTTTTCCTTTTTTTCCGGTTTTGTGAATAGGTCCACAAGTATTTTTTGGGTTAAAAAAACTCAGTGAAATCTCTCAGATTTTATTTCGTCATCTAAATAAAAAAATAAAACAAATATCATGGAAAATAATTTATTTCTAGCATTACATGTATAACTACTCCGGCACAATCACATGGAAATTCGATCCTTCTTTTTATTCATTTTACTATACCATGATTTTCTTTCTATTTCACGTACTTTAAAGTCGTAATAAAATAAAAAAAATAAAATAAATAAATTTATTTGATTTTCATCGATTGTTGGCCAATATTGTGCGTTTCACGAAAATCGCTCCAATTTTCGGGCCTGCAAAAAGTTTAAAGGATTTTTTATGCTTCAAAGTGAAAAAAAAACAAGCTTTACTGAGAAAAAATAATAAAATAAATAAAAAAGAAAATAAATTTGAATTTCGCGCGTTTGCTCGGCTCCGCCCACTTTTCAAATCCTGGACACCGTGCTCCCAAAATTTGCAAAGCTTTACCATTTTTCTCAACGTATCCAGCTCATTTTGAAGTAAGTTCAAGGCGTTTTTCTCATCGTCCGCCGCGTCACCACGGCTTCTTTCCTGGCGTTTCACCCGTTTCATTGCCTTATTTCTCTGCTGACACGTATTTTCAGTTTTTGTGAACAGCGCATCATAGTAGCCTTTGAACAGATCGCGAATCGCATTTTTATGGTCCGGTGTGAGGGCGCTGGAGACCGGGAGATCGTCTGAAATATTCATATTGTCAATTCGTGAAAAAAGCAAGTGCGCTCCACGAAATTTACTACTTTGAGAATTTCATTTTCGTTGGCAAATTCTTTTTTTTTTTCTTCGATTTTTGCGTCTTTTCTTTGTAAAAATGATTGATTTAAACCGCATTATGCTCAATTTTCGTCAAAAATGGATATTTTTCCAAATCGTGAAGTTTGTTTTAAACTTTTATTTTTTCAAATACATTTTAGACGTTTTTTTGCATATTTTCTCACTGTTTGCCATTGAATTTACCGATCTTAATGAAAATTTTACATTTTCAACAAATATTCGGTAAATTCAATGGCAAACAATCGTCTAAAATATATTTGAAAAAATAAACGTTTAAAACAAACGTCACGATTTGGAAAAATATCAATTTTTGACGAAAATTGAGCATAATGCGGTTTAAATCAATCATTTTTTACGAGGAAAAAACAAGAAAAACGACGAAAATGAAAATCACAAGGTACCAAGTTCAGTGGAGCACACTTGCTTTCATCCTTAAAAACACACACCCTCCGATATTTCCACCGTTTCAACGTCTTCCAGATTGGGTGGCAATGACAAAACTCTGGCAATTTGCCATCCGACTGTCCGGGATACTGTAGTCAAAAGTCCAACATTGACAAATTCGCTCTTGTCCGTCTGTATGAGGTAGGAAAGCACGGCGCCGAGCACTTGGAGCCCTTCTTTTTCGTTGAAAAACCCGCAGAGACAGAGTTCGGCCAGGAAACTTAATTTTTTAGAGGTTTCATTTTTTTTGTATTATTTATTCGCCACGTGTCACTCCAAGACTTACATAATATCCACTCTCAACTTTGCCATATTCCCAATTTTGTCCGATTTTTTGATTGGCAATACTTTTTTGAATTCTCCTGAAACAGAATGGTTATGGGAACTTTGGACTGCAGGAAGCGGAATAAAAAAGAACACAAACCAGCCACTTGTTCACTAAAATTCGAATATTTTGCAGCAATTGCCAAACAGAGCTCAATGACTTTTGGAATGTCGGCCAGCTTCAGTTTTGTTTCAATGATTCCCTGGAATTAATTGGATTAATTTGGCATAATCTTGGTGAAAAATCAATCCAAGAAGTAAAAACGTTCAGGGAAATGCTCAAAAAATGTCCAGGACCATTTTTTTTGTTGCATTATTTTGCAAAGTTTCAGGCCAATTCGTGAAAATAAAAACCTTATTTTTTTTCTCGGGGAATAATGCATTTTTCCCCATTTATAATGTGGAGGTTAGCCGTAAAATAAATAATAAACAATTTTTGGGCAACATTTCATTGGTATTATTCACGAAATAGCAAAAAATAGCTAAAACCAGCAAAAAATTCGAAAAATGCTACGATTCGGCTGAAACTTTGGGAAATAATGGAAAAAAATACTCCCGGCCATGAAATGACATTCCCAGAAAATTTCAGACCAAAATATCGAATTTCCTGAAAATTGTTAAAATCGATATTTCAGTTTGAAATTTTCTGTCGGGGCATTCTCCAAATTTTCGCTGGTTTTTAGCTACGTCGTGACATTTTTCTCATCATTTTTTCTCGCCAATGAATAAGTACAAAATGAGTAAAAATCTCTAAAACCTCTGCCAGAAATCTCGAAATTCGCCTGTAAATTTGACGGAAAATGCCAAATTATTTTTCGTTGACATCGACTTTAAACGTTAAAAAACTTGACAAATAATTCAATTTTGGCGAAGTTAAAAATCGGCCCTGGGACGTTTCGAAACCTGTCATTTCGAAACTTTTGTCCATTTTCCGTCATACGCGCATTACTTTTCTACCGTAAATTAAAAAAAAAACGTTCTCAGGGAATTTTTGGCTATTAGCCGTCCATTTCGCGGCGCAACATTTGACGGCAATACGCCAATTTCCGCCCCAAACTTGCGTCGATCACCATTTGGGGGCGAGCTGTGCGTCATTTTAGATGGCTAATAGCCATGTAGCTGTTTAGATCAGCGCCAAAAACCCTCACCGATGCCATCTCCTCGACAAATTTCGACAAATTCAGCTTGTTCAGCTCATCAATCAGCTGAGGTACAGTAGCCGCACTCAACGATTTCACTTTTTTCATAAAACTCGTCGTCTTTTTGAGCGTAGAGTCCAGGCTGCGCAGCTCTTTTTCATTGTCCAGCACATTTTCGCGGATCTCCATCATTTTCAGGCGCTGCGATTCCTGGAAATTGAATTTTTGGGCAAATTTTGAACAAAGTTACCTGATACTCGACCCGTTTTTTCAGCTCATCCAGCCAAGCTTTATCAATTTTTCGTGTCATCTAAATTTAAATTTAAAAATTAGAGTTTTAAGAGTAAAAATCGGAGAAATCAATACTTATGAATTATCAACATATTTCTGGCTTGAAAATCATGAAAAAAGGTGCAAATGTCTCATAAAAATCTTATTTTTTCTAAAAAAAAATAGGAAGAAAAAAAGAGGAAAAAAAAACAGTTCAGAGACAATAAAAAATTCCAGGAATTTCATAGAGAAAACGAGTTGAGGTTTCGACGGTTTGTAGGTGTAGAAGATCAATTTGGTGATGGTTTTGAAATAAAAATGAGAATTTTTAGCAGAATATGATATATATTAATATAAAAATGCCACGAAAGATTGGGTAGATGGAAGGAGGAAAAAAAAACGAATATTTACTCTATTATGGGATTATTCACAAAACCGGAAAAAAATGAAAAAATTGCGAGAAAAATCAGAGAATGCTCCGATTGACCTGAAATTTTGGGAAATATTGGAAAAAATTCTCCTGTACACGCTCAAAAAATTTTGGACCAAAATTTTTTGAGTGTGTACTGAAGAATTTTTTTTAATATTTCCCAAAATTTCAAGCCAATCATAGCATTCACCGATTTTTTGCGCACTTTTTTTTTCCGTCAAAAATAAAACCTAATAGAGTAAACACGGTAATAATAATATTGTCGAAACTCGAGATAAAATAAAATTAAAAAAAAATAAAATTTAGTAGAGTTCAAACGTTTAATAACCTCCTCGTTGATCGCCAGCTCCCCATCCACCATAAGCTCCTTGTTGAGCCCAAGTAGACGCCGCCTCTCGTGGTTCTCGCTGACGATCGTAGCCAGTTTGAGCGGGCGGTGGAGGAGCAGGAGCAGATGCTCCGTATCCGTAACCTTCCCATCCACCAGCAGAAGCGGCTGGGGGGTTCGGGGCTCCGTAGCCGTGCTGATCGTACGATGGTTGTGGGGCTGAAAAATTTTTTTTTTGCCATTTTATTCTTATGGTAAAAAACTGCGCGAAAACTCGGAAAATGCTCCGATTGACCTGAAATTTTGGGAAATATTGGAAAAAATTATCCTGTACACGCTCAAAAAATTTTGGACCAAAATTTCGATTTTATTCGGAAAATTTTTAAAATCGATATTTTGGTCCAAAATTTTTTGAGCGCGTACAGGATAATTTTTTCCAATATTTCCCAAAATTTCAGGTCAATCGGAGCATTCTCCGATTTTTCCCGCAATTTTTTTTTCCTTTTTTTCCAATTTTGTGAATAGGTCCATAAAAGCTCATTTTCCAAAATTGCGGAAAAATTATTTTGGAATTTTTTCAAAATTGTCTTATTTTTCGACGAAAAATTCCATGAAAATGATTTTTTCTTTACATTTTTCGACACGTTGTGTACAAAAATGACTTCAAATTTCTTTCAAAAATAAAAAAAAATACCATATTTTACAATTAGTTCAAAACTTTTAGGGAGTAATTTTAACATTTTTTTTTTCCAAATTTTCAGGCAAGTTGGAGCAGTTTTCGGCCAATTTTCTACATTTTTATGTCCAAAAACTATTTTTTTTTTTAATATTTTCTGAATTTTTGAGCTAATCTTGATTTTTTTTTTTTGGGATTTTTAATAACACTCAATAAATTAAATCGATTTTTTTGAAGAGCGCAATTTAAAATTTAACGAAATTTTTGGCTCTGGGACGTTTTGAAAGTGCGACGTTTCGAAAAATTTTCTGCATTTCATTTTATCGTCGCGGTGTTTACACACAATCGTTTTTAAACGCTTGGAAAATTTCATGAAAAGCTTAAAAAAAAAAACGATTTTTTGCAAACACAGCGACGATAAAATGCAGTTAAATTTTCGAAAAGTCGACAAAAAAAATATTTTGGTCTGAAATTTTGTGGAAATGTCCGGGGAAACTGGAAAATGACGGGAAAACGCTGATTTTTACATGGCGATGGTGAGAGACGCATAGAAAACTGTTTTCAATAATTTAGTTCAATTTCGCTACAGTTCTATTCCAAAGCAGCACCCAAAAAAAATTTAAACACGTCCAAAAGGAGTACACGAGTTGGCGTGAAGTTCAAACGCATTGATCCTTTTTCGCAGTATTTCTTATGTTTTTTTTGTTGCCTTTCAGTGTCCAGGATTGGAAATGTGGGCGGAGCCTAATTTGCTGGCGCGCCAGAAAATTTTTCGCATTTTCGGTGCCTTTTTTTCGAATCTCGCATTTTTTATTGATTTTATTATTTTTCTTTCAGTAAATTCTAATTTTCTCTTTTAACAAGCTTGCAGCTTGTGGCGACTAAGTCGCCTTCGTCAATTATTTATTTTTACTGGTTTCTGTTTTTTTTTTAAATAGACCTGGCAATCATTTCTTTTCCCTATTTCTTTCAAGTTCTCGTGACTCTTGTGGTATAGTGGTTAGCACCAAACAAACACACAGACTAATCTAAAATTTTCTATTTAAGAAAGATACCATAAAATTGCCCAAACTTCGATTTTCGTAAAGATTTATCCTGCAAAAACACCAAAAACTTACTTTTCTAGGTCCGCAATGCTAAAAACGATTATTCCGAAATGGTGGCTGAACCAAATTCGACGTTCTTCGGCTTTAAAAATTTCTGAACACCTCAGCTATAATTCCGTTGGAGCACATGTGGGAAAAAATTAAGAATTTATGCTTTTTTTCCCGAAAAACATAAAAAATGCGTCAAAATTTGAATTTCGCGCGAAAAAATCCAGTGGGGCGCGTTTGCTCGACTCCGCCCACTTTTCAAATCCTGGACACCGTGTTTGTCAAAAATTAATGCAAAAAATTATTAAAAAGGCACGGTGTCCAGGATTTTTTCAAACACGCTCCACTAGATTTTTCGTGCGAAATTTAAATTTTGAGGCATTTTTAATGTTTTTCGGGAAAAAAGCATAAATTCTTAATTTTTTCCCAAATGTGCTTCAACGGAATTATAGCTGAAGTGTTTAGAAATTTTTCAAGCCAAAGAACGTCGAATTTGGTTCAGCCACCATTTCGGAATAATCGTTTTTAGCATTTCGGACCTAAAAAAGTGAGTTTTTGGTGTTTTTGCAGGATAAATCTTTACGAAAATCAAAGTTTGGGCAATTTTATGGTATTAAAAGATACAATAAATACATTTTACAAAGAAAAATGATAAAATCAATAAAAAAAATGCGCAAGCACCGAAAGTGCGCCATGCAAGTTTGCTGGCGCGCCAGCAAATTAGGCTCCGCCCACATTTCCAATCCTGGACACTGTGCTTTTTAATAATTTTTTGCATTAATTTTTTGACAAACAAATTCGTGGCCGTAGGTTTTCCAGGCCGCGACTTCGTGTACTCCTCGTGGTCTTGCGGAATTTTTTTTTCGAACATTTAATGGACCTATTGTGTTTTCAATCGACTTGCGACATGAGAACGCGAGACTCCGCCCACTTATAACGTTTTTTAACATTGTTTGACATTTTTTGACAAAAAAAAAAACGTATTTTTTGTTATTTTTTCTCCTATGAATAGGTCCATAAAGCAGTTTTCGCCAAAATGCTCACCTGCCGCACCATATCCACCCCATGGTTCCGCTCTCGGCGGTCTTGGCGCAGCACCTCCCCTTCCACCACCACGCGGAGCTCCGCCTCTTTCGTAGCTCGGGCGGGGAGCCCATTGATCTCTTGGTGGTCCTCCACGACTGTATCCAGAATCGCGAGGTGGTGGCGGACCGCCTCCACGTCTTCCCGAGAGTACTGGGTCTGGAACTGGAGCCGCCGAGCTGAAAGCTTCTTTCCACAAAAGGCGGCGCATTGGTCCGGGAACGTCGCGAGAGTAGAACAGTTCGACATATCTGTTTAAAAAACACAGGATAAAGCGTATTTTGGTCATTTTTAAATATTACCTCCGTCCCATCCGCTGATTATTCTTCGACATGGCCGAGACCATGTCATCGTACTGCTCAAATTCAGCAATAGCATCTCCAGACGGACGTCCCTGATCGTTGATTCCGAGCTTGACGATAGAAATACGAAGTGGGGAGAAAAACGCTTCGACGGCATGACCATCGGCGTCGTACGGAAGTCCGCGCATGTAGATCTGAAATTTGGGGCATTTTCTGCATTTTTTCGTCGTGGTAAAAGGTACTCACCCTGTGCGGTTCCGCAGCTCCATAATCTCCACCGTAACCACCCTGATCATAACCTCCTCCACTGCCATAACCATCGTAATCCGATTGTCCACCGTATCCGCCACGTTGATCCTCGTATCTACCACCGTAGCCACCGCCGCCGTATCCACCAGAGCTTCCACCGTATCCTGGATCAGGTCGGTCGAGTGACATAAGTGGGCGAATTCCCGATCGTTCATGAGGCGCGGGACCTACAAAAAGGATCAAATTGAACCGTCTCTCATTGCCAAATTTCATTTTCCGGAAAACGGTTTTCCTGTTTCATGGATTACAAGCCCTGCTATTTGCAAGTCGGGGGCACGATTTTTGTACAGGAAATGTTATAGAATGAAGGAAAACAGTGATGTAGGCAGACTTGCAAAAAAAATTCTCCCGGTTTTGCCAGGGTCTCAATAATTGAATTGTCGGCCCGCCCCGACGGTCAAACGCTCTACACTGAACTTGGTAAAGCGTGACTATTTTTCTTCGATTTTTTTTTTTAAATTAGCTATTGTCGGCCCGCCAAAATGGTCAAACGCGCTTCGCTGAACTCAATACTACGTGGATTTTATTTTGGTTTCCAAATTTTTTCATTTCACGTGTAAATTCAACGTGAAATAAAATAATTTGGAAACCTAAATGAAATCCACGTAGTATTGAGTTCAGAGGAGCGCGTTTGACCGACGTGGCGGGCCGATAATATTTTTCTTATTTATTTTTTTTTTTTTAATTCGAAAATTTTTCTCGCTCTTTTTGAAGCATTTTCTGGTCTTCAGTCTCGTTTTTCCCAATTTTTTAATTGTTAACTTATGGACATATTCACAAAACCGGAAAAAAAAAGAAAAAAAAAACGGAAAAAAATTGCGGGAGAATGCTCCGACTTGCCGGAAATTTTGGGAAACATTGGAAAAAATTCTCCTGTACACGCTCACAAAATTTTGGACCAAAATATCGGTTTTAAAAACTTTCAGAAAAAAATCTATATTTTTGGTCCAAAATTTTTTGAGCGTGTACAGGAGAATTTTTTCCAATATTTCCCAAAATTTCAGGTCAATCGGAGCATTCTCCAATTTTTTCTTTTTTTTCCGGATTTGTGAATAGGTCCATTATAAAAATATTCAATCCCGACTTCCGTTTTAGAAAATTTCACTTCCATGCAGCTCTGCTCACCATGGTCTTCTATTTTTTGTTGGAAAATCATAAAAAATCAGACAAATTTTTTTTGCGCTCCCCCAGCCAAATCTTCAATTTCCCCGAACAGATGACAACTCCTTGATCTCAAAAATCGGAAAACCGGTAGAATCGGAAGTTTTTGTGTTAATAAGTAAGAAAAATTAGAACAATGGAAAAGCGATTAGCAGTTTTGCCGAAAATAAAGTAGAATTCATATTGTCCAGGATTTGAAAAGTGGGCGGAGCCGATTTTTCGCGCGAAATTCAAATTTTGAAGCGTTTTTCCATGTTTTTCGGGAAAAAACATAAATTCTTAATTTTTCCCAAATGTGCTCCAACCAGGGGTGTGCGGAACGGAATTCGGAATTCCGAAAATTCCGAGCATTTTCGGAATGGAATTCCGATAGGAATATTCCGAAAAAATTATTTCGGAATGAAATTCCGATCGGAATATTCCGAAAAAAAATTTTCGGAATGAAATTCCGAAAAAAAAAATGTCTGGCAAAACCTCAATGTTACTTTTTACAGAGAAACATATTTTTGATAGTTTATTGGCTGTTTCGTTGTTTTTCTTCTGTTACTTATTATTATCTACTTTGATATTGTTTTTTTGTGCACAGTACTGCTTAATAATATTAAAAATCAAGTCATTCCGAAAATTCCGAGAATTCCGATTTTTTTTTTCTCGGAATATTTTGAAATTCCGAAATTCCGAAATACGAAAGTTCGGAATATTCCGACATTCCGAAATTCCGAAATAAAAAATTCGGAAGATTCCGATATTCCGAAATATTCCGAAAAGTCCATTCCGCACACCCCTGGCTCCAACTGAATTATAGCTGAGATCTTTAGAAATTTTTTAAGCCTAAGAACGTTAAATTTGGTTCAGCCACCATTTCGGAATAATCGTTTTTAGCATTGTGGAGGTAAAAAAGTGAGTTTTTGGTGTTTTTGCAGGATAAATCTTCACGAAAATCGAAGTTCGGGCAATTTTATGGAAAAAAACAACAATTGCTTGAAAAAACCCTATTCGCCGTCTGACGACTAAAAATTCTATTACCGCTCTTCGATGCGCATTTTTAGTCTTATTTGGGTTTTTTTGTCAATTCCAAGATCGTATGCATTGGTTTGACCTCAATGCAAGTCTTCTGTCGGTTATGGACCTATTCAAAGTACTGTAGAAAAACGGAAAAAATGAAAAACAACTGGGAGAAAACTCGAAAAATGCTCCGACTGGCCTGAAATTTTGGGAGAAACTGTTAAAATTGCTTCCGGACATATCATGCTCAGAAAATTTTGGACCAAAATATCGATTTAAGAAAAATATTGATTTTTTTCTGAAAATTTTTAAAATCGATAAAAATTTTCGGTCCAAAATTTTCTCAGCAAGTCCGGAAGCATTTTTGGCAGTTTCTCCCAAAATTTCAGACCAATCGGAGCATTTTCCGAGTTTTCTCCCAGTTGTTTGTCATTTTTTCCGTTTTTCTACAGTACTTCGAATAGGTCCATTAAAAAAACAACTCGGGATTTATTTGGTCATGAAAATAAATTAAATTTATTTGATTTTCATCGATTGTTAGCCAATATTGTGCTTTTCACGAAAATCGCTCCAATTTTCCGGCCTGCAAGAAGTTTAAAGATTTTTTATGCTTCAAAGTAAAATATTATTTTACAAAGAAAAACAGGTTTTAATGAGAGAAAGTAATAAAATCAATTAAAAAAAAATAATAATTTGAATTTCGCACAAAAAATCCAGTGTAGCGCGTTTGCTCGGCTCCGACCACTTTTCAATTCCTGGACACCGTGTAATAGGTAACTTTCGCGCTAAAAAAATGAAACTGTTTTCGTAATTCAAAAATGCGTTTACGAAAAAAAAGTTTTAACAAATGACGTGAATGATCCAACAACCTACTGCACGTCAGCCGAACTGCTTTCAACGCTCAAAATATTTTCAGACGCTTTTTTTCAGCCAAATCGAAAAAGTGCACCCTAGAAATTTTACAAGCGAAACTCGATACCTCAAACTATATGCCACCAAATTTTTTAGGAATTTCTGAAAGCCCGACCTTGTTAGAAATTTAAAAAATAGGAAACACCGACGCAGAAATTTGAAAACAAGTTCAGTGGAGCGCATTTGTTTCTCAGAATTTTTATTTGAATAGGTAGTTGTTACTCACCTCCAAATCCCTTTTCACGATTCAACTCTCCCATGCTCGATTGGAAAACTTCGACGTATCTGTAAAATTAGACGATCACCATCACATTTTGCGAATATATAGGCGCCCCGCGCGGGTGAACCAATCAAACTTTACCCAGCAGCAGCAACAACTTCTCACCAAAGCACTTTGCACTCACTATATACCCACCTCGGTCCCATATGTTTCTTATTGTACTCCATCGCCTTTCGAGCCGCTTCGGCGCTCGTGAATCGCACGAAAGCTTCCCCGGATGGTCGCGTTTTCGGCCCTCCCGTCCCGCCGATAACAATTTCCGCCGGTGGTGGTTCTAGCCCTGGAGACACAATACCCGATACTAGGTCATTAGGGGGGATGGGGGGAGAATTAGGTGGGGGCCTTTTTCACGACAATATACCCAAAATAGATATTCATATTTTTTATAATGAAAATAAGAGCTCACCCTCGAAAAATTGACGAATATCGTCATCTTTGCAGGACCATGGAAGCCCGCGCAGGCGAACAACGTGATTTTCGCCATCGCTCTCGTCGACTGGGTCTGGACGCATCGCAAATTCTGCCTCGCTGGCGTCAACCGTGAATACTGAAAAAATTGAGGGGAAAACTCTAAGAATGCCCTCTCCGATTGGCCTAAAACTTTGGCAAATAATGTCAATTTTCCGAAAAATCGATATTTCAATCGGTCCAAAATTTTCTGAGCGCGTCATTTCCTTTTGGCAATATTTCCGGAAGTTTCAGGCCTTTCGGAGCGCTTTTTCCACCAATTTTTCGCCATGGTCGCGCGCAAATAAATGGGCGGGGTTTCATGTTTTTCTGATACAACAACGATTGAAAACACAATAAATCCTCACCCTCAATATAGCGAGTTTTCATCTCTTTCCGATCAAACTTCAACGCCTCTCCCGCATCTTCTCTGCTATTGAACTCCACATACGCCTCGCCGCTCGGCCGTCCGTGAGTCAATCTGAACTTCAGGCGAGCCAGCGTCAAGCCAGTGAAAAACTCATGAACGTCCTGCTCGGTGGCCTCGAACGGCAGGCCGCGTATACGAATGTATTGACTTTCAGCCACAGAGTTATCGCCGACGGTCTCGCCTGCTGAAAAATTTAATTATATGACGTGGAAATCTCTCTGACACATGCGCTCACGCTTTTGATCGCCCAGATTAACGGCGCCTTCTTCGGCAACTTGAGCTGCTAGTGACATTCTGCAAAATTGGGAAAATTCGTTTTGGGGCGAGTTTTCAAGCCTTTTTCAAGGGTTAAAGTGTGAAAGACGGCTGGGCCAGGTTAAAATAACACATTTTTACTGAAATTTTCAGTGAAATTGGGCGAAAAACTCTGAAAATTGCGTTAAAATTGAAAAAATCCAACGCGAATAAAATTTGAAAATCTGGCAATTTGCGATGGAGCGCGTTTGTACCACTGCACCGAGGGCATTACATTTTACGCGCAGTGCACCAGATTTGACGCGCAAAAATTTTTTTTTGTGAATTTATTGTGAAAACAAAAAAATAGCAACGCGGTGTTTGCGTACTTTTGAAATTCAAACGGCAATGAAGGAAATAGCATGGCAAATGAAGAGATTTGTTCCCATTTTCATTTGAATTTTAAAAGTACGCAAACACCGCGTTGCAATTTTTTTGTTTGCACAATATTGCAATTTATGGACCTATTCAAAGTACTGTAGAAAAACGGAAAAAATGACAAAAAACTGGGAGAAAACTCGGAAAATGCTCCGATTGGTCTGAAATTTTGGGAGAAACTGTCAAAAATGTTTCCGGACTTTCTCAGAAAATTTTGGACCGAAATATCGATTTTAGAAAATTTTCAGAAAAAAAATCAATATTTTTTTAATCGATATTTCGGTCCAAAATTCTCTGAGAAAGTGCGGAAGCATTTTTGACAGTTTCTCCCAAAATTTCAGACCAATCGGAGCATTTTCCGAGTTTTCTCCCAGTTTTTTGTCATTTTTTCCGTTTTTCTACAGTACTTTGAATAGGTCCATTAGGGTAAAAATTAGGGTTAGTTGGTCGGTTTTTGGTTGTAAAACTGTTTTATTGATTGATAATTGTTTAAAAATTAAGTTTCTATAAAAAAGGCGCTAAAATTTCAATTTTAGCTCGTGGAAGAGATTTTGCAAAAGTTAGTCCCTGCGAAACCTCTTCCACGGCCATGTTAAAAATTTTTTTTTTTTTGGTTTTTTTTTTTTGAAATTTTTTTTTTGCTTTTTCCAGTTTTGCGAAAAAAATCGATCTAAAAAAGACAGTAAATACCTATTTTTGACATTATTTCCCCCAATTGTTCACATTTTCATAAATTTCCAGGATATTCTATGCGCTACGCCGGAAAAAAATTGATAAGATATGACAGGTTCCGATCCGTTTTTTTTTGTTTTTTTTTTGATTGGCTGAATTGGATCGGATAATTCGCGTATCCGATGTTTGATGGGCGGGAAAATCGGTGAAAAAAAGGTCGGCTAAACATATAAATTGGATGCGCCGTCCGTGACTGTCAGTCACCTTCGCTGAAAAAATGGAAGTGGAGACACGCGTTAAGGCGTACCGGTTCGTCGCCTACGCCGCCGTCACTTTCAGCGTTGTTGCAGTGCTTTCGGTGAGTTAAAACCCGCGTCTGAAAATCTAAAATTGCTCAAATTTAATCCAGGTCTGTATCACGCTGCCAATGGTGTACAATTATGTGAGCCACGTGAAGAAATCGATTCACCACGAGATTCGCTACTGTAAGGGCTCTGCCAAGAACATTCTCAGCGAGGTTTCGACGATTCGCTCCCACTCTAACAACTCCACCCGTACCGCCCGTCAAGCTAGTTATGGAGATGCTGGATCCGCTGGTTCCACTTCAGGAGCAGGCTCCTGCTCCGGCTGCTGCCTGCCAGGACCATCCGGCCCAGCCGGAGCCCCCGGAAAGCCTGGAAGACCCGGCAAACCTGGAGTTGCCGGTCTCCCCGGCAATCCAGGCCGCCCACCCCAGGCCCCATGCGACCCAATCACCCCACCACCCTGCAAACCTTGCCCACAAGGACCCCCAGGAGTTCAGGGACCACCAGGACAGCCCGGAGACGCTGGACAAGACGGACAACCCGGCGGACCTGGACAAGACGGACAGCCAGGACAAGCCGGACCAAAGGGTCCACCAGGGCCAAACGGACAGCCAGGACCACCAGGACTCGATGGAAATCCGGGTCAAGACGCGCCATCGGAGCCGTTGGTTCCAGGAGAGCCAGGAGCTCCTGGAGAGCCGGGACCACAGGGACCACCTGGACAGCCTGGAGCTCCGGGTCAAGATGGGCTGCCCGGACAGCCAGGGCTTAAGGGATTGGCAGGACAGCCGGGTCAGCCGGGAGCCGATGGAAATCCGGGACCGGCCGGGCAGCAGGGAGTTGCTGGAAGTGCTGGAGAGAAGGGAATTTGTCCAAAGTATTGCGCCATTGATGGTGGAATTTTCTTCGAGGATGGTACTCGTCGTTAATGAAATTTTTGTTGTTGTTTTGTTTGTATATTCTGAAAATCACCTTTAGCTCGATAAATGTTGTATTTGGACGAATATTGGACTAGAAATAATTAAAATGAATAAAAAATCTTTTTATCGATTTTTGCATCGTCCAATTTTGGCGCGAAACTCCGCCCACTATTTGAAGAGACGCAGACAGAACGGTGAATGCAGACTTGAAATGCGTTTTCATGTCGCATGAAAACACAATATACGAACAGTGTTTGCGTACTACGAAGCTCCGCCCACTTCCCTGCTTTTTTTGTTATGATTTTCGCATTTATGTATTATAACATTTTTGGTGATTTTTTAATCAAATTTTGTATTTGGATAAAAATCGTCAATCATTGCCGATTCGTGGTAAATTTAATTTGCAATCTAAAATCACGGTGTCCAGGATTTGAAAAGAAGGCGGAGCCGAGCAAACGCGCCCCACTGGATTTTTTCGCGCGAAATTCAAATTTTGACGCATTTTTAAAATGTTTTTTGGGGAAAAAAACATAAATTCTCAATTTTTTCCCACATGTGCTCCAACTGAATTATAGCCGAGGTCTTTAGAAATTTTTTAAGCCAAAGAACGTCGAATTTGGTTCAGCCACCATTTCGGAATAATCGTTTTTAGCATTGCGGAGCTAAAAAAGTGATTTTTTTGGTGTTTTTGCAGGATAAATCTTTACGAAATTCGAAGTTTGGACAATTGTATGGTATTTAAAGATACAATACATACATTTTACAAAGAAAAACAGGTTTTACTGAAAGAAAAATAATAAAATCAATTTTAAAAAATGCGCAAGGACCGAAAGTGCGCCATGCTAGTTTGCTGGCGCGCCTGCAAATTAGGCCCCGCCCACATTTCAAATCCTGGAAACCGTGTTAAGATTTTTATCGATTTTTGCATCAGCCGGCATTTTCATTTTTTTTTTCTCGATCGAATTTTTCGTCCAATTTTGGCCCATACGAGCGCGATGTTTATAAATAAATCTAAAATCAATAATTTATTTTAAAAAAACGAAAAATCATCAAAAACCGTCAGAAAAGTAAGAATTTAAATGGGCGGAGCTTCGTAAATAATCACGTTCTCCGATAATAAAAACAAAAAAAAAACAATTATTTAATTGCACTTTTGTCGTACATTCAATTCCGCGAAACAAAAAAACGGACAGATAGACAATTGTGATAAGGACAATTTATTTTGTTCATCTATTTAAAATCCCCAGACATCAAGACAGATAGACAGGGACAAAAAACCAGGAAACGCTCGCGCTAGCTGTTTTTTTGCTCCTCAAAAGAGCTGCTGACGAATTTGCACTCTTGTTTTCGTTTCTTTTTTTTTTTTTGCTTATTGCATTTTTTTCTTTTTTTATATACAAAGCGTCAAATTTTGCCAATTTTCAAGGGTCGGCCACGTGCTGTTCCTCGGCCGCGGCCATTGGGGTCTCGCAGCTGCAGCTGAAAAAAATATAGTTTTATCGATTGATTTATCGACGTTCGAGAGCATTTTTTTGGTTAATTGGTGGATTTTTCGAATTTTCGCGTAAATATTCAGAGAACACGGGGTGTTGAGAGGTACATGAAAATTAAAATTAAAATTTCGCGGGAAAGTTGCCACGTAACTCGAGAAAAACGCGCGCGAAATGGCGTGTTCAAAACGTCGTTTCTGCGGCGCCACAGCTATTTTTATATATTTTTTCCTTGTGGATTCATATCTTTTGCATGATTCTAAATATTTAAACAATATCTCCCTATTTATTTTATGCAGAAAACGTATTCCGCCAGCACCTCGTTTTTGAAAATCCAAACCGTTTCAAATCTGTAACAACAGCGTTTCCTCAAATCTGTGTGAGCAGTGGAGCGCATTTTCACAATGTACTTTTCAACACGCCGTGAGAGAATAGGCGAAAAATAGAAAAAATTGGGAGAAACTCGGAAAATTCTCTGAAATTTTGGGGAATAATGTCGAAAATGCTCAGAATTATCGATTTTTTTTTCTGAAAATTTTGAAGATCGATATTTCAGTGCGAAATTGTTTATCAAGAATATTTTGACATTAATTTTCAAATTTTCAGGTCAATTGGAGCATTTTTTGTCGTTTTTTTCCCTTTTTCTCTGAATATTATTGCCCAAAAATTCGAAAAATCCTCCGATTAACCTAAAATGTTGAAATAATTGCAAAAAATGTCCCCGAACGTCGATAAATCAATCGATATTTAAAACTGTATTTTTCTCTGCGTCTCCTCCGCTGTTCTTCTATCGCTGCGAGACCCAATGGCAGTGGCCGACTGACAGCTTTTCTTGAAAATTGGCAAATGTTTGGGTGAAAATGCTCAGATTTGTCGTAAAAATGTCGAAAAATGTCAAAAAATTACGCAAAAATGTTCAAATCGGCCCGAAACTTGTAAAAATAACGTTAAAACTGCTCACGGGCAGGCTCAAAAATATGGATTGAAATATCGATTTTTAAAATTCCACAAAAATCGATAATTTAGCCCGAAATTTTTTGAGCCTGATTTTCGGGCCGATTCTCCCAAATTTTTTGACATTTTCGTACTTATTTTGCTAATTTTTCTGTAAATTTTCATAAAAATGCAGCCGCGGGGTCATTTTTGACATTATTTCCCAGCATTTTCTCCCAAATACTTGTCCATTTTCAAGAAAAACTGTCAGTCGGCCGAGAGACGCAGAGAAAAATACAGTTTTATCGATTGATTTATCGACGTTCGTGGGCATTTTTTCAATTATTTCTACCTTTTTTGGTCAATCAGAGGATTTTTAGAAATGATTGGAGCATTTCTCCGAATTATTGTATTTTCAATCGACTTGTGACATGAAAACGCATTTCAAGTCTGCATTCACCGTTCTGTCTGCGTCTCTTCAAATATCACTGTGTTCGCGTGGTCGCGCACAAATAAGTGGGCGGAGTTTCTCGTAATCATGTCGCAAATCGATTGAAAACACAATATTTGTCATTTTTCGACATTTTTTGGTAGAATTTTTCATAAAAATGCAGTCGGGGCCAATGGCGGGAAAAACTAAACATGTAAATAGATCAAAATTTTCAAGTTTTTTCACCCCGCCCGCCAAAATTTCTTCGCAATTTTCTTCCCCAAAAAATCATCCTTTTCCACCCAAATTCCCTATCAATGCCAGCGCTCAGCCGACGCCCCCCACGCCCTCTTCAAAAATGGGCGGTCTGCTTCATCGAAAAGTGGGCGGAGCAGCCGTCGTCGTCGAGGGGGTTTAAAACGAGTGTCACCTCTTCCTCTTCTCATTCCAAAATGCCTCGTATTCTCATCACGGGCGGTACGGATGGAATCGGACGCGAGACGGCGATTCGGCTGGCCGGCGAGAAGCACGAAATCACGATTGCGGGTCGGGACGCCGTCAAGGCGAGCAGTGTGATTGAGCACTGCGAGCAGAGTTTTGTGAGTTTTTATTTTTCAAAC